>JAVHNQ010000016.1:0-616001 GCA_036872635.1 Orbilia brochopaga | reverse complement strand
ACCCTAACCCTAACCCTAACCCTAACCCTAACCCTAACCCTAACCCTAACCCTAACCCTAACCCTAACCTAACCTAACCTAACCTAACCTAACCTAACCTAACCCTAACCCTAACCTAACCCTAACCTAACCCTAACCTAACCTATAAATTTTTAAAGTTTTTAGAAATATTTCTAAAAATTATTTTTACTAATTTTTATTAATATAAATATATTTAATAATATATAAAATTAATAATATTAGATTAGGGATTATAAGAGCCTTATACTAAGACTTATTTTTATAATCTTTTACCTATAATCTAGTATTTAACTATAACTTTTAAAAAAATTATTAATATTTTTTTTTGAAATGGTTTAAAATTTTTGGATTTCGCCGAAATCCCGCGATCCATACTCCCTAGATTTAATTTTTAAAAATAGATTTAATAAAAATTTAATTTTTAAGAATAAATTTAATAGAGATTTAATTTTTAAGAATACATTTAATAGAGATTTAATTTTTAAGAATAAATTTAATAAAGATTTAATTTTTAAATATAAAAATATAAATATTTTATTTATTAAGGTAAAAATATATATATATATATTAATTAAACAAAAATAAACAAGGTACTTTAAAATTTTAATTTTTTATATAAATTTATATAAGATATAATAATAAGTTAGGTGTCTATAATATTTTTGTATAAAAAAATATACCCTAATTTTTTTAAATAATATAACCTGAATGTTTAATATAATATATATATTATAATAGTATTTATATCAATATATTATAACACTACCCATAACATCTTGGTAATATGTTATACCATGCTATTGCCAACACTACTTTCATATATTTTTATATATTTTTATATATTTTTATATATTTTTATATTAATTTTTTTTATATATATAATTTAGATATCGATGCTGTTAACTATATATTTATCAAATATAAAATAATTTTAATTTTATATATTAGAATAATAATATAAAATTAAATTTAAATAATAAATATAAAAATTTAATTATTAAATTCACTTTTTTATTTTTTAATAAATTTATTAATAATATAAATTCTAATTTTTTTAATAAATATATTTTAAAAAGAAATAAATTTATAAATTTATTATATTTATTATTTTATATATCTACTAGATTACTACCTCGCGAATTAAAATTAAAAAATATTAAAATAATAAATATATTAGATAATCTTTATAATATTTATTTATATAAAAGCGAAGTTGGATATATCAATAAATATAATAAAGATTAGGTGAATATGGACGATAATTTTTCTACTGGTATATATATATATATTTATATATTTTTATATATTTTTATATTTTTCTATATATTTCTATATATTTTTATATATTTCTATATAATTCTATATAGAAACTTTTATGTACTTCTATATGTTTTTATATATTTTTATATATTTTTATATATTGTTATATATTTTGATATATTTTTATATACTTTTGAATATTATCTTAAATGCTACTTTAATTTAAATTATATTACCTAGTAAGTATCCAATTTAGTATCTATTTTTCAAAGATATTATATAAAATTTATATAGGGATTTAATTAGTGAATAGACGTCTAGTCAACGCAATAAAGGGTAAAGATAGGGAGAGATTATATAAAAATATATAAAGATAATATTAAAAATTCTTACTAGAAGGCTGCTGCCGCAGCACTTAAACCTGATTGAAGAATAATTTTAGTACAGTTATTTTTATATTATATATATAGTTTTTTATATATATTTATTTTTAATTAGGTTCAAACTTTAACTTGAATCTTTATTATTAATAATTTATATAATATAATTTGATAAAAGATTAAACACAACCTTATTTATATTTATTAAAATAATATATTATTCAAAGTCTGCCCTCCAGAGCACAGCTGTGTGCTCACATACCCAGTAGCTCTATTTCAACCCTCCTATTCAGTCACACATTTTAAATATGATAGCAAGATAATATTTTCCCATTCTAGTATTATATATAGACTCTGTCTATTATATTTAGATCATTCGCGAAATCTTTAGGCTAACCGCCCGAATTTACCACCCAAACGCTTGGTTATCCCAACCATGCCAGGAAATCCAAGTTCTGCCGCCAATGTTCCCAGCATACCAGCCGCGATATCGAATGTCGAATCTCCTCCACGGCAAGCACCCGTTTCGATATGGGCTACTAGCCCACTCAAGCTCTTAAACTCCTTTACGGGCGCCTGCGGCTCCAAACCAAGAAAAGATAACTTGCAGTGGTATATTTCAGGCGCATGAACTGGTGAGGCGAGGTGCTGTTCTAGATGTGGCCTCTTTTTGAATATCTTTTTACACATGCGGCATTGGTTCTGATATAACGGCTCCGATACGTGATAGGTTCCCTGGTTGTGAGCGGGGGAGGCGAGATGATCCTTTAGATGTGCCTGCTTTCTGAAAGTCTTTTTACAGATCGGGCATTGATTTGGAAGGGGACTCATATGAGCGCGGGAGACGAGATGCTGTTCCATAGATTTCTTCGTTTTAAACAGCTTTTTGCAGATATGGCATTGATTTGGGCGTAGTGGTTCCGAAACCAAGGCCGAAGAGTCCATTGACGGCGTTATAACGGAGTCGCCCGAGCTAAGAGATACAATGTCAAGATTCTCTAGTCGGTTCGAGAGGAATTCGTAGGATTCGCCGGTATTGCTCGAACTGGGAGTCATCATACCCCAACTAGAGCCATCATACGATAGGCTTGCCAGCTCAACCTCAACATCGGCTTCAGAATTAGGCTTGTCGGCATCAAGCTCAGCCACGGGCCGTTCTAATCCACCCTCCAACAGCTTCAGAGCACCAGGGACAGTAATCAGTCCCTTCTTGTCCTTCTCACAAATCATCCGAGCGATCAATTGCCTGTCAAACGCGAGTTTGCCGTTGCATCTTCCGCTTTCGAGATGATCAACCACGCCTCCGACTGTTTTGAAAGTCCTGATGCAACCTTCATTGATACAGCGATAGCGATTAAGAGCTGGACAGCGCCGCATATGATCTTTCTTTAGGTATTTATACGTGAAATCGCGACCGCAGTCCGGGCATATGTGAAGTGTTCGTTTAGTTATGGGGTGAACAAAGACCCCATCGGATAGGCTGGACTTTTGGATGTATCCGCTCAATACATCGTGCTCATCAATATGATTTAAAAAGGTAGGCTCCGTCCAAAAGTCTTTCCGGCATTCAACGCACGTATATGTCGGTGAGGGGAGTTGAGGTGCACTTCGCCCATGTTGAGAACGGTAATGCTTACTGAAGCAATCCGCACCGACGAAAATCTTATCACATGGACAGCAATGATAAGAATGCGAGAGACCGTCCAATCCAGGTTTGAAGAAGGCTTTGCAGGTTGTGCAAGGCCTTGGGGGCATACTTCGGTTCTTGTTGGGTGACGGTAGGTTTTGATGATTGAAAGGAAGGTTCATCGTTTAAGTCTTCCTTGGTTCCAAGGGATCAGGATGAAGAAAAGATCAGCTTAGACTTATGGAGAAAGCACCGCCGTTTGGTCAGACGGAAGTTTTGCTGGGTAGCATGATCGAGGAGACTTAATTATTTGAAGCTTGGTAAGGATAGTCCGTAGACTTTATTTCAGATTTGTGGCCACCCCGCTCCATCGTGTGGGAGGGTTTCCCCACCAGATCTCGCCTCAACTTCAGGCAGCTTTTGGCTTCCGCTTAAGCACAAGATCGCTGACCTATCGGAACGCAGGAATGCAAACGGCTCACAAGGCTGTGAAACATAGTTGACGTAGATGCTGCGACATTTACTTCGTTCGAAATCTGTGGACAATCGATACTTAGACCACTTACGGTGGGTGCGACTCATTCCAATTAGTAACCGGGTTAGCCCAGGAATCCTCGTTATGTGACCGTGCTTGGTGAAACTAAGAAGGGACATATTTTCGGTTTACCGCTTGGCTTGGTGTTACTGGCTACAGTATTGGGTCGGGCTAAGGGCGCAGGATAATAAGAGATGATGAAATAAAAATAAATAAATAAGGAGTAATTGAGGCAAAAAACAACCATTCAAATCATTCATAGTAAAGAAGACACCACCAAAAGCATAGGCCAGACTTGTAATATCCTTATAAATACAGGGCATTTATTAAGTTCACCAACGATTGCTGGAATACAGAAGCTGGGACAGGCGACAGAGCATGCTACAAGTGAAAACATCATACTGGAGGCAACTGCAACACAACTACATGCTGCCAATGAGAAGACTTTACAAAATAGAGCTGGGAGACCACGGCTGACAAAGTTGACAAAGTTAGAGTGGTAGCAATTATGATACCGCTGAAGAATGGACAAGTAATTAATTTCGGTAGAGCATATTTTTGCTGATTCACTTCCTACCATAACTAAGTTCCCCACTACAACATGCGATAGGTCTTCCCGAGTTTGTCTGTCTTATTTCAAACTCTATATCAACGCAGCATTTCGAGTATGTTGTGAATTTGTCAATAGTATGCCTTGATTCTGTAAGACAAAACAGCAATTTCATATATCTGAGAGGATATAGGAACAGGCTTGACTGTGTTAACAAGCAGCAAGCCGCCAAACGCAGTCTGATGATGCCGCAATAGAAAGCTAGGGATTACCTGAAAACGCCGCAAACCTTCCAGCCTCGCGCTTTTGTAAGGCAAGATTCCTCGCGGATCCTACATTCCATTGATAATGTGGTATTGCATCGCTGCTTTGTATATACTGTTCGATCCGTGCAGTGTATCAAGTTGCATCAGAAATATATCAGCTTTCATAACACTTGCGGCACCGCCACTACTGGCATCGAAACAGCCAGCCCCAGACGTTTGAGGGCAGCGAAGGCACGACATTTACGCATTCTATTACAAAGCGGGTCCCAAGCCTAGATTCGCAAAAAGCACCAAACTTGAACTCCACGCAATACGGACCCACTATCAGCTACGGCTACCAATATCGCGGTGATTCAAGGTACCCGTGCTTTCTGGAAAATATATCTGAGCGTCAAAGATACCATTAGGGATATTGGAGAGCTTTGTCGGCCTCCCTTTCACCGAACTGACAGATTCAAGTTGAAAGGAAACCCCCCCCCCGGAAGGTAACACGCCTAGTTAAAGAATGCTTGGAGGGCAGGCTGGTGGTTTAGAAGAAAAACGCCCGTAGGGTTACCAAATTGGTTGTTGGGAAAAAACCTAGAGGTAACCTATCTACTGGCACATTCGATCTGCGATCTGCAACAGGGATGCAACAATTTAAGAGATACTTCCAAAGTATTTTAGGGTGTAGGAAATACTATTAGTCGTTATCTACATTCAACCCTTACACATTGTCTCGTAAACCAAACTGCCAACGGCGAAGCCTTACACAATAAAGGCGCAATCGAGTCATCCGAGGGTATCAGAGCGAAATATAGAATAAAGCACGGCCTCACTGTAAAGATCCCGGGAAAATAAACTCGCGAGCGAGGCTGATAAGTAAACTTAAAGGTTTGATCAGTTAAAGATTAACGGGCTGATAAAATTAGAAATAGAACCCTAAATAAAGGATCATTAAACGAAAATAAGGGAGAAGCGCGTCGTAAGTTTATATAAGATATTAGAAGATATTAAAAGGAACCATTTTTAAGCTCGTAAACACTTTTTTACTCTTCTCCAATAGGATATAATAAAAGTTTAAGGACTATTCTAAATGATTACGGGAGCCTCGAGCAGGCAGTAGTTCATGCCTTCAATCTAGTCTACCCAATTTCATAATGCCCGTTCGTCAAGGCTTAGAAAGTTTCGAATGACCTTTGAGTCTAATGAAGTTAGAAGATACTTAAGTATTAGCTGACTTTATTTTAGGGGCACCGACAAGGCAACTGGGCTAATAAGTAGCAATATATGAGCGCTAAGCGCCTTTAGGTTCATTAAAAAAACAATACATTATTTTGCGGGGCAGAAAATATAACTTTCCGATAGACTTTATACTAAGATTAACGATCAATCTACGTTATCTATTTCGTTAGCTGGTTTACGGAACAAATATCTGGTGCGGCCTTGGCACTTGTTTTATCGTATAACTATATACCCCGATTCTGTAACGGTAATATTACCTGTTCAATTGGGTGGCCTGATTACTACGATATTAATAGACCTTTACTCAGTTCAGAATACAGCTTCTATCGACGTCCCTTGATACACTATACACTTTGCCACAACTAGGTTATGGTGCGGATGGGCTTCTATTTATAACAGCTGCGGTTTTTATCAATCAGAAGCGGTAGTGTATATGCCGTTGACGTAAGCTAAAGTTCGCTGTTGATATGGCACAGTGCTAGAGGTATATTTTATCGGATACCGCCCTTAGGTTCACACTATTCGATAAAGAAGACATTCAACTCTTCAACACTCCTAAAGTTGGCATTGACATGGAGCGTTGCAAAAGTGCACACTCTGACTTGCAAATCTAACAAATGCAAGTTATACGGCTGGTGGATCCGCTAGTCGATTGCTTGTTGCATCCTACGAGCTATACTATAATAAAATAACCCAACATTGTGTGGGAAAGTAGTCTCGGGGTGGGAAAGGCGATCCTGTACATCCATTATGTACTATGACGGCAATTCCATAGCCGGACGCCTGTGTACAAGACATTTACGTCGACCACACAGTCTCGGATAGAATACAAGGTACAATTGACTCAGCACTGGCGCAAAGCAAAGAAGATGTTGATAGAAAGACAAAAGTCGGAGCACGTACCACCCAACAATTCTATCACTGTGGTGATTGATTCGCGCAGCCTCGCACAGCCACCGGCACGGGCGTTTCACATCCACCCCTTCTAAACAACCACCACACACGCCTCCTTGCAATTCAACCTTACTCGATGTGCTCGCAAGTGCCGGTTTTTGCATGCCTTGGAAGGGCCAGTCTGGTTCTTCCGACAAATCATACAGTCTAAAGTCTATAAATGCTTGATTTCTCAATTCTATATCATTAATGTTAACAAACGCGATCAAGTAGAATCGACAAGCTTTACACCAGCCGTCATCAATCCTCTTGCAAGCGTCTTGGAGCGAAAGGTTCAAATCATTTGATAAAGATTACTCACGAAAACTCCGCCGTCACAATCTTGATAGGTTGGTATTTATCTACTCTTTGCAGTTGTTACATTAACTGATATATGATTTTGTGAAAGCAAATTTTGAGATTCTGTCAGGGGGCTGGCATTCATCCCGCAATATGAGAGTCCTCAAAGTGGCTGCTCCGCTTCTCTCCACAACCATCTTGGTGGTCCATGCAGCAATTATGGTAGCTTCCGATTACAGCCATGGTCCTGCCACGGATCTGGTTACACGAGGAATCCACAATGCCATGGACCAAACTCAAGCTCCTCCCGTTAAGAGAGATGAGAAGCCTTATCAGCAACATGTGCAGTTTCCGGCGGACGAGTTTCTCTACACCGAGAAGTTCAACATTGTCATGAAGACCGTTCAGAGCGGACTCGATAACTTTAACGGCACGGAGCGCTATTGTACAACCTGGTGGAAACAAGACGATATGGACGACCATGGTGACTATAGTCAAGCTTCTATGTGGTGCCAGAAGGGTTATTCGATCGAATTGTGGAATAAGCGAAACGGAACAGATGATCCATCCACCCAAAACGTCCGTATCTTCTGCCACGATGCTCTACTCATTGCTGAAGAGGCGCTTGAGGCAGCCCAAAACGGCACGGCTGCTCTGTCGACAAAAGATCCGAGCCCACCGGATCCGCCTGGTCGATACCGCCAACGTTGGTTAGTTTCTAGTATGTGGACTGAGGACACGAAATGGGGCGTGGGGGTCGTATACCTTAAAGATGGTTGTCCTGAGTCCAAAGACAAAGGCGCAACGGTAACTTTTTCATACGAGGGTAAGCCAGCGGATCGAAGTAATAGAATGCGATGGGAGTCTCCATCCGGCTCCTCAACTCCACCGGCAACCCCATCGGCAACCCCATCACCAGCCCCATCACCACGATTTAATGGCACGATGCCCCACAGAGCCAAACAGGACATGTAATGGTATTAGGATAGATAGCGTTATATTCCAGTTCATAATCAAGTTGCCATCTGGGTTACTCGGATCTAGTTTATATCTCGACATCAATTATTTCATTCTCCAAGCAGACTTATGGATATAGCTATTCCGGGCTTGGAACATTGTCAAGCTTGAAAACCATTGAGTCAGGAATATTTAGGCTTATATAATAATCAGATTTTGCGAAATCTTGTGATTATCGTTAAAATTCAGGCCGCACCGGTATATAATCGAGGCGGTCTAATATTCTAAGTGCATTATACATATATATAAAACGGAGATATTTCAACTGAAAGAGGTGGCATGTAGGCTGACGAGAAATAAAGTATATTACGGAGAGCTGAAGGTCTTCAGTTCCATCTTCCAAACTCATATTAGTCTCTTATTACTGGTAATTTAGACCTGTTTCGTTGAAAACAGTTCGATGTTTAAGATTTGGACTAGCGAAATATCGAATTTTGGCCCTGGCGGCTTGCCCTACATCAAAAAAGATTCCGGCAACCTTTCCTGCTTCCAACAATTATGTACAGACGAGTGCTCCTTGGCTGAAATAGCCTGTATCCCCCCATTTCTACGTCTATTGAGCTCAGTTGCTCGGAAGTTTAAGACCCAAGTCCTTGACCCACTGGCCAGGGATGCAAACACCGCTGCCGCAGTCGAGGACATTCGGTGGGCACACAACACGCGGGTCGTTGGCGCACCAGTCACCGTTTCCAGGGCAGACATGACCAAAGAAATCACCGCATGGGCGGCTGCCATCGACGCAGACGCCGCTTCCATCCTTGGTGAACTCAAATCCGGCGCAGACTTCTTTCGTAGCACAAGTCAGTCCGGTCTTTCCACCGCATCGCTTGGGTGCCTATATGGAGAGGTCAATTAGCTTCATATCATTGACTGTTTTGACTGCTTAACGCTACTTACGGATCCTGGGGCCGCAGCTACGACGGCAGCAAAGAGAGCGACGAGGACGGTGGCCTTCATTTTGACTTTCTTAGATGATAAAGAATGTATAGAATATAAATGAGTCAGAAGTAGTTATTTGATTGTGGGCTAATGAGAGATATTGCTGGATGGATGATGATCTGGATGTTCGAGCAAAGGCGTCCAGATGCAAGCTTTATATACCTTTTTGAAGCTTGACCTTCGACGAGCCAAGACACCCACTCGGACTCAACTTGATCCGGCGTCAATATATTTTCGCGAAAGAAAATTTCGCGATCTTGCCAAAGACGGTGATCTCGAAGCGTTGGCGAGGCAGGCCGACATAGTGTTATTGCGCGAACCTGCCAGTTGTCAGTCTGCAGAATTTGACCCTGATGCCAAGAAGCTTGATGAGCCGTGATTTTTCCGAAGACCCGTTACTAATATCCTATTTGAAAGCCATTCCGTTGTTTAAACTGCAGATATTAGGGTATATTGCATGGCTAAGATCGGCAGGAACCGAACCGCAGTTTCCAGCTCGGATCGATTGCACATTTGGGATAGGTTAGTGCAACCGGGTGTTGAGTGTAAAAAGAAGGACCGCAACAAATTTTTATTTGTGTTACTTACGCTTTGGGATTAGCCCCCAACGTGGAAACCTATATAGATCTCTTAGCTAAGACCAATATCACGAAATATTTATTGAAATTTCCGAAATTGAGATCGAATGTATATATTCTTGTCCACTTTAAGCTGACCCAAGATCCGAAATGTTGAGCTCCATGGTTACGATGCAGCACTCCCACGGCATTCCATCGGAGTTATAGTTGAACCGTTGACCTTCCGAGTGATCGGATATAGGGCTGTAGCGGCCGCAAAAGCTCGCCATGAAATGGAAATCGGCATGCCTAGCTTCCGAGCGAGCAAACTTCGTCATTCCGAGGGTGACATGCACGGTGTATGTACCAAGAACGGACAGGGATTTTATACCAAAGAATGATGTGTGCCTGTCTACTAAACGACCGCAGAGGGTGGTCAATATGTTCAAGCTTAACTGCATTCCTTAGAAACCAGAAACCATTCAATTATCCATATCATATATATTAAAACACACATGCATTTGGTGCTCTGCCTGATGTTTCTAACGGCTAGGTAAGTACGAAAGACAATTCTAGGTACACTAATAGTTCTAATGATCGACTGGAATTTCGGAGGCCGGCCGTTTAACTATAACAAGACTATGATTGAATGCCGGTAACCTCGTAGACCAATTATCGTAGGTCATAGACTCAGTTTCCGTTGTTATACCAGAGAGGCGTAGAGAACTGAGTTTGCAACCCAAAGATGGTGCAGTCGTCTTTGTTGCCCGAAGGAACATCCTGGTTGGCCACAAGGTGCTGTCTAGTGTCGGCAAACACTTGCCATGGGCCTTGGGTCTTCGCCGCAGCTGTTGCAGGGCAAGCATACCAGACCAAAACTTGCTGGTTGTAGATGTTTGCAACATCGCTTTTGTTTGGTGTTTCGGTAAGCCCCCACGCATCAGCGCCATAGGCGACCTCGGGCAAGGGATCGCGGGGAATAAGATAGACAAGTGCGCCGTTCTTGTCGACGAAGATTTGCTGGTCGCCTAAGACGCCGACTTTGAGTGAGAGCGTCTTTTCCGTGTTGTACAATACCATCTGCGCCTTCTCAGGCTGAGGGCATGGTTGGTTTGGAATGCACTCGACGAGGGATTTCTTTCCAATCCAGAACTTATTGTTATTGGCGTTGATGGCGCCATTTTGCCATGGAACGTTGGAATTGGGGACTGGCTTGACGGCATCCAAGGTCAATGCGGTCTCCATGGGGCTTCCAACTGGCGCAGTGGCAACAGCGGTGATGAGAGAGAGGAGAGCGCTGGCCTTAACGAAAACCATGTTGATAACGAGAGGATTGATTTTTGAGATTGAAATTTAGGGTCGGGTGTGGACGTTGGATTGAAGGCTTGATAGATAGAACGAGAGTTTTATTGCTAGCGAAGGTGAACTTGATTCTGTAGTTGAGTGTATGTCGGTTCAACGGCCTGCCAAAGCACCCTTTTATACACATTTGCATAGTGGCGATTCATCTCTTCTGACGTTCGACGCTGGCGCAGCGCATGGATCGAAACCGTGTTGTTGCAACGTCGGGCCCGGGGTTTAGATCCGGGACAAGCATGGCAATTTGCAATTGCCTGTCGGCCACATGTTTCGGGTGTGACTTGCGACAGTCGTCAACGGCTGTTCGCACCGGGCTGAGTCTGCCATGCACTCCGTAGCATCTGTTAAGTAACGTCATTCCTTTCGGGCACAAGTTCCCTAACAGCTGATCTACGTAGCAGTAGTACCCGAGCCCAGAGCAGGACAACGCGAAGTCTCCTTCCTCATGCTCTAGACGCCAAGGATTGAACATGTATCAAGAAGCTCAGGCACTTGGGCCCTGGCATGACATCTAAAAAAAAAAACCGAAATTTCTTCCCTCACAAGACCAAGTCACCCGGCTGCGATTGACGGTGTTGGCCGCATAGTTCGACACTCGTTCGACAATTAGATACGCAGACGCGCAGTCTTGCAGTGCTCTCCCGCCTCTTAAAGGTTCCAAGATATCGCGTCTAGTGAGGCTATACGCTTGTTGTATGCGTAGGTATGTCTTGTTCGATCTCCGGTTAACTCAGTAGCCTAGAGTATCCCTTCGTCATCGGCATCCGCCCGCTTTAGTCTAGACGTCTACCGATATACTCCGTGACGAAAATCAAATCCGACAAATAGATGCAGAGTTGAGCGCCTGCATGCTGCAGTCCCCGGGGTTTGTACTACCAATGTTTAATTATGCATGGCAATTTAGATCTCCCGAACGACTTAATGTCACCGTTACAATGTTCGGACGTGTTGAAGATGAACAGCAGGTCGAAGCCTATATAATGGTGATCCTCAACACCAGGAACCCAGCCGTTCTATTTTGGGATGTACATGTACATTGCATCTATTTATATCCTGGCAAACTCCTTGAGTCTATGAATCCGGCGATATAGCTCCCCGTATGATATTGTACAGACCTCACGCCATTAGCATAGAATTCACCTTAGACCATCAACTGCCACCTTCTCTAATTGCTGCTTAGACATCGGTTCGTTGTAGAGCATCCGATATAGTCACGCAGGTCGCGTCGAACACCTCGAATCCTAGTTTAGGACGAACGCAAATGAAGACATTCACTAGCTTCAACACATTGTGGAGACTTCCCGGTGCACGACAATTCCTTGAGCTTGAATTATGCAGATACGATTACCTGTCCATATCCTATTCAGGAAGGATGCGCCAGCTCTAGCCGACAGGTTGCTCAGACCAGGCTGTTAAAGATAATATTTTCGTGATTTTATCTAAAGATTGCTCAACGTGTCTACATGCATATGTGTACTTTTGGCCTGCTAAAGCACTTGCAAATTGCATGATGGTTAAATCGACGGTCAATTAAATGCGCATAGGGTTAGAAAAATCGGTTCAGGCGCCGAACGCTCTTGATATAATTGAAACCTTCCGGCTACTTATTAAACTCCATCGCAATTTATAGCGTATATCATCCGTGCACACTGAGCAGGTAGCAGTTCTGACCATCCTTCATTGTCCACTATGCTTCATTCCTCCATAGTGCTACTACTCTACCCTAGTCAAAGTTGTCGCTAGATGGAAGGGTGGTGAGCCGTTTATTTGCTCAACCCTCCGCAGGCTGTTATAACAAGGGTAACCAAGCTAGCAGGCCGAAGATCAATTCATCCTCCACTAGACTTCTCAGCTTCTAATCGGATAGAACAAATTTACAGACAGTCACCTCTAAAGCCTTCTCGAAGCTCTACTTAGAGCTGTAATTAGGGAAACCAGATGCGGCTGCCTGCCGCTTTTTGGTGATCTCCAGAGTCAAGATATCAAAACGTATGACTTCAACGGATATGGCTTTGTAAACAGGCAATCACAGGTTCGATTAAAGGGTACATCTTATCGTGGACCCAATACGGCCATCCCCAGCGGAGATATCTAAAAGCGGTCAGTATTACACGATCGACAAAGCTTCAGAAAACCGTCTGTGCCATATATTTCTCTAGCCAATGAATACGTTGATAGACTGAGAAAGACAAATTTACTAAGGCAGCTGGCAAGGCCATATCGCTATGCGAGAGTTGGTCCTAAATATGAGATTTATAAATGCTCTGCATTGCACTACGTTAGTGGCACTGCCTCGATTGAAGCCCCAGCTTTACGTGACATTGAAATCCGCATTTTAACTTCCAACAGGCCAGAAGAAGTCAAGAGCCACTTCTACGGCCAGGGCAAACCCAGATTCGTCTGTAGTATGTGGCAGGTCTATTCTGAATCCCTAGGAAGCTGAAATGAGACTAGTGTTGTCTTGCAGGTCTAAAACTGTCAGGGGCCAGCGTCTCCGAGTTGCTGGATGCACAGCCAAGCCTCGAAGGTTCAGCATCCCCGAGACTAAATGCACGCACAGTACATGTTGCCCTGGGATGCACAGAAGTCTGGAGGACGCTAGTAGGCATAGCTTCTGATTTTACGTACAAGGAAGGTTAGTGGCTTGGAACTTGTTGCAGAAATTGTGTTGACCCGAACATAATCTTCGACACACACACACACTACAGCCGTTTCTACAATCTTGGATATATCCGCAGAATTTATGACTACGTGGTGAAGACTAATGCCAATTGAGTGCGTTCCGGGTTACTTACATCGATCTGCCAACAAAAGCCGGTTGGTTTTAATATACAAGTACCTGTGACTGTGCTTATGCTATCTTTAGCTGGCAGCAGGCCGGCGGGCCAGAATAATAACCGCAACGATGCCCCAAACCCACGTCGGTACGGGATCAATATCCAAAATGTAACCTACAAGTAAATCCTAAGCTGTAACGATGCATCACGCATCCTTCGTAACAGCGAAGATCTCTCCTGTTTGGTCGGATGTAAAATACAACCGACCCCCCTCGTCGAATGCCAGGCCGACTGGGCTATAAAAAGTTAAACATCAGCGTCAAAAGACATGCAAATCCGTCATGGTAGCTCACCTGATACATTCAATAGCCGTTGGACCCGTGTTTAGCTCGCTCTTGCAATTTGCGGTATCTACGCTTTCATCCGTCCAGATGAAATCTACCGTTCCTTGTTTGGTGGTGGAAGGAGCGGCGACTGTGCCTCTGTTGAAAGGAACATTGACAATCTTGTGCCCGGTTGGACCATGATATGTAATGAATGCCGAGTCCACAAATTCTTCACCTAGTTGCGCGTGATGTGGATTATAGAATCTAAACCCGAGCGGAGCGGAGTGGGGAAATATTGATAAACGAGGCTGCACTGTTTCTGTTTGGCACTCGCTATCTGTGAAGATATCTGGGTAGATAGTGAAACTTTGACCGACTTGAAGCTCGAGCGTATTATTTGCAAGCGCTGAACTCTGGACCAGAAGGAGAGAAGTCAGCATAGTGTGGTCGTCAAGGTAGGATCACTATTGTGAGCGGATTGCATGCGGGAGAGTGCACATGGTCCTACATTCCAAACCCCATGACACGCTGGAAACCCATAATTCGGGGGAGTGCTCTTCTCGTCACCAGGACAGCCGACTTCACCAAGGAAATTTACTTCATCTGCGGGGTTATCCCTGCCGATAGATTGATTGTATCGAGTGATGACATCAGCACCATTGTCGACATTCCAGAAGTTGTGATAGCGATCTTCCGTCATGTCTACAGAATCTCGGACGCCATACGCAAATACTGTGCCATCCTTCCCCCAGTCGTAGCCTCCAGATGGAACTTTGGACAAATCGAATATTTTAATCATCGATCTAAAGGCCCGGTTAGGGATCAGTTGACCTGTAGGCTCCGCATCGGAACGGCTATGCGCACCTGCCAGTAGAGATCCTGCTTGCTGCAACGTCATCATCGCCCTCCGAGCTTCGAAATACGAGCAAAAGATTCGGATATCGTTTCGGAATTGCCATAACCCTCGTGATTGCCAATGGATTCTTGAGAGCCATGCCCTTCACGAGGACCTTTGCCTCCCCTTTGACCTCGAACCGGCGGCTGTCGTAGCCCCATGACAAAGCCAGATCTGGGGTACTGGCGTATAAGGTTTTGTAATCGCTGGAGAAAAGGACCGCATGAGTAAAGTTGAGCCCATCGTCCGGGACTAGCACTTTTCGGGATGTAGCGGATGGACAGCCATTGGAGTCGTAATCCGTCTTAAAACCGATCAGCCCCTCACCAAGAGAGGACACTACGATCTGCTGTCTCCGATCGATGACTATTTGACGCGGGTGGGTCAGGTTCTCCGCGATCTTGGTTAGCGAAAAACCAGGGAGAATGCGAGGAGCAAGGTATCGAAGCTCGGGCTGGGGACATGAAGATAGCTGAGCGTCGACGCCGAGTCCAGCCAACGCGAGGAGGGCCACGATGGAGGATTGGAGAGCAGCCTTGATTATAAAGGTATACATCTTCGAGTGGGTGAGGCGGAAGACTGAGACCAGAGCTGTAACTTGCGATGGCTACGGCCAACGGCAGACGTCGATATCTCTTAAGTTATATCAACGATTATATAATTATAGTATTAAATTTATGGTCCGGACTGCAATATGTGCAGTTTATTTTACGTGACGAGAGTCATTGCACGCACAGAAGTTTCGATCTTTACGATCCGGACCGACCACGGGGTCACGTTAATTTATATAGCCGACTGCCCAGTGAGCAGCACTCTACGTCTGCCATGACCAGGCGGCCATGCGCGCATCCATTCGCGTCGGCATAATATCAATTGCAGTCGATCGCACGAACATGAGCATGACGGACAGGTTGCATCCGGATTGATTCTAATTCGCGCTGACCCGGTGTGTTGTCAGCCTGCATTGCCCGTTTCGGCGCCCGCCGCCAATCCGCTGCCGTGGCGCCCAGCCAAAAGCTTCGTGCTGGACCCGCCTCGGCACTTGTCGCGAACGACAGGCGCGCGATGAGCGAACTCTGACATCTCCGTCTCACTCAGCCCCACAGTATCATCCTGCGATCCTCACCTCGCTCCGTCACCTCGTCGCCTCGATCGCCAGAATCATGCCTCTTGCAGCGGTTTGCATTTGTCAAGCTGGTCTCGGCACTATGGTCATATCCGTCACGTCCGCCACGGCCCCCTAATTTTGCAAGACAGCCGGATATATCACCCTTCGTCACAGATTGGTGCAAACACTCGAGACAGTGCGCCTGCGCGTTTAGTCCGCCGTGCGTCTGGAGATGGTTCAATAATCCTGCTCGATGCTATGCATGTTGTGGCTAATAAGGGTCCAACAACTTGACCTCTCTCTCCTAGAGCTGCGCCGTACAATAGTATACAACGACCCAGTCAACCTTCAGTATCCCATAAAGTAGCCTCCAACTTTCCAGCTCAGCAGGCGTTCGATTTCTATAACAACTACGATCCAATTCAAACACAACCTACTTTCACACATGGTCAAAGATGGAATCTCGCAATAGCAGTACACCGAGGCACCGTGCATCCAGGTTTTGATTGCCGGTTGGTCTACTATACATGATTCGAGACTACAGCTGTGCGGGATACGCGACAGTATCTTCGGCTCAGATACAAATTCCAATGCAGTCAGCTCCTCCATTTTGCGGCCAGCAGTCGTCCCGCGGATCATCATAGCACTTTTTCCCAGCCGGACATGGAAGTCCAGCGAAGCCGCCGCACGGCTGCGGCTGAACACAGATACCCGGGCAATCAGCAGCCTGGCTGCAAGATCTCGGGTTATCCACGCAGATATATCCCTTCGGGCACGTACGAGGATTGATAACGTGGCCGCCGCATTGTTGGTAGCCTGGGCTCACCGCAGCTGGTACGCGCTTATGCAATGATGGCTGAAGGAATTCGATTTGTGTCAGTTAAGGGTTTCCTGAAGCGAACGCGCGCCAACAGTCGTGGATTCCAATCTAACCTGAGGCGCCGCGGCGGCGAGGCCGGCAATAGCTACAACTAGTAGAGACGTCTTCATTTTGGCCCGATTTTCTGAAATTTTGCTATATGCAGCACGATGTCGACGCGTCTTGAGCGGCTTCTTTGCAAAATATAGGAGCAGCGTACGACAGTCCGATATTAAAAAGGATAACAAAAAGAAGATTCAGAAATCCTATACGTAGGTGACTGGTTCCGGGCGAGAGCGCATGCTACTCCCAGGAGTACGTGGATTTTCGCATCGTTTTATATCTCAATGCTACGTTATCTTAACGTTAAGCTGACAGGCACAGGAGGCTCGGCGTTTCCCCTATTGCAGAGCATCCGTGCTCTTGGTTGGAGTATCGTCGCTGATGATGTGTGGCCATAAGGGATGCCAGCCCGAGCACCCGACATTCACAGTGCACTGATGTTCGCTGCCTGAGCTTGGCCGGAGAGGATTGCCCTTCGCCGCCTCTTGCTAGGTCCTCCCGGCTGCATAACTGCAAGAAATTCTCGCTGGTTGGTGGAAACACTCGTGTCGAACGACCTCCCCAGGCTCATAAGCTTTTAGCCTGTTTTATATTGATCTTCACTCTTGGCCGCCAAGCACCTCTCGAAGAACAGAAGCAGATATAATATCCAGCTGCGCATTGAAAGGTTCACACGACCAAAACCTTATATCGGCGCAAGAAAAACAAAACGGGAACGGCTACCCGAAGAGGACAATCCTAGAGAACAAAAATGCAACTGATCTTCGCGTTAACGATTGCTGACGTTACATTTACATTCTTACACCTCGAGCATAATATTGATACATATCTATCTTGTCATATTACTCGAAAACAAGCTCTTCGGTCAGATTACCATATTTTACCTTCCACCAGTCCTCGAAATAGCCAACCCTCCTTCGCCAGGGCCCTCTATCTCCGCTCGTGGGCATATAAGCCGCTGAAGCCTTAAAATATGTCGAGGACAGATTTATAAGGGGTGTCGGTTTTAATTCCTTAGTCTTGTCGACTCGGGGCGTTACACTTTGCACGCCTTTCTGATCCATCATCTGAATTAGGCGAATAGCCAGTCGGCCCATCATATCGGCGCCGGGAGTCCAAAAGAACGCGGTGTAACCAATCAATAGCGACGTATTGGGCAGATCCTGCAGCATCGTACCGTTCCACACATATTTCTCGTGCAGTTGCACAGGCATCCCATCCACTATGACCGGAGCACCGCCAAATAGCTGAATTTTGAGCCCAGTCGCCGTGACAATTATGTCAGCATCCAATCGATTGCCCGAGTCTAATTCAATGCCAGTCGGCGAGACGGTCTTTATTGTATCCGTCACAATAGATGCTTTCTTCGTATGAAGGGCTTTGAAGAATTCGCCGTCCGGCGTTAGGCAAACTCGTTGCTCCCACATGTTGTATCGAGGCTCAAAATGAGGATCATGTGGAATATGAGGCGGGAGGAGCTTTGTCGTAACCTTGCGCATGAGGTTGCGAGCGAAATTCGGAAACCGGAGGCAGACTTCTACCAATAGCCTTGCAATTATAAGATGCTTCCACCGGATTAAGCGCGAGGATAACCAAGCTGGCAGATACCGCTCCATAAATTGATTTTCCGGTTCTCTCGTAGGTACTGTCAGAACAAAGCTCGGGCTTCTCTGGAGCATCGTGACATGAGCGGCAGACTCGACCATCGCAGGCAGCAGGGTGACTGCCGTGGCTCCACTGCCGATTATGACGACTCTTTTATCGGTGTAGTCCAGGTCTTCAGGCCAGAATTGAGGATGGATCACGGTCCCCGTGAAGTTCTCAATGCCAGGTATAACAGCCGGAAATCCCTGCGCATGGTCAAAAAATCCCGACGCCCACATTACATATCTAGCGTGAAGTGATAGGGGGCCGTCGTCGGTAGAAACCGTAAGCTTCCATTTCTTGTCGTCCGAGAACCATTCAGCCTTCGAAACAGCATGCTTGAAACGGATCTTTTTGTCGATGTTATGTGTCGCTGCCGTTTGGCGTATGTAATCGAGGATTTCACCCCCATTTGCGATAAGATGCTCCTCGCGCCACGGTGCAAAGGGAAACCCATAACCGATCAGGTCCGTATCCGACCTGACTCCTGGGAACTTGAATATGTCCCAAGTACCCCCCATCTGTTCTCGCTTCTCCAGAACGACAAAGCTCTTGTCTGGCAGCATTGTCTGAACTCGATATGCCGCACTGATCCCCGAGACTCCTGCGCCGACGATAACGATGTCGTAAGTTTCCTCCATTTTTTACTCCGGCAGCAGTCGCTGGACGCAAGCCAACGTGAGCGAGGATTGGCGATGTGGGCGTTTCCGGAGTCGAAGGTTGAGTGTCAGCCCCCGCGCATTACTTGGACAGGCCTGCCATTTATATAGCTTGTGAATCGAGTCCTGTGCGCTTTGCGCTTTGTCCACAACGCCGCGCATATGCAGGGTTGTATACGAAAGACCCGTGCTTACTTCGGCATGTGCGCAAATGCAAATCTACATTCTATCTTACAGCTTGCCAGTACAAATTTTATTTTCTATCGTCCTGTCATCAACTTGAAGCCCCTGAGTAAACAGCTTGATCTACAATTTAGTCACGAAAATATAAGCATATATTGGGCTAAGAATCCATCCGGGCCTTCATACTCTGCGACACGTATCCATCTCGTAGGAAAACTCATTTCCACACGCGGGATTACCATGCAGCATTGTCAGACTCAGATAATAGACTTGGGTCAATGCTGTTACTTGTTTTCCAAAAAGCAGTTGGACCCGCGGGCCCGTTGGGATCGAAATCTCTGATCAGGCAGCGAGATTGGTCAGCATCAGGAGGATGGTTAGGCGAGCCGAGGCTGTTGTAACATACTTATCGAACCACGTTCCCAAGACACCTCGCCCAGAGCAAAGCCCACCAACCTGGACACCCTCGCTCCTCCACCTTTCCTCGCTATTCCAAATCAGCATCCGCCTCAACTCTAATGGGATCTTGGTCGTGACAAATGAGCACTTACCCTTGAAACACAGAGAAGCTCGTCCATCGGATCGCGCCCTCCCTCGTCAACCTTACCGTTCCTATGTAACGGAAATCGTTAGGGCTCCCCGAAATTAAAAAGCTTGAATTGCCGAGGAGACCTAGGGCTCGATGGAGACTCACCGGTGAGCATCGAGTTCGCATTGGGATCCCAATATGCGTCTATCAAGCGGGACACACCTCTGAAATGCACAACTGGCAGATCGTGGCCATCATCTGGACCGGGAGGCTCAATCTTGGTGACATGTAGCCCTAACTTGATGAACCGAAGAGCCTCTGGAATTTGAATCGGTCCACGTGGGCTGACCCCATCAGGCGGAGGTGGGGAAGCAAAATTGAACGCATGGAAGTCGTGATAGTCTATCTCTCATATCAGTAAGCCATCAAACGCCCGGTCCACCTAGATCTTAACTCCCGTACCTAAGAAGCATACGACCTATTGTCCAATATTCAGATTAGCTGCTTCTACTTGGAGTTCGCCAAAGACGCCCACGTTTCAACTTTACTTACCCTCAACCATGTTCCCGTTACACCATATGGATCTCTCGCCTCCAGCGGCGGTTCAATGTCGTTCACCAATTGATAGTCCACGAAGGGTCCCGAATACGGGACAGCGCCCCTAAATCTAACGGTCCAGATTGTCCCGAATGCCGGGTCGTTATCTTCCACAGTCAAACGCATGTTGTACGCCAGCACTATCATGATCGCCTCCATCTTCTCCCAGTCTACCCTCCCTGAGCCATCAGCCCTGAAAGGCCCCCACATTGTATTAGCGGTATAGTTTCGTAGGTCATAGACCTTCGAGCGCGCCCATGGATGGGTCGGCTTTCGCTTCCCGCGGTGGTCAACCGGGACACCATAGTAGCAATGTAATTTTGCGGAGAGCTGGCGCTCAAATTCCGTATCAGCCGCAACCCGAAGACCATCACCGATGGCGTCGAAAAGTGAGGAGCGGCAAAGTAAGGTGTCGATGTTAAGCCTGTTTCCTTCGAAAAAATCGGTAAGGAAGGCCAAGCTTCTGGAGCTGTTGAGGTCTTTGACTTGCAATAAAGCAATTATAGTCTCCACTACCTTTTGATAGTCGTTAAGCTAGGTCCGAGTAAAATGTCTGGTTAGTTCACCGTCAAATCATTCGGAGCTTTAATAGTAGCCCAGAGCTACGAGTGGATGGAAAGCTACCTTTGCATCTGGGCTATCGGATTCCAGGATATTTCGGAGCCAAACAGCATTATGAAGGCGCTTCTCCCAAGTCGATCCTAGAGCCGACGCGCCTTGCCCCACCGGCTCGTCCTACGAAGTGATTTCGAACATTAGCAACTACTTAAGCACAGAGATGGCGGTGAACTGCAACAGATACTCCTGCAGTTTCGGGAGGCGGTTTCTCAGTAAGGAGCAGTGTATTGGATATCTACTTACCCAGTGCTGCAAAAACAGCGATTTCAGAAGCAGTTCGTTGCCTTTGACGTATCTATCGAGGAAAGAGCAGGTAACTTGCAAGTTTGCGAGATCTTCCGGATCCAGATACAGAAAGATCTGATGGAGCAGCTCGTGCGGAAGATCCAGAAGCGCGTTGACGGCCGCCATTGCTGCTGCGGCGTGATGGGATGAGGAAGTTGGTTCCGAGGTTGGAGATCATTGCATTGCGCGGCTGGTGCACACACCAACAACAAGCCCACCAGCCTCGCTCTTCTCCGTTTAACTCCGACAGCCGTCGACAGCGGCTCCAAGCCGTCATCCGCACAGCCCAAAATAGGCGCCAGCATCAAGGCCGATTCGAATCGGACCGCCACCAAGACCTCATCTAATCGCTCGACGTCACGGGAGGCGCCAAGCCGCCGCTGCTTGTTCAGGCTGACTGGGACGTCAGATCGCTACTCCACTCCATACGGGCGCAGATGGAGGCCGACGGGAAAGTCACAAATGCTTCGGGAAAGTTCCCGGATCCGGGAATAGATCTATGGAACCCTCGGCCACAGCATTCTGTCCGCATGCACAAGGAATGGATCATCGAATATACAAAGACCCTGCTTCGGTCCACCAACCTTCGTCATATGCCGGCAGTTTACAACCAAAACATCAGCCTGGCAAGGCGTGACACCAGGGTGGCTCAGCAAAATGTCGGACATCGTGATACCGGTACTCGACACCCGTCGTGCACTCTATATAAGTGTTGACCAGAAGCCATAATTCAGTGCCTTTATCATTTAAATTACAATACCATCTACCTTCGACTCTGTTCCAGCAATCATCATATTTATATCGGAGTCATATATTTTTAGGAATCAAACGCTTGCCCAATAATTACGCATAGCTTACTAGCTTCCACCGCTATATATTATCCACTATACTGCGTACAATCTTCAAGGCAACATGGGGCTTCTCGATAGTTTTGACAAATCCAAGAACGTCTCTGACGAATCCATCTACTCCGTTCTTTCTAATGACCTTGCGGGTTCGCCGACTAAGGAATTACACGTCTACACGAAATGGAAAAGCATGCACATCCAGAAAACCATCCTTGATGGCGACAAGAACCCCCTGTATTTTGCCGAGTTCCGCTATTCGCGACCTAGTAACTTGAAGGAACGCTTTGTACAGCTCTGGGAAGGCGAAAACGACAAGGGCCCACTGGTGGGCAAGATGGGCAGCAATATGTGGATGACTAAGTTCCACTTCCGCGATGTCAACGGCGCAGAGCATGCCATGAAGAGTGACACGTCGTTCGTTCACTCGCGTTATATATGG
Organism: Orbilia brochopaga; assembly: GCA_036872635.1. Taxonomy (NCBI): domain Eukaryota; kingdom Fungi; phylum Ascomycota; class Orbiliomycetes; order Orbiliales; family Orbiliaceae; genus Orbilia; species Orbilia brochopaga. The sequence goes on along the minus strand of JAVHNQ010000016.1, from coordinate 593,203 downwards.
ACTCCTCCCGGAGCATCGGGCCAAACGCTCATCTGGAAAACTACTCGCACCCTCGACATGGAGGGTCAGAAGAAAAGCAAGATCGGAAGAGCTTTGAAACTCGTTGACGAGCAGGATCGCGCCGTCGCAATGTTTGTGTATTCTAAGTTTGCGAGGAAAAAGGTCGGGAAGTTCATCATAAATCGAGAGTACAACGACTCGCGCGAGTTCGAACAAGGTGTACTGGTTTCCGGCCTCGCGATCTTGGAGATTTATGCCATCTCCTGTCGGACCAGTGCTGCTACTGCGAGCTCTGTTTCAGCAGTTTCTACGGTGTGAAATGCTCTCTAGTTATTTTTCTCACCATGCTTTACAGTCACTCTTCTATAGAGCTATAACCACAGCTTCCCTTCCTTCATGTTAGCGGACATGCATATGTATCATTGTGATCGTTGGTAGTATATAGATTTGGAATAGAATTTCGGCAATTTAATACTTAATCACCCCGGCAAGAGGGTCAATTCTACTGTTTATATATAGATATATCTGTCCAACCAGCGTGTATCGCGGGTCTCCGGTCCCGGATCCACACAATACGTTGTGCTCTGCGCGGCGTCGGGCATATCCGATGCGTACGGTGCGGTCTCCACGCCATGTAAGGGTATGAAAAGCAGCAACGCCCCTTAAACCCGAGCTATCTGTAGCTACGCATTCGAAAGCAAGTGTCGACGAGATACTGCAACTTCAGAGTATAGAGTTAGAGGTCCCAAAAACATAATACCCGACATGCAGAAAGGTAAGCTCAACGTGATTGATGCACTCTATCGATCTATACTACTTCCCGGCTGCGCCATGGCGCCAGCGGTGCTATTTACGGATCGATGGATATATAGCTTGTCAACATCCCCAAACCCAAAATTATGCCCCCGAGCTTTATAAAATCCTGCTATTGCAATAGACTCATGATGTTATTTTAGTGTTCAGTCATCTCACCAGAATCTTGGCGTTCGAGTCAGCAACGAAATCAACGCCATCCATTACGGAGTTAGATTGGCGATATATGCGCGCATCGATTGCAGCGCTTCCAAGCCCCTGTTACTATCAAGCATTCGGTTCTGTCATCGTCAACGCCACCAGCAAAGACCTATTATGCGTAGGCTATAACAAGGAGTCAACTACAGGAGGTAAGTTAGTATGGAGAGCCGTGCTCTGCCCATAAAAACACCTATTGACGAATCAAGATGATTGACAGTGTATTGCACTATCACTTTACAATGCGATAGATCCCACTGAGCATGGAGAAATCGATGCGATAAGGAACTGCGTGTCCAAGTTTCGAAACGACGGATTGAGCATCCCGGAGATCGACCAAGTGTGGAAGGATGCCTGGATATATACCACTGCAGAGCCGTAATCAGAAACCTCTTCTGAGATATTTTGTAGCTGCGGGGATTCAAACAAAAGCTGACCGAATGCATGATGATGCAATATGTTGTAGGTGCCCGATGTGTGCAACCACGATTCTGCATGGTGAGATTGAACTCTCCCGGACTACATCGCTTGAAATAACTCTGTGTGCCCGTTCGCGTCGCGCGTCGACTATTAAGATTAACATAAGCTGTAGCTGGTTTCCAACGGGTTATCTTCGCGAGCTCCGGGTCGGACCTCTATCGGGTAGGTTTTAGTTCCGCGATTTTGGTTAGTGCGCAATTGCAATCAGATATCTAACATCATGCGTCATCACTGGTGACTCTAGCTGGGATGGACGAGGTACTTGGTGAGTGTGGGCATGCAGTTTATGGCTGACAAGGCAGCGGCACAGCCAGGCTTTGGTCACGGGAATCCGATTACAGTAGTGGTCCCTGGCATTGCCACGAACGAGACGGAGCAGCTGTTCAATTGGCAGTTTTCACCTAATAGTGATTGCCCGAGAGGCTGCCACCGTCATGGCGCGGCGTGCATTGAGGACTAGCGAGGCAGGTATTCACTTATCCCGGTAGAATACATCAGTATATTTCTGTAAAATACTTGTCTCGTGGTTAATTCGGTATGAAGATGCAGCTATTCTTCTGCGGCACGTAAGTATAATGCCTGGGATCTGGCGCGCAAGCCACTTAACTGTATACATGCAGTAATTTCGCCGACTACAAGTTCAATTCCTCGGAGGGTCAGTGTCCCCGAGACTAACCGTAAGTTCAATTTCTACTTCGCGAATTCGTTCTATAAGTAGCACCTTTAAAGAACCCAAGCTTCCAAGCCAGCCCACAGCTTCCTTCCACGTGCTGAACGGAACACATACAGCGAGCCAAGGCACTCACCTGGCGATTTCGCAACTGTCGCCTGCCAAATTCGGCACAGGTAGGTTCAGAAAACGTCTGCCTGTAGCCATCTCACAAGTATATCTCAGCTCATGTCTTGCAATTTATCTCCAAACTCGCGCAGAGTCGATCGAGCCGACACCTTGGAACGCGTTGGCCCACGCGTCTCGGCAACATGCAACATCAACAAGCCGACAGTTCTACGGCGAACGATACAAGCGTGAAGATACGACACGGTATTTAAAAAGATGTTGACCGTTTTCCTGCCCTGAGGACCTGCATGCAATCTACATGACACATGCATCCGTCATACTTGGACAGAATGCAGACAGACAGGGCCAGGGAGGTTGACCCTGAGGCTCATTCGATCGACTTCAAGCCAAAGGCGCGGAGCAAACAAACCTTCCGGGCCCATTGTCGTGGGGCTAGCCAGGGGCTTATCGTCAAAAGTGCAGATATTCTCGCTTGCTTAAGCCAACCAGCGGCCTCAAACTTCGACCGTGCTGGCCCCATTTTTTCTAGCCAAAAGTCGCTGGCGTTTTAAGTGCAAGCCATTGCCCTTGCCATTTCCCAAAGGGTTAAATGTGCACAAAGTCGCGGTGGTGGTGCGGCAGCGAAGCTTAATTTCCCCTTATTGCTGCCGCTGAACAAAGGTTGTGAAGCTTCCAAGCGAAATTGAATGACAACATGTTAGACCGACGAGCTCAGGACCACATGCTGGTCGTGACACAGACGCAGTTCTTCGTCCCGCCAAGCGGAGCCAATATGGACTTTAAAATGCATCCAAGTCCCGTTCGCAGCTCTCGGGCTGTCGTCCCGCTATTTGGCTTCCTCTTCGAACCGATACTCGGTGCTCAAAGGCTGTCCGACATCCTACAAGAATAGACGATATCGATAATTTGAATCGAATTCCTGGCTTTCCAGCCATCGATTAACCAATGGCTCAGCAAACATGGCTCCCCCTGCTCACATTGGCTACCATATTCCTACGTCTCGCGGCTGGCTCGTGGATAGAAGAGCGGCAAGCTGATTCCTCGCCAACATCAACCACATATACATACACCAAAGATACAATAGTCAAGCCCACGGCCAATGCCCGGTTTCAGGTCGGCATGTCGATTCCTATCGTCTGGTATATTCCGGAAACCCCTACGAATAAGAACGGGGCGGAGTCATTCAATGTTACGGTTGCTCTAAACGGCGAAATCGGTAAAGAAATTGGAACTTCAGGTTTGTCGCCATTGCAAAGCCGATAACGTGCAAGTCACGTATTTTAATTGATATCATGATATCTGACATGGTCAATCACTTCAGTTTCATTTCCGGGTTACGGAGAGATGGACTCTGAATTCACGCCAGATGAGACATGGCCAGAATCGAATAACTACCAAGTTTTCATCTTTCTAGACTACGGAGTGAAAACTCTCAAGTCCGAGAAATTTGGCATATGGGGAGGAGGCAAAACCCCGACCCCGACGTCGACGTCGACAACATCGCGCACGAGAAAGGCATCGCCAGCCTCGAAAACAACGTCTGCAGCCGCAGCTGCCACCACATCTAGTACCGATGTCTCAACAACGACGAGCTCTTCTTCTTCCCCGATTTCAACAGCTGCAGCATCGGCGGGTGGTGTGTCCCCAGCAATACTTGGCGGGGCGATTGGAGGCGCAGTTGTCGGAACGCTTGCTATCGTCGGTCTGATCTGGTTCATGCGGAGACGCATGTCTCAGTCGCGCGCCAGTCACGGCCAGAATACTTCGCAGACAAACGGCGGGCCCTATCCCCCGAGCTATCCAAATGCACACGAAGCGCCCGCCGGGAACCAGCCATGGCCCTACCAGCAAATGGGGGGCCACAGCACTACTACTGTCCATAATGTTGGCAATGAATACAAAGGATATGCCTCTGTTAATGAGCTGCCAACTCAGATGCATCAAGAGCCTGTCGAGCTGAACGCTCTGCATGCGCAAGGAGGCCGAGTCGAAATGATGGGCGACACGAACTGGAACTACCCTCCGCCACCTCAGCAAAATCAACCTCAAAAATACGTCTACAGCCCTGCAAGCTATGGCCAATAAGTCTTACACCGCCAGATATAACACCGAGATGCCATCACCTGACGCAAAAAAAACTATTCAACCGCACGATGGATTGGTGTCGCACTACTGCATGCATTAATTTGGTCTCGAGATCAAATGTCGCCTAGGCCTATATGAGGCCGCCGATGCCCTCGTTTTATCTAAAGCCGTTTCCTTTTTTTTTTTTTTTTTTTTTTCGAGGAATGGGTGAATCTATGTCTTATGAAGAGGCGCCGGAGTTTGTGTGTTGCGGCTTTACATTTGTTGTCGCAATTTTGTACGTCATTTACTGTCTGCATTTCGAATATCTGTATCCCGCGGATTGGTATTTTCCGCGATTCATTCTTTACGCTGGTCACGTCACATCTCATGCATTGTATATATTTTGGCGCAAATGTAAATATGCTCGTTAGTCCCCAGATCTTTGGCCACGAGACCAGCCGGCTGTCGCCGCTCCCGCCGCGCCTGACGTCACACAACGCATGTTGCATGAACTATTCGATTCCGTGGATCCGGTTATAACAACACAGTATCTTCTTATCTGCCTAATACGAGACCGTGCATGGTCTAAACTGGGACTTGCCGGTGCCGAGGCCCGCTAGATCTGCAGATATTAAACACCAGATGAAGACATCATCTTGGTTAAAAAAAAAAAAAAGTATGCTGAGCTAAGTATATATACCCGAGTATCTCCAGTATAGACTGACCTGACAGCCTCCGTTCAGTAATGTCACAGTACTTTGTCGCTGTAAGTTCAATACGCATTGGACAGTAGGATTGTAGCTCAACAATCATTCCTACAGCTGCGACAAGATGTACTTCATGCCATGGTGCCTTCTTAACCCTCAAAAATTTACTGTCCTTTTCTTCCTGCTGCTTCCCGATGTATTCGTGTCCGCTGCCTCATATATCAACCTCACAGTTCCGGTTCCCGCACAAAATGCCTTGCTGCGCTCGTTAGACCGAAACCTCGTCTCCTGGTCGATCCAAAACCGCGATTTACCCATATTCTCCAAGACAAAACTACTGAGCAACTTTTTTAATGCTCTGTCTATAAATACTGGTGTCGGACAGGCCATACGACTCGGAGGAGGCGAGTCCGACAAAACATCTTACGATCCCAACAATACGCTCAGCATATCGAGGTTTCAGTCAGGCTACTATGGACCCCAGGCGCAGACCAACGTTACCCTAGGGCCCAACTACTTCAGGTCCTTCCAGAATGTCTACTCATCCGACACGAAATATATTTGGTGCTTGAATCTCATCAACAAGACCAATGATTTTGATGCCGCCATTTCCACCGCTCGAGGCGTGCTTGACTATCTTGGTGACCAGCTGGAGTTATTCGAAATCGGGAATGAAGCAGACTTCTACGGGTCTAAGGGATTTCGGGATGCAGGTTGGGACGCCGGTATGATGCTCCCAGAATGGAATTACATAGCCGACAAGGTCCAAGAGCTTGAGCCCAATAGAACCATCAAATTTACCGCTGGAGGGTTCGCCAACCCGGTATATAGTGTTACTCAAGATTTCGACATACCCGGAATCATCCAAGCTGGATTTCGGGGCTCAAGGATAACGCTGTACACAATGCATCTCTATCCTCAGTCAGGCTGCACAGGCAGCATAACACTTCGCCCGTTGCTCCTTCATGACACTCTATACTGGAATGTCAGCAACTATCTTCCTCAAATAGCAGCTGCCGAATCAGTTGGCGCTCAGTTTGCTATTGGAGAGAGTAATACGGTATCATGCGTCGGGCGTCCCGGGATCTCTGATACATTCGCTGCGGCTCTCTGGCTTGTCGACTACGCCCTCCTCGGTGCGTCCCTCGGGATCAACAGAATATACTTCCATGCTACCCCCCGCGCCTCGTATAGTCCTATCTTACCTGTGACATACAACACAACCACAGGGACATACTCAGCTGGCGTGCTACCGCTGGCATATGGTGCCTACTTTATTTCTGAGGTTCTGTCGTTCGACGGGAATCTCAAGGTTACATCAATCATTGGCGGAAACGATACCGATTACAGCTCCTATTCTATTTGGGACGACAAGAACAACCTCCAGAAGATAGTAGTCTTGAATCTCGAAATATATAATACCACAACTGGTATTTCAAATCCTGCAACGGAAGACTCCCCAGCTTCGCCGTTTGATTCTCCCAGACCTTCGAAGCAAGTCAACATAGCGACTCCGTGGGCTCCAGGGGTAGAGCTTTCTATAATAAGATTGCAAGGCCCGGGCTCGAATTCTAAGTCTCTGGTCAACGTTTCCGGCTACACGTTCTCTACAGAAGATGGCTCTGTAGAGAGTAATGTCGCTGACATGATTGTCACGGTTCAAGATGACGGGCATATTAGCTTTGACCTACTGGCATCCGAGGCAGCCCTGGTGCAGGTATATAGCAATGTAGCTGCGAATCCACACCCTACACGGAACAATTCCAAGGCTGCAAACTCGACTATTGACGGAATTGTAATGAGAACCAGGGGTGCCACTACTACCTCGAGTGGTACTAGCTTAGCCTTTTCTGGTCATTTTCTGCTGCTTCTTGTTCTTAACCTTTCAGTTATCTTCTGTCTACTGTCTTGATGCCATGGCATCATCTATTCGATTCTGGCGGTCCATTCTCATACATACATTACGTTGCTGCATCGCGCTGGAAATATTCTCGGCTGCTCTATATATATTCAAGCCACATGATACCCTTGTCAATATATACACATACAGGCCGGTTGCTGCCATCGCACTTAGATTCGCTTCGTCTACGATCAGTCCTACTGTATATAGATGTAAAAGCACGATTCCATCTTTAGCTGAATACTGCTATCTTGATATTGATGAAATTTCAACCCCCCCCCCCCCTGGACAGGCCCATGGGTTGCGCAATCTTGCGTGAAGGGCTATCGCTACAGTTTTGTCAGGGAGATATGCAACCTCTCGGTAATTTAGACGCATATATAAGAAAACCTGTATTCCGCATTATTGCACGACGATAATCTCTGCTACCATCAGGCTTTGTTCGCGCTAATCTCCTTGAACAAGATCTCAGCATCTTTCTTCATGCTTTCGATGACCGCGTCACCTCCAAATGCAGGCTTCCACCCTAGCTGTAAGCCCCTAGTTGGCAGCGTAATTACGCTGAATGGCATGATTAGTCGTGACTCTTCGGGCTCGATGATAATGAATTGAATTGCAGTGCCACTTACTTCGACCCACCCGCCAATTTGGCGACTTGGACGCTACCCCCAAATAGAGCACGCGCTGCTTCATCCTCCGTCCAACTCTCTAATGCCACTTCGCCTCCTTTCCAACCTTCGATATCTTCGACAGCCGCTTTAACCCCTGTTGCGATGTCTTTCCAGCTTTTCTCCCCATTCGCGGCAAAGAAAATGCCCTCTTCGCCGTGCTTTGCGACACCGCTCAAGGCGCATCGTAGCACGATCTCGTAAAGGTTCGCAAGATCATTTATGTGAACATTGGACCAAACACCTTGCCCTGATCTTATATAATACGCCTTTTTGTTCTGGATTGCCGCTCGTATGAGAAATGGTATTTGGATCGAGAGACGGGGGGTGGGAGCGGGACTTTCGCCATCTGTTCTCGGAAGAGCCGCGAGTGAATCGGGGTTAGCTATGTTACACAGCGCCTATTACCCCGTAGCTATAGAGACAAGGGGAATACTGCAGTACTGACAAATGGTGGGTGGCACAATGGTAAAAGTCTTGACATTTTTCTCCTTGCTGAGCTCGATGGCGCGTAGGGTAGCTGTTCGGTGCCCATATTCCTCTTTATCGTTCATTTCTTTCAGTAGGCTGACCAAGTCCTCAGTGTCAGAGATTGGACGTCCGCCTTTGTCGCCATCGTTCCAGACGGCGAACCCACTGGTACCAGAAGTCTGAATGAAAATCTTTTTCGAATTCTCGGGGGCCTCCGCCAAGCCATTGATAAGGGCTTCGACAACAGGGACATCCTCGGCAGAAGCGCAGTTGATGACGATATCGGAGTTAGAAGCGTGCTTTCGGAGAAGGTCGAGGTCCTCGAGTGTGCCGAGAACGCAATTCGGGGTTGATCCCGAGAAGAACTTCGGATTGGACGACGGAGACGTCAATGCTTCAATGTGAGACTCGGAGCGAACCAGAGTAGTGATGCTGAGGTCCGGGCTCCGGAGGAGGGTCGCGAGCACTGCGCCGCCACTATCCAGAATTGTTAGTCCCGATCGATGACGTAATTGGCTCCGAAACCCTGCGGTCGCAATTCATTATGCAACGAAGGCATTGGTACGCACATGTAGCCTGTCCCTCCCGTGAGAAAGACCTTCAACTTGGGGACAGTTATTGGAAGATTTGGGGTTCCTAAGGCGGCCATGCTAATGACACTGATCAATTGGATGAGAATGTATCTTTCGATGGTAGTATGCTTATATTTGCGATCGTAATTATGTGCATTCTACAGGCATGCCATTCTACTTATACAGACCAACTGCAGGCGTCAAAATCATGGTTTTGGTCGAATTATTAAGTCAACATGGTAAGATGCCAATTAGTCAGCCAACCCCACCCGGTACTCCGCTGATAAGCCTGAACTCGTACGGATCTCCAGGTTGGCATGCTGATTGATAATGCATCGACGTTGGCTACGGGTGACATATGACATATGCAAACGGGTGTCTTACCCCACGGTCCTATTTGGCCTAGGATCTTTCGAAGCTTTCCACTGGAAAAGATTATGCATCAAAGCTGCTTAGGTATACATAGATGCTTAGTACATGGTAACTTCACGGCTTCGCCGAGTTGACAGGTCGCGAGTCGTCTACTTTGGGTTTACTAGGCGGTGGAAGGCCCTTCCGGATTAATAATATCATGATGCAAGTCCCAAGGAAACTTCCATTGCATAATCCTAACTAGCGCTCGAGAGTCGGCGTTCACATTTAAACTGTTAATCCTATAGTACAGTAGTATACTGCAGTATACGAGACCGAGCGAGAGAGCCAGAGTCAACTCTGCTGCCTGGTCCCGTCAGCCAGTCATGGTCTATAGATCTAGGAACACTAACTATCTACCCAAATATTGCGAGAGCAGCAGAGTGAATGTTCACAAAGCTACAAACACTTGCTCTAGTTGGAAGGTTCTGTCCCGAGCTCGCTTTTCAACGTGCTATAAGCAGCTACCACGTCGGCGACCAGTCTGTTCGCTTTCTCGTCATTTTTCTCCAGTCCACTGATCTGTTGGAATGCGTCCTCCACGCCTTTATCCTGCACGAGAGTTCGAATCGCTTGAGCATCATCATCCTCGGTATCATCATACCACAGTGCTGCAGCGATTGCCTTGGCCAAGTTCCTGGGCTTACCCATGCCGTATTCGTAATCCATCATCGCCGGGCCGACCAGTCTATCGTTCCGACTCAGCTTTCTCTTCGGACACCTGCAGACGCGAGCGATCTCATCCTGGACATTGGGATTCTTCAGCCTTTGGTCCATAATTGTTGAAATGTACTTCATATGCTCCTCCTCTGAAAACATGGTGTGTTTCTTCAGGAGAGCGGCGCCAGATTCGTGGAGGGCGCCCTTGGCGAGCTGGTATATTTGCTGGTCATCAATAGCTTCGTTGACGGTCTTGTAACCCTTGAGATATCCCAGATATGATATGGTAGCATGCGCGGTATTCAATGTGAACAATTTGCGTTCCACATATGCAAGCAGATTCTTCGCGAGTTTCATTCCGTGGACGTGATGATCCGCCTTGAGAGCATCTTGATCAACCACCCACTCGTAGAAGTCTTCGACTCCGACGTCAAGACCGCGCTCTTCATGGTCTCCTGCACCATCGGCAGCCTTGGTCGGGTCGAACGGGGGGACGATGCGGTCGACGGAACAGTTCGCGAAACCAACATGCTTCTCCAGGAACTCGGTCTCATCGGATGTGGCATCCTGGTTAAAAATGCGTCCTACTTCCTTTCTAAGGATTTCAGAGGCGCCGACACCGTTTTCGCAGGCTATAATATCAATTAGAGCATCCGGGCGTTGTCGATAAAGTTGTTTCAATCCCTTGGCGATAGTGGGAGCGATTTTAGGGAGGATTTGGGCCCCAACGGAGGTGGTGATTAGGTCTGCTTTAGGAAACACATCCAGTAGATCTTGAGAGGTCGAGACGACGCCGGAAAAATCGGTGACTTCAGTCGTGGAGGATGCTTGGGACAAGATGTGAACGGTGTAGTGATCGTGAGAGTTGATAGAGTTGATAAGAGCTTCGTTCACGTCAGCAAAAGTGACGTGGTAACCGGAATCTACTAACAACGGGCCGATGAACCCGCGGCCAATGTTTCCAGCGCCAAAGTGAATAGCGTTTGGCATGATTGAATATCGTCTATGCATCTTTGAGTTAGAATTGAAATTCGCCATCTGAATAAAGTGCAACAGAAATCAGGTGTAGTGTATATATTATGTGAATATGTTTTGCGTTTTATATGAATTATTGCTGATTCTGAGCATAAAGACGTACCGGGCGAGCTTTTATAATCTATACGATGGGTGTAGAGCCCGGAGCCCTCTTCCGGTTAAGTTGGCGATAACGGAATGGAATGCTGTGGTGGCTGGATGCTTTAGAGTTGGAGCTGAATCCGATGTCGATATTCACAGATTTGAAAATCCCTCTCATAAATATATGTTCATATATAACTACGGATATAACATGACATGCGGGATCTCTTGCCGAGCATGCGCAGCTCTGATTTCATACCTGGCTCATGGCAACAGCTTCTCGGAATATTTTCCGGATACAGGCGAATGAAGATATGCGTATGTTCCATACAGATGGGTTCGGTGTTCTGCTCGCTGACTCAGCCATCGGTCGGGGTTAAAGACATCACCCAACACATTCCGTCGCCGTCGAAGTCATGCACCAGATCTCGAACATGCACCGTTTATATCATTCAGCGTGCCAATCGTTTACCTGAATGCTTAAACGCATATACAATCAGCCCGAGTTCTCTCCCGACACTCCAACAGATATGATGCATTTTGCTATCATACCCTGGTTCAATCCGCCTATCAACATCCTTCAACATGAAGTGTGGCACCACACGTATACACGGATATGTAGACAGATAGGTTGGTTAGCCAACTGGCAGATCGCAATCGTAACCGCATCATTATGATGCATTATCTGCCCGAATAACCTTCAAAGATCTCTGAAGCGGTCAATTGTGCACCCACCCGCGCACCCTCCAATTGAGTGCCTAATATAATTAATGCGTTGAACGATTCTGTCTGTTCAGACCAGCGAAGGTATTCTGACACCTCTTCTAACAGTTCAATCTATCGCAATGAAGGAGAATCATCGTGAACATTAGCGACTAGCCGCTTCGCTGACCATGTTTCACGCGCGGTTTGTGGTCCGGAATTAGAATTGTCGCAAGCATTCAACGCTTGCGTTGCGCTTTCGCAAGCGCAGATTTTATAGTTGGCCACTTCCACTGCTCATGCATGGTACAACTATAGCCACAGCATTAAGATTCGATGCGGGTTTATCGTGGATGGTGCGGAGGTCCAACATCAACTCTTTGAAGGGTCTAGTATTTCAATAATGACAACTGGAACGTTGTGATCCGCAAATTATTGACAGGTGCTCAGTCACCTACTGGAAACCAACAAACTGCACAGTATGGTAGCAGGCAGTCGTCGTATATATACTGCAGTAGCGCATACAGATATTCTGTTGATAGGGAATATTCATCATCGATGCAACGACAAATTAGTTGTAGTTAGTGAGGGTTCAGACAGGATTTATGCGTATGGATATTGAATAAATAATTGATATAGGATATCCATTAGACAGAATTCAATTGCGTTACAGTTTCGAAAATTTCCTGGTTTTCACGGCGCTTGAGAGCGGCGTGTTAACTTTCCATGTTCCTTGGGATTTGTTCCCATCTAGTGATAGTTACACGCACAGGCGCGCACACAGAGTTCAGCAAGAATGCCCGTCCCTGATCGGATTTGGCCTGTGAAACAGACGGCTTTGCCATATGGTAGCAATTTGTCGACACGCACAAAGTCTTTGGGATCTAGAATTAAACCTTGTCAAAAATATTGTTGACAAATTTCGGCATATGATAGGTGAGAGGAGTGCGTGTATAGATCTATAGACCTATATTAGTCATCTGCTCTTAATTAGCGCTATAGCAAGACGACCGTTGATATACAAGATCCCAAGAGATATATTCCACGTATTATATAATTGCGACTGTTGCAGTTGATTGGCGCTTATATATAGAGAAGATAATTCTAACCGATTACTTAATGATTAATTATAAGTGGGGAAGCATATGTACATGTGCATGTAACATCATCTTTCCCGATTGTTGGTTATCGACACCGCCCTCGCAAAATGCAACCAATTGTCCTTTTGTCCCTTTACTCCGAAATGAGTTCGATTCCATAGCTGCTACACCTAAATTTATACACAGGCTTTAGGACAAATTTCCCAACCTCTCGCGCGCTCGCCACTAGAGGCAGCCGATGTCTACCAGCCCTCGACATTTTATCCTTCGCTGCTGACGAGTGGATAGTACCCAAGGCGCTCGATTCATGTAAGGTCCTACTCCCAAAATATCATATATAGTAATCTGACCACCCACAATCTCACGGAACCGATCGTCCGAGAATACGAGCGGTCAATTGGTTTTGTACGAATCCTGCCATCTAATTTATAGACCATGAATGCTTTTATATATCCTTGCTCCGTCGGATCTCAACAACATCGGTCCATGATGCGCGTGCATATGTCATGTACGCAGACAGCTGTCATTATGCATGCACGGGGAAAACTCCGTCCAACTGAGCTCTGGTAATTCATCCCAAGCTTGCATCTGACAAGCAACCTGGTCCGTGTGGTTGGGCTTATCGATAAATCAGCTTCACACAATGAATTGGCGACCCAATTCGGATCACAATAGGCATCTTGAAACGAAATTGATTCGCTGCGCCGTTTGCCTTGTCTCTCTTCGCAGATGACGTAGGTCTTCGCCTGGAAACTCTTGCTGTTGGATGAACTGCTCATGTGAGCCGAACAGCCACAGCGAGTGCGACTCAGCCGCAGCTTTGCTCGCAAGACATGCAATGTGTGTGGCCACGAGGTCGCTTGATTGGGCGCCTTGCCCTTTTGTGAACCCTTGCGCAACCAGCCGGAGCCTAAGATATCATGCAAGAGGGCCAGAGTTACTGGCTGGAATGTTATCGTCACGATGGTGCTTGGTTAATTCCGCAGGAAAGAATGCGCCAGCGATCGGAAAACAGAGAAAAGCCCGGACGCCCCCCCTTCTCTGGGCTTGTCCAGCCTTTATCTTTTACGTTCCCACCTCTACGATCATAGATCATATAAAGACAATATTAAGAAGGCGTACGCTCATTGTAGTTCTTGTCCCCTCAAGACACCCCTCACTAATTGCTGGTATCTCGTTTCCCCCTTTCGTGCAGCTTTCTCTCAAGCAGCAAGCAAAAACATTGGTTCGCCTCTGGATAGCCTTAACCAAACCATGGGTTCCTATCTGGTTTACCCTTTTGTCGCAGTGAAACAGAGTTATCGTAAGCGAGAGGCCGAGAAGCTCAAAAGAAAGAGCGACAGGGCGAGGGTACGAGAGTGGCTCGCATTCACCGCGCAGTATCAGCACGAATGGGTCGACGAAGACATCGACGGTCCTCATCTCGTCGGAAAACTACAGCTCGACCTCGTAGAGAGCCCGACATTATCGCAACCGAGCAACGATGAAGACAGCCAGGGCCAGGGCAAGGACGCGGACTTGGACACATCGCCTTTATGCGTCGAGACGCAAAAGGCTGAAGAAGTCAAGGTCGAGCGCGCGATGCTGCGGGATGTGAAGAAGATTCTATCAGGCAAAGGATCGCTATTTGGCCAGAACAGCGTCAGGATCCTTTCGTGATGGGGAGGCAAGGCTGGTCACTTGGGGGAAATTAGATGGTGGAGTTTTTTTCATTCGAAGCAGGAATCGCTGGTTTCCAGACAGAGCAGTCTGTTAAGGTGAGCGCACGCGCACGTCCTCTCGCGTTGGAGGCGATCCATCCATTTTCCAATTCCGTCCGCTGTGCGACGGAAGACACTTGCGCCCACAGAACTATCTCTGACAATACAATCCGTCTATAGTGGCAGTACAACAACAATAGATATAAAATATCATCCGACCGGTCAAAATCATCCCGGCATCGGTCCTAGATACAGATATCTCCATCGCCTCCGGAGGTCATCTCTGGTCAGCAATCCACATCCACCTCACCTCAAAATGGCTTCCTCCCCAAGTCCCCGCGCTCGGATGGAATACGTGCTGGAAGCCGACAATCGTCACTCTTCCTCCTCGCCTCTCTCTCAGATACGGATGATCTCTATCAAAAGCATCGAACACATCCATAACCGTTATGTACGGTAGTTGATGGGCTCCGTCACCATCGCCGGCTTCGTCTGTTTGATCCATTGGGACGGTTGAATCGTGCCCCTGGCTGCCGTCATCTGCACGTCCGGTACCGGTCCCGACAATCAAGTTGTTGACGTATAGAGCGCCGCGATGTGGAACGAGCAACCGCGCATGTTGCTCGATTGTATCGATCAGGTCATCTTCGTCGATAGCCTTGACACTATCAACGTACACCCAACTCACCACAGTCTTGTGGCACTCGGGGTGACTGAACGGGTCGTTCCGAAATGGCGATGTGGCCAAAGAAATAGTCTTTGTGCTTCTTGCTTGCGTGAACCCAGCGGCAGCAGCAGGAATCGAAATCCTGTAATAAGGCTTTCCGTCCCGAGAACTCGCACACGAGAAGAGCCGATGGACTTCGAACGGCCGATCTGTTTGCCTGGGGAGGACTGTATTCGGTGGGACTGGAAAGAGATATCCGTACCGCGACGCTGAAAGGGAGCCAGGAATGGTGGCGAGAGCTCGCAAGCCCTTCGAGGTGCCACAGATGGTGTAATAGTCCGACCAGTGGACGTTCGAGAGGATGTGGAGGATGAGCTCTGGAGGGAAATCGATGAGCTTGACGGCGGGCCTTGTTTTTTGCACTGATGATGCGCCTGGCCTATGCGCGTCTGTGAGGAGCCCCATGATTATGACGGAATGTTTTCCCTTGAAGAATATAGAATTCAGTAGCTTGGGGCTTGAAGTATCTCCTGGGATGGGGTCCCCTTGCGATTAATTATAGACCAAAGCAGTGCAGGTCATCGAACCTCGACCACACTCCTTACATGTAGAAGTAGACCAAAAGAATAGTAATAATGACCGAATGACCGGATCATCTGGTATATTGCTTCCGCTGTCGCACTCAAAGTGAGCCCTGTCTTAAAGACTTCTTTGTTCGGTTCAGGGCTCTAAGATCGCATCTTAATTTCTGTTCAGATTGACGAGGCAAGGGTTCAAAGAGTAGGAGTGGCCTGATCCCTTTGCGGAGCCTCGAAGCAGTTGCACTGGTGGCAAACTGGATCTATAGTAAGCTTGTAATTATAAGAAGCGGAAACGGGAAAAAAGGTAGTCTTGGGAGAAAAAGGGAGAGCTAGGGTGCTTCCTACTAAGTAAGCACAATTCAATCGTACTCCGTACATCGGATGAAAATCAGAATTCCAAGCTCAACTTAGGAGACTTCGGATATAATCCTAAGTAAATGCGGCAGTGACGTGGTTGATAAATCTAATCCAGCTAAGGTTCATGAAAAACATTTCCTGCAAGACGACTAGACGCCTTGGTTTAGCTGCATGCTGGGGGAGAATGATCAACCAGTTCAATTGATGAAATAGACAAGATCTGGGAGAAACTCGATCTGTGGACCGTGGCGCTGGTCAGCGGGATCGAGTATACGATCGAAGCGAGATCTCGCAGAAACGTCCCGATATGGGCGATCTCAGGGACCTGTACCGATCGCACCAATTGGAGTGTCGCTTTGGTGGATTTTATTCTTTAAAAGCGACACGACGTTTCTCAAAACAAAATGAAGCTAGTGCTATTGCAATCGGGAGGCGGTTTAGTCTGCTGATGCATGCGGATTTGGTGTTTCAGCTTTCGAGATATGTGCATCTGGCAAATCAAGGTCTATTGGTATCTTCTATTTCTCAGGATTCGCTATTGAGCTCGAGCTCCAGGACGAAACAAAGCCAAGAATCGAAAGAATTAATGCCTCAAAGCTTAGCTAGAACGGCTTCTGCTCCACTAACGCCGATCTCGCCGGGTTTTTCCTCTTTTCCGGCATAGATAATCTTGCCATTGTCGATTATAAGTGCGTACCGAGCGGTACGCTCTCCATTGGTCCATCCGAGCCTCTGGCTGAACTTAAGCCCAACGTCTGAAGCAAAAATGATATCGTCGTTTTTGACATTGTTCGCCTTGGCCCACGCGCTCATGACGAAGGGATCGTTGAAGGCAATGACTATGACTGTATCCACGCCCTTGGATCTCAATGTCTCAAGGTTCTCGATGTAGCCGGGGAGATGGCGGACCGAGCAGCCTGGAGTAAAGGCGCCGGGAACGGCGAAGAGGACGACTTTCTTGCCCGCAAACTCTGCATCGATAGATTGCGATCAATCATTGATGTACAGGACTCAGGCTTGGAAGGCTTAGTCTTCACGTCTTACCTTTGCTGGCATTGTAATCGACGGGTATACCACAGGCTTTGATATCCGCCTTTTCGTCCGAGTAAGGGACGTACCTGCAGCCATGCAGTCAGCATCGCCAGGTATATCAACTAGCCGAATTGGGGAGCGCGCGATGTTTTTATGGCCGTGGGGTGTTACACCGCGCAACATTTCATGATCGATTCTGACTTACTTGAAGATGACGTCGTCAGGGAAGTTATCGCCGAGTTTGAGAGTAGCGCCGCTCATGTTGAAGTATATGATCTGATACTGATCGGATTACAGTTGCAGCGAGGAATTACTGCTGGGAAAGCGAAGAGCAGTTCTGGTTCCGCTTTATATGGCGGAACCTTTTTTGAGCCGAGGCAGCTGGCAACCTCAACACGCTCTTTCGATCCGAATGGTGCGATGAGCGATTACGTAAGAGTTTGGGCCAGACTGCATGCAGACCGTTGCTTCCAGAACTCTGTGCTACTGGCTACTACTTGACTTTCTAATTCCCCCAGAACCTAAACGTGATTGAAGATATCGCATTCTAATGGCTTAGTCGACGGCATCTATGCATCGGAATCTTAGCCGGCGGCCACGCTGACTAAGCTACACTTCGGCAACGCATGCTTCCTCTGGCGACAACCCGCTGGCGCATTGCATGGTTTCGAAGCTGCAGCTGCCTGATCGATGAGACGACCGGCGAACTCCACGACATTCTCCATTTATCCGCACGGGTCCCTGAATTCAAAGGACGGCGCCTCAATCGCCACGTGCTGCTCCATCTTCGCTTCCGACATGCGTATCAATACTAGCTGCTGAGCCCAGACCTAACGCCCCGGTCGAGATTCGCCTCCCGGTCATATTCTCCGGCCGAACTTTCGGTCTCTTTCTCGGTTGACACCCCGGATCTTTAGCTTCATCCCACCGCATCCCGCTGCCCAGAGGACGCCGCATGCATGCTTTAATTGCAATGCGCAAATCATCGTGGCCATGGGGTAATATAATTGCTGGATAGTCCGGCGTGACCTGCCGGATGGAAGCCGGCACAGGTGGCCCGGCAAGTGCTATACCCATTATATACCAGGACATCTACCTGGCCTTTTGCAGGCCAGACCGAAGCGTTCGTAAACGGCCGGATCCGTCTGCTCCATATGCCTACTTGCTTGAACATACTTTATATAATAATCCTCCGTGTCATGTCACTATCGCATCCCGCTGAGCTGATTATATCTACCACCCTTCGCTAGCTGCCTGGCCGTCGACTTCTTCCGGTCCATATACCCGTACTTCGGACGGTCCAAACTGCGGAGCATCTGGTCGATATTCTACCGGCTACATACCTACATAAATGCCTATCTTGATAACATATTTAGGCATTGCGGGAAATTAATACGCTGTTGTGTATCTTCGCTCAGCTGCAACTGAGGGCTTAATTACTTTGCTAGCACCCAGCAACCTGTTAGCGCTAGTTGAACTAAATCCGCATATCCAACACCGCGGCAACAGAAGAGCACCGACCCCATCATCATATCTCTCTCCCTCTTTCAATCGCTCAGTTCGCCCAATGGCACCTCCTGCAGTCATCATGGAGCAACCTGTCCAGGCAAACGGCACTCACATCAATGAGCATTCCGATACACACTCTACTTCCGCCTCGCCACCGGAAAACCGAACATGGTGGAAGGAGGCATCCGTCTACCAGATATATCCAGCGTCATTCAAGGACTCTAACGGCGATGGCATTGGCGATATCCCTGGTATCATCTCCAAAGTTGACTACATCAAACAACTAGGAGCAGATGTTGTCTGGCTCGGCCCGATATACAAATCCCCACAGATCGATATGGGCTACGACATCGCCGACTATCGAGACATCGACCCGCAGTACGGCACCCTCGAAGACACCCAGCAGTTGATCGAAGAGCTTCACAAACGTGGTATGAAGCTCGTGATGGACCTGGTCGTTAATCACAGCTCAAGCGAGGTGCGTTTATCTGCCAGCTAGCTAGCCTTTGCAGCTACATTCTCATATCTCCGCCTTGACTCGTTCATATACGCTAATGGTATACGACGTAAAATAGCACGAATGGTTCAAACAATCGAGATCCTCGAAAAACTCGCCATATCGCAGTTGGTACCATTGGCATCCCGGCAAAATCGTCAACGGCAAACGGGCGCCTCCAAA
This sequence comes from Orbilia brochopaga, assembly GCA_036872635.1. Taxonomy (NCBI): domain Eukaryota; kingdom Fungi; phylum Ascomycota; class Orbiliomycetes; order Orbiliales; family Orbiliaceae; genus Orbilia; species Orbilia brochopaga. The sequence continues at coordinate 574,014 of JAVHNQ010000016.1, read as the reverse complement.
TAACTGGCTTTCCTACTTTGGCGGATCGGCTTGGGAATGGGACGAAGCAACCGAAGAATACTATCTCCACATATTCGCAAAGGAACAGCCAGATTTAAACTGGGAAAACCCGGACGTCGTAGAGGCCGTCCACGATATTATGCGTTTCTGGCTCGATCGCGGGGTTGATGGATTTCGGATGGACGTGATAAATTTCATCTCAAAGGCAGTGGGCTACCCCGATGCTAGTATCACCAACAAAGACCTCCATGCTGTCTACCAAGATGGCTCTGAACATTTCGCAAACGGACCGAGGCTACATGAGTATCTGAAAGGACTGGGTGCCATCCTGAAGAAATACAACGCATTCAGTGTTGGGGAGATGCCGGGGATCAGAGAACCGTCCGAGATCTTGAAGGGTGTCATCTTTGAGAGAGAGGAGCTCAACATGATCTTCCACTTCGACCTGTAAGATCCTCACTGACAATCGACGTAGATATGAACGGATGCTGACCATGCTTTTGACTACAGCGTCGACATCGATCATGGACTCGGCGGCAAATTCTCTCATAAAGACTTCTCTCTGCCCAAATTCAAAGCTACTACCGAGAAGTGGCAGCGATTCATGTACGAAAACTCCGGTTGGAATGCCCTCTACCTGGAAAACCACGATCAGTCTCGAACCGTATCAAGATTCTGCTCGGATACGCCTGAACATCGGGTCCCCGCAGCTAAAATGCTAGCCGCATACCTCGGGTTTCAAGCTGGTACGCCGTACATCTACCAAGGTCAAGAGCTCGGCATGGTTAACGTCCCGAAGGAATGGGGCATGGAGGAGTACAAAGATATTGAATGTGTGAACCACTGGAAGGATGTCTCAACGCGACACAAAGATCCGAAGGTCCTGGCAGAATACCGACGCCAATACCAGAAAAAAGGTAGAGATAACGCGAGGACGCCTATGCAATGGTCGAATTCGCCGCATGCTGGGTTCGCTGAACCCCATGTAAAACCATGGATGTCAGCTAACCCGAGCTACGAGTTTATCAACGCGGATTCGCAAACCGATGATCCAGAGTCACCATTCTCATTCTGGAAAGGAGTCCTGGAGCTCCGCAAGAAACATGTCGATATTTTTGTGTACGGAAGCTTCGAGCTGCTCGAGGCTGTATCTGACGACCCTGAGATACTAGCTTATATGAGGGCATACAAGAGTGAGGCGGCCGTCGTTTTGTGCAACTGGAGTCCACGAAAAGTGGAAAGGTCGAAGTCATTGCTCGGGGCTCCTGGTGACGATGGTTGGGAGATTCTACTGTCGAGTAACGGGACTATCGATAACGCGACTCGTAAAATCACGTTTCAACCGTGGGGATCACTCGTTCTGCTGAGGCGGTGATTTGGGTCTCAGGTTTCGACGATGGTTATCCGCCCTGATGACTGAGCCCAGAAGCGAGATATATCGTTTTGTAAACCGCCGACTGCACAGAAGATTGCATACTTGATGATCCGACGTACACAAGCAAATTTATATTGTGCTTTACAGGTTCCATTGCCATAACAGTGCATACATGTATATTATCCATTGGTTAATTATCTGATGTAGAACGGAATTCCATCCGCACTTAATTTAAGCCTTATATTTATAACTGTAACGGTTACGAGAATCGTATAGCTGATAAGGAAAACTTAACAGCCCTCAGAATCGCAGAATCGCATATCCATGGATAGACCTGATTGGTACACATTCGGTCTCGATGCCAAACCTGCCCAGTTAACTTTGTCAATGTGGCACAAAGTGTAGTGCAAAGGAAAGTCCCAACTTAAATTATACAGAGACCTGTTCCTGGCGCTGGTGGTTCTGCGACGCCGGGATTGATACCGCGATTACAAAGCGTTTGCCTCTCATCGATTTGGTGCGACCGCGATTACTCAGCCAGTCTGAGCAATAACAGATCTCTCCACTAAGGTAATATCCATTATACCCGTGCAGCCTTGTAATGCTGCTACGGCTTTGGAAAATTCTTCGGCCGTAAGAAATTGCCTCAGGTGACGAAGGCTTAAGGGCCAACTCAATTTGGCTCGGCCGCGGCGCTGTACCCACGGCGCCTGAAGCTCAAATATGCAGGCCCCAATGGGCCTGATGCCGTTTCGGGCAAGGCGCCTTGGGAGCGATTGGGCTCACAGCGCTAAGGGGGGCATTACTTAGTAATGCTTATGCTAAAGCAATAGCCACTGCGCATGCGCATGTTAAGTAAACTTCGAAATCTAAATTATAGACTTCAGCATCTCTAAAGAGCAGCAATTACGGAGCGATTGGTTTATTAAGCAAGCTTTATTTTGTAGAATAAACCCGATTAGTGATAGTTGGAAGTAGAATGTACGAGAATTTAGCTGCATAGCTAATGGCTGAATCCATGAATCCAATTCACTTGCAAAGTTAGTGTGGAGAAGCCGGGAAATGATGCTGCCGTTCGACTTCAACCTCATGGCTATATAAAGGAGCCGGTTCCCACCTGAAGGTCGACTATTCAGCTACAGACCTCATCTTTCAGCCATTGGTAGTCATTTACAGATCTAACTCTTATATATACGCCGAATTGCGAATCTAACTTTGATATACCATTGTCTTTGTCTATCGTTGTGATACCTATATAAACATCTACCCCAGCCATTTTTTCAGTATAAGTTCTACTATCGACTGCAAATATGCCTTCGTACGCAATCACTGGCGCGTCTAGAGGTATTGGGGTACGTACCTTGTGTAATCTGATTGAGCCGTGGACTGATAGTAGAAGGGGTGCTGACTCTCTGCTGATGTGATAGCTCGGATTTATCCAAGTTCTTTCGAAAGACCCCTCGAACACCGTCTTTGCGCTTGTCCGCAATCCTACGTCTTCTCCAACTCTCACCGAACTAGCCCAGGCCAACAAGAACGTTCATATCATTCAGGCCGATGTGACGTCGCCGACGCAGATGGCTGAAGCGGCCGCTCAAGTGTCCAAAGTCACAGGCGGGAAACTGGACGTGCTGGTCGAAAATGCAGCCACGCTTTTCACGGAGGCCGCGGGTCTCGGTCCACTCGACCTGACCAAGGATACCGAAACGCTCCAGCAGTTCGAAAAGGCCTTTCAGACTTCTCTTACCGACAACGTCTTGTCAATTATCTATACGACTGCCCCGTTCATTGACTTGATAAAGAAGGGCGACCAGAAGAAGATTCTCGTCTTGAGCACGGGTATCGCCGACGTCGACGCTATCTTGCTATATGAGATGGCGACGAATATCCCTTATGCCGCCTCCAAGGCCGCCATGAACGTGGTCGTTGCCAAGTATGCCATCCAGTTGAAAGAGGACGGTGTGACGATCGTCTCTATAAGTCCTGGCCTGGTCCAAACTTCACACGAAGAATGTAAGTCGACTCTCTCTTGCACGTGTACTAAATGAACCGTACCCTTTAGATTCGAATCCGTATCCGCCGTGGGAACGGTGCTAACTGGCGTTGTCTCTGCAGCCATGGTCAAGATGTACGAAGCTGTTACCGAAATATTCCGACGCGTGCATCCGGATTTTGCGGGGCCCTTGACGCCAGAGCAAAGTGTCAACTATATGTTGAACACGCTAGGAAAGCTCACAGTGAAGGATACTGGGCGCTTCATGAGCCATTATGGTAATAGGGAGTGGTTGTGAGAGAGCTGCTCCCGTGGTGCAGTGCATCCAAGGCAGCCGATTCAAAGATAACTGAGTGTACTGAAGTCGATTTTCGTTAGTTGCACATCACATTAATAATGTATAGCCGGACAATGTAGAATTGAGATCCTTTGCCTGAGTCTTGTCTTTCTCTTTTTGGTGTACCCATAGGAATTAGAAGCAGGAAGTTAATGGGACGAAGTTACAATAGCTAATAGAAAGCCGACGTGACGTCTCCTCTAAAATCCCTTTGCGTTGCAGTCCCACGTGAGCCGTTGCATCCGCAGAATCTGCTCCTGTCACCTCCCTTCGAGTCGCCCATCGTGACCTTCTTCCATCTCTTCATCTCTCCATCTCTCCATCAATCCACGCCGGCAACCCCCCGAATCGCTCAACCAGCCAGCGACTCGAAGCGCACGAACCGAGGAACTCAAGGGGTATGATTCGAGGATAGCTGCCCCAAGCAGCCTGGCCTACCGAGACGCCACGCTGCTGCTGCCTTAAGCGGTGGTCTCAGGCCAAGGAAAGGCCCAAACGTCAAACACGCATGGCTTAAGTCCACGCCGGCCTGCAGCAGGTGCCGCACGTTCGGAGCATGCGCTGACCGACTAGGAGCGTTTCTCCCGCATCCACGGACTGTCCCCAGCAGGTTCACTCGGATAGCGAGCTGTTGAACTATGGACCCGACAGCCTTGCTGGCGACCAGGAGGGCAAAAGAGTCAGGATCGCCCGCCGCCGCTTTGCTGTAGTTCAACGACAGTCTCAGCATCCCCATCGGCAATCGCTAACGTAAGCCTCTTCTGCGAGGTAGAAACTGCGAGCCGGTCTCAATCTCACGGGACAGTTTACTCACTTATCCATCAAGTCCGCATCTACCCCCGCACGCCGACGGTATTCAGGCGAAAAGTCCGACCGGAGTTCGCGACTCGCCCGCCGATGGCACCCGCGCCTGGAATCTGCGATACTGTGTGCAACATTACTGCGCTACGCTACCGTTACGTTTGAAAACCCTCCTGCTCGAAGACGGCCTGGAAGATCTGAATCCGCCGACCAGTAAGGTCTCCCCACATGCCTCTTCCTTGTTCCTGCGTGCTCCACCAAATGTGAACTTCCCATCACGGGTCTTGGACCAATGTCGCCGGAGGATATCTCGGTGAATTGTGGCTTCTCATCTTCAAGTTCTCCACCGCTGACATCACCTATAAGTTAGCCTGCGCCAGTAGCCCCGTTATAAAAAGCATACCCCCGCCCTACGCCACGCGATCCAGAATGCCCAAACGCGCATGCGACGGCTGTAGTATCCGAAAGATTCGATGCGAGGGAATCCAGCCATGTCGGGCATGTTCCAAGGCCGGCCTTCCGTGCACCTTCCTCAAAGCACTGCGGAAGGGTGGACCTCGAAAGCCCACCGCGAGGACTATCGAAGCCATCAAGCGAACGCAAGAGGAATATGCACGGGATCTAGACTCTGACGGTCTTCCGATACACCCTCCTCCCGGCCCAGGCCTGATCGACGAGGACACAGATCCAGAGTCTACGGAGCCGACTCCTTTGGGTTCCCCGCTACAAACCTTTCGCAGTCCTGGACTTGGATACAGGAATGGGAATGGCATTTCGCTGCCAGTCAACCTCACACCGACTTGCACATACCTTGAGGCGGAGCAGGATGGGATCGGTCTGGGGCAAGGCCTATCCACCGCGACCAAATATCCAACACCTGTTCTAGCCATATATCTCGAGATATATCACCACCGACTATACCCGGTATGGCCGATATTGAAGTGGGAACCTTTCCTAGCAGAGCTGGAGGCCCGACCAAACGACCCCGAAATATATGCTCTGGCGACGGCGTTAGCATCCGCAGTCATGGGCCAACTCCAGCTCCCGCAATGGAAGCAGCAGTACATAGACCCGGAGACACAAATTACAAAGACTATTATCGTCAGCACTGAGCATTTTGCTGCCGAAGCTCTTAGGGCGAGAAGATTATTCGAATGGCGGGAGCGGCCGGGAATATATGCAATTCTTACAAGTCTCTTTTTTCACGTCTATTACGAAAACCTTGGGAAGACGCCGGCTTCTTCGTTAGCCTTAAGAGAGGCAATCACCTTTGTGCAAATTATGAACCTCGACAGAGAAAGTGGCTACCAGGGTCTTTCACCCGAGGATGCGGAGTTGCAGAGAAGGTTATTTTGGCTTATATTTGTGACGGAGAGGTAAGTTGGCTCCTAGAGCACTAAGCAAGATTTTCAGAACTAATGGCGACGCCAATTTCAGAGGACATTCAATCGTTCACGATTTACCCTTCGTCCTTACCAAAACCATCAAATTGCCCAACCCTGATATCGACAAGGAGCCTCTGCTAGCAAGTTTCATGAACTTGGCAAGCCTCTTCGCCAATTTTGATAAATCTGTTATTGACGCTTGGACATCGCGAAACACCGACGACGCACCGTCTCTGGAGCGCCTCCAGCAGCTGCAAAGCAAGTTGAAGGATGTCCATCCTCACAAGACACATACAAACGAAGTCCAAAAGGCCGATGTTCTTGTTACGAAACACTGGATGCGAACGCTAGTTTGGCAAGTCAGCATGCAACAAGGCTTCCTAGCAGGCTCAGCTGAGAAGGCAGATAACGAGGCCATGACGTTGTCATTTCCACTCAAGATCGCAGAGGAGTTGTTGGCAACGCTTGCCCATATTTCTCGTGGCGCTATTGAATCTCACGGACCCGGCATGGTATGATTCTCGTGCTCGTATATAGACCAGTATCAGCTTCATACGCTAACAACATCAACCTTTTTCTCGATTTAGCAATCAAAACTTTTCGAAATCACAAACTCACTTGCAGATGTCATACTATGCATCCCAAATATCAAATCGTCGCCGGCTAGTTCGATCATGCTTCCCTGGACTCCTACACCTGTCGACTATCTCAAAAGCTTGGTAGATCTAATGCATTTTAGGACATCCTCGAACCCCCAACTCCTCAGAATAATCCTGTCTAAGACCTCTTCTATACTATCTCCGCCGGACCCACTTCGAGATCAGCGTCTTCTCGAGCTTCCAAGCTCGACACGCCCATCTCCCGAGTCGCCGGGTTCGGCTTCTACAGAAGCCACGCGAACTCCCGCTGCTGTCGTTGACGAGACCCAAATCTTACCCGTTCCCACATCTGTCGATGATGCTGGTAGCGTCCCAGCGACTCTCATAGCTGTGGATCCCGTGTCCCTCGATCTAGGCCAGGATGGCGAACTTAGCTTCCCACCTGCGGATATGATGGAATACACCACCTCTGGCGCGACCCCCACTACCCCCACAGCTGCACCTATCGTTTCCGGGCTAAACAGCCCGGTCGTGACACCGCCCCCAGCAACAACAAGTGGAGCAGGACCAGCGTACTTGACATCAACCTATGGTACCCAAGAGTTAATGACAGCACCTCCAGGGTTCGATGCCTCGTGGTTTCTAGCGGGAAGCGTGAACGACTGGGTCCGATCTGGTGATTCTTCTAGATACCCATCTGGACTGAACAGTCCTGTCCGGAGTGAAGAGAGAGACATCAGGAACTGGATGAACGGAGTCGATCTGTCCCAATCCAGCTCAGCTCATTGATGTAATAGACCTGTGGCCCACCTTCCATCTCGAAACATACATGACGTGAAAATATGTAGTGCCTGATTCACAATGAAAACTGGACATCGAGTATGTGCGCTGGAGGGCATAGGAGGGAGTCTATTAGTTTCGTTGGTGATGATAAGGCGTCTATTTACCATATTCACACACTTTATTATGTGTCGACTTTTAGCTTGATTTATAGCCGGAGTTCTGCCAAGCGGTTTCTTATGTGATCTGACGTTAATTTATATCTATCTTGCAGTACCATTTTTGATGAAGTGACATATCGCGCATGTATACTAGCGGATTTCGGGTTCTGAAAAGACGTTGAAAATACTAAGCCCTCGGCCTATGGGCGTATATCTGTTCAATCCGGTCTCGTCGCGCTGCAGACATTGTATGGAATGAAACCGCAACTGCACAAAGCACATGGCTTGCTGGATGTATGTCAGCTCTCTGCTGCCATTTGGAATTTTTGTTGGATTATAAGTGCCATATTATTTATTTAATCAGCTTACCATCCTGAAGGCTGTATGGTGTAAAGACTAGCATGCTCCATTGCTTTTGGCTCCGAAAGGAATCGATCTCAAACTTGGAGGAGTGATGTCGGTTCAAATCCGACTGCGGCCCATTATCTCTCTTTTTTTTTCTGTGCTACCGTCAGCTTTGCTATTTGGTCCATATTCAGAGGAGGGGTGAGAGATCGTGCTTATTGCATCATATAATATATTTCTTGGCTTATTGTTGTTGCGATTTTGGCTTCAACGACGCTGTTTGCATGCCGATTGCCAGTCCCAGCGCCATCAAGCCACTACTTTTTTTAATCCGAAGCGCCGAGCTAGATGCGGGGGGCTATTCCTATTCAAAACAGCTCCGGTTTTTCAACATCGATTTTGTCTCTCTATTTTCACCGCATTGATAAGCAGGACCCACCAAAATTGCGGGACTCAGATCAATTTATCCGAACTTCAGAAGAATTGCTCGAGTAATGATCACAAATTGCCCTAACAGAATCACTCTGGATCAAGAGGGTGGGGATTCCCCAGACGCAAAAGTCGCTGCCTGGCCCAACTGGCTCAGAAGTTAACCTCGGACCTGCGGATGGGTCCGGCGTGCGCGACGCTCATCCCAACCTGCCCTGCAGAACCAAGCTAACTACTAGTATACTCCATCCCGCATACGCATGACAAACCTCTTAGACACGTCTTGGCCGGGTGACCTACAACTCTTAATTCCATTCGGCCCGACGTTGCATTATATTGACTGGGTCGCTAGATAGGTTTCTTTGGTACCCCGATGACAAGCAGACGCCATCCGTCTCGTCACGCTCGACTTGCAATTTTGCCATTTAGCCAAAAAGGCTCGATGCATCATACTGGCTTGATATCGATGAAGCGAAGCATCTGCCAATGCACTGTGGATCTCCTGGCAAGAGCTTGTTCCCCTTGTCCCTGTCGCCGAGTACAAGGAATAGCAACTATCACTTGTAGGTGCATGCATGCATATTGCATACATCGAATTCGATAGTCAACGCGAAGTTTTGTACACATGCCTCTCCATGTCGAGATATATCTCCACCCCCACAACCTTACCAGTCTCAATTGAGTCGCTAATGGCGCGTGAGCTTCGCTGAAAGTCGGGGAGTATACGGATTATTTTAGGCTAATTGGCTTGCTGCACATGCGAAGAAAATCTCTTTTCGCACTTTCGCAAAACGACGGCAAGTCGCCAGCGGATAAAACAGCTTGGGATGTTATAATCGCATTGACCAGTCGGCCGGGATATTCGGCCGGGATTCTCCCAGAAAGAAAATGTGCTTCGTAACTGGCTATCATTATGAAGCTCCGTTGATGGGGCCCGCAATCGCCGGCGTGGAGACGCCGTCATATATATATATATAAGTGTCCAACAGCCATCGAATGAACTCTGCTCTTGCTAGAGTTACTGTTCAACTCTCCGGTTATTGGATTAAATTTCCACAGTACAGTGATATCGACCTCGCGTGTGTGTCGATAGATATCCCACAATGGTGGCAGGCGGTAACGGCAAAGAGTTTGAGGCTTTCTCAAAGCGCAGAGCGCAGTTCTCCGGGCCTCCTGGTATTCGAGGTCTTATCCAAAATGGCAACGTCTTTGCAATTGCGGTGTTCGCCTCGCTGGGAGGACTGGTTTATGGGTGTAAGTTTGGAGTTTGTCCCTCGTGTCGCTGGTAAATGCTGACCTATATGTTCCCCATTAGACAACCAAGGAATGTTCGGACAGATTCTCAATATGACTAGCTTTGCAAATACCGTGCATCCAGAACAGATCAAGAACCCCACAGCAAGAGGATTCCTGACCGCGTAAGCTTCCCGTGCGATACAAATGTGTGCAATTAGTTCAATGCTTTCGAGTGCATGTTTCTAATCCGGCGGTGCATAGCATCTTGGAGGTTGGAGCTTGGGTTGGCGTTTTGATCAACGGATATCTTGCTGATGCCCTTGGCCGGAAGAACGCTTGTGTCGTAGCCACTATCGTCTTCTGCATCGGTGTCATTGTTCAAGCGTGTGCAAAAGACGTCAGTTACATTCTCGGTGGCCGATTCGTTACTGGTCTGGGCGTCGGTTCCTTGTCTATGGTGGTACCGTTGTCAGTAGCCATTCAGCCCTTCAATCGGTCCGAAATATTATGCGCGGAATACTAAATTAAATTTAATTATACGTGCTTTAGGTATAATGCTGAGCTCTCCCCTCCAGAACTTCGAGGAGCGCTTGTCAGTCTTCAGCAACTCGCTATTACCTTCGGTATCATGATCTCCTATTGGATTGGCTACGGTACAAACTACATTGGCGGGACTGGACAAGGGCAATCCAACGCTGCCTGGCTCGTACCCGTGTGCATTCAACTAGTCCCGGCAATTGTCCTCGGTATCGGCATCCTATTTATGCCACAGTCCCCACGTTGGCTAATGAAAAAGGGCCGCGACCAAGAGTGCCTGGAAACGCTCGCCAAGCTGCGCCGTCGTCCCGAAACCGACGAACTTGTCCGTATCGAATACCTTGAGGTCAAGGCCCAGCATCTATTCGAAGTACGCACTTCGGAAGCAAACTTCCCTCAGTACCAGCACGGAACCTTCAAGGACGGATTTCTGCTAGGCCTCCACGAGTACTTGAGCTTCTTCAAGAACAAGTCTCTTTTCAAGCGTGTGAACGTCGCCATCTGGATTATGATTTTCCAACAATGGTCTGGAATCAACGCCATCTTGTACTATGCAGCCTTCATCTTTCAAGATCTCGGATTGACCGGAAATACCACCTCTTTGCTTGCATCCGGCGTCGGTGGTATTGCTATGTTTTTGGCCACTATCCCGGCTGTCCTTTGGATCGATCAGCTGGGTCGTAAGCCTGTTTTGATCACAGGAGCCATCGGTATGGCCATCAGCCATTTCATCGTTGCCAGCTTGTATGGATCGTATGGCAACGATTGGTTGAATCATCGAGCTGCCGGATGGGTTGCTGTCGTCTTTGTCTGGATTTACGAAATCCATTTTGGTTATTCATGGGGTAAGACTGCTTTTGATTCGACTTGGTGCGCCCTGATCCCTCATCTCCATGCTGACAAATTCACTTTCAGGTCCTGGTGCCTGGGTTCTCGTCTCTGAGGTCTTCCCACTAGGTGTTCGTGCCAAAGGTATCTCGATTGGTGGATCCTCGAATTGGCTGAATAACTTCGCCGTAAGTTGAAATACCTCCGAATCTTTCGAAAACCGTGGCCCAGGATAAAACTGATTGCGTCCTTCAGATCGGGCAAGCTACACCAGACATGGTCGCCCATACTAAGTATGGAACGTTCATATTCTTCGGTCTGATTTGTTCATTCGCTGCCGCCTTCGTCTATTTCCTAGTCCCAGAGACTAAAAACCTCTCCCTCGAAGAGATGGACGAAGTCTTTGGAGACGAGGCAGGGACTGCCATGACGGAACGTCGGAGACTTGAGGGAATATATGCGGAGCTTGGTCTGATTCCCAACTCCGACGGAGAGTATAACGGCAGTGAGGAAGTCCTGTCTGAGAAAGAGTTGGAAGCTAAGCACGTTGCATGATTGTTACAACACCTGGGTTCAAGGCCGCTTCGTTATGTATGTTGCTTTCTTTTGATGCATCGATGCCATCATGCGTGATCCCCTGCTGCACCAACACTAAGTTGCTTCTCTACATTTTGCGTTGTAAGGCTTAAGGCAGAAACCTTGGTCTATTAATATGAAGCGCTCCGTTAACGGGCGATCCTCTGTTAAGGTATATAGTACAGATATACAATAATCTAGTATAGTAAAGTCGTGCATGGTGCGAGTGCATCGATCGCCATAATGTGGTAAGAATGTGGGTATCAGAATGGTCTTCGTGATGGTGGCGGTGGTGTATAGTCATCGAAGTCTTCCTCGTCGAGATCAAACTCGCTATCATCGTCTTCGATCGCCGGTTTCTTGTCTTTCTCCTTCTCTTTCTCCCGTTGAGATGCCATCATGCTCTGTCGAAGATACTCGAATCCGTCGTCTATGGGCGGTCGAGGTTGTGGCGTTGTGGGCTTTGTTTGTTGTTTTACCTGTGGCTCAGCTGTTGGCGGTGCTGGCGGTGCTGGCTGAGGCTCGACTTTGGTTTGGGCCGCATCCGCTGATGCCTCCTGGCCTGTGGTCGCCGGCACTGCTGGCTCAGGTTCCAGAGCATTCTGCGAATCATCGGTAGCCCCAACCCGCTCTACACTTGGATGCTCTTTTGGCAGCAGGTCAGCTGGCTCGAGGGATTCGATGTCAGAAGTCGATGGAGCCGTCTCATTTTGAACTTCAGACGAAGATTGGGCTTGAAACGAAGGTACAACTTCAGGCAGAGGTTGGACTTCAGGCGGAGGTTGAACTTCAGGCGAATGTTGGGCTTCAGACGAAGATTGAAGTTGAGACGAAGATTGAGCTTCAGTCGACGATGAAACATCAGCGGATTCTGCTGGTTCGATTTCCAAGGTTCCAGTAGTTGGTGATTCATCCTCTATCACAGATGGGGCTATCGGCGCCTCAACGCTATCGGTCGCGGAGCTATCCAGTACCTCTAATGAGCCGACTAATGAAGACGCCTCTTCCGCCTCGTTTAAACTGGCCGGGGAGACGATTTCTGTCTCCGATGATTTCCCCGCTTTAGAGTCGAGCAGGTCTGCCACCTCTCTCAAATTTTGTGTAACTTCTGCCTCAGCGCTTAGAATTGAGGTTGCCTGGACCTCGTCGTCCGTCGGGGGTAGAGTTGAATCCAGAACACGCAGTAGCTTCTGTGTCAGGTTCAGTCTATCATGAGTTACATCCGAATTCCGGAGCAACCTTTCCGACTTCATGAGGGACTCCTGAGGATGCCGCGACGGCAAAGCACTGATCTCCGTTCCTATTTTCAGCGACGGATCACCAGGAATCGAATCAAGACCCTTTTCGTCGTATTTGACCAGAGTCTCGTTGGCTTTGTCAAAGTCAAAATCGATTTCCCGTGTTGCTATGTCCACCTTATAGAAGGTGAGAAAATGTTGGTCGACACCTGCAGCCAATAGTTTTGATTTGAAAACCTCTTGACCGATAAATAAGCTGCCATCTCTATTTACGCCTAGAGTACCTTCCTGGAGCCCAAGTTTAATCATTCCGTGTATGTAACGTAGGCGCAGCCTCATCAAATGAGGATTCCGAATTGTCCGGGCGACGTATGTAGGGTCCAGCTCTATTATGGCATCGAATAACGCCTCGTAGTCGATATCGTCATTGGTGTATCGTTTTTCTAACGTAAGCGTAGAATCCATCGAGCTGTCCATCTCATTGATGTATTCTTCAGCGCCGGTGATACGGAGGATGTAGGGTTTTTTCTCGATAATTCCTGCGTCTCTCATCTTCTCGAAGTCCTTTCGTTTCTTTTGAAGTGCATTGGTGGTCCAATTCGGGACGCCGGTCACATCAACGTCGGTGATGATGTCGTCGAATTCCTTCCGCGTGAGTGCAATCCGGTATATGTTGCTCTTCTTCTGGAAGAGCCGGTAGTGCTCAAGGGTAGGCTCAACACCAGATTCTTTGATGTATTGCTTGAGCCACTCTGTATTGCTCCCCATTGGCATCGACCACGGTTTGAAGATTGGCCATTTCTTTCGATTTGTAGATGTTTTGATCGCGGGCTTCTTGAAACTGCTGCCTTTAGCGTCCGAGCCATTGCCGCCTTGAGACGCGCTCGATGTGCTGGAATCTGGAATTGGCGCACCGTGCGCTACCGAATCTGTCCCGCTGGAAGTCTGTCCTTCGGTTGAGGTTGACTGATGCCGCCTTCGTGCGGCATGGCAGAGTGGGATAACCCGCCGCGGGGTAGTCGCGCTGCACAGCGTCGCTGCTGTGCGGGCGCCGGCTCGCATTTTGGTATCACCTGGCGGCGTCCAGGGACGGAGTGTGTCTCCCTATCGCCTGACCGAGGGCATTGAGGCTCGTCGTAGGTTCATGTTGACCGGCGTCGTCGTGCGCGTAGAACGTTGATCGCGGAGGGCATGAGGTTGGGAGTGCAATTTTCCGCCTAGAAAATTTAACTTCGCACAACGCAAGTATCTGAGGAAACGCATGACTTATTCTACAACCAACATTCCCGGGCAGCGGGAATCGACTGTTCAAAAAATTACGTCGCCTGGCGACATTTCACTACTTGTTACATAAATGGAGTCATATTCTCCCTGGGCGCTCAGATATTTCCCAACAATATCCCTACACTTGAAGTTCTTGTTGCTCCTTCACACAATATATACATCATTTGGAGGGTCTACCTCGAGACATTTAATTTGGCTGGTTTGAAAGCGCTAGCGGAGCCATCATCATATCGGCAGTTTTCTACATTAGCTTAACAGCTTGCTACGGTTATGGGGCTAGGTTTTGGTATAACATCTGCCGACTAGATTGATTTCAAGTTCTCCAACTTCGTTCCGTGGTATCAACCAAATACAGCGAACATTCAACATCCAAGTTTATGCGACTATGTTAACAGGTTGGAATCTAATCCGGATATCTTTCGCCCAATGATCTTCAAACATGTGGATTTGCCATTACCCAAACTCTTCGCGTTCCATCGCTTATAAGCTCATCATCAGTGCTGTGGGTCCTCGGGTTCAGAATCATCAGAGTCGTCGTCTGTGGACTCGCAGGGACTCATCGCCAGCTGACGAAGGCTGCTGCACGATTCTGGGATGCATCTATCGAGGACGGATTTCCATCAGTAAATCTCCTCCGATATATTAGTTCCAATCAGAAGTAGATTGCAGGACTCACTTTTCGACGTCTGCGCGCCACTCCTCGGTACATGGGGTAGTCTTTATATAGAACTTGCATGCATTGGCCATGATTGTGCAGCCCATTGAAAGCCCAATCGCTGGTGCCTCAACAGTGCCGTTGGTTGCCTCTTGCCGGCGAATATGAGGGAATGCTGCAGCCGAGGAGGCGAGCAGGGCGAGAGTAGAAAGGGCGATGAAGCGCATCTTGGGATTGGTAGGTTTAATAAGGGGATATATTGTAATTGATGATCTGAATTCTTAGAAATCCGGACAGTGATAAAATCGATTAACTGGTTTTATATACGTCGAAATCTTGATGGCTGTGTCTATGAACTTTGGGTACAGGAGCTTGCAAATGTCGGCCTTTTTATAATTTAGCTTCTTTTTTACTCCTCAGCAGAATTACTAGACTTCCCAGTAGCTAGAGAAGTCACTTCCACTAACCTTGGCTAGTACGATAGTTGAATCTGATAGTCAGTAACCGTATCCCTATTGAAGTCCGGATCCGCAGACACAAAACAACAATCGCCTTGATCATGTGCGAATAATTGAAATCGTACGATGATCAGAGCATCGGGTTGAAACATTTGAACTCCTACAAAGACGCACCGGACCGAAAATCTTATCTCTGACCTGAAAATCATGCTGGATCAGCTGCCATAAGCGTGTTGATGCTCATCCGCATGTCTAGGCAACACGCTCATCGACCCTCGAATACCCTCAGGATGGGATCGACGAGAACAAGCTTTTGAATACAAGCTTTTGAGGGATCGAAGTAAATCCTTATCGAGAAGGTTTCGAAGAGGACAAGCAATTCTCTTGGGCTGGTGGGCTGGCCTCGTCGCTCGTGCTATGACGTTATTGGAACGTCCTGACTTGCTTGTTTTGTAAAAGACCTGCTGTGGTCTTCTCTGAACAAGGGTAAATAGTTCTGGTAATGGAAACCATCGTCAATTCTCGGTTGAAACACAGACCAGTTTAGCTACCTTCCCGGATATGAAGGGTATGAAGCATGATATGCCTGGTGCTCTGGTCGTGCGTACGAACAAGCGCTTAAGTCGTTCGAAAGCGCTATACCACGCAATGACAACGATAGGAACCAAGCTTAAATCTACGCCGTTCGAAACGGGCAACGCTCACAATATCGTGGATCTCGTAGAGCAATTGCAGAAGAAAGATATTGAGATGCCTGATATAGCTAGATTGATGTCGTTTCCCGGTTTACTTTCCTAGGTAGGTGCTGCTCTATATATGTTACGCGAGTGGGCTTTGCCAGTGCTGCAGCTTGGGTGGTAAATAGCTGCAACGCAACACTATGTGATATTTTATGCAACGAAGCTGCTCTAATAGTCAAGTTCATGCTGTGGATCGAACCAGCATTCGCAGTTTGGCGCCTCTTAATGCCGGTTAAGCAAAGTATACATAACCTTCGAAGATAGGAAGAAATCACATCCCATCAAACGGTTATATATACTATTGTAGTTGGGTTTGGAGACAACAGAGAATGCTTCACCCCAAATTAGAGCGAGTTTGGGTTATCAAATAGCCGAGAAATTTAGAAGTGCAAATGTGAGATAGGATCGATATTCAGGTAAATGATTGGAGTGTCAAGTTGTATGCAAAGACAGGGCGCTATCATGCATAGCCAGCGCTGCAGCTTGTTTGGGATATCTGCTTTCGAGATAGGCCTCCTCTTGCCTCTGCTAACCTCCACCCTCTCAACCAAGCTTCATGATTCCTTTGTATATTTTCACCCCTTTCATCTTTTCTCGGACTTTTTAATGAACGTTCGAACGTAAACAACTTCAGACGCGGAATATATAGGCGAGTGAATTTCACCGCTCAATAGTAGGTAAGAGTAGCCATAAAGTGGTACTCAAAGCTTCGACCTTGGCTTCCTGCGGAACATTCCCTATTTCGGCGGTCAGTCGTGTGAAGTTTCGAATACACTGAGGTATTGGGATACGCACCTCTTGCAAGACCGTCGCAGCCAATTCTCCATCTTCATTCCAGTATCTCATCTCGATCACACTTCTACCTCCATCAGCGACGGAGACAGTGTTTTCAACAGCCAGCCACTTGGTAGGATCGAATGGACGATGGAAATACATCACATGATCGAGCGACGTGATCCAATCGAGCTGCTTCCTGTGTCAGTGCCAGTGCATTCAGAAAAAAGTCATCACTTCAGTGGTGACACTCAATGGTAAATAGGCAATGAGCAAACTTACATCGGTATGAGGAAGCAGGACAGCAGGAAGCTGGCTGGAGAATGCATCGCTTGCCATACCGAAGGCCGCAGCCCCATATTTTGGGGGCTTTGGTAGAACCCCATTGATACGGAGGTATTGCCAGATAACCTTAGTATCCATGGACGACGAAGCAGCTAGGTTTGCCAGACGCTCCCAGTGAACGGACTTCTGGATGATATCGGATGCTTTACCGATACCGGCGATAGGAAGCGTGGGGGCATCTCTAAGGAAACTTTCCAACTTCAGAACATCTATTTGAGCTCGAAGTTATAAATCAGCAAAAGGATTCAAGATGATATCGCGGGTTCGGTCTAAGGCTGAACGCACCAGAGGAGATGGTGTTCGGCTTTGATATCAAATGTTTCGCCTCCATCGCCGCAAGCAAGATCTCATCGTTGTGCTTGAGTCCGTCAGTGGTAATCATCTTGTAATAGTCGCTTCTCTTGACGGGCTTCATCAAGTCAATTTTGGGAAAATCAACCGGGATAGAACGGGTATGCTTGATCGACGGGTGTTTCTCGATTCTGTGGAAAGACATGGTAGCCATGAAGACCAGCTTATTGTGCTGAAAGGCATGAACAATGCGGCTAGCGACGGTGTTCCCGGTGCGTAGTCGATTGACCCTGTATACAATCGGAGATGCAGGGTCGGCTGCAGCGGTATCCAGGATAACCCACGGATTAGCATAGTTCTCTGGTATCTCTGAAGGCATGTCATACGAGACCATATTAATCCACCAACTGATATTTGTACTCACTCCTATCGATGAAGCTCCCGTGGAAGCTATGAATGGAAAGTTCCTCCGACACAGTAGCGTGTGCGACTAGGATAGCTTGGCCGATGAGCTGGCCTCCAAATATACTGATGCTTCTAGTTGGCAGGTAGTGGTTTTCCGGGATGGAGATGCCGCTATCAGGGTCGCCATCGATCGTGTTCACCTGAAGTTGGCGGAGGATTGGCGCCGGGATATGTTTGGAAGGTAGCTGGTAGTCCGTCGCCTTTGATTGATCCATGACAGAGAACGATGGCAACTGGCCGCTGACTAGAGAGAGGTAGTAATAAGACTCAAGTTAATATACAGAATTATAGATTTCTAAATATATTCCGTAGAAGCGGGACGTAGACGGACAGTTGCTGCGTGCGGAGCGTGTTACGGGTGAGAACGTCTAAATAAATAAAACTCCGTAGACGCTGTCGTCGATATATATCAACTTTAGAGCTCTCACAGCTACAGCAAGCTTGCTACACGGCAACCACCGCATCTAACAACTTCACTCTACCAATATGCCCTGGAATGACCATTAGCTACTTTAGCATATCCCATCACTAACATATCACTGCAAGCAACATGCCGAGAACCCCTTTGTCTGCCAAGCACCTCGCGCCATTTCTCTCGATATATATTTCCTTCATGAGCGATATCAATTGGTTTCGTTTCTCAGTCTTCAAACAAAGGACCTAGTCGACAAAGGACCCCTGCGCCAACGGAGATATGCGTGAGGACGTATGTGCGAGGGTTCCCCATGGGGTCGATCCGGTTCTCGACTGTAATCACATCAAACTCTGATTGAATTGAATACTCTCTCCAGATGTTGGTTACGCAACTGATCGATATCGATTGTTACTGGCAAATGGCTTCCAACAAGAGACGTGATGTCGCTGGTGGCTTAGAGATTTACAGATCTGCGCATGCATCTTAAACTTTCTGCTGAATCCTAACATTCTGATCATTCTGCAGTTGGGTGGACAGTATCTACAACGCTCGCGCTCTGGATCAACATTGAGGCAGAGAAAACAAATCACATTTGTTACTCAAAGGTGGTTGGAGTGTGCGTTCAACAACCGCAAGATAATTGTATACCCTGTTGATTCCATCAGTTAACCTTTCATCGATATTAACACTCTATGCAGCTGGGGACGATTGCTTAATAATTTTCCATATTCCAGATTGGATACCGACATCATAGTAATGGAACTCGCAGCAGATATATCCAAGGCTGTCTGTGTTTCACCACATATTGATATCGTAGATACGTACGCGGCACATCCGGGCACCCTTCTACCTAGCGTTATGATGATCCGTATCCGGCTCTCAACTCCTTCATCCATCACCCTTGGATAGAGTAATCGTATCATGCAATATATCAGAATCTTTGAGTTTTTTTCTAGTGACATCACGTTAACGTTGGGGTCAAACCTATAGGCACGGCGACTACCGGCCGGGCCGCGAGTAGTGTATACGGATACTATTCAAAACTCTCTGTTGGAAGCACTACGAAACTCTAAGCCGTCCCGCTAAGATACCATGGATTGGCCACCTATGGCCTTGTGTATGCAGTTGAACTCTATCTGACTGTTGGCCTCTATGCGCACCGATCATGAATTAAGGTATGTCTTCCAAGCCGCTAACAACATTATTTACAATGTTCTTCGAGTTTGAATGAAATTTCGCAATAGCATCTACCCATTGAATGGCATCGTGAACCTCGACTGAAATGCGTTGACAAATCACGTCGAATGTTGCAAACTGCTTGAATCATGTCATATGTGATTACCTGGCCTCAATTTGCATGCTCCAAGTATTCGAAAAAGGGCTCCTTGAAACCTGTATCTGGGACGCGACCCCTCACCGGGATACCTAGCTCTCGGTTGCGAGATATGACCTAATCCTTTCTTCATATCGTATGCAAGGGTTAATCTATCGCTATCGATAGGTAATTTGTTCACGGGACAGAGATTCCTTTCAACTCGACGAGTAGTATACTGGTAAGACCACTCTCTGACAGGGTTTGCCGAGAACAGTATAGTCATTCCGAAGCTAGAGAACCAAATTAATTGGGAATCGCAAGGCATTGAAACCACCATAGCCTTCGGACCCCGATGCATGTCCATTTGAGACGGACAAAGAACATGCAAGTCGGAGCAGTCGATAGGCACATGCGCAGGTGATACCTCGAATGCGCATGCATCCATGGATCCAGGCTGAAACTGATCAAGGTCTATGATCATGACATATGGCAAATAGGCTTCTCTAATCAATGAATCCACCCACGCCACCCGATCAGCCATGCAGGCATGCAGGCAGGCAGGCAGGCAGGCATTCAATTCAGAGCGCAGCAGACTCTGAACCAAAGTTATGATTCGAACGTGCATGGAGCACAGTGGCGGATGCAGTTGGAATTTCTCAAAAACAAGAAAATCGACTGAGCATGAGGCAAATATCACGACACCACCGACTGATAGCAAAGCTTGCTTCGAGGCCCTGTAGCCGCCCGTGCCAGGCTACCGGGATACAAGATAGCAGAAATACGAAGCACAAGTAGAGAATCCAATCCAAGTTTGGAACAGGTACTTTATGCACCGCCTGCAGCGAGTTCCTATCGACGTCAAAGGTATAGCCATGCACAGCACAAACTCAAATCGATAGCAGAATGGCCGGCCATCCATTATTGAAATACCTTGTCGAACGTTTGCGAAACGGACAGCGTGCATGCATGAATACATTCCACAGTAGAGCCAGTACGGCAAGTGGGCCGGAAATCAGACAGTTGTTGGCTAAGGCACACAAACATTACGCAAAGAGCGCACGAGTATCCCAACAGGGACGAAATACTAGCCTCCCTTTCAGCGCAGGGTGATTAGGCCTACACGCCCATGGCGCTTACCCAGCAGTTTCCCGCAGCACGGGACTACCTTGGTTGATTCCATTTGGAGCTTCGAGCACTCTTCGGTCGTTAATTTCAGATACATTAGTGCATCCGACGAAGGCATGCAACAAGTTAGACGACTCTAAATAGCGATACCAACTTGATCATGCGGTTAAATTCCCAGGTGTATGGACTATAGCTTTGTGTGTGCTGCATGTTGGTGATATATGTGACTGCGACGGAACTCTAATATAATAAACGTTCATGCATTTCTATATCTGTGTACTCCGGATTGTACTACAAAATTTGACGCGCGGGGAAAAATACAGTTATTATCAGAAATAGAACACAAACTTTGGTTCACGGAAAACCAAACTAACCTGCAGGCTCCACTTCATACGTTCGTGACAAGAACTAGCCAATACGAGGAGGAACTAGAGCATGTGATGTGCGGTTCAATGTCTGGTACGAGCGGCGGAAGCCGTCCATGTGGACAGAAGTCTTTGTGTAGCGTCCGTCGCCTGCATAATCCTCCTCTTGCTAAGCTTCAAAGCCATGTTGGTCCGGCTGGGGAGCACGGTGGCCTCGAGACTAAGCGGCTTCGGTTTCTGTGCTCGGACCGAAGGGGAATAGCAGCTCCTCTCGGGGTCGACTTTGCACCGCATGGAAGACCGCGGAAACAGCTTTGCTAGCGGCTTTCAGTAAGCCTTTGTGATGGTGGGAGCGAACATTCAACAGAAGAATGAACAGCTGGTCAATGCAAAAGATGCATGGTAAGCACAAGGGGCAAATATCGTGCTTCAGCTGGCGGACGGGCATCCGCGTTGATGTTGCATTTCACCTTCTCGGCCTTCATCCTCCAAAAGGAAACCAGCAATTCAATTCAATTCGACCTCACGTCCGACGTCGCGTCCGAACATGCACGATGTAATGGAAGTGCCAACGTTACCCGCAGGATGCAATGCAATGCCATCGAAAAGGAGCAATCTCAGCAAACTCGCCCGACATCAAAATGCCGCACCGCAGCTGGGATCTGGCCCTCGAGCTCGACGACCTGGCTGCTTCACGCACGCCCTTTGAGTGGCCCAAGCCTCCCCGCCAAGCCAGCTTCCACAATTTGAAGCTACTGCGCTATTCTTAATTCATCGATATCGCACCGAGGCCATGCAGGCTTGTTGGCCATGGAATGTTGGAAGTCAAACACGGCCGGTCCTGTCTCCCGGGACCGATCTCTCGTTCAGGATGATGGCTGCTTCTTCGTCTTCTCAGCTCGGTGGCCATGGCCCCACATGCACAGGCAATCATGGCCATGGGTGTAGCGCAAGCCCACGAAAATTCGAATCTTGCAAACCACGTTTTTCTTTAATGGAATGCTGCTAATTCCTTGGGCCGGCGTCACATCCTGCATCCACGGACGGAGAACCAAGGCCGGGGCGAACGCCTGTGTCAGCCAGGATCGCCCTCGCCGTCCAGCAGAGGCACGGCTCAGGGCGACTGAAATGAGACCAACATGTAGCTATAGGTAGTCCATGGATCGCAGACGCACCCGCATTCACACTGCAGCAGCAAGGTCAATGCTACCGCAATCGCAATCACAGCTGCATGGGAACGAGCTCTGAGACGGGTTTCCAAAAGCATGCTCCTACTACCCCACTCATTTCCCTGCCTTATAATACTGATTTCATGTCACATGAATTAATGACAACGGCTTGACCGGGGCGAATATGCACATTGAGCGCGAACGGATGTGTAAAGCGATCCAATCCAGAGCGGAATTCATTCCATCATCGCAACTATCCGGTACTTGTCTCCCCGCGGATATGCCTGGATGTGGTACCAATTTGGCACGGACTTGTACTTCTCGCTCAAGTCTCTTTTACTCGCGCTCTTCGCCTTTGGCAACCTGCAGTCGACAATCCAACTGCAGCTGTATAAGGTTTGCTCAAACGTCCAAGCGTAGACGTTGACAGATCTGGAACATTTTCAGCCGGCAATGACATCTTTTCGATCTCGAGTCGACTCTTCCCTTGTCCTTGCCAGTAGCAACATCCAGGAACAATTAGGTAATTGCGTTATCATTCGCAAATTGAGTCGCTCTCAATGTTGTTGGCCTTCCCACATGACGCCGCCACGTTATTACGTACACTGCAGATATGCTGAAGACGAAAACCGCTACCACGCCGTACATTATGCATTATCTATCTCTACCATGCGGCTAATTCAGACAAGCCGGATCAAGAAAGAAGCTCTAGCTTACTACAGTACAGCTGAGAGCAGTCTCAAGGTGTATGAGTAATAAGCACGCAGCTTTTTAGAAAGTCTATTCGATATGCAAGAAGAAAATGCAAAGATACACCGGCAAGATATGACAATAGGCTGGCAGCGATAGATATGCACATCCTTCTCAAACTTCTTGGTCGAGCCGAACGGCAGGGTTGCTTTCGATGAAGTTGAGATCTACTTTGTGGCCGAGCAGCTCTCGTATGTTTGAAACCCCATATCTGTTTGGAAGAAATTAGACCAGCAGTCAGCAAATGAATGTATAAAGGAATAATGTTAGGCCATCGAAGCCGTGCCAACTGATGAGACACCTACTTGATCATGGTCGGTCGTTCCAGACTCAATCCCCAGCCGTGTACCTTCATACCCTTCGGTAAGCCCATGCTCTCCAGCATCTCTGGCCTGAACATCCCGGAATTGCCAATCTCGACCCATTTGCCTAGACCTTCGTGCCAACTGAAGATCTCCATGCTGGGCTCGGTGTATGGGTTGTAGGCTGGCTTGAAGCGAAGTTGCTTGACACCCATCTTGCCGAAAAATTCATTCATGAAACCAATAAGGTCCCCGAGAGTCAGGTCGAAATCGGCTATGACACCCTCGACCTGGTGGAATTCCGCCAGATGGGTTGCGTCTACCGTCTCATTCCTGAACACTCGATCGATAGAGAAGTAGCGCGCCGGCCGCGGGTTTTGGGCTAGCTTGTACAACATTGCGGCTGATGTGGCCGTAGTATGTGTCCGCAGGACGAGTTTTAGAGACTCTTCCGCTTGCCATGGATACCGGTAGCCTAAAGAGCCGAACTTCCCATTCTCGTGTACCTGCTTAATGTTGGCCCAGTACTCGGTTAAAAGCTCCCCGCTCTCAGAGCGAGGCATGTCCGCCTTCGCGGGGTCTGAAATGAAGAAGGTATCTTGCACATCACGAGCAGGATGTTGCTGAGGCACGTAGAGAGCGTCAAAGTTCCAGAAACCTGACTCGACAAATCTACGAGCCATTAGAAACATCCGTTGAATTTTCGCCGCAAGTGGAAGAAGCAAAACCAAGGCTTACTGATTTGTAGGCATCTCCGTGAACCCCATCTCAAAGAAAATCTGTCGGAACTCATGTCGAACCTTGCCCACTTCACGACGCGGTCAGCTATCTTCTATCCCTCGAAAGACGCGGCGATCAACCAACATACAGGGATGGAGCGCCCCAGACAGAGCAGGTGCCCCTAGCGCCTTCAGATTGTACGGCTTGAAGGTGACCTCCTGCCACTTGCCACTACAACAGAAGCAATAAAGTCAGTCACGTCCCACCCAACACTTATGAGGCAAAGCAGTCGGTTCCCGTCCCAACCTTTGCAACATGTCGGCATCTAGATCCGTGTACTCCTTGAGAACTTCCAAGCCGAACTTCGGTCCCTTCTTAATTGTGAAGGCAATTTTTTTGTGCGGCGTGATCAGTTTGCGCTTTTTCAAATCGGCTAATGTGGTGGCGTCGGTCTGCGAGCCCGCGTTGGCAATCGACTCCAGATCCGCTCTTGTGACGTCCACAATGTCGTCAACCTATCGAAATGATTAATATAATTTGTAATTGGCAGATACCAACGTCCTAAGACGAATGAACTGACCCCGGATATTATTTTTGCCCGATCCTCCGGGTGTTTCTTGATCCAGCCCTCTTTGAAAGCTCGCATCTGACCCAGCCGAGCAGCATTCGGGTCTCCCGCGAACTCTGGTTGAGTCTATCCAGACAGTGAGCTCCCGTGCCGCAGCTTCTCAAATCTCTCAACGCAGCTCCGAACTCACAGCGAGGTCGGCAATTCTCATCTCTCCTAGCCTGTGCACCACCTGCCAGACTTTTGCTTCATGGCTGCCCTGCTCCAGGATCTGTTGACCTTCGGCCGTCAAAAGGTTGTACTCGGAATCCCGTGTTTCATATGTAATCATCTCCTTGGACTGCAGCGAGTCAAGGGCGGCTTTTAACGTGGCAAAGGGTGTAGTTGGAAAATCTTGCTCGGAGGCTAAAGAAGCCGTCGGCGAAGCATCCAGCTTTCGCAGGACCTCCGTCTGCAGCTCAGCCATGGTGACCGATGAGCGTACGTAAATGTTGCGCGACGTGGGTATATGGTTTCAGGCGGGCGGCGGATGGGATGGGTTTCAAAGCCGTTTCGACAGCAGTAAGGGACACCCGCGAGGGGATGCGTCTATGCCTGGGTCGCTCGAGATGAGTGGTGTCGACGTTGATGTTGGTGATGGTGGGGCTGTTGGCCGTTGACTGGCTTTTTTAGTGGGTGAGTTTTGCCGACTGCGGGGCACAGGCCAAACAAAGTCGCTGCACAGCGACGCCGGCGCTATGAATCACGGCATACGCGAGCCAACCATCTGCGACGGAGCCCAACGAGTCAGAGAGAAGGGTCTGACACAGAGCGACATGCATGGCGACCTTGTCCTCAACCGCACCAAGAGGCAGAGCTCAAACGAGGACGTCTACTAGGTACTTCAAGTGAGTATGTAAGATAATTTGGTGGGGCCTTCTTGTGGCTGGTGCGGCGTGTGGCTGACTAAGCATCTGCTAAGCGCAATTTCCATGCATTCCAGGCGAAAACTCAGTTACGAATGCAAGTCGTGAAAGCTTACGTACTCGCAACCTTGTCGCATTTCACTTCAATCGCCCCGGCCACTTCAAATCTAATTCTCGTACAGTTCGCCCGATTCGATCGATCGTATCAGTTACGATCTGCTCGTTAGCTCGAGTCATCAAGCAGCCTATGCTAAGCGCGCTTTATTCTTTGTTCAATCGGTCCTAGTTCCCCCCCAAGAGCAGTTTATTTCGAATGCTCCGTGGCTAAATTCGCGCACAAACTGGGCAGCTTGTTTCTTTCTTTGTGTGCATTGGTGCCCAGCTGCCTCGAGCTCTTACCCCTGCGTAGACGTAAAATTCTCGTCTGGCGTTAAGAACACTCCCCGGCGGGGCTAATATCCCTTTGATATCCCTTGATAAAAGTCCGAGCTTGACAAAAAGACTGCCTTCCGGAGCTCGCAGCTGCGCTTCTTTCCTTCCCTCACCACCATCATCATTCTCATCGCCGTTCTCTTGAACCGATCCTGGTCCTCAGGCGAGGTGTCTGATCTCATCATCGGGGCCAAGTTCGCCGGCTGATCTTCTGCCAATATCGATATCGCTTTCGTCGTTGCACCCCCCATCACCTCAATTTTTCCTCCCTAGCCATCTCTCCCTGTTGGTTGGTACAAAGACTAGCCAGGAATAATCCAAAATAAAAATAAAAAAATGGCTGACGCCACCGACGTGGTAGAGGGCCCAGAACTCACAAAGTTAAACGACGAGCTGCGTAGCGCGCTCAAGCAATATCCGGACTTCCCCCAGCCTGGCATCCTGTTTGAGGACATATTGCCCCTCTTCTCCAGCTATGAGCATCACGCGAAGTTAATGGAGGCGTTGGCCCTCCAGGTGCTCCAGGCTTTCCCGGAAAAACCGGATGTAATCGTCGGTCTCGATGCCCGTGGCTTCCTATTCGGGCCCTCGCTTGCGCTCAAGTTGGAAGCAGGCTTTGTTCCCGTTCGGAAGAAGGGCAAGATGCCAGGCGAGTGCGTTAGCGTAAAGTTCGTGAAGGAGTACGGCGAGGACATCTTCGAGATGCAAAAAGACGGCATCAAACCAGGACAGAGAGTCCTTGTTGTAGATGATATCATCGCGACGGGTAAGTCTAGATTAATTCCTCCTCACGGCGATATCGAGACATGAAGCCTTTCTTTTTGTCTCAGTTGCAGCAGCGTTATTTGTGAATGCCTAGAGCTGACATGCCTCGTGCCGTTTTCGAATAGGTGGATCCGCTGCCGCTGCCGGTTCATTGGTCCGTCAGTTGCAAGGCAACCTCATCGGTTACCTATTCATTCTGGAGATCGATTTTCTGAAGGGACGGGAGAAGTTGGATGCGCCGGTTTACACGCTGCTGCACTAGTTAGGTCGGGAATCGCATTTCTTGCGTCTGGATTTGCACACCTTTCCGTTGCGAGCCGTCTAGTGTTCTTCTGTCCATCTGCCGGTTTTGTTAGAGATTCCATAGACGATAGAAAACTTAATACAAGAACAGCTCGTGTATCACCTGGATTCCTTTCCGTTGTCGATCCCTCCGTCTGTACTTTGAATGCGTTTCCGAGATCTCTACACTCAGGCCCCGAATCCGGCCAAGAATTACATACTCCAGAGTCACCAAGAACTGACGCGACTCAAGTAGACGCACGTTATAACGTTATATCAAACTTCTTGTTCTGCGAGCTTATGTGTATACCTCGAATATCATGCATGCATGAATGGGATTATCCCGCGCACACTTTGTAGAAATGAATTCACCAAAACTGCATTCCATGAAATCAGGAATTCAACACCTCGGCTCTTTATATCGCCGTAAAAGAACCATTTCGTGCATAAGCGCAACTTCAATGCAGTACTGCATAACTTCTCAGCAAATAGAATACCTAGAACACGGCGTCGAAGCCAACTCAAATAACCACGGCTCGCGAAGGCCCAACCCTCGCGGATATGCGCTCGGCTGCTTCTTTCTAGCATTGGTCGAACCGCCGGCACGAGGGTGGGCAGCTGATCAACATGAACAGTCTTCCAAATGCCAGCCGCACGGGTCTGGAACCCAATCTTCTGGACTGCTGTCGGATCACGGAATACGAATTCAATATTCATCGCCACCACCATGCATCGTCTGTCTAGCCTGTTGTCTCTAGAATTCCCGCACCAACATCATTAGTCTCGGGCCTTCGAGACTACAACATCATGTGAATCCGCATGATAGTGGGTAGCCACAAAACATATCCGTTGTGCATGTGCTGAATCAGTGTAGACGAGCAGAAAATACTCGACCGGCTGGCGAGACGCGTGAACAACAGCCAGCAGCGCGGCTTCGCCGATATGCCCTTTTTTGGGAAGACGAAGCCCCGGGTTTGGAAAAGCCTCTTTTTAAATTTTCTGGGATCTGGATCGACCCGCATGTTGTGTCCCATTGAACAGAGATCTAGAGATCCGATCGATCTGGTCTGCATTCCTCCGTTTCAAAGCTGCAATAGTTGGGACCCACCGCACTTGGTCAGCGCCAACGCATCATCATATCATGCGGGTAAAATAAAATTTCAGGACTCACTCATGCCACGATCCCAAGGAAGCTGCCTGATCCACGGCACAACGTTCCAGTGCCATCTTCGAAGTTTTAATTTTTCTGGTAACCCAAACCGACAGACAAGAGTGTGAGAGAGAAGAGATCTTACGGTGCTTTTGCAAGCATGCATGCATAACGCATGCTTATCTGCGGTGCATGTTTGTGGTTGCATGCAGTGTGGTGTCACAAGAACACGAACATTTCCCGTTCGATAGAGTGATCCGAATATTTTCGCGAAGTCGCACCAATCATTGCCTCTTCCAAAGTTTTCCCGTCTGTCTTCACGACAGCCACATCCATGCATGGTTGCCCAGAAATCGTAGCGAAAACCAGGTTCTACTGCTAACTGCAAAGGCATCCCTGCGGGTCACTCCAAGCACAGCACGACCGCACAGACATGTAAATGTATACAGTCCGATGCATATGCATACACATGAGTCCATGACGTCCGTACGTAGCGTCTGACAAGACTGTTTCAAACACATATCCATTGAACGATGCGAGCGTCTGGACTGTCCTCACCGCGATCGATTCGAAGGCTTCATGAATGCGACATGATATAACGAAGCTGCACCTACAATGCAACCAAATTTCCCGCTTGCGGATACACCGATATTGTGCAATGCTGCCAACCTAGTTCAGATCTAGTTTGTATACGATGTACCAGAGCCGACTTCCGTTCAAATCGATCGAGCTCAGCCTGGCTACATGGCATCCAACCATTGGCCTTTCCTGTCGTCAATATACCCAATCCAGCGGTTTCTTTGTTCTTCCATGATCTCTTGACCTTCTGCAGACATGCCTGCAGACGCTCATCGTGATATCCAATCGCCGGGGCCGCATCGATCCTCATGGAGCCACCTTGTTCATCAAAATGTTGGGAAAATTACGCACCGAGGGACGCCGAGCTCGAGAGTCCAGCCGGTCTCGATCGACTGTACTGAAGGGTAGCATTTCGAGACGAGTGCGAACCTGCCTGGTGGGTTAACCTGTTCCCAAAATACCTCTGCCGTCTCCCCAATTTCCCGCTGCACGGGTTAATTATCAAAGAGCTCGAGGAGGGAATCGTGAACACGGCTGGACAATCGGGTACCATGTGCAACGTCGCTAGGCTCTCAGAGCCCAGCATCCCCATCCCTGTTACGTTTCGATAGTGAATATGAGAAATGGAACTCGCGGTGCACAAGGCCAGTACTGCAGTCTCAACGGCTAGGTGCCGTTACGGCGTCACAGGGGAATCTTAGCAGTTGACCGCAGTTTCGTCATCCTGAACGAGCAGAAGAGCAAACAGCGGCTTGCTGGCCCCGCATGTATAAGCGCAGATGGAATCCTACCGGCCGGTAGAATACTTACACCGATAGACGGACACGGCCAAGTGCGACGCATTCCAAAGGAAGAACGTCCGTCACCACGGAAATCAGCTGGAGGGTGCTGCGCTTGCAGGTACCTTCGCGGTACATACTTGAACGAGTGCATATGCCTGCCGCCTGTGCAGCTGCTAGCCCCAGCGTCCGGTAACCGCAAGAAGGCAAAAGCATCCTGTCCAGGAGAGTCTGCATGCGCTCCATGGGCTCGTCCATGCGCTTCCTTCGAAGGCGTGACCAACTGGCGGCTGGCACTTTCGAGGTCCAGGCCAGCAACCCTCCGGAGTAGCGCCTTGGCGACGAAATTTCGACGGCTCTTTCTGGACTCGTCCTTACCGCACTGCACAGGTGATTGTCTTCAGCTGGCAAATATTGATACGAAACCGACGAAATAATGCAGATTGCAAGATCATTCGGACAATCCAGCCGTGCTGCATTCTGCTTCTGCTGCGTCTGCTGCAGTGCTCTGCCAGGATGACTGTCCGTGTCCATGTCATTTCATGTATGGGAATGTCGTGTCTCTCCGCATGGGTTTGAAATATACACAAAAGCGGATGTCGGCTGAAAAATTCCAGAACTCAATTTTATATTTTCGAGTGTGGAACCTTTCACGAAATCGCTGGATACATGCCCCATTCCTTCCACAGAAAAAACACGCATCCACACCCCATCACATCTGGGAATTAATTGCTGGTACCTACCTAGTACTTAGCCTGCTCCAGCCGACCTCGAGGCACTGCGCTCGGCTGCAAAGAGGGAAAGCGTCGAGGAGCGGGGATATTCGGGTGTCGAGCTAGTGATCTCAGAAGGATGTTCGGCTGTGAGGCCTCGGAGGTCCATGGCGCTGTGCGCTTTGCTAGCCCGGCGCACTGAGGAATTTGGTCTGTACGACGCTGCAGCCTCAGCGCAACGCACGCACACCATCTCGATTGGAATTTCAAGATTGAATTGACACCAGCCAAAGTTCACCAAAAAGCAAAAGCTGGGACGCCACGGAAAAAGAAAGCCGCTTGATCCACTTACGAAAGAGGGGTGGGGGAAACAAAGAGTGTGGACCTGGGAAAAGCAACCACGCAGGTGGCACTTGAATTTATGCCGATGCTCAGGGTGGCAGCCCAGGATTCGACGCTGTGCAGCACGCTTCCTTTTTTTTAAATTTCTTCTTTCTGGGTCAGGTGCAAGAATGCGTATTTTAAAAACACCCTCTCAATGCTCACTAGTGAGGGGACTCGGCGGGCAGCTAACCGGGAGCGTAACGCCAGTGCATCTGTCCCCATCGACCATATGTTGCCCCGGTTAATACCACATCTTTCACTATGATACTAACGGCGCAGCCTAAGTATCGCGCCCAACGTCTCTATTTTAAAAAAAGAGATAACTTCATGCAAGGCGCAATGGCTCGATATAGGCGGCTTCCACGCACCTTTTATCCAACGCAAAGCCTAAAAATAAGAATATTTGCAATTGGGGAAGCGGAAAGCTTGTTACCGTGGAGCAAAGTGATAACAGCTTGTCCGGATAGCTTCGCTACCGCTCTCTCTACAACAGATAAACTGGTCAGCTTGGTCTCATGAAACGCTTTGAAACTCGTTTGGGAAGATAACGACATCTTACGTTGTGCCTCTAAGACTGATGTCTTGCAGCTTTTGAATTTTGGAGACGAGAAAGGATGTCGCATTCGTGGTGTCCAGGGCCCTGTCCTCTCCGCGGCCACCTTTGGTTCCCTAGCCCGCTTGGCCCGTTCATATCGGCTGGCCCCCACCAGTGTGCAAGGTACGCAGCTTTGACTTCGCCATACTATACTTTTAGTCCTCCTGAACTAAGACATGCAAGAGGACACCCTCCTCATTCACGTCCACACGAACCAAAAATCCATTCATGTGTACAAAGTATGAACTCGATGCCCGGCCAGGTGAATGCAGGCAGAAGCTAGACGAAAGGCAGTGAGGAGCGCTGCATACGTTCACAGGAAAGTTCGTTTTTAACCTTGCGCCTCCATTGGATGGACATGCATATTTCAAGTAATAGACAAGCAGGGTGCAGACACACCAAGCGCAAGCAGCATCTGATGCGGCGCACGCGCACAGTTCAGGGTCGGAAAATCTGCCTTTTTCTCTGCCAAAGAAACGGGCTATTGATCTTAGTCCCATTCTCGCTTTTTTGTGCCCATTTCGACCGATCGCCTCTAAGAACTCGTCGATTGCAGCAGCTTTTCCTTCAGGGTGCCGTGATCGGTTTCAGATTCTGATGTTTGGCTGGCCGTAATTGATCCTTGGACTTTACATACAGCTCCCCGTGTGCCTGCATCCCTGGTTCAAAGACGGAATGGGGACTTGTTTCCTGATAGCCTAGCGCAGGGAGAGTAATCCATAGGGGAGCCTTAGACCGTAGTTCAATCTATAGGCAAGCTCTCAGTTTTGGCCATCTGATTGCCTTTCCACGCAGCTAGAGGCAGACGCCCACCGGGGGTACCGCACCGGCCTGGTAACATCATTCTAGAAGTGAACTATGCTTTTTTTCTTCCCTCTCAACTTACTTTGCAAGCTCGAATGCGAACGGGATGACATGCTCGCAGATCCTTTCAACGGGGTCTGCGAGACCTTGCTGCTTTCCTAGCTACATTTGACACAAGCACCGCATTGTACACGGTTACTTCCTTTACGGTTCCCCACCATATGATACATTCATTCCAATGATGCTGTGTTCGTGGCCGCTTTTCTTTGATTGAAAGGAAAGATGCGGGCAATTATTCGCATCGGCTTGCAATCCCTCCTCTTCTACAAGTGTGGTCACAGCGAGACATGCCTACTTGCCTGCCTGCGGTCTCCTTGCCTGCCCGCCTTCCTGTCGTTCATCTTTCAATTTAGCTAGCGCAACGGCATTATTATAATTACTGGACAGGGATTCAGCGACAGACTAGCTCGACGTCCTCACTAGCTGTGCCCCCGTCACCTCGTTCACACCCGTCGTTCCCTCAGATCCGCAAATAAAGGTGCAAGGCCCTAGCCTGGGTACGTTACAATATATCTGGCTGGGGGGTACTATCTAGTTTGCCCGCCAGGCTCATATAATTCACATTATAATCTCACCCCGAGAGCCCGCCGAGCACTATCAAGAACAAAGGCAACGTAACTAATTGAATCGTTCGCGCAGCGTTGGAATTTTCATACATAAATTTGGAAAGGAAACGGGTCATTTTTCTTCCTCTTCCAAGCATATTATGCATATATCCTCATAAAAAAGCAAAGGAGTTACGACACACCTCTCCACGGTGCTCATTTCCCTTCTACTTGCAAGCCTTTTGCCGGTTGTTAGGCCTGCTTGGACATCCAAAGGTTCCTCCTGCATCGATATTGTTTGATCTGTATTATTTTCAATCGACTTTGATTTCGTCCCGACAGAGGCATGTCGACCTGAATAGAAACAGTTCCAACACTCGAAGGCCATCTGTCAGGAACGACGTCTACCTGTCGTCTTTTCCTAAACGCACCCTGGGAAAGCAATTAAGGCTGCGGCCGGCGCGCAACTGACTCTCCAAAAAGAACAGAAGTTCAGGCACCGCGCTTGCGTACATGCATGTTCGTCTATTATTTTATCCTACCGGTCTGAAGAGCGGTTGCTTGTTATCCCTTCCAACTGTCCACGTTATTGTTTGAAAGCTTCCTCGCCTTGCATACATACCACATATTCTTTTCCCAGACATCTTACTATACATATCCATTCCTGCTGTGGGTTCTCTGTTGCAGGAGGGCGGGGAAAAGAAAAGCAACAGGACACAACATTTATCCACAAGTCAACATCCACCTCCATAACATCCTGATCTTGGGCCGCCTCAGAAGGAGCTGCGCATCGATCCAACATACGCCCACCCTTCCAAACATCTTTTAGCGACCATCGAAGGTGCGTCGCTTCTTTTGGTCCGAACAGCACAGAAAAGAGAAGCACACCGAAATAAAAAAGAAAAGAAGGATTCAGCTAGTGAGCTAGCTGTGCAGGTGCGGGCAAAGAAGAAAAAAATATACGGAGTCAAGTCCAAGACGCGAGCCTGAGGAGGAGGCCTCGAATACCCTGGCAAAACCAGGGAGAAGCAAATCCAGTATGGCCACTGACACCGACGTCCACCACCCACCTTCTCCACCTTGCTCGCGGCCATCACCAAATCCAAAGCAAGAAGATTGTTATATACCTTGGCTCGCAGCCGACTGGCACTCAAATAGAGACCAAATCCCCGAGATCAAGGACGAACCTTTCGATTACAACAACTCTCACAGCTGGTATACCATCAACCACTCAGAATACAGTGATATGGTAAGTTATACAATTTACCACCAACCCATCATTCTTACCACAAACCTTTTATAAATATCTTTCCCACTTTCAAAAGTTTGACGTTGAACGTTCAACTTTTTGTCTGTTGTCGTTCTTCATCCGTCTTATAACTCTTATCGATATCGCACAACACCTATCCTGTGGCATCATATTCTCGTACTACATTGCCATAATCAGTGACCAAGCTGTGCTTGCCATTGAGGCCTCGAGAGCTTTCATGACTTCCAAAGTGTGTATTGATATCTATTTGCGATTGTCATAAGCCTCGCAGCCTTGTCGTTGCATTTCACAGCCCTTGTCATTTCGCCTGAATCTGATCTCGGATCGGGCGGGTGCATGCATACCCGATTGCTTCAAAAGTCCCGTCCCGCGTATTTACCATTTGTCGCATTGCAATTGCTAATTGGATTGCTTTTCTCTTCCGGCACAGGGTCCGATCAGCTATCCAGTAGAAAACGGGATTGAAGCAGGCAATCATAGCTCTTACCCTTCATACCGTCCCAGTCCGTCCGCTTCTCCAGTGCCAGACCGCAGAAACAGCATCTACCGTCCAGCGCCACCACCCGCTCAACCAATGAACGTGGTGTCGTCCAATGTATCGCCGGGCTTGCCCAGCCAGAGGAAGCCGCATTATGCGCCTACCTCTCTTGGATCTCCAAACTTATATGGGACCAGCCCCAGAACCTCCAATATTCCTATTGGAAATGGTTCCGTGCACACACAGTTCCCAAGCCAGCTCGTCAAGTACAACGAACTCAACCCCATCTCAGAAAGTCATACGCCTTCAAGTCTTCCGTCGAGCTTTGCAGGGACCCCGCCTACAACTTTGGCCCCTCCAGCAATGAATCGCACGCATTCCGGGACAATCCTGAAGTCGAGTGACCGAAGGTTGTACAATCCAGCGGCGGCTCACTTACCTCAAATTTCTTTCCAACAAAATTCTCCAGAAGCCCCCGCACCAGGGGAGCTGAAGCAAGAATTTGAGCCCTCCCCGCCAACGTTGTTCAGTCACAGCAGCAACCCTTACGTCAAGCATGAGTTCGATCACGGGATTCAAACTATGTATCCCATAGCTCTGCCTGCCATGGGACCCGTTCATCCCACTCCGTACACCAATGGCGCTGCACCAAACACCTATTTTGCATCCTCGCAGCATACCATCGACGGGGTCCCCACCCAGGGCTTGCTCACCGATGCCTTTGGAGAACCCAGCGGTCACAGCTTCCGAAAGAGAGAGTACAACATCATGGAAGGCTACCCCCAATGGCCCTCGCCAGACAGTTTGCAAATGCAAAAGCCTTCCAAGAGGAGAAAGTCCTCTGCCAACCAGCCCTGGCAGCTCTCCGAGGACGACCGGTTCCTCATGAAGCTCAAGGACGAAGAACAGCTTCCCTGGAAGGAGATCGTGGTCCGCTTCAAAGAAGACGGGCGAGGCAGCCATCGCGTCCCAGCACTGCAAATGCGCCTTAAGAGGATAAAGGAACGAATCAGGCAGTGGACACCGGAAGATGTAAACCACCATCAATACCCCCCTCTGCATACACGGTGCTACCCAGTGCGACAACCTCCACTGCTGATAAGAGCATCAGGCTAACCAAATGATCCTCTGCGCCTCCGCCCTCCGGCTCGGCCTGTTTCTCTTTATTTTCTTCAATCAATAGGAGAAGCTACTGGAAGACTCAAAGAAATGGCTTGACAAACACTACTGGGAAATCGTATCCAGCAAAATGGTGGAATACGGCCGAAAGGAAAAGATACCCGGCACATCCTGCGAGAAGAAGTGGAAGGAGTTGAACGCCAGGCGCGACGAGCGAGATTCCAAGTCAGGCTCTGGACGCTTGCTCCACGACGACCTTCCGCCCCATTCTCAGTCGCACTCGACCGCGACGAGCCCAACCTCAAACTGCAGCGGATACGAAGAAGAAGAGGAGGCCTCTTGAAAAAGGAGAGGCAGATACTCAACTTACCCCTCTTTGCGCGCGCTTTTCCCAGTTCCATTCTATTTGTCTCTTTCCTGCTGTTTCAATTACTTTTCCTTTGTCCTTTTTTACTATGGCTATATCCTTCGGAGTTCACATCAGGCGGACGGCGGATCGGTTTATATCACGAGTATTCCGTTCTAGTTTTTGGTTTTTTGAATTCATATTATACCATCATACAAAGGTTCGCAGGACTTTAAAAACGCGGCTTCAAGGTTTGATTTTGCATTGAATATTTGTCATATCTTCCTCCCAATTTTCAACACACTCATTTCATATTTCCGCACACATGTACTTGCATTTTTTTCGATCTATATAGCTGATGTTTGTGTTTAACGTTCGCTGGTCCCTCATTTTTCTCGAAAACATTTCATGTATGCCCTTGCCCTTTTTTGTACTTTCATCTTTTGAAAAACTATCTTTGCTTTTTACTTTTTGTAGTTCGGGTTCATGTATTTGTACTGCGCATCAGGGTGCAGCTAATGGCGACTGTGAATTAGTCTCGGGACTGTGAATCTTCATTAAAATGTATCTCTTTGCAACTGCGAGGCTTTAATGTACTTGTTTCCTGTATCCCTATCCTGTCTATTTGGTCAATTGAATCGAAACGGCTCGTTTTAGTCCGTGTCCACAGATTGCCAAGGTGTAGAGAAACGTGGGAGTAGAATGTGGGGCTGGCTCGGTCCACTTCCTCGAATGTGCGTGCGTGCGGGGTGGTTGGATTCTGGCAATATTCGACATCATAGACTAGTGGGATAAGCGCAAGTCCCTCTCGAGCTCTGACAATCGACTCCCTCAACTTCGTCGAGCTTTGGGCCAGTGCGCGAGACCTAGCGTCCACGGGAGTAGCATTCATTCACACGCCTCTTGAAAAAGTAAAAAAAAGAGGGAAAGGGAGAAGGAAAAAAG
Source organism: Orbilia brochopaga (assembly GCA_036872635.1). Taxonomy (NCBI): domain Eukaryota; kingdom Fungi; phylum Ascomycota; class Orbiliomycetes; order Orbiliales; family Orbiliaceae; genus Orbilia; species Orbilia brochopaga. The sequence continues at coordinate 537,502 of JAVHNQ010000016.1, read as the reverse complement.
AAAAGCCAAACTCGATACCAGTGTATGCAAGATCTCGTCAAGCAGCCAACCACGCCGCAGCTCTGACAGTACGGTCTAACTAGCACTGAGCTTGTCTGTTTGCCGGCCCATTCTGCGATGTATCCCACCCCTCCTCCGTTTCCAGTAATATTACACTGCGATTATTCATGAGAAGCGCTCTAGCTCGGAGACGCCTAGCTTGCAAGCTCCAAAGGGATATATGTAGCGTCCGAATACGAGAATCCATCGGCCAGCTCGCGCTCTAAACCGCTTGGCAAGTCGTTAGCTCCGAGCTGGGCATATGCGCATGTCAGCGCGCGACAGAGCAGCAGTGGAGAATCGACGGCTGACGGTCGGGTCAATGCGACAGAACAGCAAAGCTCGCGGCCTTGTTTGCCCGTCCAGCATATTTCTGTATCTGAGAATGCTGTTCTGTTTGTTCTATGGGTTTCTCTTATAAAATTAGCTAAATACCTAGCCTGTGTCACAAGCACTAAGCAAAACTTCATGCAACCAGCGCGACTATCAGTGCCAAAACGACCAATCCAGCGCCAGAGTGTATCGAGGATCTCCGACGCCTTGCAGAGGCCCCTGCGAGCCTTCAGTCTTGTTCTGCGTGTTTGAACGTCGCTCTCTGGCCCGCAAATGATTTTCCGAAAGGTAAGTCGCCGCATTTGTTTAGTCTCGGAACAGGATTTGTTTGAGTGTAATAGGATTTGCAGCCTCCATGAGCAGGGCCGACTCCGAAATATTAAATGAAGAGGGTGAACTTTGAGAGCCTTCCCGAGTCGCACGCTTATAGCCCGGCCGGGCAGTCTAGAGTCACGCCTGGTCATCTCGGGGAAGCTGGAAGAGGACCCGGTCAACTGCGAGTGTCCGGAATATATAAGAGGCCCTTTTAATCTTGTAGGATATAGTATGTATACTACAATTGCACTTCGTATACGGCCGAGAACTAAGGATACAGCGGCACAGAAACGACCTCGCGTGCAACGGCTTCGAAGGTTCATGACATCTTAGCTCCATGCTCGAAAAGAATGAGAAAAGCCTCGCCAGGTACATGCAAGGAGGGACAATACATTCGGGTAGCATTGATGTTAATATCAAGCAAACAGGCCTGCGCACCTAGGCGAGGTTGAGTGGGCCCGAGCTAAAAAAAAGTTTGCAGGGGGGTGTTTGTATGAACAGAATTCTAAACGAATCTTGATTCCAGCTGTGCAGCTCTGACAAGACCGAGCGTGAGCTCGAGCTTTCGACCTCTGATGAGGGCAATTGATAGACGGAGTCACCCAGCAGAGGTTTGCTCCATGCACGTTGCATCCTCCTGGTTTGTTTGGCTTCCATCATGTGCATATATTGCAGGAAATTGCAAACTAAAATTAACGGCTTGGAGGCTAGCTTGCTTGCTGGCTAGCAGGTGCATGCAGTCGAGCGCTCAATACACGGATCCTTCAGAAGACGACGCAGTTATGGCGTCGAAGCTGCAAAGAAAAGGTTGTTACGGAGCTCAAAGGCAGACTGCTTTCATGCATATAACCATCCCAATCAGAACGCATACGCCGGCAAATGCTCGGCTTGCAATCTGCTAGATGATATCACCAATATCAATTTTGCACCTTGGCAGTTGCCCGCAAGGGTACACGAAGTTCCATGTCATGGACATATTGGGGATCACAGCTATAGTAACCAGGGTATTTTATATAACTTCTTGGACAATTGAGGTATCCACCGCGGATATTTAGTACGCTACCGACATGGACATGTTAGCTTCACCCATGGCCGTGCCGACTTACCCACCAACCACCACCAAACCGCTCACCGACACTGTCTTAAACACTGCGGCGAGGACAGCCGACCAATCCAGAGGCTGCTTTATGGTGACCGCTAGCCTTGCCTCGAGGTCTCTTCCCTGTTTCGTTGCTAGCTGGCGTCGAAGCTAACAGCGGTTGACTAAGCAGGTTTGTTCCAACTGGAATTCTCGTGTAACTGCAGCAATCCCTGCACCGACGTGCCTGCAAACGCCCGGAATCTAGAACTCATTCCGCCTCGGTTGTGCTGCCTCGTTTGAATTAAAGCGATCGATCCTCGATCCCTTGAGCCCTTTTCGTCGTCGCCCAGAGCTCATGTGGCCGCTTGCTTCCTGTGCATATGGATATCCGGATGCATGCATGCATGCATGCATGCGAGCGAGCGCATGATGGGAGATACGGAATACATACATATTTTGACGCGTGCGCATACTTGCAGCTGGCCGTGACATACGGACGGGTGGAGTCGCATTGACACAGTCCGGGCGATAGAGGAGGCACGACGCTTTCGAAAAATGTCTCGCAGCCTTGGTACGTATCACTAATCGATTCAGCGGGATGCAGCCTGAAAGACATTCAGCCACCTGAACTGAAACTTGTGATTTCGAAAAGTGTGTCTCGAGCTGGAAATTTATATGAGCAAAAAAATACCACACCAGGTACTAAGCTTCAGTCGAGCATTAATTCATACGAGGTAGTATACACCTCCCTTCAATCAAGCATAGAGTTCAGGCGCCATTTCGTATCGAGGGCTGACTGAACACTTCGCTTGCCACAATGATGCAAAGCTAGCTCGCACTCATCCACACCAGCCGATCCCCCAGGCATTGCAAGGGACCGTGCCATTAACGCTGTGCCTTCTCTGCTATATTTTATTGGTCATGTGTTAAATTCATTAGTTCGGTGCCCTGCAAAATGAGGAAAGGAAGAACAGGCATTCAAACGGCCGCTCCACTTTCCTGCCTCTGTGGACAAGTCGTACCATGGTAGTAGTGCTTCGAACCGAGATCGGAAACGTGCTTGACGGAAGGCAATTCATATTAATCAATGCGCCGCCGCGCAATTTTGAAGCTCACGGACGGCATCCGGCGGGATTGCAATGGCAAAAAGGCGCAGTTACAGCACGTAGCCGAGACGCAATCATTCGGTCCTTGAATAGCCTTTGGAAGGCTTGCCAGTGTAACGACGGCAGCGTCCCAGTTGACTCAGCTGCTGTGCCGCGGGCCCGAAGCCGTAAATGCAAAAGAAGTGTGGCCTGGAAAACTTAACACCCTTCGCTATGCCCGAGAGGACTGGCAGTATGGTTCAGGAGACAAGGAGACACCGGTGAAACTTCGAACTGCAATTGCTGGGTTTTCCACGCTCAAATTGTCATTGATATTTCCTCTTCGGTATCAATAATTTTCTCGCAATCATTTCCATTAGCTACTGACCGATGTATCAAACAAGGATTTATCGCAATTCATTTCTGTCCTCTATTTTGAGAAATTTACGCATTACATTTCACAGCCCCCAGAAACGCTAAAATCGAGGACCCCCAAGACATGTAGCAAAACAAAGTAATTCCAACGTAGATACTCCAAACCCACCCAGAAGAGTAGAGAAAGAAGGAAAAGAAGGGGAAAAAAAGGTACCCTACGTAGACCCATCCCAAGATGCACGGAGGATTCCATCGACAGTGCACTGCACGTGAAACGCTACCGGCTCACCGCATCTCGGTGGCCAGCTCGGTACTTTGCATTACGTGCTCCAGCTTGCTCACGAGCTCTGGCATCCGGAACGGCTTACTGAGCACATCATCCATCCCCGCGTCCTTCATCTGCTTGATTTGCTCGGGCCGCGCGTTTGCCGTTACTGCTATGATTGGTATCCGTTTCACTAGCAATCCCTCTGCCTGCAGCCTCCGGATTTCCCCCGTAGCCTGTAGGCCATCCATTACCGGCATCTCGACATCCATCAGTATCACATGCAGGTCATACGCATCCTCGACGGCCTTTGTGTTTAGTTTTGACTGCATAACTTTTTCGAGCGCCTCAAGTCCATGGTTCGCAACATGTGTTTCGCACCCGAGCTTTTCAAGTTGCTTCCGGACAACCTTTTGATTGACGAGGTTCTGCAAGTAAGAAAATAAAAACATGATGTTAACAGAAGCCATGCTAATCTAAGCTGATATAGTGATGTGAATAGTTCTCGACTTACATCTTCGACGATAAGCACTCGACAACCACCCAGTCGCTCGAGTTCCGGCGTCGGTTCAGGGTGGGATATTCTAGCTGCAGCAGGTACCACTCCTGGGCTCCCGGGGCGAGAACTTGGCTGAAGCGGTATCGACAGCTGGACGGATGGTCGCTTGATATGGGGCGCCACGGTTTGTGCGTGGGCTGGTATCTCAGTGTCCTGAGGTTTGCCTCTCGTCGCCTTGATGTAGAAGCAAAACGCGCACCCTTTGCCCGCGTCCGAAAGTACCCCTATCTCACCGGACTGCAGCTGGACTAACTCACGAGAGATAAAGAGTCCCAGACCACTACCTCCATACTGGACATGTGTCCGCGGAGATGCTTGACTGAACTTCTGGAAGAGCATCTTTTTCTCCTCGTTCGTCAGGCTGTAGGCGATTAATCAGTATCTAGTTCAACGGGTGGTCGGAGTAATCATCACGTTACATACCCTCTGCCAGTATCCTTAACCTCGAAGCATAGAAACACGGAATCTTCGGACGGCTCAGATTCGTTAACGTCAAGAGTCGACACCTCGCTCATCTTCCTCACAGACGGGAAAACCATCAAGCCTTCCGGGTCCACAGGTTTATCCAGCGAGGCGCTCATGGTGATGATTATTTTCCTTTCGGTTTCCGACCGGATGAATTTGATGGCATTTGTTAACAAGTTGATTAGCACCTGGAGAAGCCTGGTCGGGTCGAGTTTCACCCAGTCCACGGATAGATTTCTATAGCTGTCATCAACCTACGTTTCCGGCTCCCCGTTAGCTACACGTATATTCGAAAGTTTCCGCATCGTGTTCGACTGGATGAAAAGCAAGCTCACCTCCAAATCCATATAGATGTCATTTAGAATGCATTCCTGCTCGAACATCTTCATTGCTTGATTAACAACAGCAACGGGCTGCACGTCAACTGGTGTAATCATCAGACGCGCCGAGTCAAGTTTCGACAAAGTGAGAATATCATCGACTACCCGCTTCTGGTGGCTCGCACACAGCAGGATGGTTTGGGCCGAATCTATGACAGAGGCTATCTCTTTTTCAAGCTGTGGATCACACTCGTTGCAATACTGTTGACAGTTTTGTAACGAGCTGATGATTATATCGCTAAGTTGTAGAATAGCAGAAAGCGGATTTCCTAGGCAGGGCCCGTGGTGTTAGCATGATTTATGATCCCAATGCTTCTACCATGAAGACGCGACATACTCATTTCGTGACTAGCGGTGTCAACAAAGTTCTATATTGTAAGAGATCCCTATTAGTATTGCACTATAACATCCGCCGAATTTATCAAGATCGAATGTTCCGTTCAATCTTACATTTTGCTGGCGTTTGAGCTCTTCTGCTTCTTCGAGCCGCTTCTTCTGAGTCTGCTCTCTCAGCTTTTGCTCCGAGATATTCATGGTTACCCCGAGATATCCGATCAGAGAGCCATCCTCCGCAAGTTCCACTTGAGTCAGCCCGTGGGTCCAGCGTTCCATGACCTGCGCATCCTTCGTAGTGTATGGTGTGACCCAGCGGAAAGTATGCGAAACAGGCTCTACCGCTAGCTCTGAGATGCTGTTGATTTCGGCGAGCAGCACCTCGCGGTCGTCCGGATGGACATAGTCAGTCCACTTCGTCAAGTCGACGTCTTTTGGAACCGCAGTAATTTCGCGCCAGGCATCGTTAACATAGGTGACCTTAGCATTCGCATCGTACATGTAGATACCGACAGGCATAACTTCTGTGAGCCGCTTGAATCGGTATTCGTTCGCTTTGGCTTCTATGGTCTTTGCAGCCAGCTGGTTCGATAAAATGATCTTTTCCATAGCTGCGATGCGTGCCAGATTCTCGTTGCGTCGCACTTCCGCTTCAAAGAAGAAGCTCGCCGACAATGTACTCGACAGCTGCTGAACCAGCAGCTGCACAAACAGCTTGTAGTCATCGTTCCACAGCCGTCGTGTATTGAGTCCTAAAACTAGAAATCCAGATATCTCGTCCGCAGCACTATGCGAATAGATTGGGCAGACCGCAACAGCTTCCACAGGATCCCCAAAGGAAGACTTGAGGCCTTCTAAAAGATACGAGGGTACTAATTTGCCACGCTTCATATATAAGAATTCATGGCCGCAGGCTTCCCTGAATGCCGCCGCGAATCCTTCGTCGGACTCGCTGAGATTGATCCGCGGCGGTATACATATGTGACCTTCGGGAATATTGTAGGACCCTTCGTATTCGATCGTGAAGTCGTAGTTTGATCTTCGGGCCGGAACATCCGAACAGCTTGACCCGTCGCTGCAATTGCCGACTCTCGAATAGACTAATGCAAAGGGAGCATCGATCCCGTTTGTCTGCATGCCATCAAGGAATCTTTTCCAGAATTCCTTGGAGTTTGTGATCCCGGTTGTTCTACGGCCAATCTCGCCCAGCATGTGGAAGCTTCTGGCAGCGATGACTCTAGCGGTCAAGTCCACTGAAAAATTCCAGATACCGGCGCATTTTCCGCTTTCATCAACGATGGGATTCAGAGTCCAGGAGAAGAACGTCTGTTCGGTGATACCACCTCTCAACATGAAAACTTCGTGGTCCTCCTGGAATGTCGGCGCACCTCGCATGACGCTGGCGAATCGAATGCGGAAGAGGTCTTCAAACACGTCACCCCAGACCTCACGACAAGGCTTCCCAAGTCCCCACGGGTGCATGCCGGACATCATGACCTTGAAAGACTCGTTGTAGATAAGGGTAAATTCGGGCCCGTAGTAGAGGGCTGAGGGGAAGCAGGAGGCACACATCAGCACGACGACGGTTCGTAGGCTTTGAGGCCAGTTGTCAATGGGCCCAAGAGGGGTGCTTCCCCAATCGTAGTCGCGGATCAGCTTGGTGTGCTCAGGAAGCAAGTCGCTAGATTCAACGCGAGTCCAGTCGATTATACCTAGCAGTCGACATATCGGTTATTAGTCTCGGGCATTCTACCAAAAGTGACGCTGTTCGTAGTTTCAACAGTCTATAATTGTGTATACAAGTATGGGCACTCACCATGTGTCTGTTCTAGAAACTCGGTGGGGAGCTTGAGAGCGTCCGCAGGGGGAAGCCGATTGTTATCCAAACTGACAGTTTTAATATGCTCCCCTGCAGGACCCCCATCCGGGATCGCTGCTGGCTGGTCCGGACTCAGTGGGGTGAATTCTCCGCATTGATCGTGATATGGTGGCCGCGTAGCTCTAGACGGTCTTCTTTCAAAGTCCAGATCGGGGGCACTACTAATCTTGGCGATAGGACTTCCAGGGAGGCTGGCGGTCCATCTCTCTGGTCTGCCCAGGCTCGGACGCTGCGGCTTCAGATCCTTCGAGCAGTTTCGTAAGGATGATGCGCTCTGCAGGGCGCCATAATCGTCATTGTCCGAGTTCTGGACGGCGGTCTCGCTCATCGACTCCCTCGCATTCTGTTGCTCGTCTTCCAACGGTTGTCTCCAGGACAAGGGGATCCCCGTGAACTGAAGGTACTGTATTCCACCGGCCTCCAGAGTCGTGGTCGTCCAGAGTATCCCCTTCGCGCATGTATAATACGGTACGCCATCGCCATGACGGTTCTCGTCTGGGCGATTGAGCCGGTCGAGTATCCACAGATTGAAGTCGCTATCGTACCGCGACAGAAAGGACGTACTGATGTACGCGCCGGTGTCCGACGAGGTTGATGTCGAGGTCGAGCTCACTAGGTCATTGTCCGTCGTCGTCGTCGTCGTCGTCGACGCGTTTGACGGTGTTCGGCCCAACAACAGCCGCTGACGAGCGGAGGGGTTGAACCAGCGAACGGGCTGCGAGTGCAGCGACGGCCGCGGACGAGACTGGACGAGAAAGGACGGCTTCTCGTCGCCGGTGAGAGCGTCGAGCAGCTTGAGGTCCGCGATGTCGGCGGCTGCAGAGGCGTCGACGCCGTCGGCAAAGTACGTTGCCGGCATGGATGTGGGCAGGGCGTGTGCTTAAGTCAGCGGCCGGCGGGGCGGCGGCGTGCGCTTGTGCAACCCCAAAACAAGATCTGTGGAGCCCAGCTGGCAGGATAATGTTCCCCAGATCGATCGGAGCGCTCCAGAGTGCTGGGCCGGACCAGGCGTATACTCACGGATGCTGGTTGGTGAATGTATGTATGGCGGTAGGTACGTAAGTATGTTTGTATGTACGCATGCACGCCGGCTGCCTAGCTCGCCAGCTGTCTGTCCGATAGACTCGGCACCGGCTGCCTCACGCGATGTCTGCGCAGGCAGGCGCATGGATCGAGCAAGTCCGACGACGGCGGCTTGCTCCGAAGACGTGCTAACAAGTCAACTGCAGGTGGCGATTCGGATCGATTCGACGGCGATAATCGACGGACGAACGGGGCGCTCAGAGACACCGCCTCCGTCTCCCAGACCTACAGCATGCGCCTGCTGGCTGCAAACGTTGAACTGATTGGTGGTTGATTTGCCAAACATACGTCGAACAACGTCGCGACGTAGCTCGAGGAGGGGGGAAACGACTGGATGCCGGCCGGGTTCGCGTATATAAGAAAAGACTGAAGTCCAAAATTCGTATTCACGTTGGATCAGGAGACGCCCGGGCCGACTCGATCGCGAGAATCCGAATCACTTGAGCACACGAGATCAGGGATCGAAATAATTAGTGCGAAGTGTCGTCGATCATGCACTGTTCAAGTCCGAGCCCAGAAGAAAATGTGCATCCCTCTCGCCAAAGTTAACTAATTACTCGACTAGTTCTCCTGAGTCCGTAGTCTGCAGAAGGTTCCACTGCTAACGAAATCCCAAGCCATGCATTCTTCAGCCCGCAGACACTGTGGCTTTCACGGCCGAATTGGCGGCTAATCGACCGCTCTAGACACAAAGCGCCCCGAAACGCCACACTCGAAACTCGTGCTCGACTCCGAAATCCCATACTTTTTTGCATACGCGGTTTTCGCGCTGAATTTATGGGCTTCCCGAGTCCGGAGACTGGGAAAGTCCGTGCAGAAAGTTAACAGAAGCGGGAATAAAAATTACATTTTAGAGTGCGCGAAAGCAAAGGGATAAAAAAAGACGGTTTAGACAAATTTGCAAATCCGCGGGTAAAGATAAAGATAGAAAGAAAGGACGAAAGTGAGAAAGAGAAAAAAAAATATGTGGTGCCAGGTATGCATCGACGGCACGGCAGAGCTCAAAAGGAAATAAGAAGAAAGAAAGGTCGAACGTCTATGTATAAATCTGCTGGTGGCGCTATGCATGCATGCTTATGCATCCTCTCGGCCTGAGAAACTACAATGGCATCCCAGGTTGCTTCGATTCTAATCAATTGGGGCTTTTTCCTCCATGTGCATATCCTCAACCGTTAGCCGGTGTCCCAGCTGCACTCCCCCCTTCCTCCCTTCCTTCCCTTCCCACCCCCCGTCAAAAGAGTTCCCGCGACTCTCTGAACTCGTGAACTCGAAGCCGCCTGCAGAAAACGTGGATCCCAGCTCTCCGGTTCGTGAGCTCTCAGGCTAGCCAAGCTCCTCCCACCGGTGTTTGCTACCTAATTCCCCACTTCCACATCCGTCGCCAGGGACCTCAGCGGGGCTGAAGTCGCCTTTCTTCACAAGTCGAAGTCGCGACCAAGTCAGTGTTTGCGCTAGCTCTCTCTCCAGTCGCTGTTTGTCGTTCGTGTGAACAAGTTTAGAGTTCCAGAGAAGAAGATCCAAGAAAAAAGAAAAATGGAAGTAGTAACGGAAAAGAAGATCAGCGCCTCCAAAACCCATTTGCTCACAGCGGGCCGACTTCCTTTTGGTCAAAGGGTTGGGGGGAAGTGTCGAAACTCGTCGGTTTTCAACGTGCGCGCCGTCGCGGCCTCGAACACTGGCAATTTGCCCGAGCTTGCGGGTGGGTATTTCCGAGGGTCGCGGTGCTGCCCATAATGGTGGTGGTAGTCGCGGTGGTGGTGGTTTGCTATCGGAGGGAGTTCCAAATCTGGTTCTCCAGCCAAATGCTTTCGCTCCCTTTGATGATTGTGCGTCTGGCTATCCGGACTGTGCAAGCCCACCGTCCTCCCCGGCGGGCTTTCCAGTTCCGCGGAAGCTGAATTCGAGGCCGACCCAAAGGATGACGGCGAGGCCTCGGAGAACTCGGTCCCCCGAGTCTGTATGAGCGAGACCAGATCCTCCAGCGTGTAGTCTGAGCGAATGGACTCGACAATTGTATGCGCGTCCTCCGCGGACGAACTTTTGATTGCCTGTAGCACTGTCTTCATCATGTCGTTGTCCCTGCGGAGCCGCTCAACAGGGTCTCGCCGCCTCCCATCGTTGCCAGGAATGTAGATGCATTCACCGGCACCTCTTCGACGACACGCAGAGCAAGATGGAACGCCTTGGTCGCACTACACGATCCGCATCGATCAAAGCCCGTGGTATCTGAATTAGCCTTTGTACGTTATACAACAGCAAAGAAAAGCCGCGAGCGTTCGTAGAGACGGGGGAAACCGAAAGGGAAAAAAGAGTATCCTTTCATCCTGCGAAAAAACGTGGGCTGACGAAATTCGAAAATGGCCACCATCGTACGTACCTTTGTCTTGTGCGCTCTGCATTCTGTGCAAGCATTGCTCGCTTTTCTTCTCTTTCCAGCAGACAGGTCGGATGGACTCGGGCCATGCACACCCTCTGCGCGAGGCAGCAGCGGACGTAGAGAGTTCATAGAACTACTTGTAGAAGTTGAGTTTGAGCCAGAAGTCGGGTACGGGTTGTCCATCATGTTTTTTTCGTTGAATCGCGATCAAAACGAATTATACCCTGATGGCCGGCGCGCGCAATTGGGAAGCAAGCTGTTTAAGGAAATGATTTCCAACGAGAGTGTGTGTCTGGTAGGAAGTCTTCTGTGACTCTTGGATAGTTTCGAATCGAGATCTGGTAATCTTTTTGTCGTATCGACGCGATCTATATAGCTATAGGCTTTATATAGGAGGTGGTCCTATAAGCATAGCCGCGAACCGACTGCGCAGCTTCGCACCGTGAACTGAATGCAAGGGACGAGGTCTTCGATGATGACAGCATAAGACTCATTGTCTATTCGCCCGGTTGGCCACAGAAACTGTCCGTAGGATAGAAGGGGGGTTGCTTCCCAATTATGCATTTCGCGGGCTGTGGAGAGGACCCTTATTCATCACTTTTTTTTTTTTTTTTTTGTGCGATCCGCCGCGAACATGCAGGTTTTTTGGCTGGTAGCGCGCCGAAGACTCGGGTCGGCCAAAGTCCAGTTGAAACCTTTGAACCCGTGCAGGCATCATGCTAACAAGGGAGGTCGCAGATAGCCCAGCTCTTGCGTCGAAGAAGAAAAGATACCTTAGTATACTTTTCTTTTGAGCTACTATAGGAGGAATCCAGAGCCCCTCAGCTGATAGGTTCTCCGCGCAGTTGCTTTGTCTCTTATTGTTTCTTTCTTTTTCCGATTTTTGTTGACACTATCGGTCTCAAACATTAGGCAAATTCCGTGCAACGATACATCGATGATTCGTGGATCCGATTTCCAGCCTGTGGGTCCTCGATGAAAAGGTATACGGTAAGTATACGTGAGCTATTGAGGCACGGTAAACAGCTAAAAGGCGATTCGACCTACCTGCAGGAAACATGCCGAAAGAAATCAAGAAAGACGTATTTCCAGCGATTTTTTTTGGCAGCAGCAAGTAGCAATTCGAATGCGACCGCGCATCCAGCCGAGAGGTCAGGCAAGGGTCAATGTTGCGGCAGTTCGCTCCACCCGCTGAACGGGCGAGCGAGCTTTCAAGCTCTTGCTTGCATGGAGCAGTTCCCAGTTAGGGAGCTGATCGATGCATTACTTTTTCTTTCCCATTCTTCCCATTCGCATGCGAGTGCATTAAAACTGCGCAAGACGTCCCAATGGGGAGCTGGTGGAAGGTGTGGACCCAACTGGAGAGTCCCGGTGCACATCGTGGACCCTGAGGAAACCTATCGATACAGTTCTAGACCGCGAAGCTAGGCCGAGCGGCTTTCGGCTGGATGGTCTGGAACCACGGCCGCCGCGAATTCTTTGTCTAAATCGAGCAAGTCGAAGTGACTATTTGCGAATCCCGCTGCACCAAAGTGCATGCTTTAGCCTCTCTGCGCGGGCCTACGATTGGCCTCTCGTTCGGTTAGAAAATCCGACACGCCAGAGAGGCCTGTCAAAACATGCTTCTTAGGAGCTATTCCTTTGGAGCCTGGGAGCTGAAAAATTGTTGACAGATCCAAAAAACCGAGTCAGTTATCAGCCTGAGTTAATCATGCAGCGCCATCTGCATGGAGGCTTGTAGGCTTGTAGGAGGTATGTGTGTACGTATATCAGAAGGAACTCCTTACGATAGTATACAGCTGCCTGTACAGCTGTGTATTTCGGTATAACCAGCGCAGCGAGTTAGGTCATCATTGGACCCAAGGCAGGGCAATGCCGCTCGGTTCAACTGAGACAAGACTTTAGTTGCAGGTAAGTCCGCCTCATCCATCCCCAGATGGATCTCCCGTACCACGATTCGCTATTCAAAAAGGTTGGTTATGCAAGAAAACTGGTCGCCGGTGCGAAACAAAGTTTCAGATTTCAATCAGAAGTAGCGGTTCTGTTGGGGGTGAGGCCGGAGCCATGGGGGAACAAGCGATGTCGAGCTTAAGCTTCGCACCGGCGGTACCTACCCATGCTCGCTGGATTAAATAGCCAGAGTTAGTCTACCGCATGTATAGCGTTGATAAGTAGCGTGATAGACGTACGTGTACAATGCAATTGGCGATAGCAACAATTCGAGTCTATATTAAGCAGTCGAAGCTGCAATGGAAGCTTTCGTCGAGCCGTTCGGCCAGGCCTCGACTAACGCCACCATCCCGAATGGATCAGGCCACTCGGAACATGCTGCTGCTGCTGGCTGGCTGCATGCACCGCAGGTGACACGACGACGGAGTTCGAAGGAGGGCCAACTCCGGCCGCGAGGAGCGCTGCTGCTGCTTCCTTCAGAGTTTTCGAGCGCCCGCTCACGGCATGCCTGCATAGATGCAGTATGCATGCAGACATGATGCAGGTGCCCCATGTGCCGGCAGCCACTGGGGCTGGTTCCAAGACAGTGGACGGACTACACAAGCCACGTCTATATCCGAGCGGTTGATTGGTCGAGGTCACTTGAGTTTGATTTCGAGGCTGGTTTGGGATTCCACCGGCCCATTGTCTCGGGCTGAAGATTTTGGTCATCATGCGGATTGGAATCCGGCATACAGGTGAGTGTATACACGCAGCAATCACGCGGGCGTGTATCACCTTCAACACAGGTATCATATCACTCGCTAGTATAATCTCCACGTCTACAGCTTCGACGGCTCACGGCCACGGTAATATAGTTCTGCATCTGATGCCCCGCCAAATTTCACCATTCGATAGCAATGCAGATCACCACAATCGATGGAAATGAATGATATCAAGCGGATCTTATTACTCAAGATGTGCTCTCAGCTGCGACTGCGACTGACCAAAAACCTAAACCAATACCAAGCCAGCGGCGCCAGCATGATTAAACACAAAACGCTCTCCGTCATATTATATTACAAAAGGCTATATAACAAAATGTAGGCTTGCATACGTAACACGTATGGAACATCGAAGGATACTATATCAGAATAGACTTAAACCCCAATCCGTATCTGAATTACCTAAAAGGAGGAAAAAGAAGAAGAAAAAAAATCACCAAGTGGAATTTGAAGAATCCGAATTCCAGTTTACTCCCAGTCGGCCTCCTCAACTCCACCAATAGAGTCGCGGGCTACGACGCCACGAGCATAGTGCCTCTTCTTCAGCCTCCGGAACTCCAGCGCCCGCTTCTTGGCCCTGGGGCTCTGGATGAAAGCTGCAGCTCCTCCAAACGGACCCGCGCCCGCGGGATTGTTGACTCTAACGATGCAGACACCCGAGACTCCCGCCACGGTGGCGCCACAAACCATACCCTCGGGCATCTGGACGGCAATGTCAAAGTCCGTCATGGTATTCTGAGAATTCCCTCCCTGCCCCGGCACGTTCTTGATCATTTTGGCAGGTACGAATGCGTTCGCATTGGTGCCGCCGGAAAACGCGTCGATTTTGGCCACAAGAGGACCCGCACCGTCACCGTTGATCTGGTGATAGGTCATCGTGATGACGCCCGTGTCGGAACAAGTGGGCAGTCCGTTGGCGGCTCCGGCCCCTGGCATGAGGGCCGCAGGTGATGTGTCGGTCACGTTTGCCTGATTCTCAGCCTTGGGTTTCGGTTTAGCGGCAGCACGTCCTTGAAGGTTAGCGCCAGCGGGCTTTCCGGCTGTCGAGTGCATGAAATGCATTAGCAGCTGAGTTTATGATGATCAGAAACGTTAATGCGGCAGCAAAAACTTACCATTCGGCTGACCAGCTGGATTGGTTCCAGGCGTGGTGGTGTTAGCCATACCCATGAAATTGGCAATTGCTTTTGCAGCACTGACCGGACCGCCCTATACCAGAATTTAAGTTAGTAAGGACTCCACTACATACCTGAAGATATGCAAATACAAATAACAAGATGTGCATATATGCTTACCCCCTGGGTTCGGCCTAGAGGCGTCGCTTGTTTCCCAGCCTTGATCTCGGCGTCTCGAATAATTGCACTATCTCTCTGCGACCCACACTGGTTCGTTATGCAGTCTCTCCTGGTCCCGGGAATGACCGTGAGACCAGGCATGACGACAAGATTGGCACCCGTGATCTTCGTCACGAGGCCATGGCAATCTGCAAGAGAAGCCGAAAGCGCGACCGCCGCAGCAATAGTTGAGAAACGCATTTTGTTGATTAAGTCCGGTTTCTTCTCTTGGTACTGTTGAAATGCAAGGATGTGATATTAAGAATGATACTGAATGAGTAATGTCGATATACGAAGAGAATGAATTGATGCTGTGAGAGATAGCTGAGCAAGTCAATTGCTGCTGAACAAGAGAATGTAAAAAGACGGCACAGCCGCACGAAGGAAATATGCACAAGGGAGAGAGGAGTATCGATCAATGCCAGATGATGATGATGAAAAAAGAGGACCGAAAGCATCGTTTCTCCCCACCTTATATACATCTATGGTAGACACATCCTGCTATCCGTCCAACAAGATCTGTATACATCGTCCAGGCGATCAATATGCGAAGGCTATGCATGGTGTTTGGTGATATCAGTATGACACGATGCTAGTGCTCTCGGCATCGCCCTCTGTAATTTCGACAGCAGTGAAGTCTGATAGTCATGTCACGAACCTCGATGGTCAAACGGTACCTGCTTCGGGCTCGATCGATAGCGTGTGCGCAGAGCCTCGAAACCAAGACCCTTAGACATTCCGAGGTTGCGATAGTATACATCGCGTCTAGTCACGCCCCGTCCGTAGGCTACCGCGACTCGGAAAAGACAAAACTCCAAGGCGTTCCTCAGAACAGTTTGCTGAATATTGGAGGGTCGACCGTCATGCACCGTCAAGACTTGCCGTTAGCCCGTGTTAAGCATGCCTAAGCACTGGCTGTTCCATGGTTCGCGCGTTAGCAAACTCGGAATACGTGCCGAAGGGGAAGGGTGAGAACACATATTGGGCAGCAGACTTAGACAATAGATCTGGGGTTATGAAGGCATCCCGGCATCTATAGTCTCCAGATCTATAGAAAGATCCCAGGGGTTGACATGAAGCTTCGTGGTAACAATAAGGCCTACCCGAACGGGCGAGTGCTTTGCGTTGTCTGTCGCAGCGTCGCCGAATTTGAAACAGCCACTTGCGGCTAAAAGATAGCCTCACTCGGCTAGGTCGCGAGGCGAGAATTTCCTTTCCTAGTAGAGCCGCATTTCTAGAAACAGCAAGCATGAATGGACGGAATTTAGATGCCGAGTACATAAAGATACATCGATGTCCACAACACCAGTCCTATCACGGGGCATGCCGACAAGCCGCGATGACTCGAGTCGTTGCATTGCGAATTCTACGATCCAACAACTTTCGTTTCGCGCAGCGATAGATTCGGTGTGCATGCTCCGGAAACACCCACCTGATCAATCGAATAACAATGCGAACATGTGGAGGCCAAAATGCAATGCTTATAATTATGTAACGGAACACCCCTGTTTGTGCCTGAGGTCGCGAACGCCCGCGCAGACGTCCACTCTGTTACCACGGGATATTCAGGACCATCAATTCGCCTAATTACAGTTATGCATAAGTTTCCAGGCAGCCTCGGGAAAAGTTCCACCAACAGATATATCTCGGCGCTTTGCCGACGTGGGGTTGTCCGAGCTGTTGGACGAGTAAGCATATTTCTCGACGGAATTCAATCGGATGCTGGATCTCGAGTCAGGACAATGAGATCGACAGTGGTTTCTTACCCCGGAGCTCGACGAGTTTGTGCATTGGGTGGCGAAGAGAGCACAAGATGCAATGCAATAACCATATCCAGCTGCGACGAGTCATTACACCATTATACATTCATGTATGCGGTCCGGTGGTCTGCAGCCTGGATCCCGGCAGTTTGCGGGTAGCGGCGTCAGAGGCGAGTTGAGGGATAGATTGACGATTGCAGCAGCCCCGGAAAATATTGCCCATCCCGTTTGCGAGACCACCCATGCCCATTTTGCCCACCAGACACCTATCATCACGCAGCATCAATATGATAGTACTAGAATACTATAGTGCAGCGGGTAAATCTTTCGCAGGCGAAGCCCAGTCCACGAGACAAGGGTAAAGCATGCATATCAGGTGCCCAAGTCGGAGGCCAACAGAAGCCATGCATAAAGTTACCTCGTATACAGTTTCAACCCATCGGCTTTCGCAATTTAGAATCGCATTTTGCGAAATGCCGAAGCCACAATGCCATGTTGTGCATGTGCGCTGAAGGGCGCCAGCACTGGAATGCGCCGCCGGAGAGTTAACTTGATTCTCGAATTGTCCGCAACGTTGTAAAACCGGATATATGCATGCATCGACGAGCACACGCACCGATGGATGAACAAAACCGAGGTCTGGACAGGTCCGATCTATATGGGGCATCCCGCTGTAACTGAATTGCTGACATGCGGTCTGGTCCACGGGGCCAGCATCGCAAATTCATGACCTGTGAAACGTGGTCCATAGGATCTGCAGATCTAGACTCGCGGGAAGTCAAGTCGCCGAACTCGATTGATGGCAGCCGATCCTATCCCGTCGAATAATTCCTTCCACGGTCTTAAAGACTCTGGAAGCTGAGCAAACAACGAGGCTTGTTTCGTATAATTGGTTAGGTTATAGCATCTTTCTCCGTAGGCGTTGGGCGGATTTGCGAGACAATTTAGACGCCGGCTGGGCTTAAGGGCCGAGAAGCGCAACCGAACCCGACTGAACATGCTCTCTTCCTATCATCTTTCTGTTTAACCCTTAAGACAAGAGGTTCATATATAAATTTAAACCAATATAGTGTACATTATCTGCCCAGTTGCGGGAGAATTCTTCAACCAAACTCGAGCACTTTAGGGTTCTCCTTTAGGGTTCTGTAACTGCTACAGGATACTGGAAATATCGAGAACAACGATATCACGATACAATCGGCCGACGAAACCGGTATACGAGACATACATTGCTCGCCTATACAAGCTTAGTTTGTATGCCGTTTTTTGAGGGGAGGCATCAAAGAAGGGATGCTCTTCCTTATGGATACAACTGATCACTTCGTATTTTCAGTTCACTTTGTATCATCTCCAGTCCTCGTATCTGATTGAGTGACTAAGCATGAGCCAGCACTTCACATCTGGTCAATTGTTTCATTCCTGGGTGCCTTATCAACCTGCAGTGTCCTCCAGTGCTGCCACGACACCCGCAAATATCATCGTCTGCGTCGAAACATCATATAGAACGAAAGTGGATTAATTCTCATGAAAATTTACATACAGGAACTCCTACCCAGAGTCTTATTGCCCGTCGAGTTAAGATCATCAGGGCTTGACGTTTGCGTATACCGCATTCTAGAATCCTATACTCGAAACCTACGATTCATCCAGCATCCGTACTCCATGAATTAGAATTCAGCTGTACACATGGGAGTGACCTCACAGGCTAACGATCAGTCGATATTAGCCTCTGAAACCCGCTGCATTGTCTGGCTCCGAGACAACTCGCAGCGATACCACGGATTCTTCTGGATGCATATTCCGTGTTCCATATCCGTCTGCACGCACCTATATATACACGAAAGTTAATTGCACGCTTGTAGCGAATAAAAGTATGGATATGCATATTCACCCTGTCTCGCCTTGGGGGACCCTTGAGTCGACAGCTGGATTGGAATAAATAGAAGTCGATCAGCAACAGACGGGACAAGAATCGTAGTATCTGCATGGTCCCACCATTTACTCGTATAATTTACCCCCGTCCATAATTAGTACAGATACCCGCCGTTGCATATATAAATATATAATTGGGCAACCCGTGCCGACCCGTTTCGTCCCCAGAAAGTTCTGCACACCGATTGAGGCTCCCCCAGAATCCAAAGTTTATTCAATTGAGTCAACATGCTGCAGGCAGGGTCCGAGACATCTAGATCTATTCGTTCAAGCTATAATCTAATATATATGTAGGACTAGTATATGCGAGAATATTCTACATTGGATACGACGAGCAGAAATGTGTAATTCTAGCACACTAGCTATAGGACTTGGACACGGTGCCAAATCGATGTACTGTTCTCCAATGGCCAAAGTGATATATAAATACGACGTCAGGCTAGTTTAGGTACCCAGCACTGTAAACAATATATGCGGCCGGGCGCATAGTCTCTATCGGCAGGCAGAAACCGACTGATTTGAGCGCCTACCGGCGGGCTGCCATCTAGTACCAAGGTCAAGCGAGTACACCACTACACCGCGAGGGAAGCACGCATTCAGTAATTGAGAAAAGCTTCATAATAGCAAAGTAGGTGTGTTAATTTATATAACAAGAGTATACACACCGCACGTATAAAGAAAGACGAGATGAACGCGGATGATACATAGCAGAGCAAAATTATATATACGGTCGGGTGGGCCACGTCTATTCGCCTGCGCCACTATTGCGAGTGTGAATCTCGGGATCTACTTTGCGTGAAAATAAAGATTCAGACATTGAATTCATGAAATCAAGATTCTCGATTCGCAAATCAGAGAGACGCATTACACCCGTTGGCCTACTGGAATCTCTTTTCCCAGGATCAAATGTATACTAAATATTTCTGTGATGTTGGAATATTCCCTTGTATATTCTAATTATCAAAATGACCGTCCTGGTAAAAAGTGACAATTTGTATCATTTTATTGATCAATTGCGTTTGAGATAAGTAAAAGTGTAGACGTCCCTGCTTGCCGTCAAAAAAAAAAAGAGCCTAGGAGATGACGCAGATATTAGGGTAATGATCTTTGCATTCAACAACCGCGAATGAGACACTCGCGGATGAAATATACGTAGCTAAGAAACATTGTCATAATGATATATTCGTGTGAGAATATCTATATATAAACCCTCGACTCGAGAATTGTGTGTACTAGATGTACGTCCGTTCAGCGATCGTGATGTCAGAACCGGGATGCCAGCACAAATAAATTAATATCACCACCACTATACCCACCACCCAGCCGACTACTAGAAAATCATATACATCAAACACTATCGCGATGAAACCTGTTTACCCGACCTGGATCGCCTCGAGTATCATCCCTCACAGTATACTCACACTCGTATAAACCTAATCAACCACCCTGATTCCTGTAATCACAATCATGTCAGTCAATCAGTTATGATTCGACTCTCATACATACATCCGTCGACATGCCCACATAACCTCATTCAAATTCAAGATGAAAATCCTATATATACTCTCACTGGCGGCATCGGCGGCCACGGCGCAGCGGTTCATAATACAGGGCGGGCAGATATACACGCCGGGCCTAGCCATCATCGACGCCCCCCAGCCCTTCACTCCCCTGGGTGGTGGTACTCTTCCCTCTCGCATGAACATCTTCATTACACTATACTGAATAAGCTGATGAATATACTGTAGAGACACTGCACATCGCGCTGGACGTGTCCGGCAACGGCCGCCTCCCGTCATACACCTACCAAGCCCGCCCGGACGGTTCGATACCATTCAGCAGCACGACAGGCACATATTACCACAACATTACGATATTCCTCGTATCATTCACAAACGGACACAACCTCACGATCTCCAACAACACCGTCCCATCGGATAACGGTTATATAGGCCCAGTGCTGGCGCTGGAGCCAGGGAGCACGGTCAAGCATGTGAACTGGATATGGCCGTCCTGTCTGATGAGAGGAATGGGCGAGTACAATATCTCGATACACCAGAGTTTCGTGTACAATTCGACGGGGTACTACAGCGTGTTCGACCTGCCGATTTCGCTGACGAATGAGATTCCCGCCGCGAGAGATGCAACGGACTGCGGGGTGCTGAACAATCCGCTGGTGGGGGGTGGTAGTTCGGAGCCAAGCGTGCAGCCGTGGCTCGACGGGGCTGGCGCCATCGTCGTGGGGGGCGATAACGGACCGAATCGTCAGGATGATAACGATAGTCCGGATACCAACGATGGCAACGGATCGAACGATAGACCGGACGACGATAGTGGGAATCGTAATGGCAACGGATCGAATAACGATGGTGCACCAGATAACGACGATGGCGGGAATGATGATGGCAACAGCACTACAACGGACGGTGGGAACAATGGCAATACTATACCAATTGGAGAGAGCGACGGCAACAGCACTATACTAGTAGGAGACGGCAATACTACCAGTATTATACCGGACGGCAACATGACGATAGTCAATCCTAACAGCACGGTGGTGAACGGCGTGAATACCGGCGGGGGGATTGAATTCACATGGGCGCTGGGATTCGTCGGCATCGTCATGATCCTGCACCACGTCTGGACCTTTATCCTCTCTTAATATTATAAATTGAGTAACCGTATTGTTTATTGGAACGATGGAATGTATTATAGTGGAAATATAGTAACCATGGCTGGTCAAAACGGCAACTTTGGTAGATATTTTATTATATTAGCATCGCAACACATCCGCCTGGCAACCATCTCATCACATCGATCAATGATCCTCCAATCCACGCAGCTTCGAAAGAGAGAGAAGTCAATGGGTGGAGTAGATATACGGAACCGGTCAATGATGATAGCGACATCGGAGGTGCCTGCATCATATCGATAGTCAATCCAAGTCCAATCTCTGCAGTGTACCTGCACGATACGTGGCATTGACATCCAGTACGATAGAGGTGATAGAGTTGTCAGCGGGGGGTCAATGGCGGTGAAGAGAAGTTCGGTCGAGCTTCCTACATGGGCATGTTGGCGGCACTTCCCTCCATCTATGCACGTTATATTGGCACTAGTCCTGCTATCAGTACATGTACTAGTATCAGGATGGCCGTCTGTTGGAGGCATGGCACATGTACCATACACGGATGCAAGTTCATGCATCCGTGCATGCATGCAGACAGACGGACATGCACAGACATGTCTGGATTAACGTGACATCGAAGCGAGGTGCGGACAGAATATCGTGACCTCGGCAAGAGCTCTCTCCATACTATTTTTGCATCCTCTACTGCTACTACTACTACTGATGGAGGCGGGCGGATTTAGGCGGCTGTCGTCATGGCCGAGAAACCTTGTTCCATTGGCAGGGGAGCGTTTGTGGCAAGTACCGGTACTTCTCATTCGAGAGAGAAAAGGGGTTTCCCGGGGAGTGACCAGCAGTCTGGCGGGCACTCTTACCCGATGAGGTACCGGTACTTCCTTCACTAGCCTGGCTAATCTCTTGTTCTCTGCACTGCCCTCTGCTTCTCTTCTCTTCTCCGTCTGCTGTTCTCTCTCTCCTCCGTCGACTCGATCGATGTGCCCGCTCGCCATCGTGTGATCTCTTTCTTCTCCTTCCTTCCTTCTTCGCTCTTTTATTTCCCTCCCTCTTTCACCTCCACTCTCTCTCTCTCCCCTTTTCTTTCCTCTTCATCCACTCGCTGATTATTGTATCGTATTGCATCTGTCACTCGCTCAGGTTCGTTCTGCCGACGTTGCAGACTCGCTCGTTTCTCCTCTCTCACACGGCTTCTCCTGCCCGACCGTCTTATCTCGTTTCTTTTTCTGCTCTCATTCGTCCAGGCTTTTGCTTTCACCTGCCTTCCCCCCGTCTCCGGTTCCCTCCAATCCGCAGTACCCTCCCTTTCCATTCTTGCTGTTGACCGTCACCGATCATTGGTATTGACTGTTGTTATTGACTGTTGTTATTGTATTGTCGTTGAATCCCATTCTTGTCTTCTTCTTCAGCATCTCATATACATATCGCATCGTCAATTGGCATCGCACTAAACCGCTTGGGACCGACTCGTTCACGACTCCAGGCCCGCCGGCCATCCATCTTCTTCATCTACCACCATGTCACATTCACGCTCACTGCTCATCCTCGCCCTCTCATCCCTCCTCTCGCTGGTGTCGGCAGCCGCGACCATCACCTCCCCCTCCGCCGGCGAAAAGGTCTCCGCCGGCCAGCCCTTCGAAGTCACATGGACCGGCGACTCGGGCGCCTCCGTCGGCCTCTCCATCTGCTACGGCCAGGGCCAAGGCTGCACCTCCATCGTCTCCGACGCCGACAACAGCGGCTCCTACCAATGGACCCCCGACGCCGACCTCACCCCGCGCACAAACTACTACCTCCTCATCACCACCGCCGACGGCAAGACCAACGGCTCCAAACCGTTTGCTATAACCGGTGATTCTCCATCGGGCTCCTCGTCGTCGTCCTCGTCGCCCGTCTCGTCCGCGGGGCCCAGCCAGACCGCCATCTCCAGTCCCATCAACGACCCGACCAGCCCCACCGACGCCTCCCCCGCCGGGTCTAATTCTACAGGGTCCTCGACCTCCGCTCCTTCGACTGACGACTCCGGCTCGAGCTCCAACGGCGCCATCATCGGCGGTGCCATCGGTGCCGTCGTCGTTGTGATATTGATCGCAATCATCGGCTTCATCTGGATGCGCAAACGCAACAAGCGCAAGATCGAGGAAGCCAAACGCTCCGCCCTCGACGATGTAGAATCGGGAGAAAAGAAGCCGAACGGAGGCATTACCACGGCCGCCGCCAAGAAATCCGATCACGGCAACCTGGACGTAAAACACCCAATCGGCGACTCGAGCAACATCCCCCTCGCGGAACTCCCAGCAATACAACAGGAAGCCGTCGAGATGGCCGCACCGTCAGCAGCAGGCGGCAGCAACCACCACTTCATGGTGATGGAACTCGACTCCCGCGAGATCCCCCGCCCGGGCACCTCCTCCGTCAAGCCGGACGTCGACCCAACCTCCGCCAAGCCCTCCATCGACCGCACCGACGCCCCCCGCACCGGGTCAATCGACGGCACGACCGTCAACAGCGAGACCGAGCGCCCGAAAACCGCGGGCACCATCGAGCAGATCAAAGAAGAGTCCCGCGAGGGTTCCTCCACGGATGTCTCCCGTCCTGTCGAGCCGAGGCAGCAGCCGTCGCCGCAGCCGCGATTATTGACACCGGAGCCGAGGTCGGCGACGCCAGCAGGTCAAGACCACACATCGACAGAAAACAGCAGCAGCGCGAGCCCCGCCGCACGGGACAGCACGCCGCAAATTGGCAGTCTCCCGCAAGTCTCCGGCTTTGACTTTGACATCGCCAAGTTTTAGTCTTTCCTCATACTTGTACTGCACTGCTGTCATGCGATCTTTCTTGTGCTGGTTCTATGGTTAGCTGGAGTTTGGAGGTCGTTCGTCATTCATATGTCGTGTCTTTCCTGTCGACCGTCTCCTATGTATTTTATTCTTCTACATATTTTGCCTTATGCTTATTAATGATAGTAGAATTTATCCACCACGTACGCGCTTATCGTATAACAGTATATACTTGTATATACATGGAGTATATACTTATATATACAGAGTATATATATAGTGTGCAGTTATATATATAGGCCTCGGGGTGTGCCTGCATATGCACTTCTGGTACCTGAATATATATCCAGACGGCACCATTCCCAATCCGGTCGGTTAGAAAATACCACGTCCGCATCACAAGGACCAGCACTGATATATATATCCTACACGCCATTCACACGGCACCAAGAGAGGACCAAGAAGAGGATACCAAAGATAACGTTAAGGAATTAGTCACCAACGACGAGTATAGCATCCAAGGCTGAGTAAGGCGCCCACACAAACACACACACCACACAATACTATATTCCGTAGATATGAGTAAAGGAAAAGAGGACAAAAGCGTACACACGCCAAGGTGCCAATACCCGCGCTGCGGAAAAATACCGAGTGCTAGCCCGTCGCTAGTCGTCGCGGCTAAGAGGCCAAGAATGGGCTTGGTGCGGTGACTGGCTGGGATGAGCGCACGGTTCAGATTTCAGGTAAATTATCATTTATAGAATCTGGGGTTTGTATACGGCTGGATTCAGTCGTCGCATGACCCTTACCGCTTTGTGCTCATACTGATTGGATTTATCGTGGGATGGATGAAGTATATAAACGGCGGATATTCCCTGCTGCTTCCATAATCACTCCTCACTTCACTCGCTCACCTACCATTTCACCATCTACACATATATCAATACTCATATCCTCATATACTCATATATATTCATATATATACTTCTATATATTCATACTCATACAAAATGCTATCTAAGCATACAGTCGTACTGCTGGCTGTATATGTCGGTACCACCCTCGGGCAGTCATTGTTCCCCTCGCACGCATTCACGATCCGCGCGCCGGAGCCCTGCGACGACGACTGCCGCGCCACAATCTGCACCACGGAAGACTACTGCACCCCCTGCGGCACGGGCCTCTGCCTCGGCCAGGAAGAATGCGGCACCTGGGCCGGCCGCGAAAACCACTGCTGCATCCAGCCATACATCCACGGAGGGGCCCTCCGCTGCTCTGAAGTCTCCAATTTCTTGTCAAACCTGGACGTCAACGCTACGTCTAACGAGAAAGCGACGGTGATGACGGCGGAGAGGTGTCCCAGCGGCCAAGTCATCGCGTCGCAGAGCCCGTTTGGCGGGAACGGCGGGAATTTAACCTGCTGCGCTGGTGGGAAGGACGCCGTTATCGTCGAGAGCGGTACCCTCAGCGTGCCCGAGACTGTCATCTGCGTGGATGAATTGAAGGGCGGGTCCGGCTCTAGCTCTAGTGGTGCTACACGCGTTGGATTTTCCTATACTGTTGGAGTGCTTCTGTTGAGTGTGCTTGCCTGTATTCACTAGTTCTATCTGTCAGGAGTGCCTTCGTCAGACCAGTTCGTATGAAACATAAGACCTGTGTCTAACACTGTCATCATATACAATATCATTAACATGCTATACTAAGTACTTGTAAATGCTATGTACCCACCCAAATATCTATACATGAAAATACCACAAAATAGTAGATATGGATTACTGCTCCCACGGCCGGACTTCCAATTCGTCAATCTCGCCGTCGTCCGCCGTCGCATAGTTGCTATCATCCTCAACGACACCCTTCATATAATACCCCGCATCCCGCCCCCCGCGCTCCGTCCGCGTGTCATCACTATCTTCATCCTCCTCGTCCACCGCCCCGCCCGCATACACCACCTCCGGCAACGCCTCGTTGATCGGGTCGTCGTCCTCGTCGTAGTCGTCCTCCACGTGCTCCAGAATATCGTCCAGCCCGTGCTCCTCCCGCGGACTCAGCAGCGTCAGTTCCCCATTGTCACTATTCGTAACTCCATCCTTCTCGCCCTCAAACATCGACAGCCCGACGACGCCCGCGCGCCACGGCCGGCACCGCTTCACCACAGCATTGCACCGCAGACACGACCACCCCTCCCCTTCCTCAAGCTCGATCTTCGACGCGATGCACACGTAGCAGTACACATGCCCGCATTCCACAGTTTCGTACGGATTCGTCACGTCGTTCGAACTCGCCGCACCCCCGCCGCCACCAGGATTATTCAACACATCCTCCGGACTCGACTCCGAATAGCAAATCGCACACGTCCTTTCCGGCAGGAACCCCAGCACCCCATTATTCGCAGTCTCCGTCGTAATGCTGTCTTCGTCCACCCCGCGCGACCGGCGTATCAGCACCACCGCCTTGCGCCACAACTTGCCCAACCACCGCCGCCACCGCGCGATCCCCACAATCGGCAAGATGAACAGCAGAAACTCAGTGAACGCATGCCACACCAGCTGCCGGTTCAGATACTCAAAGCTGACTTCGCGCCTAACGTGCCGCGTCGGCGTCACAAGCTTCATCCGCAGCACCCGGTCCAGCAGCGTGCGGTACCGCCCGTTCGACAGGAACGTGAGCAGACTAACAAACGAGGCTATCGAGTGCACGGTCGTCAGGTTGTTCATCGCCCGAGACAAATTGCGGTAGAACGGTGATTCGTCAAAGTCGAGGCCGGCCGAGGCGTTCTGCAGGATGTGCGAGTCGAGTTTATCGTAGATGTACCGGCCGAGCACCGTCACCAGTCCGTACAGCGTCTTCTGCGTCCGCGACGGCGGCGTGTCGATTGCGTCTATATTCCATATTAGTACACGAAGTTGAAGTTTAGGAGAGATGTGGAATACAGACCATTCCGGCGGGCGTCGGCGAATGCGAGGTTCTGGAGAGCGGCGCCGTATGTCGCATTGTTGTCCCAGATTGTGAGTTTGAACAATATGAACCGTAGCAGCGCGACAAACTCGATCTCATAATGCTCCTTCACCGATGGCTGCCCCAGACACTAATCAGCATACACACACCCCATCACACCGACGAGAGACCCACGTTGAAGTATTTAATAGCGCTCCAAAGTTGCCCCTTCAGCAGCTCGAGCAGCTCCGCATCTAATAATTCCGTGTCCAGCTGCCCCACCCGGAAATTCGCCCCCCGCGCCGCCATGTCGTTCAGCGACGACAGCCCGAGGAGCCGCGACACCGCCGTCGACGATTTCGCCTCCTGAGCGCGCTGCACCGCCAGGTCCGCTATGCGCGCCTGGGCGCGTCGCTGGGCTTCCACCCACGAGATATTCGGCGCCGTCGCCGTCGGATTCATCGCGTTGTCGTATATACGTCGTATGGTTGTATGTTGTGGTGTCGGGTATACTGGAGAGAGGGAGGGAGGTCGGTTCGGTTGGTGATGAAGGTTGTTGACGTTTGAAGCCGCGGCTGGAGTGCGAGCTTGTGCTCTGCATTAACCGAGCGCGGACGGCGGGCGTCTGCAACAACAACGCATTTACAAAATATGGTGAGAGAAAATGCCGATACGGATGTTATATTGGGAATGTCGAGGCGGGTCCACGTTGTGGACCTGCATGCGCCCGCCACGGAGATATTTGCCGATTGGTATTCAAAAGAACGGGTATTTCAACATTATCAACATGGAGTAATATAACAGCTACACGTGCAGGCTGATATGATATATGGTAGATCTATAGAACGTTAACGAAAGGGCCGGTGATATGATATTACACATGAAAACGCTGTTCCGGGTGGTGAACAGACTGGGATGGTGTCGGAAGGACCTAGTAGGGCTTATTGATGTTTGGCCAGGTGAATCATCCCTGGGGAAAGTTGGTGGTTCAGCCCGTGGTACCTTTCCTGGTAATTTTTCCTACATCCATCGTCTGAAATTTCGAATTCTATCTCTACAGTGGCCGACGATTTTACTGAGTTACAAGTACCAAGTATCGAAAGCGCAATGTATGGAATATGAGCCGAGGTCTCGCGTGTAGGAGCCATTACTGTGAAAGGTATCGAGAAGGGAGACAGAATTAACGGCGACATATTCGACGGCGTCGCCATTCTTGGTTTGAACAGCCTGAGATCGGGACGGCTATTAGGCAACATACCTTACATATTCGACAGTTTGGGTTTATATATCCAGTTCGCCGTGTTAATGGTGCTCCGATATTATATTGGATCTATCCAGTCGAGAGCAGCAGTCTCTGCCGCGGGGTCGCGAGGGAAGACGCCGAGAAGCCCCAATTTGTGGCAACCAGAGAATATTTACGCGGAAGGAGAAATATTCAGCGGAAGAAATCTATCAACCTAGAACTCATGACCACTGATCTCATGATCAGCCCTGGTCGATAGACTCCGCAGCACCATCCGCATATATGCGACGAGCCTGCAGTCGCCGGAGTGCTAGGACCGGTCGGTGGAAGAAGTTAAAGGCGGCAGGGGGATCCCGATAGAAACCCTCTTCTAAGAAAGATCTCTTCCAACATGCTGAACGATGACAACACCCGGATGGTGCTTCTAGATCTCCACGTATGTTAGAAACGAAGACAGGCCGGAGAGCCAGGACCAGCTGGGCGCAAAAGAGGGACCACCAGAGGCTGTAGCGAAATATCAGAAACCGAATCCAGCACCACCATCAAGGCCAGATCGCATGATATTCCATAAATTTAGCCCTTCAAGCTGGTAAGTCACAACCACCAGAGACACAAGTCGTTCTCAGCGTACGCACAAATATCAAGTAGGAACTAACGTCGAGTCGCACGTGCACGGGTCTTCACCCGAGGTCTAGAACACAGAACTCGACTCGACAACAGAAGAAGAGAATTAATCAAGGCGAAGAAAGAAGCAGGATATAGCGGCGCCATCCACGTCGACTTGGAGCCAAGCGACAATATAATGCCCACGAAAGCCCCCGATACGAACTTCATCCTCGAAAAGGCGATCAAACACTTCTCCAACGAGGATATCCCCTGGTTCAACCACCTGCCCACCAGCATCTTGAGATCTCGAAATTCATCAAAGCCCACCCAGCCGTGCTGCACTCGCGCCATGTCAAAGACCCCACACCTGCCACTGACGACACCTACAGCGGCTGGAGCGAGCATTTCAATACCTAGCGAATGGATCCACCGATAGATCTTGCAGGAACCTGGAGCTGAACTTGAGTATGCATTGTAAGTAACCGACGGGATCATTCACGAACTATACAGTCCCCATATCTCTCACGGCCAACGGATCACTTTGAAAAATGGAAAGGACGTTTACGTCCCAGCTGTCCGTATCGTGAGAGAATGCAATAGCACCGATACTATACTGACGGGAACGGGGTACTTGTCGGGTGGCGTAGAAGGGGAAGGCAGCAGCTCATGAAGGAGATTTTGACCTCCTTCTCTTTACGCCCCAGATATCTGATATTCGTTGCATCCTCGAAGGATGTGATATATACCGGACGAGTGTACAGCTATCTTCAATTGGGCGGGCGTGATGCCGAGAACGCACTCTACCGTATTATTGACGGACATAAGATACATACCTGGCCTGGTTTATGAGACTAGAGTACTCCAACTACTGACAGACTTATTTCAACTGAAAACTGGATCTCTGATGTTGGAAATAAGCGCTCGATGCTCATAGATTATATTAAATAATAGCTAGCTAACAGATATAATGTAACAATCATGCAATCGTATCTCATCTAATTACAATACATTAACCCGATTATATATTCATAATGTATGCCCCCAGATGTCATAATCTATTCATCAATAGATCCACCCACCCATATGATCCTACTTGACCGGCAGACAGTCCCAGTCTTCGAAATAGCGCAGCTTCTGGCGCTCGTCCTCGTCCGCCACCTCCTCCCAGTACCGCGCAAACCCCTCCATCATCTCCAGCCCCTTCGTGTACGTCCTCGCGACGCCGCTCCTCCGCCGCTCCTCTTCGTTGCGCACGAGCACCTTCTTCAGCGTCTCCAGCACGATCTTCAGCCGGGACATGGTCTCGTAGCTCGGCTCCTTGATCACTTTGAGTAAATTCGCAGGATGCGTGACCACCACCACCATCTTGAACAGTTCTTTCACAGACACCCTCGTCCCGCGCAGATAATTCCCCAGCCCGCCGCCAAACTCCGGCAGATACGGCGCCAATATCGTACCATCCCTGCTGACGCTGTTCTCCTCCCCGCTACTCGGCGTATTGTACTTCAAACAAGCCATGTACATCGCGCACAGGATCCCCAAGTGCGCCGTGGACCGAAAATACCCCTGCGCGCACCGACACACCGGCTTGATGTCCCGCGCGCGGAAATCCTCCAAGCTGTCCTTGGGCGCCTTGACCAGCGAATTATACTGGTAGAAGGATATGATGGTGTGCGCAAAGTAGAACATCGGGTTGCCGGCCCGCGGCCATACGCGCGGGTTGTACTGCGACGGCGAGAGGCCCTGGATGCGGAGGTACTCCGTCTCCCATTCGTTCTCGTCGTCCGGCATGAGCGCGTAGAGTTCCTTCGTGACGCGGTCCAGCTTGCAGAGGCGCAGGTACCACGAGGAGATCTTGCTCTGCGTGGAGGTGTCGCTGTCTTCGAGGGGGAGCGCGGTGCCGGGCTTGGTGAGGAACCGCGCGCGGGATTCGCGCTGGAGGTCAAAGTAGGCGGGTTTGAGGTAGCGGGCGTAGTAGCGGAGATTGCGCTCGGCGAGCTCGCGGCAGAGGAAGGAGCGGTGCGCGACGACGATGGCGCGGAAGCGGGGGTGGGTATCGTAGAGGGCCTGGATGCCGGCGGAGTTGAGGTAGGAGAAGATGTCCCGCAGCAGCTCGGCGGGGAGGAGCAGGATGGGCGAGTCCGCGTCCGGGTCGATCATGATGGCGGCCGGTGGAGGCGCTGCCGGGCAGCGGAGCTGGTCATGGCTGGCGGTTCGGGCGATGGCTGTGGTGATGGGAGCAGGATTTTTCGCCATTGGTGGCGGGGCGGCCTTGGTGGAGTCCGAGGCGAGGGCTCGCTGGAGGCTCTGGCGGATGCGAAGGCCGAGCGTGAGCTTCTTTCGCCGCTTGAAGAAGCCCATGATGAGAGAGTCGCTTGATATCGATATCAATAACTAGGTAAGTAGCTTCGAAATAGCCTTATATCCGATGGTCGAGATGATTGTGACAGTATCAACTTGGAGTCGTCGAGCTGGGCGTGTGTGAAGGAAGCGGGGCGCAACGCAGCATCGTGCAAACGCGCATGGCGCCAAAATGGAAGCAGGGAGTATATATATTGTGAAAAGCAGGCAAGTCTGAATGCGAGAGTGTCGAGTGACCGAACTTGTAACTCGAGGGTGATTATAAATGAGACCATGAGCTCCCAGGCAGCCCCCTCTTCTGTGTGGACGCGAGGCACAACCGGTGATAAGTAAGTACATCTCACCCTGCATATGCAGCTGCTTCTGTGCGGTTAGTTCGCGCGGTCAAACGATAACACCACCACGAGGCTGAGCCATTGACGTCGGTTTCAGCCATAGTGGGTGCTAGTTCGAGTGCTGCAAGTCGTCGACTTACCGCTCTGGTGCTCCGGGGAATTTGCCTTGGAATGCGGCCACCAGCCCGACGGATTAGGCACATCGAAACCGGCCCTGATCTAACCTGACCGTCATGCATCATGAGCGAATGCATCGATGGCGTCAATCGAGAGGATTAGTATTATACGATCTGTTAACAGCTGTTATATACTATTGTGCGATGAGAGCGATGTGTTGGGCGAGGTGTCAAGTTGAGGTTGCACAAAACCCCGGCCGCCGTCTCGTAGATCTATACAAGAAACCACCACTAGCATATACCACTACTACAACTGGATAGATACATCGCGATGTCCGGCCCGACGTCCATCGAGGAGGCTCTCGCCACGCTGCCCGCGTCCGAAACCTCCTTCACGGTCCCGCACATCCCCCTCGGCGGCCGCAAGATAGAAATCAAGAACCGCAAGCACCCCGAATCCACCACCCCAAAGCCCAAGCTGCAACCATGGCTGCCAACGCCCACGCACTTCCTCATCAACCCCAACCACCACAACCGCGGCCTCACGAGAATCAGCAAAGTCAAGCCATCCTTCAACTTTGCAGGGATATCGCCCCCTTGCAAGCAATGTCAGACCCCCCATCTTTCGTGTTCTATTCCTGTGTACTACCGTACTTCAAACCAGCTAGCTAATACACCCATGAACAGCGATCAAGTTCAACTCGGCCCTGCCACTACCTTTCCTCGAGCAGAACGGCCCCCACGATGAATATCTCGCCGTGGAAGACACCGACGAGCCGGCAGCGTCACACGACGACACCGGCGGTGCCGGCCTGACAGCCAGCGATCTCGAACTCGATCTGGAGTCCGACGGGAGCTCAAACGGGGAAGGAGCCGGGATGTCAGCCCAATTCCTCGAAGACTCAGACGATGAAGCCAACTCGAAACCCGCACCCCGCCCACCGAAACGACAGCGCATAGCCTCCTTCCACGACACGCCAGAGGACGGACAGACATCCCTCCCGCCAGATTTTCTGGAACTCCTGCGAATTCAGGTGCCCGGCGGGAGGAAGGAAGTCTCGCCGGGCGACTTTGCACGGGTGTGGAAACTGAGCGGCAGGAAAATAGGTAACGACATGGTGCTGGCACAGAACGAATACTTCAGCAGCACCAGCGAGAAGGCCAGTGGCAAAGCTGAAACCAAGAGAGCCAAAGGCAAAGCCCGTGGATAGGCATACTTGGTTTCACCACAAAGAAAATTCCATCAGCTTGGCCTACTTTGATGTATCCTCCCGGAACGAATCATCCGCCGCATTCGGGTCCAGTCTCAGGATTGTAAGTCAAATATCCATCATGAGAAACCCAACACCGCCTTTAACTAACGTTAGCCGAAGGCAATGTAGATGGCTCGCCCGAACTCGGTCACGCCTCGCGCCTACACAATAGTATACCCCATTCCCCGGACTGTCCCGATTTGTGGCAAGATACAATGTCTTGCCTGGACCGATAAAGTAGAGATTGTTATGCGACACCGTCCAGATACCCCGATAGACTGACGACAGCCGTATAGCCGTCATATATAGTTAATTCTTCATAGATACGCATTAACCCCCTTTACCGTGTCTCGCGAGTTTCTGTAGACATTGTCGTGGACGAGTCATATTACGGATTGGAAACCGAGAAAACAAAACAATCATTGACTTGTCGCTCTTCACCACTGCTATGAATTAATCCAATACAAACGCCACTGTACAAACCAGTGGTCTTGACTCAATCCATACAATACACACGCCAAAAGGCACGCATGCCGGCATGCAGATTCAAACATTCGTGGCCGCACGCACGCAAAAGCTATTACCAACTCTTCGAGGTTTTGAAATCGTATACCTCTGATGTACTCGACGTCGATGACGACCACCACACGTACTCATCCGCCGTGGCCCTCCGGGGACGGGTGTATGGTTCTTCATTAGCGTACGGGTCGTATGCGTCGCCATCGACGCCCTCTTCGTATCCGTCACTGTCGTCAACTTCATGCTGCTGTTCGCTGTTGTCGACATACCCATAGTCTGCGCTATTGCCGACATATCCACCGTGTGAAGTACTGCCGACATACCCGTGCTGCGTGTCAACGTCGACATATTCTGTATGGTATGGATTGCCACCGACAGGTCCAGTGTATGCCCTATTATCGACGTATCCGCCGTATCCACCACCACCGCCCTGGAAGAACGGATTATACGCCGCGTGATTGTAATATCCAACACCACCGCCTGCAGGTGCACCACCGTAATGACCGGCATTGCCGAATCCATTGTACGCGCCGTTATTGACGCATTCATAACACGAACAATTGTCGGGAATCGTGCCGGTAGCAGTTGCAGTAGCGCTGACAGGAGCGCTGATAGACCCGCCATACGCACCCGCATTCCTATAGGCACCACCGTCGTACCCCCCGTAATTCCTGCCGACGGGCGCCCCAGCCGACGCAGCGGACGCCGCATAGTAAGAATTGTTGACACGACCATCGTACCTCCCATAATTCCGATTAAAGGGAGCTCCAGCCGACGCAGCGGATGCCGCATAATGAGAGCTATTGGCACTGCCATCATACCCCCTATAATTCCTGGCAACTGGTGCTCCAGCCGACGCAGCGGACGCAATGGACGCCGCTTTATAAGAACCAGTGACGCTCCCCCCCTTGCTGTGATCCGAGCTGTCGCCGCCAACCTTCCTGTCTGCACCTTCCCGCGCCTCAGGATAGTCCCCGTTATCGATGCAATAAACCCCGACCAATCCGTCCTCCGGATAGAAATTCCTCGCCCGCCCTCTAACCATCACCGCGCGCAGGAACAGCGCGTCCGGCCAGAACGCCTGCTTCGCCCGCTCGATAATCACGCCGTACCATTGCTCCGGCCACGGACAGCAGATGACGACCGTCGGTTGCCAGTATCCCACGCTCGTGCTCCCATCGACGATATCCCCGCTGAGATACGCTATCGGGAAGATATCATCGACCCACAACCCCTCCCGCTGGAGGTACGCGAGCGCCTTGGCCTGGTGTTCGTGGAAGTGCAGCGACGCGCGGTTCCACGGCATCAGACAGGCGAAGCGGATGCCGTCCGTGCGTTCCTGCTCCTGGACACTGTACGTCGGGTTCGGACGGGGGAACCATCGCGTCTCCTTGACGGGTATGATGTCGGGAAGGTAGTCAGCGTCGTCGCGCTTCCGTCTGGGGATCCGGCTGCCCCAGCAGGGGCGCACGTTGAGTTCGGCGCTGTATTCCTGCACGAGGCGCTTGTAGTACCCGCGCTTGAGTTCGAGTTCGCCCTCCAGGAACTCCGGGTACATGTTGTCCCCGACGAGGAGGGGTGGCCGGCGGGGCTGGTCATTTTTCCTCCTGTCGGCGGGCTTGCGATGTGCTGGCCAGATGTACCAGTCCGGGTCCGGTTTGTAGGCGTTCGCTCTGTCGAATTTCGGCCCGGGTTTGTAGTTGGTTAGTTTCGTTCGAGGACCCCTGGTATTGGCGTTGAAGGGTATGTTCTCGGTGCCGGCTCTGGGGAGGGTTATGCTTTTCCTGCGAACTTTGGAGCGTGAAGTCTTCTGTCGTAGCGTGTGCGCTGCCTGAGGTGAGAGATGGGCCCGTTCACTCATCTCGACGCGATGTGTCGACCTGCCCCGGTCTCTAGGTGGCGGCATCGAGGCATATCAAGAAGCTGGTGGAAGTGAAGTGAAGTCTGGATATTGATATTGGGGGGTATGGTGATATGTTAATACATCCTCAACATCTCGCAGCAAGTTGCAACCGCGCCTGCGTTGCTGATAGAGATGATAAATACACACACCAAGACGATGCATCGATGGGAATTACACGGTGGAAAAATAGTGGCATTCATGAATTCAGACCGCCCAAACCGAAAGCCTTGATCGCCGCGCCGCGCACCGGCTGTAAAAGCGAGGATATAAACAACCGCCGTCGTTCATCCAAACGAAGACATCTGCATATCATAATCGAACAACACAAATGCGATGTTGTATTTTTGGCCGCCCAGCCTTAAGAAAGGCCACTTAACTGAATACTGAATATAGGACAGAGGAGAATATCGGGGAAAATGACTGTCGAATCGCATAGCCTGCGCCAGCAAAAATTGATCTGAAGTACCGCCGTCGGAAGAAGATGGTAAAGGTCGAACTGGAGAAAGAAAGGAAGGTAATAGAAATCAAACGCCGGAGGTATACCAAAGAAAGTGCTACAAAGCAAAAAGGTCAAAGGATGGTGGTGATACGCTATTATACATTACTCGGATAGAGTTCACTGCAGCGAATGGGTGGGTGGGTAATAGCACCGAGCTATGAGTATGAATCGAGGAAGAGAGTGGAAGAGTATAGTAGCAAGCGAATGAAGCAGTGTTCCTATACCGAGCGGTAGACAACATGCCGTTGATGGATGGGTAGCTATAGAAGGTAAGTGATATCCGTTGCGATCAGACAATATGATGTGATATGATATCAGGTAGGTAAGCAGCAGCAGCCAAAAATGAAAAACTCCTTTTTTGTTAAAACAAGCACCATACAGACATACAAGCCCTCAAATTAAAAAAAGGTAGACACCAGAGTACGCCGGATCGCCGCTGGGTAAATGACGTCGGTCTATCGACAAATTCGGTCACAGGTCAACCGAAGAAACAACGCTATAAAGGATATCTCCCTGCTCCAGTTGGCCGCGAGGTCCCCAATGTAGTTTTGTGAAGAATATTTAAAGAGAAGCCAAAGAAGAGAAATAAGAATTTGGTAAGAATGGGAGTGTGCGTGGGGGTGTACGAAAGGTTTCAATCAACGGTAGTTGTGATGGCTACCGGGCCGTGAGCTTAGGATGTGTCGCCCATCGTCGATGCTCTCATCCTGGATGATGTCGTCAACATATTCTGGCGTGATCTTGGACCACTTCTCCCCTCCGAAAGCCCG
Organism: Orbilia brochopaga; assembly: GCA_036872635.1. Taxonomy (NCBI): domain Eukaryota; kingdom Fungi; phylum Ascomycota; class Orbiliomycetes; order Orbiliales; family Orbiliaceae; genus Orbilia; species Orbilia brochopaga. The sequence goes on along the minus strand of JAVHNQ010000016.1, from coordinate 501,233 downwards.
AGACGAGCATGTGTCTATCCGGAAAGAAGGCATTTCTGTAAAGCTGCCCTTTGTCGACCAGCTCTTCAGATGAGCCTTGATGGTATCCGCAGCGTGGACTTGAATATCCTCTCGGATGTCGACACACCATAGCTTCCGGCCGTCGTTCTTCTCCAGCGAGAAATCGAACGTCGCCTGCAGCCATTTGAGGAACGCGGTGACCGAGAATCTCTCCGAGTACTCGAACTGCTGTTCCTCTCCGGTCGACGATGCCGTCACCGAGATCTTGCGCAGCGAAGGTAGACTAGCATTATCATTAAGAGGAGTGCCTTCCACGTGCTGAGCACGGACCGATCCGTGCTTCCGCTTTCGGACTCGCGGAGGCTGGGCGGCTCTGACGAGACTCTTCGAGTTCGTTCCGATCCCAGAAGGTGCAGCAAAGTGATCACCCGCTGGTTCAGCAGGCTTGCCGCAGCTCTGCATCGGCTCGTAGTAGCCTGGCGCCAAGATTTGTCTGTCCTGTTGCATCGTCGCATCCCCCATGGGAGGATAATTCAGCCAGTGAGACAGATCGATGAGATCGCCGGGGCTAGCAAAGAGGCTCTGCCCAAGTGGATCGTGAGTACGGCCAAAATCCTCGGGCAGGTGGCAATGCGATGGTTCGGGCAGATCCCCGTAAGAAGTTGGATGTGCGGACATGGCGAAGGCTTGCGATGGTACCAGCAGGTCCTCCGGGATAGACGCCGCTGCCACTGATGGGTAATGCGACAACGGAACGTCGTTGCAATGATTGGACAAAGAAACGCCCATATCAAGTCCCGACTGATCCTGATGGCAGCTTGCCTTGTCGCTTTCGGCAGCAAGGCTATTTCCCTCAGTCTCGGACGAGGAAGGATGGTGAAGAGGGTCACCGCCGTTGAGGGATGAAGGTCCAGTATTGTTGAGCGACTGTTCAAGACTCTCCAGGCCATTGATGAACGGACTCCATTCGCCAGGCTTTGCGTGAACAGCTTTGAACAGCCTCAGCATCACGCTGGAGAAGCAGGTTAGTCCATCGCTAGGGATTTCACTAGCAGCAGAGACAATGTAATTGAGAACCGGGTAGAAATCGGGGTCTAAATCAGGTCATGTTAGAAGAAAAATTCATACGAGGTGGGGACAATATCAGCACTCACTCGAATTCGGTACAGGTCGGTCGGCCTTTGGAGAATCTTGAACGATCCACTTGCACCATCTGTCCCAGGGCTCGCACTTTTGGCTTTTGATCTCCGGCGGGATCGGGATGCCACTCTTCTTCAGATGGTCCTTGATGATATGTGACCTAAAGCAGTTATTGTTAGTGATATGAACTGAGTCCGGGACGCTATGCGGACAGAACGCACTTTATCTTCGGCCGTTGGGCAAGATCCTTGGTGCCGCATTCCAAGTGACGCTCGGGATACATCTTAAAGTACGGACAGGTATGTCGTTCCCCGCCTTCCTCGCCGTCGTTGGTGTCTTGCGCATCAGTACCCTCAGCTTGCGACAAGCGAGGTTGCTTCTTCGGTTGCGCCTGAGCGCCATCATCGGACGCATTGCTCAACAGCCGTTTTTTCCCAGACGGACTCGATGTCGATTTCGACGTCGAAGTGACATAGTCGTCGGTATGGTCGGAAGCAGAGCAAGTGCTGTGACAACAATCCAACGACGGACCGACAGCAAGGCCTGATCCGCTAAGCGACTGTGACAACAAGCTGGTCAGGATCGGAGGGCTGAACTCGTTACATGCACAGCCCGTCTCCTTGTCGACTATGCACAACCGCTGGGCACTCGGTGGGAGATACACACGATGCGAGCTGCGAGGCAAGACGTTCGTCGAAAGTTCCACTTTGGTCGCGGTCGGCACGCTAACGTGTTCGGACGTCAACTGGCACACGCGAACGACGCATCATGTTAGCCAACTAAAAAGGTTAAAGCAATGCGAAAAGGCTCCAAGGCCAGACGGAGAGGATGCTTGTAAACGTACCCTGAACTTTCTACTGCTGCTCGTCGACGGCCCTGTCCGCCCTTTGTATCTGATCACGATTTCCACCTCGCCATAGTCGTCTCCGTCCGCAAAGCCGCCCTGTCCGTCCCCAGAACCGCCAATCCCCGTCGGAAGGTCGTCCGAGTAGTCGCCATTGGAATCCGACTCGATATGAACACTGGCCTTTGCGTCCTCGTCAAACTGCCATTGCCTGCGGACGAACATTGATCAAAGGTGTCAGTCAGTCAGTTCAGCAGCTCGCCTGCGGTGCAAGTTCCCAGGGTACAAAGATGGGCGAGCGAACACATCAAAAAGAAATAAGTTGGGCAAAGCAAACAAAACTGGAATAAAATGGTGGTGTGCGGGCAGGCTTCTTACGAGGGAACGTTCGAAACGAACGATGCAGGTTCCACAAATCCAACGGACTGGTTCGAAAATTTCATAGGAGCGCAACCATCAGGTTTCCCCCAAATGGAGGACATTTGAAGCCCTCCAAGCTCTCAACAGGGAGAAAAACTGGCCGTATTCGTGCTTCCTCTGTGGTGTGAGTAATGGTGCAGGTTGCAAAAGAGAATTTTCCTTCTCAATGAGATAAAATTCCGACGGATTGGTACCACGCAGGAGGGCCTTAAGCGGAACAATCACTCGGGAATTGGTCAGTCACACCCTGGGCGATAACTGGTAGTAGTGTACAGCCAGCCAGCAGTTGAGCAGCAATCGGCGGGCGACTCGAGCATGCGGTTGCGAATCGATATGGATACCTGCAGGAGGCCGCAGTTCCGTTGTAAAAAGGGCATGTATTATTCGGGAGGTATCTTGTATCCTTTGTCGACGGTGTGTCGTTCGTTCTCGCGAGAGTCCGGTCTAGCAGGTGCGAATAGTAGTGTCATCCTCGCAGAAGGGAGAGGAATGCGAGGACCCCAGTGTATTTATTCAACCGCTCGGTCAAATCATCTCAAGGATGTCCTAACCTGACGCATCTTAGCACTGGTTCCCGGGCCATGCTGGGTCGTCAAATTGTTCATACCCAATTCGCTGCGTCCAAGAACCGAGGACTCCACCAGAAATTTGGGGGATCAGACCCATGGACAATTCTTACTCCCCTCAATTCTGCGTCGTTTGACCACGATGTGATATAGTGGACCCTTGTTCACCCACCCACTTCTTTCGATTTGTCCCGTTCGAGATGAATTCGAACAATGGGTCCTTGTTGCTTTTTCTCTGGGGCGCTCGTGGACCTGGCGTACGGGGGCTGAGAACTGTACCTTCCCATTCACACGGGCCGAAGGTGTTACATGCCGCCGTGATTATTGGCCCGATTCCACCTTGATGCCACTTTCTGTTCTTGCTGGCTGCCCGCGAAAAGAAATAAAAAGAGACACAAAAAAGCCGCGAGGACCGCTAGCGCGCGAAAGGGGCTTTCGGGCAGCACTTCCCCGGCACCGCCATGACGTCTTGATACAGAAACGCCAGCGGTCGAGAAGATGTTGGTTTCTCAGAAACAATAACCAAATGCGTCTTTCTGTCCCGCTATTGTTCTGAAAGTCCGAAGGCCAAAGCTCACGCAAATCAACCTTTCCGGCGGCGGGCTGACCAGCCAAGACGAAAGCTTCAAAGGAAGTGGCTGCAAGACGAAGGGTGAGCCGAGTAATATGCTATACAAGCATGGTCGTGGCAAGGCAAGACGTGTCCGCTGTCTTCCACATATTTTCCCCTCACTTTTCTTGTAAAATTCCGCCCAGTCTGTGCGCACAGATGTGTTCAAGAAAACTCTCTTTTTTTGCCGTTCTGTTGGTGGTTTTATTTTTCGGGAGAAGGGCAGGGCTGTGACTTCGGTTAAGCAGCTGGCCCATCTCGTTTCTGCTCCAGGACGTCCAAGAAAAAAAAGAAGCCCGGTCTCTGGAATCGATTCGGGAAAAAATCTTGGATGCTCCTTGCATGGATCTTCCAGACGACACATCGCTTGCTTTCTTGACGTGACATTCATTCGGTCCATGCAATTTTACAAGCTCCCAGGAAGATCAGATATCGATCCTCTTCAGATCCTTTCCTTTCGCTCTCCAGACCGACAGGTACAGCTGAGTGGGTCGCTCTTCGCGATGACTGCGGCGATGTCCGTTCGCTCCGATGGTCCCCGACACCACACCATCTCGAGAACTTCTCCACCGCGGTGGTGGACTCTCGAAGCGCTTTCGGGTCTAGCGTGCGGCGAACGAGCTCGTGCTCTCCCTCTCTTGTGGTGTATGAAGGGAGTCGACCGACAGAAATCTCGTTTTTCTCTCTTGTCGCCTCATTCAGCCGTCTGTCTCCACGGACTGAATTCGCCTGCATTACCAGAATCAGCTTAATGCCGGCTACCGATTGATACGAGAGTGAAGTGTTTGATACCCATCTGGAGTGTAAGGGATGCCAACCGCAACTGCAACTTGTCGCCCCGTGAGAAGATTTAAGCCAACTGCTGGCCAATGGCCGGCGGGGCTAGACGAGGATGTCAGGGGTTCTGACCAAGACACTTGCCTCTCATATCATGCCTTAACTGGGTGGTTTTATCGATACGATGCACCGTGCCCTGGATGCGGATGAAAACGACCGTGGTTCCAGCTTATCGCTTGCTCCAATGGCGGAGGCTTTCGCTGCATGCATTCGGGTTGCAATACGAACCCATCCACGGGCGTACACGACGCAGCCGGTCGGAGGTCTTGGTGTCTCACGGGCGAGTTCTCGATGGTCGTCGATGCAATTAATGCATGGCGATGGCGATGGCTGTCTGGCCATACTAACTTGGTATTCAGCTGTGAGGTGAATGTGCTACTGTGCGACTGCATGGGCTCATCACATCTGCGGCAAGGCTGAGAGCACTTCGCTCGAAGGACAACGCTGTTGATTTGCCGCCACCAACAATGGTGCATTCCAGCCAACAGCACCTGCAACAGAACCAACCAACCAACAGCTGCGCGAAAAGGCCCTTACCGGATTCCGTCCCTGCTGGAAATTCGGCACGAGGTCAAGCCAACTTTTAGTCCCGGGCAAATGCAAAGCGAGCCAGCAGCATCTTTTCTGTTTCGCTTCCTCCCCAGGTCGAGAGTCAACTTAACAACTGCGGGATATAGCGACGAGGAAATTTGAATTTCTTGCTCCCGTGGCGTGGTTGTGCGCGGGGCAGCGTGGTTGTATTCATTGCAAAGGGGGTGTTTTATCAGCATTATTAAACATCTTAATATAGGTAATTATCGAAGGTATCAAATCATATATCACCGATCAGATATATCACGTCTTCCCCTCTGTCTCTCTTTCTCTGATGATGCTGGCTCGGGCGAGCAATATAATACTTATTACGCAGCACTCTCAGCTCATTCTCTCACAAATGAATGAATAGATCACTTTCCGCAAAGCCAAGCATTATAAAAAGCCCGTACGAAGTAGACAATGCAGCTACCCCTCCCGCTCCCCCTTCTCTGATATTAGTGTGCGTCGACGACGAGGGTGGTAGAGATAAGCTTAATGGAACCACATTAATACCATGTCGGTAGGTACATAAAAAAAAACTCATGCGGGCCACGTGGGCGCGCACATGCATAGGGGAGCTCGATCACTTCAGTCGTCGGCAATCGAGGGCAGTACATGGAAAAGAAAACGCCTATGCCAAAAGAAAGGGTAACCGTTGAAAAGAAACAATAGCAGCAGCTAAGAACAGGCCGTGAGTCAGACATCAAACATGTGGATGAGCGATTGGGTTGGCAACTCTATGCAGTTGGTTGTTCGTCAAAGCAACAAACGAAACGCTGTCAGTCAGTTGAAGGGGAGGTCATGACACATTCAAACGGATTGAACAGCGGATTCGGCCGATAAGGTGTGCGCGAGCAAATACAAGTGCCGCAAAACGGCATATCAATCCAGAGCCAAGGAATCGATTTGCTGAAGAAGATGCTTCCCTCCCAGAATTTATTCAGCTGGAGCCGAAGATCGTTTTCCTTGGTGCACGCGAGAATCCCGTCGCTTGAATTGATAAAGTAGCAACGATTTGGATCTTGGAACTCTCTAAAGTTGAATTTGAACGTTTCAGAAGTCCAATTGATGAAATCGTCGACGCTGTCAGAGACGTTGCCGTCGAACGTAAAGATTTCAGGCCAGGTACCAAATACGACTAGGATCATGTGGCTCGACGTCGAGACACTGCAGTTAGTGCCGGCGGTAAAAGGTGTGGGCAATGGGGTCATCAGCGACGAGCTGTGCTGAGGACGCTCGCACACAGACGGTGAAGGTGTCGGCAGGGGGTATGAGCGATTGTCAAGGGCGGGGATCATAATGTTTTCCATGCTTTCGGCTCTGGGCCGTTTTCGTTTCGCAAAAACGTTGCTGGCTTTAGGTCGACGTTGTGGTATTGCAAATAGTGATGTTGGTGCGGGCATGGCATCCACATTTGTGTGCCCGGGAAGTGGGGCAGCTCGAAAGTGATCTGTAGATACGAGGCTGGCAGACACATCGGACAAGCAATGTGACTGCGTGAGGTTCCTCGGATCCACAAAGTCACTCGTGACCTGGTCGTGGCCGCGAGTAGTTTCAGTCGCAGTTGCAGTTGCGTATTCCTGAGCATAAGAAGAACTCGGGTTGTGCAATTGCAGAGCATTGGTACTCTCTGCCGTGTTGCATCTCGCATTTTGTGTTATTCCAGAATCGTCCATTAGGTCCCGCGGGATGATGTATTCGTGGATATAATCGTTAGATCTCATCCATTCGTTGATGCTTTCAGTTGCATCGACAGGCGTTTGCAAAATTGGCGTTAACTGATAGACTTCAGCATCCTCCGCATGAGCTTGAGCCGGTGCATAGCTCGTTGCAGCAGCAGCAGCTCGGCCCACAGAAAGAAATGAGAAGTCATTTGATTCAACGGGACAGCAGCCAAAGCTGTTGGTTGCAACCGGCCCAGGCTCCAAGCGCGAACATGGGTCGAATGCAAGGTTTTGGCATCCAGATTGGTCAAGCACTGGATCGTCAATGCGGGGATTTACAGACAACGGCTCAGGCGCGAGTGAACAATTGCTTGTGGCAAGTGGCCCGCTGGTTGGATCTAGAATGGCCGCGAGTCCTTGAACTATTTTTTCTGTTTCTGTTGGATTTTTCTGGGCATGTTGCAAAAGTTTCAACATACGAGTCCCAAAACAGGGTGCTTCTTCGTCTTCGAGCTGTTGGCTTTCACGAATGAGATATAACACAATTGAATAAAAGTTGGCCTCTGCGACGAAAGTGTTAATGTGGAGATGCAATGCAATGCAGCCAAGTTATTTTGGCGCTTCGAGGGAATCCTGTTAACGGAATGTCAATGCTCGAGGAGACTCACCAGAGTTCGGAAGAGCCCGTGCTTTCTTCCCAGTGTCCTTGACGATGTACTGATACCAGTCGTCCCAGTCATGAGAGATCCGGATTTCAAGTGGCAAATGGCCGGCTTTGTAATGTGCCCGTTTTAGATGTTCCCTAATCGGGTCGAAGGAAGGTTAGTTGGTGTGCATATGACTGAAAGCTGTGCAATTTCAGAGCTCGATATTATATGGGGGGACGCACTTGATCTTCCGCCGTTCGGGATACCCCGTATCCCTACACGCCATGTGTGAGCTGGGATCCGATTTGAAGAACGGACAAGCGTAATAGTATGTGTTTGGCGACCTTCGATCGCCGGGTTCATGGCTGATGGGAACTTCAGGCTCCTCTTCATCGTCCGAAGCGTCACCATCACCTGGTATCTTCTTTTGTCCCTTCTCATTCCTCTTCTTGCTTCTTCTACGAGACGTTTTTGGTGCTGGTGTTTCAGACTGCGAAGACGTAGGTGGTGATGTCTCTTCCTTCACTGTGCCATCGGTACTACCCGCCATAGTCTTGCTGTTGATACTGCTGCCTATCTGAGCCCCTCCCCGAGCTTTGCCACGCTCAGGACATGAGGTGTCATGACTCTCGAGCTGGGCTGGCTTCCTTGATGCATAGTGGAGCCTGCGGCCTCGAAGTTGGCGGTATTGGGACACAGCACATCCCTTGCTTTTCAGAGACCTCTTGACGAGCTGCTTTCCGTGAATCGGCATCTGCAAACGGATCAAAGGCCTTCTCTTCAGCCTGTTTCTCGTAGATATTGCATTAGATCGGGACCTCGAAGTCATTCGTTTCGAAACGCCCGCTACACGCGGACATGTTCGGCATCCATGGTTGATAGCGTCTTCGCTTCGATCATTGGTTGTATCGACGCTACGAGAGGCACCGGCACATCTTTGCCCGAAAGGAGGAACCAACTAGAATCGAAGAAAACAAGTTAGATACGGGAGCTTCAGCGTTGACGGGTTGACCGAGAGTCCGACTCGAGTATTCTCGATGCGGAAGCACAGCGGCATCGCGAGGCAGCGGCACATCGAGGCAGCTAACACACCATGCGATCAACTGTTGGATATATGGGTTTGTGTTAGTGGTACTTACATGTTTCCTACTTTGGACTCTGCCATCTTGGGAGGCCTTCGAGAACAGCGGCGTGAAGAGCTGGTGACCGGTGGAGCCGTCGTCCAAGTCAGCGCCGGCCGTCGCTCTGAGCACCGATGCCAACGTAGCTAACGTTGTCGTTGCCTTGGCGGATGCATCCGGTTTGAAGAGGTCTGCCCGACGGCCGGCAACGTCAGGTTCCACAGAACTCGCCGCCGCCGTGTTGTTGTCACCCTTCTGCATCATTCAACGATATTCGCCCACCCGGACCGATCGAAAAGACAGCAGCGTTATATACACTCGGGCTCTTGATTCGACAATCAGGATGGAGTATACGGTATGCCCGCCCGGAAATAGGCAAAGGCAAAGTCTGCTGTAAGCTATCGACTACACTTTCTCTATACGTCCGGGACGGAGCGCGAGAAAATGGCCAAGCGGCATGCACAGCGGTACGAGTCCGTATGCAGCGTGTATATACCAGAACCAGAAAAACGCAGACGTTAACGTTGACAAGACGTCGGCTACTAGATCAGAGGATAAAAAAAAAACCTGATATGCACTATGTGCAGCTCGAATGTCGAATTTTCCGGGTGGCCAGCATGCAGGTATCCAAAAAGATATCCACCACCCGCTCGGAGTCGAGGCAAGCCTTACTTAATAACGGATCTCGGGCTGAGCCATCGCAGAGGGTTCAAAGAGAGATCCTGACGAGGGTTGATGATCGAGCACCCATGGGAATCGAGAGCGGGCTTGGGTCTTAGACTCCAACGATACGCATTGCTCACCGCGAGTCCAGCTGTTCGGCTACAGCTACGCTTTTTCCAAGCCCAATCAGACACCCGCGACGGCGAGAATTGATTCCTCCACCGGTCCATCGACAGGCCTATAGGATGGTTCTCCATGGCCTCCCGACCAACTCAGCCTCCCATGCTTGACTGGGAGGTCCCCACAATACGTCTCGCTTCGGACGGCTGCCAAGCAGCCTAAAGAATCAGCCATCCACTAATCGCGCATCTGCAATAACGGTCCGACAAACGAGGCAGAATTCAATTTGCATCTAGCCCGATAAACCCGGGACAGCTCATCACCTGGCGCGATATCTTGACCTTGGATATGGGCGCCGCCGCGGCGCACGCTGCTGGCGGGCGGGCGGGTTGTGAGTCAAGGATGCATTCGCTTTGGCGAAGGGATGGATATCATGGATGGCATACCTACCTCGATGAGCAGATGTGGCGAGGCTGTCGAGACGATCCGAACCCTGAAGACATGCCTATTTGGGATGACGCCCAAGCAGGTTCACAGGTAGGTATCCCAATGCAAAGGAGGGGCTCGTCAAAGATATATGCAATGCGCCCTCTTTCAGGAGCGTACGCGTGCCGACACCATGATCGACGTGTCTATTGCGAACGTTCGAGCTTCGTTCCACCAGACCACGCAGGTTTACGCATCTGCCCTCGAGATGGAGAAACCTGCACATCGATATCGATCGCTAGAGCATGGCGCGACGGATTGAATTCGTCGGCGTACCGAGGTATCTATTGTTAACAACAGAGACACTGAATTTAGCGTTGAATCGATCCGCCCGCATGGACATGCAGACCTATCGGACCACAAAAATAATTATCCGCTGCGTAATGCATCCTTCACGAGAGACACTTCGGATGTTCATCCTAGACCGGAACGTGCCAAATGCGCATTTTGATAAACCTTGCTCCAGAGAACTGCGTGCCAGATAGCGCAGTCGAGGAAGGGATTTGGCCCCGCGTTGTGTTAAGCTTCGACTCCACTTGATATAGCTGGGTCCAGTCCGAGGAGCTTAATATACCCTGTCAACTTTCCGCGTTCTCGCTGCCGGCAGTCTTCTGGAACAATACCAAAGCAATATAAGTGCCTAGGTATTTTCATATGTTCATATCCAAGATTCCATTACGGCTTGCTATTCACGACTGTGCCAATTGCATGAATAGCCAAGTTTTGATGTCATAGCTACCGAGTTTCCAAGGTTTGGATCCGTAGTAAATGTTATCTAACAAGTACTCAGTACGTGATATCGCCGACAAAGCATTGAATACTTCCCCACTGTCTCGCTATATTGGTCGGCGTATCCAGCCGTCCACGGTGAGACAGCAGGCGGACATCCAATCCGGCAGTAGATTCCCTCTGCTCCCAGCAAGCTAGCTCGAGCGCTTTGGAGAACTATACTGGTCATACGGCATTAAATCTAGGTTGAACCACGGAAGGCTACAACGTACGCAAAGACATCCGTCCAGTAAAGGTTATGGACAGCGAGCGAGCGGGGTAAGCTTCGACGAGTTAGGAGGTTGTCTCGAAGCGCCAGCTGCGGCCAAGGTCGGGTCCAACTGGTGGAAATGCGCATTGGTCACACTCGCTCGGCTTGCCGCGTGGCTGCATAGCCTGCAAGTTTCGCTGGGTGCATATCAGAAGGACGTTGAGCTCGGGCATGCGGATATTCGCCTCGCCGTGCACCTTAAGTATATCAATTAGCATTCACATTATAAGATACTATAGCTATAAAGCGGGGACCCGGGTCCGCGGAGACTCCCATCACAGATATGAATGCCTTCTCCCGTATCAAGAGACGGGTGATCTTGCAAGGACCGAGGTATATATCAATGAGCTATACTGGGAATATACTATAATACATTAATACATCATGAATTTGGACGCAGCCAATTGCAATTGCGGACTGTGGGCTACACACTCACTTGCCAGCTATTGCCTTGTCACAAAGTGCACTCACTCGTAGAGGACTCTAACATTCACATTCTGAAAATATCTTTGATATCTCGTCGCTGTGCCATCGCTCTCGAGCTCCTCTTAGCGAAAGGAGGCTGGAGGTACAGGTGTATTTAAGAAACGAAGAAAGCTTGTCGAAAGATAGAGTCCGACGCGTAAAAGTCATGGCTGCCGATGCGATATACGCATTGCGCGGTCCATTTCATAGTGCGGCGACGTGATATCGGCGTATCAATGGATGTTTGACGTGTGTTGACTTGTCTCGTAAACGGGTCTGGTTTACGAGACAAGTGTTGACGCATGTGTTGTTGAACGGGGCTTGTGGCTTGAATGGCTCGTGTTGTTTGCTCAACACAAAAATAAGTTTGCCGATGGTCTGTGGCGCATTGAATGAGGCCCGTCCCTATGTGTTGAGGATGGCGGTGGCGACTGCTTTTTCATTGTGTGGCGCGCCAAAGCCGACGCCTTCACGCGCGACTTTCCGGCGGGCTCCCTTCTTCCCTTCTCTCCACCATCATCTGCCCAATCGTCGGATTTCTTTTACCCTCGACCTCTACCACCGAATTTCCCTTGCTGCTGCGTGACAGAACCCTCGTTCCATCAGCCGACTTGCGTCGATTCGTACCTTTCCCTTCCCTCTGACAGCGACTACCTTCCTCCCATCTTCCTCACTCGGCTCCGTCCGATTTCCTTTCGCATCGCATCTTTGTCGTCCTCATCCCTGCTCGGGTCGCGAGATTCGATAACCATGGGCGGCACAAACATCGTCTTCGACTCTGGTCCGCCGCTGCCAGCTTCGCCTCTGCAGAAGAAGCGAGTTGCATATGTAAGTTTTCTTGCTCTAGCAGACGCCTATCGTCGCGTGCAGGTTGGTTGCTTTTGAGCCTATGCTGATCCCACTCGCTGTTCTAGTTCTACGACTGTAAGTTCCCGCCCTCGATATTTGCGATTGGACGCCGGAATCCTCGATGGCTTTTTCCTGTGCTTCTGGTTGTAATCCGCTAACCAGGTTACTTTTTTCCGTTATGCAGCCGATGTCGGGTAAGTTTTCAGCTCTGAACGATGCAATCTCGGATGAGGGACGGGTGCTGACTTGGTGTTGAAGTAACTACGCCTACGTCGCCGGGCATCCGATGAAGCCTCACCGCATCAGGATGACCCACTCCTTGATCATGAACTATAAACTGTACAAGAAGATGGAGATCTACGTAAGTCCCTTCTTTCTTGTCCTTCTAAAGGCCGGTGCAGCTTTCTAACATCGATTGTCTCTTCAGCGTGCGAAGCCTGCCACACGTAAGGAGATGGCGCAATTCCACACGGATGAATACGTCGATTTTCTCTGGAAAGTCACTCCCGACAACATGGAGCAGTTCCAGAAAGAACAGACCAAATACAACGTCGGTGACGATTGCCCCGTATTCGATGGGCTCTTCGAATTCTGCGGAATTTCTGGCGGTGGTAGCATGGAGGGAGCGGCACGATTGAATCGGGAGAAGTGCGATATCGCCATCAACTGGGCTGGCGGTTTGCATCACGCGAAGAAAAGTGAAGCTTCGGGCTTCTGCTACATCAATGGTTCGTGCTCCTGGCGTGATCGTGATCGCACTTGAATCAACCCCGATCTAACTGATTTTACGTTTTGTAGATATCGTACTGGGAATCATCGAGCTCCTCCGATACAAAAAGCGAGTCTTGTACATCGATATCGATGTTCACCATGGCGATGGTGTTGAGGAGGCATTCTACACCACTGACCGTGTGATGACCGTCTCCTTCCACAAGTACGGCGAGTACTTCCCCGGCACCGGCGAGCTCCGGGACATTGGTGTCGGGCTCGGAAAGTATTACGCTGTGAACTTCCCTCTACGCGACGGCATCACCGACGCAACCTACAAGTCCATATTCGAACCAGTGATCGGCGCAGTCATGCACTGGTATCAACCGGAGGCAGTCGTCTTGCAATGCGGCGGCGACTCACTCAGCGGCGATAGACTCGGCTGCTTCAATGTCTCCATGAGAGGGCACGCCAATTGTGTGGAATATGTCAAGAAATTCAACTTGCCGGTCCTCGTGCTTGGAGGGGGAGGATATACCATGCGCAATGTCAGCAGAACATGGTGTTACGAAACTGGGGTTCTCGTCGGGGAACACTTGAACCCTACTTTGCCATATTGTGATTTCTACGAAGTAAGACCCCGCTCATTGACAACAGGACAGAACGCCTTTGAGAGAAACATGCTGACGAACTACCTGTGTCACTTAGTATTTTGCCCCAGACTTTGAACTGGACGTTCGACCATCGAACATGGAGAACTTGAACTCCAAGGAGTACCTAGACAAAATTTTGGCGTCGGTTTTGCAAAATCTGGAACGCACGAAAGCTGTCCCATCGGTGCAGCTCACACAGGTCCCCATGGAGCACGAACGATACCGCGAGGATCAAGAAGCTGCAGCTGATGATTTGGACGAAGAGATGAATACCGACTCTCGTCACTCCCGGAGACGAGCCGACAAGCGGATCCACCATGATCTAGAGTACTCGGACTCGGAGGACGAGCAAGAGATGGAGAACTTTTTGGTCCGCAAGGAAAATCGGGAACGGATGCGACGAGATAAGAGATCGTACAAGGAGGCTGAAGCCGATACCCCCGCTGCTAATGCTCAGACTCCACGCTCCGGAGCGATTACTCCCGCGCCTGCAAAGTCCGGAACCGGCAGCGAGAATGGTGCTGCAGCACCAGCTGTCCCCGAATCGGAGGATATGGTTGTTGATGACGGCGAACTTGCGGATGTTGAAGATGATGCCGTTGACAAAATGGACACCGATGATGTCGTTACCCCTGCGCCCCCCGCTGCAGCCTCGACTGTTGCGCCTTCCGCCAGGACGTCGACGACCCCACCGAAGGAAACTGCGCCAACGTCAGGAGCTAGCACTGCTGTCGAAGCCGGGAAGGGCGAAGCCTCTGCGGAAGTCGATATGAAAGACGCCGATGCGGATGTCGCCAGTACCCCGACAGTGGATGCGGCTGCTGCTAAGTCCAAGGCTGCAACTCCAGTCCCTGAGGCGGATAAAGAAAAGGCTGCAGAGGTTACGAAAGAGGCAGAAAACGGAGAGACCCAGGCGGAGGGCGAAGAGAAGAAGAATGAGGAGGAACAGACCGAGGCTTAGAAAGCCTCCGCTGCCTCTTCTGAGTGGGAGTCTGATGAGAAGGAGGAGGAAGGGAGCGATGATGACGGGGGCGGGAGTCCCGAGAGGGATATTGCAGAGTACGTTGCAGCTCCTACTCCATTGACTATTCATCACTAATATTCTTTGGTATAGTGGGATCTTGAATGATGAGGACGAACCCTCTGGATCTGGATCTTGGGCGACGGGTTCTTCGAGCGAGCCAGGAGGATCTGGCGGTCCCAAGAGAAGGCACAAAGGCAAAGAAAAGGACAAGATCTTGCCGAAGAGGGAGAAGGGTCAAACGACTCTTCATAACTGGCTTCGCTGGAAACCCTACTAGAGCTGGAGAGAGAGGAAGTTTTTATGAGGAATGTTGATTTTTCGTCTTTTTGTTTCATCTTTTTTCTTTTCTGCATTTTCTAGAGGCGCCTACCATCCTTTCATGTATATTGTGGCGTTAATACTCCGGAGGCGCTCTTATTATCTGGCATTAAGCCAATGGAATGCAATTGTAGTTTAGTTTCTATCACTTGGTGTAGTAGTTTTGTATCATGAAGCTTCAACTTGTAGAGCATTGTGGCGATATCAGCTTGAATATAGCACCTGCGTTGTGGTGTTACTGTTTGCACGTAGGCAACGCATATCCTAGCTGGCAAACATGACCGTCTGCTGCTGCTTGCCCCGGCTGCTCTGGTTTGTCATCCCGGAGCTGGACCAAGCACTTAGCGCGGGCTACCACGAGCACCGCTACCACGAACAGCGAGACCAGCGTACCTTCGAACCAACGAACGACCACACATACACGTCCTCCATCACGAACTCACGAAAGCACCTCGCGAACACACCATCTTCCCTCATCATCCACAGATAAGATACTCTCGCGATGGACCGGTTAAGTCGCATGTTTCCCGGCGCGGGAATGGGTGGCCAGGCTCCCGGCATGGTACGTCACCACTTACTTCCTTTCGTGATATGAAGATAGATTATGTATATAGCTATCACGGATGATCTGACGGACAGACGAACGTGTACAGGATACGCCTGCGATCGATAACTCGGAAACCGTATATATCTCCTCGCTAGCACTACTCAAGATGCTACGGCACGGTCGAGCTGGTACGTCGTTCTCCCGCCGCGGTCACGCGTAGCCGCTATCGATAGCGATAGGCTTTGATGCGTATCAGCGTATCGTCGCGTATGGCTTGCTAATGTGTGTTTTGGATGGTGTACAGGCGTGCCGATGGAGGTTATGGGTCTGATGCTTGGAGAGTTCGTCGACGATTACACTGTGCGAGTGGTAGATGTACGCGCCCCGCCACCTATTTCATGCATTCACCTCATGCATATACACGTGCGCAGCAAGCTCACATCACGACTCCATTAGGTCTTCGCGATGCCGCAGAGTGGAACGGGCGTCTCCGTCGAGGCTGTCGACCCTGTTTTCCAGACCAAAATGATGGACATGCTCCGTCAGACCGGCCGGTACCTCCCCCCTCCCCACCATCCCACACTGCCTATATAAGTGTACGCATCTAACACGCACGCAGCCACGAGACGGTGGTCGGCTGGTACCACTCCCATCCCGGCTTCGGCTGCTGGCTCTCCTCCGTCGACATCAACACCCAACAGTCCTTCGAGCAGCTGACCCCGCGCGCCGTCGCCGTCGTCATCGACCCAATCCAATCCGTCAAGGGCAAAGTCGTCATCGACGCCTTCCGCCTCATCAACCCGCAGTCCCTCATGATGGGCCAGGAGCCCCGCCAGAGCACATCGAACCTAGGATACCTCCAAAAGCCGTCCGTGCAAGCCCTCGTCCACGGCCTGAACAGACACTACTACTCCATCGCGATAAACTACCGCAAGACGCCGCTGGAAGAAAATATGCTGATGAATCTGCACAAGAACGTGTGGACGGCGGCGCTGGAGATGCCGGACTTCAAGAAGGCGGATGAGGAGAATGTGACGCGGCTGGAAAAGATGGTCGGACTGGCGGAGGCGTACACGAAGCGGGTGGAGGAGGAAGGCGGGTTGAGCGCGCAGGAGCTGAAGACGCGGTACGTCGGCAAGCTGGACCCGAAGAAGCATTTGGAGGATGTCGGGCGGAAGGGTATCGAGGAGAATATCGTGACGGCGTTAGTGGGTATGGTCGATCGGCAGGCGGGGCTGTCGTGTGCAAGCGGTGTGAATGGGGTTAAAGAGGAGGAGGACGACCGGATGGAGGAGTAGTTGTATCTGACTGTATCTTACATCCGCCATGCTGTAGGAAGGAATTGATGGTGCGACAGTGTATCATATTTGATAGATCAGTCCAGCCCATAATCGCGATGCATGACACATCCAACAAGCATCTTGCAATTTACAGACTCGCCGGCCGATATCAATGATGGTATACTTTTGATTTTGTAGATTGTACATCCTGAAATCGCTAGGTATGCTATATAACCATCCATGCTAATCGCTCGCGACTTACTTACCCATCTATATACGATAAAACTATCCGCCAAATGCTCGAACAATGCTACAAAAAAGCATATGGAAAACATATATAGGAAACACAGTAAAAATATATATATCACTGGGTCTTCTTCTCGGCGGGCGACTTGTTGGCGGTGCCATTGGCCTCTGTAACCACCACCTTCGGCACGACGACCTTCCGACTGGTGTCGTCCAAGACGCTCGTGAATAGCGTCAGACCGATATAGACGATGCCGCCTACCAAT
This sequence comes from Orbilia brochopaga, assembly GCA_036872635.1. Lineage (NCBI taxonomy): Eukaryota > Fungi > Ascomycota > Orbiliomycetes > Orbiliales > Orbiliaceae > Orbilia > Orbilia brochopaga. The sequence continues at coordinate 484,147 of JAVHNQ010000016.1, read as the reverse complement.
GTGATGATGTCGACGATATGCACCGCCCACCAGATGTGCTGGATGCCAACCGGACACGTCGAGTACTCGAACCGCCAGCCTACACAAACCAAACATTAGCACGACACATTCTCATATAGTGTCAAGGTGGTGAGGAACGTACTCATCGTCGTGTTATCGAACCACGCGCTCGTCAAGCCGGCGTTACCGCCAAACTCGCCCATCATGCTGCGCACCGTCACCTCTCGAATCCACAGATCCCGTTCGCCGACCAACCCCCTCTTGCGGTCCGCCCACTTTCCCGCCTTCCACTCCTTCGCCGCCTGAGCGTCGCCACCTTCCTTCTCCTTCTCCTCCTTCTTCTCCGCGTCGCCGAACCAATGCACGACATCACACCCTTCATGGTCGTGTCCCGTCAAGATGATCCCCATCTCCTTCTCCCGCGGGACCTTCTCCTCACCGACATGCCGCTCACCAAACAGCTCGCCGAGCAGCATGTCGCTCGCACCGCGCGACAGGTGGTTCTGCTCCTTCAGCACGCCGCCGTAGTATTCCTCATAGTACTCTGTCATCGGGCCGTCGACGCACACGCCCGCGGGCTTATACAGCGGCACGTGCGTCAGCAGGATCGTCGCGACGCTGCCGTCCCACACTTTATTCTCGCCGAATAAGGAGTTCATGAAATCGTAGGTCTGCATCTGTATCTCGTAGTCGCGCGCGGGAGAGTCGATGTTCAGACTGTTCAGATTGACGATGCGGAGCGTTGGTGTGACGGTTGTGTTTGCGCCGCTGCCATCACCGGCGGCGACGGTGACGGCGGGGAAGGGGATTGTGAAGGCGTAGTTTACCGGGCCGTAGGTTCGCTCGAACCGCTGGATCAGGTCCGGCCGTATATCGCCGCTGTATCCGATGTCGTGGTTGCCCGCGACGTTGATGAGGGTGTCCGGCCAGTGGATGGCGGAGTATGTGCTCTGCGGTATGCGCTTGGCGTCGTCGAGGGCGTCTTCGGGCAGGCGGTTGGTGTGTGGGAAGACGGTCTGCCAGTACCTGCGGCCGCGGGAGGCGAATTCGTCGTCATCGATCCATTGGGAGCCGATGAGGTCGCCGAGGACGACGGTGTGCGTTGGGTGTGTGAGGCCCTGCGGGAGGAAGGGGAAGCGGGCGGTGAGCGCGGGGATGGTGGTGTGGAGGGTGCGGTAGATGTGGGCGAGGTAGAAGTCGTTCCCCCACAGGTCGAGCGTCTTGCGCAGCCGCCGCAGCTCGCGCAGCCAGATGGGAGAGCCGGCGTAGCGTATCGAGAAGATGGACGTGTTGCCCTCGATCTGCGGGTCGGCGAGGGTGAGGAGGCGGAAGGGCGCAGTGGGGTTCGGGTAGCTGCAATTGAGGAGCAGCGGGTAGAGGTAGAGGCCGGCGGTGGAGAGGAGGGAGAAGGCGGTCAGGAAGGCGAGGAGAGGCCGGAGGAGGGCGGCGTAGACGGGGGACATCGCAAGGGAGGGTCGAAGGCGGGTCTTTGCGAAGGTGTCTCGTTTCGCCAGACCATTTGACAGAAGCGCGTCTGTGATTGTATGTAGTGTCCGGTTCTGCAGCAGCCGTAGCAGGGGCGGGACGGTAGACGAGTGACCTCCCGGACCGGCCAGGACAGGTAGCTAGCTGTAATGTTCTATATCCAAATTCAGGTCGACGATGGTTCTTGTAGACGGCTTTGCAGAGGCGGTAAAGTGCCCGGGCGACGCACAGCAGACATCCCGCCTTTAAGCGTCAGGAGGCCCCCCCCCGCAAGACGCTGAATCCGGACGCGGTGTTCCCAAGAAGTGTGTACTTGTATCTCAAGCTCTGGATCCGGCCAGGAGGTCAGCGAGGGTCCATGCTGGTAGCTGAAATTGCCCTGCATGAGTGCGTGGTGGAGCTTACCAGCTTTGATTTTGGGGGGGCCGGCCGCAATTTCCTATTTGCAGCCTTCCGATAGGCTACGGGGCACATACGCCAATTGGGTCGCGGCAGGCACGGTCTCGGGGCTCAGCTGTTGATGTCATGCGAGGCGGCGATGCATGAACCAAGCGTCGGAAATTCGGCGATGGTGCGGATGGGTCGAGGGATGATGGTACAAGATGGGAGTCAAGTTAAATTTGCAGTGGGCGGAGTCACGAACTACGGCGGCAGTTGGAGCATCACAAGAAGTCAAGAGCTCGAAATAGTGTTCTACTGGCGCCATGGCGGCCGCAACCAACGACATCGCTACGCGCCGAGCCGCTGGGCAGCCGCTTGACATGGAGGGAAAAAGCTCGTGTGAACCCGTCTAATGGAGTATTATTATAATCATCGTTCGCCGGACACGTCCATGCAGCCAGCCGGGCAGAGGTCTAACATGATATGCCGTCCACCCAGGCCGCGTGTCCCTTCTTCCCAACATCTCTTGATAATCCGTAGTAGTAACACGCAAATATAAAACCGAGCCGAGCCCCAGAAAGAACAGAGAAAGAAGCACTGGCCGACGCGGTGCAAAGGAGGAAGAAGAGGCCATATAATAATGCTCGATGGAAAGAATATGTACCGATGTGACCATATAATGTAGCGACGCAGGGAACAAAAAAAAGGAGGCGGCAAGCAAAAAGCGAGGAGACCGTCTCTCACATCACGACACCCGAGTTACTCGCGATACGCTGGAAGTCCCATGTTGGTTAGCTCGGTCTATTTTTGTTTCTTCCGACTCTCGGAGAGGGTGAGTGTCGGAGAATGATATTGAGAGGGTACCACTTACAGGCCACAAATCTGCAGCTTCCTTTCCGACAGGGCCAGTGATGGCCGAACCCTTCATTTCACCCTTCGGATTGACGATCTAACCCCAGGCAAAATGTTATATTAGCCACAGCCTCAATTCCAAGATATGCCGTGAAATTTCATCTTCAGGGTAGGCGGGTAGCATACCACTCCAGCGTTGTCCTCGAAATATAGATACACGCCGTCCTGTCTCCGCCACGGTTTGCTCTGTCTGACGACGACAGCGGGCATGACCTTCTTTCTCAGCTCGGGCTTTCCCTTCTTGACCGTCGCCATGACCATGTCGCCGACACCAGCTGCGGGGAGACGGTTCAGACGAGCGCCGGCGCCGGCGACGGCGATGATGTACAAGTTTCGGGCGCCAGAGTTGTCCGCACAGTTCATGACCGCGCCGACGGGTAGACCGAGGGTCATCTTGAGCTTATTGCCCGCGCTTCCCTTGCTGGTGTGGAGAAAATCGTTAGCTTATATCCCAGGAAAAAGATATCATGATGTACGTCTGAGATGGCGAGTTGAGATTGAATCTGGAGCTGCTGATGCTGTTGGATGGTGCCGGTATGATAGGACGACCCGCCGCCGCTGCTGCTGCTGATAATTGACTGGCTGTCCTGCCTCCCCCACCGCCTACGTCTCCTCCTGACGGTATCAGAGAACATCTAGTATCGTAGCTTGTCGAGCTGTCGTCCGGCTGATATCTCGCATCGTAGCAGCGTCGTCCACACGTCGGGTCGTCCATCCCATCCCCTCCCATCCCATCCAACAGCAGTCCGATCCAATTTCATCTCTCGCATAGCAGGGAGAGTCCGCAACTCACCCTCTTTTAGCAGACATGGCGATGTTATATTATTCGTAGCCCGTGTCGACGAATGGTGATAGAAGGAAAAGTTTGCGATGTAGCTAAGGACGTCGTAGATGCAGTAGAGCTATAGAGTTGGAGTTGCACTGGTGTGTGGGCGAATTGGTGGGATGAAATTTGGGTGGGCGCTAATCCGGATGAGGTTAGCGCCAATTCCGACGCAACAATTTTTCTGCGCCTGCGTTTGGGGCTGGCTGTTAGGGCTTCGTCCACAACGCAGAGCTCGTATGCATACGAGCAGAGAAACTAACCCACGATCGATACCGACACCGACATACGGTCTAGATCTCGCCCAGGTGCTCAAAGTACTGTGCCAACCAGGCTGTGCTTTTGAAGACGATCTGAGTACGCATCTAAAGGAAAAAATTGAGTCGAATACCATATAATACCATATTATTACCTCTGATATACTATTCGGTGAATAATACCGTAGTATAAGAGTAAAAAAGCCCAATCTTCCGACACAGGGTACGGACTTGAGTATGTGAGAGGATAGCTGCAGAGCCACAACCAAGTGAATTTTGAAGACAAACCCCACCTCTATGTCCTCTCTCCGACGAGAACTTGCTGTAACGGGTGTCAGTATACTATTTGACAACCACATTTAAAAGTCTGACTGATTGCCTTATATTTCGAATACTTGCCTTGACTCTCAAGACCCTGACCACAGCATTTGAATACCTACAAGAACGATAGCGCCCATGGGCCGAGGAAATAAACCATCAAAGTATCACTCTATACGGAATTTTTGCCCATGAATCGATCCTGCTGAATATTGTCCACAAATCCGGATATACATACGTAAGTATACATCGGATAAGATCACTAGCTTACGACATAACTTTATATTATTTGCCTGCATTGCTTCTCTAAATTTCAATTTATCTACCGGCCCGTGTACATCTGTCTCGTAAACCAGACACTAGACGCAAAGCGTACATATTGCTATATATCTGCAAATCCACAGCTAGAATACGTACTACAACCCCGTCTTACTCTTCAGAACGAACCAGTGGATGAGAACTGGAACTCCACAGACCAAGAGAAGACCGGGGCAGAAAAGTAGAACAGTCCAGTACACGCGCTTAACATGAAAATATACCCGCAACTCCTTCAGCTTCCCCGTCGTGACCCGTATGTGGATGTAGCTGTAGTCGGGTTGCGTGAGGTGGGGTCGCGGCCGGATAACACTTTCGGTCACATTGTCGGCTCCGAGGACCTGCAATCATCCACCAGAGATATCAGTTAGCTATATCCCTCGTAGGACTCAGCGGGATCGATTAATGTTGCAGAAGGGGTTTGTGTTATAAGGAGGGTGTTTTTCCAACGAGATCTATCTATCGCCTATATATCTCTCATCCTCGGGTGCACGAGCAGGATATATATTATGCGACGACTTACAACATAGAACAGGTCGGTTTCCTGATATAGCCACATTTTTGAGAACTGCGCGCGAGCAGGAATAGAATACTCCTCGCCGGCACCTTGAGGATTGGGACTAGTAGACGGCACCGGTACGCTGATTGCTCCGCCCTCATTGAAGCGTGCGTTCCACCGACTTGGAAACTCATCGTCCTGCATATCGGCAGCTGAAGGACGCCCGAGAGAATCCGTGAGCGGGCCCCATCTGAACTTTGGATAGAATAGCCGGATGGTGATGGCCTGTGGTGGCGGCAGGGGCGCGGGCGGAGCCGGCAGCTGTGGCGGCACGATCACAGGCTGCAGCGGTGCCGCCAACCCCATCAACTCCGTTTCTGTGACGCGGACGTCGACGTTCGCTTCGTCCGCCATAACGAAAGACTTTAACTGCAAAGAGTATGTATTGAGGTGATGAGATGCATGGAGTTCGAAAGCAAGCTGCCGAGCGAAGGCCACTACCTAGGTACCTTTACTAGAGAATGCATACGTTTTCTACATATGTGTCTATTGACGGGATTAAATTTGCGCGTATACATCGATTTGGCCTGTGGGCGACCACATTACCACGAAATGCGCGAAATTTGGCGTCGATTCTAAGACTGCAACAGACACAGTCGGTACCAGCGCACCAGCGAGCCTGCGTGTCTAGAAGGAACACACGGGATATCGATATACTCCAGGCAGTACCTATAAACGATATTATAGTCGGATGGAACGACATCGCCCTGGATGTGCGCATACACACGATCTATATGTATAGCTGTATTGAAGATCTGGATTTCGTTCAATGAGCCCTTCAAATTTATAATCCACCGATCATACCATGATCAGAATACATTCTTAAGTGTGGATATTTCTCGTTCCATCCGCTAATGTATGTCTACCCATATCTACCAGCGGGGGTTTTTGCACTGTGTATCAGTATGAATTGATGTCCGGTGTTGATGTTGAAATTACAACACGCAAGGGTCCACTCTCGGATCTTGTCTCGTAAACCAAACGCTCTCGGATCGATTATAACAGGATACGGCAATGAACATATTTGAACTACTCGGTCGTATATATAATTACACACTGAAGGTTAATACATGGTCCACCCGCCGCTGACGTTGATGGTCTGGCCGCTCACCCACCCGCTCCCCTCGCCCGCCAGCCAAACCACCACATCGCTCACCTCGTCCTTGCGCCCGAACCGCCGCTCGACAGGCGTATCCTCCCTCTGCCGCCCCTTGATCCTCTCCGGAATCGAATCCAGCATATCAGTCTGTATCGGCCCGCAGGCGATCGCGTTCACCGTCGTCCCGTCGGCGCCGAGTTCGGCGGCCCACGACCGCGTCAGGCCCTCCAGCGCGGCCTTGGACGAACAGTATAGCGATAGCCCGGGGAGCCCCGCGCGTGCGCCTACCGAGGATATGTTTATGATGCGGGAGCGGGGTGCGAGGTGCGGCTGTGCGGCTTGCAGGAGCAGCATTGGCGCGAGGATGTTGAGGGTGTAGGTGTCCGTGAAGGCTTGTGGGGTGATTTCAGCGATGGATAAGCCGAGCTGGACGGCGGCGTTGTTGACGATGATGTGGATGGAAGGTGAGAGGGTGAGGGTTCGCGAGACGATGGTGGGGAAGGAGGAGGGGTCGCGGAGGTCGGCTTGGATGGCGATGGCGGCAGGGTCGGTGGTGTTGTCGAGGGAGTTGATCTGGTCGACGATGGCGGTGGCAGTGGGTGTGGACGAGTCGGAGGTGTAGACTATGGCGACCTGTCGTATGTGGTTTTGGTCAGTCCGGTGCTTTGATATGACATTTGATTGTGGGTTGGCGATATGATGTCATGGGGGTACCTTCGCGCCGGCCTTTGCCAGCGCCACGGCCATGTCGGCGCCGAGACCTCTTGATCCGCCGGTCACAATTGCAACCTTGCCCGCCAGCGGAGGGGCTGGTGAAGTCATTGCTTTGGTATGTGACGCCTGTGAATCCTACGATATCTGAAAGTGGACCGGTGTCTGGTGTCGAAGATATTAATATTGCGTTGTGTGTTGTATCTTGAATGAGAAAGTCAAAGCGGAGGCTGCGGATGCTCATGATCAGCTACTCAACAGTATCATGATACAGTAACCAATTGATCTAATTCAGCGTCGTTTATTGAACATTATATCTCGTCCTGATGCTCTATCGTCGATTGAATCAAAACTAGAGTTACTTTGATGGCCATCGGCGGAGATAGGTCAAGATCAAGAAACGTTCGAAACAGGATGAGCATTAATTACTAAGACGCCGCTAACTCCGGCTTCCCTGGGGCCCTCGAAGCCTGTTTCGGCACGTCCTCGCCGTCTGCATTGCCGTCTTGTATTATAAGCTTGATCGTGGCTATCTTATCTATTCAACTGTTTATCAAGGATTACCTTACATCCAATCGAGGAATACCTATATTGTATATGCTATATTACATACGTGTAGACGCTATATTTGCAGGATCGATAGTTCTATAGTGCGGATATCGATACCCTGTATTGGTAATGTATTCACGAATGAGAGCGGAGTTTTGTATGCAACGTACGTGTTGCCCAGACAAAAGGAACCCTAATGCCTGCTCGATATCCGGATATCGCGGTAGTGAAATTAACCTTACTCGTGGTGGTTGCGTGACTGGACGTACTGAGGTATAGCCTTGCTTGATCCTTCGAGCCTTGCACACTTGTGTAGCTTACTCTACTGACAACTAGCTGAAACGAAGGCCTGGCAACGATGAAGGATTCAAAGCACTTCACTATATTGTTAGGTATATGTATGATATCTGCTATGACACATCTAGAATACATGTAGACGCGTTTGCGGCGCCGCGTGCCGAGGTCGCACAGCTGCCGTCCAAATTATATACATACATTAACCGTCTGGCGAACGAAGGCGAGAGTCGGCTGTACTGTGACACCTGGCCTGCTGCCAATTTTACCAGGCCGCCGCCACTGCCGGCCAATCAGAACGGGCTCAAACTGCGTTGTTTCTTATGTAAGTTATATACGTGTAGCACAATTCATGACTCGAGCGGTATTCAGATACTATATTTGTATCTCGAGAAAATATTAAAATCATCAGGGTAATAGGCAAAAGAGAATAGTGATTGCTGGTGGGAAACTAGCATTGCGTGGACGGTACTTTATCTCCCAGCTAGCTTACTGTCTCATAGTATGGATGAGACGCGAATAGGAATGGGAAAATTCGAAAAGGGCACAGGAGTTTGGCGGGAGTACCAAGAGTCGAAGGAAGGAAAGGGAAAATGCGACATGGATCGTGCTTGGATCCACTCGCGTGCCATTGGTTGGAAATCTTGCACTTGCCTTTCTGAACCTGCGAATGCTGGCTGGCCGGGGTGCTGCCCTCCATATGCCAGCTGTATTCTATCTGTAGAATATTCTCCTGTTCGTATGCGTGGATGTAAATTATCAGTATAGAAATCGATGAATACGCATTCTTCCTTTCTATATATCTACGATCGCGGGTCTAGATATATAGTTGTGGGATGTCGTGATGAGGAGGTGAACGTTGTGTCGTGGGTGTTAATAATTTGGGCGGGATGCATGCACCTTAATTATAAATTGGCTTTGAATTCTGTTCTGTTCGGTTCGGGACTCGCCAATTGAACCTCTGCACCCATCATCGGTACTTGGTCCAACAACACCACTCCAAACACACGCCCGAGCCATCGACGCTGACGGTCGATGCTGGCGGTCGAATAAATTCATTCGGGTAAGTGTCGTTATTTCTGTCCGTTCGTACATTTGCTTCAGGTAGGAGCATGCCATCAGCGATGGTGGTGATTGCTGGTGCAATATTTGCGTTTTCATCGCATGTGCACAGGAGGCGTTGCCACAGACGTCTGACTAGAAGATTCCCATCAAGGCTCTTCAATCAGGATCCTATCATGATATGATCTAGATCTGTCTTTGGCTTCAGAGATATACATCTTGGTACATCCCTCCTTCTTGAAGCCTGAGTGTAGTCATCGCCGGTCCCATCGCATCGTTTTTATATCGATGCATCTCCTTTCGCCGGACGCTGTCTGTTGCACGGGCAGCGGTGGCGCTGCCTCTTTGGGCAGAGTCCATGGCGCCTGTTCCGGCTGGATTTGATATCCGATATATTCTAAAGTACACTGATATTCTCGTCCCTTTTTTGCTTTCGTCGCTCCGTATTCGGACGGCCTGCCCGGGCTTCACTGTCGTGCTGTTATTTATTTGCGTCCGTCGTTTCATGAGTACAATCCTCAGTCTGTGCCTATTCCTACGAATTCCCGCGTTGAATCCATCCCTTTCGTATCGACGTTCGTATCATCATCGTACACTCCTTATCGTGTATGATGGGAAACTCGATTTTAAAAGTTTCTTTGGACTCGATCGTCCTTCCATCCGAGTCGCGATATCTAATACTTCACACATGCATACGGTGGGGAGTCCTTTTCTGAAAAAGGTTGCCCACGCCGGAAAAAGCAAAACCCGGATGTTCGCCCAAGAGAGAAAGCAAAAAAGGACGACCAACCAAGCAAAATGCTAATAATGCGCCTAAGATTAGTCTTCCTTCTCGAGATCTCCTTCTCGTCACGAAGAGATATCCATCCATTCCACAGCGAACGACCGCTCGAATTGGGAAAAAAAACCTCTTCGATCGTGGATCCCCTCTCGTCCAGCGTGTCGGATTTCCCACAGGCCTGGCATTGAAATAAAAAACTCTCTTACTTGCTCTTAATTGCCCACCGCGGGAGGACACGCTTTGTCAGCCGCTGTCGGCTCTCGAATCCCGTACCACAGAGGGCCAGCCCAAGAAGGCTCTCGCAGAAGGTACCTTTGACTGATATCATCGTGTTCCATTGCCAACGTTTTCGACCGTCCGCTGGACACGCCTCTGGAGACCGTTCCTGCATGGTCCAATATTTTCTTTCTCATGGTAAGCCTGCCTTCCTTCCTTTTTACGCCTGTCCGATGGTGATGACTGGTGATCACGATGATGATTATTCTCATCAAAAATCTTCACATTCCATCGTCGTTTGAGTACTTGACATGTCCGCTGACATGTTTATTTTGTCTCGACTTGGGCACGAAGCAGATCCAATATATCGATCTGATTTTCAGATTCACGTCTCTCGCATCGCAGTTGTGGGTGCTTATCCAGAGGAGTCGGTCCCTGACTCGACAACCATCCATCTAGAAGCAGTTGATTCTTTTCCAGGTGAGAAATCAAAATCCCTTGCATGTCCATGCAGGTGTGTACCGCCGGGACATTATATTCCTGCATCTGCCCTGTATCCCCGAAATTTCCCTTTTCATCGACCAGAAAATCCTGCATTGGCGTGTCGAACATGCAATCACGATGCACATGCACTCCCTATCCCCCCCAATGCTCTCCGATCCTGTCGACGTCGACTGCTATCTGCATGTACTGGCTGCCACGACGGCGGTTGTGCTGCCTGGTATACGCAACTTGGGCCATTAGCACACCTGGCCGCTAACCAACGCTGGGGCAACACACGCCAAAAGCGGCGCTGGCTGCTGCTGGCTGGCTGGCCGGCGCTGTTCGTTCGCTTGCGCCCGTTTCGAACAACACATTTTTCCCTCCGCTGGCCGTTGAACGTTGGCTCCTCCTCCCTCCTTCTCAAATAAATCACAAATCCGCCATCATCTGCGCCCATTTGCATTCTATTCCACCCGCCGCCACGTTCCCCTCCATCTGCCTCTTGTAATTCCACCGACATCCCCCTCTTCGTGGGGACCGCCATAATCCGCGCAATCTTTGCTGACATACCATTTTTTCTTCCCATCGCATCTAGCTTTTTATTTCCTCGTAGGCTCTTTACTTCTCTTTTCTTACGACGACGAAAAGAAGAAAAAAACTAACACGACTGAGAAGGCACCACAGCGGATGAACTGTGTTGTCGGTGATCCCAGCCAATAGCAGCACATCCGCGTTATAAAATATACACACTCACACACAGATATATACACTTACATACCGCGGTTACACCATCCACGGTTTCTACGGGTGATATCGCAGCAGTAGCTGTCTATAGGACGGGCTATCGTCCCTAGCCTTTTATTGCAAAACCGCACCGTATCCGTCCTTTTACTCTTTTTGTTCTGTTCTTGTTTTTCAGCATGACGTCCGAGGGACAAGAGCCCTCGCAGACGCAACAGCCGCCGTCCAGGCCTGCCTCTGTCGTCTCGAGTTATAGGCCCACCTCTCCGCCTTCCAAGGAGCCCTCCAAAGAGCCCTCGCAGACTCCCAAGGCCTTCACTCCGGTCTTGGACAACTCCGCTCCGGATATCTCTGAGGTTTCCGCTCCCCCAACTAAACGTCGTTCCCTGTCTCCCCTGCCGCCTTCTGCGCAAGGGGATACGTTTCAAAGTCCTTTCAATGCGTCGTTTCATTCGCACAGTCTGCCTCCTACCGTAAATTCTTTTACCACAGCACCGGCGGCAGTAGCAGCTGGGCCGGAGGGACCGTCCAGCTCCGCCGCCGCTGACCCCAACAAGCAGCAGAATCCTCGTCCTTACAATAGGCCTGGATTCAAAATGCAAAATATCCCCGGGGCAAAAATTGGCGCCGCTGACCGAAAACCCTCGCTTTCGGACGATGGCGCTCTCATCGAGGCCATCATGGCGAAAGATGAGGAACGGAAACGAAACCAATCCATCGTCAAGCCGCCTCGCAAAGGCTCTAGAGCTGGTGAGTCCCACAGGCGGATGTCGTCCGGCGGCTTGACCACGATCCCCTACATTCCAAAAGGGTTTCGAAACATAATGGCGAACGAGCCCGCCCAGACGCCGCTGATGCAGGCGATCCACAATCCTATATCTCTGGACACCGGACCGCCTTCTTCCAACTCTGGCTTTGGTTCTTCCGGTCCTAGAATGCAGTCGCCGCATCAATCCGGCCCTCCAAAACTAGGACTGAACACTCAGCTCGGCTCGCGGACTGGCACTCCGGAACCAGGCTCGTCTGCTACACCTACGACGGGTGCATCTCCAGGCTCTCCCATGAGTCGCAGAAAGTCTCGCGCCCCAGGCGACCTCGACAGACAGTCGCAGCCGGGCTCTGCCAAACCGCGCGCTCGACAGCGGTCAATATTGCCAAAGTCTGCGAGCATACAGTTTGAGAGCGTGCCGTATCCCTATCCGAACAGCGAATCTACAGTGTTCGTACAGGTATCTCCTAGAACTTCTACGACGTCTATTCAGTTTCAGCCGCCCCTGGTGCCATATGCGCCACCGATGCCTCCCGGGCATTCTCAGCTTACGATGTCGCATTCACAACCTGCCCCTCCCCTCCCTCTGCCTCCTCCTCGTATGGGCTCTCCGCCGCCGGGACCTGGTGGGCATCCTTCTTCGCATCCGTCCTCTCATCATGGGGTATACATGTCGCCGATTGGGCCTCCGCCTCCACCTCCACCCCCCTTCATTCCGCAAGGATACCCAACGTATGGCATGAACGTGCCTCCTCCATCACCTTCTTCTGCTCAATCGCCGGCGCTTCCTCCGCCTTACGCCCCCCCGCGTGGCGGCCAGATTGGTTCTGGCAATCCGTTCAGTGGTAATGGCTCGTATCACCCTCCTGAGTTTCGTCCCATCGATTATGGGCACGCTCGTGGACCGCAAGCACCATTGCCACCGCGACATGATTTTTCCCCCATCATGTCGAACGCAGGGGTTCATCCGGACGGTTTAAGAAAGGCATTGTTCCCTCAACATGAGCGGCCGCTTGAGAGGAAACAATCTATAACAAGAACAACACCATTCAGCGGGCCTCCATCTACATTCATGGACGAAGTCACCAGTCCGACAGCATCACAATTTCACGGCAACGGCAACTTGACAAATTTCGAGCGCCGCGACCAGCCAATTGTTGCGCCGAAGAGCCCATCGCCGGCTGCTGCTGCTGCACAACAACAAGGCACACAGGAACAGCGACGCGCTTCTAGGTCTTCACTATCTCTAGGTCCTCCATTAAATTTCATCACACAAAACGTCCCCCCTTCCTTCAATCAAGAACCTTCCTCCCCACATCATTTCATCTCTCTACACACCGCATCGCTCTCTTCTCCTACAAAAGAACACTCATCCTTCCTGCCCCAACCCACTACTCCGCCAATGGCGCGAGCAAAATCCTCAATTGACAGAGGCAAGTCGAAGACTTCCTCGTCGGCGCAGCGCATCTCCATCAGCGGGAAGTCCCAACATCCCCAATCCCCTATCACTCCTAAAGCCGAAATTTCTTCATCAAACCAACCGCGCGACAACCAACTCTCACCCGCAGCACCCATGATAAAACGTCGTTCTGCATACGTCGCAGGCGGCGGCATCAAGACAACTGACTTGGCCCTCCCGAAGCCGGACGTCATTGAGCTCGCCCTCTCCCCGGAGGCGCTGAGCACAGTGCGTGCGACTTCCGAGGATCCCGAGCAGATTCTCACGCTTAACAAACCCCGTAAACGGAACAGAGCTAATCCTTCTGTCCTCCGCACGAGGGAGAAGGAAGTGGATGCCTCGCCTGAACCGACGGATGACCCGGACGGCCAGTTGACGCGGGAGATGAACGACGCTGAGCCCCGCGACTCTGTCGAAGTCGAAGAAGAGCGCGAGATGAGAGGCCGACAGCGTTCGCTCAGAAAGGACTCCAAAGAGCAAGTTGAGAATCAGCGGCCAATGCGCAAGAAACGCGCCGTCAAGAATAAGCTTGACCTGGTCGATATCGACGCAGACGACGAAGAAATGGAAGACGCTCCTCGGTAAGTCTAGCATACATCTAACAATAATTCATGCATTGATTCTCTTTGCTAACCCAACTGCAGACCAATTGCGAAGAAAAGAGGCCGCAAGGCAAAACAAACAGAAGCCGCACCTTCTCCCGTCTCCGAATATAATTCCGAGACGGAAGAGGAAGAGCCGCCGCTGCCAGCCATCGGCAAACGCACGCGCAAAGCTACCACTCGAGCCATTAAGGGGGCCGAGCAATTTCCAAAGCGCAGGCGCACCCGCAAAGTCGAAGCCGAAGCTGCCGCTGCCGCTCCCACCGGCGCCGCTGCCGACGCCCCCGACCCCGAGGCCGGCGAGGGCAATACGGTGGCGGACTACGTCTCAGCTACTAGTGGTGCTGAGTCCCTAGCCCCAGAGCCGCCAGTCGTCAAGAAGCCCGGCAGACGCGGACGAAAGCCAGCTGCTGCCAAGCTAGAGAAAGCCGCCTATTCAGTGAGTTGAACATGCACCCCACTTTATACAAGATACCTGGACCCAAATTACTAACAAGATGAATGAACAGACCGCTAGCGACGGTGAATCCGCGAGCGACTCTCGCCGGCGGCGGCCGCAGCTTTACGTCAACGGGAACCCTATCAAGCTTCCGACACCACCTCCAGGGGTTAGAAAACCCGGCCTGGTGTCATGGTATCGATTCAGGGAGCGTCCAAAGTTCACAGAGTCCGACGAGATGCTGGATACCGAACACACGATCCGGCGACTCAAGGACCGCGACCGCCTGCACCATCTGAAGACCAGCGTCAACTTCTTCAACTCACACACACTCATCGACGACGACGGCTGGACGGACACAGAGCAGGAGCTCGAAAAGATGGGCAAAGCGAAGCCCGTGGAAGCCAAGGTCCAGAAAACCGCTCTCTGGTCCGCCAAGAGCCAGATATCCGACGCCGCTTTCGAGAAGGGATTCGAGCAGCTTGAGCGGCAGGGTAGCGTGGAGCCCCTCTCAGCTGCGGACACCCCTCGCGCGGAAGCACCGCCCTCCCGACAACATACAAACCTCTCACGCATGGCGCTGTTGAACGACGACGTTGACACGCCCATGGACGACGCGGCGCCGTCGACGGCTATCGCGACGCCGATGGTGGAGCTGGACCTTGACGACATCCACTTTAAGGTAGAGGATGGACAGGAGTTCGCACCGCCGTCGCAGCCGCTCGTCCTCCCGCACTACGAACACGGCTTCCCTCCCGGCTTGAATAGGACGCAGCCGCCGGTGCAGGTGATCTATAACCATACGGAACGCAAGCGCAAGCCGCGGGTTATGGGCGAGGCAAGAGCCTTGAAAAACATCACCTGGTCGATGCCGCACATGGAGGGCCGATCGCAGGAGATCTTGAAGCAGACGCTGGATCTGCAGGCCGAGCGCAGGAAGGAGAAGGCGAAAGCTGAGGCGGAGGCCCAAGCTGCCGCTGCAGCTGAGGACGCGAACAAGGCCAACCAACTCAACAAGCCGAAGAGAGGAGGCCGGCGCGGAAAGAAGAAGACCAAGGGGTATGTTCCACCATCCCGATCCTTATGACATATAAACGACAGTTGCTGACATATGTACACAGTGATCTCAAGAACCTTGCCTACGCACGCGAGGTTCGCCGGGCCAAGCTTGAGGGTGCAAAGATCCATACCCCCGACGACGACAATCTTAGTGTAGTGTCCGGCTCTCTCGGTGGCGATGGAGGCGACGCAGCTAGTGATGCGACCCTCGACGACGACGACCTGGAGAACTCGGATCACGAAAGCGACTGGTCCCCTGACGAAGAGATGGAAGAGACGCCCGAGATGGCGGAGATGGAGCAGAAATACGCCGCCGCAATGGCCGACCCTACCACCAAGCAGTTTCTCGAAGAATGGGGCCCGAAGCTCTTCCCGCCCATCTACGAGCTTCCGGAAGACGCAACACGCAATCGCGGACCAGAATACACTGACGTCGCGGATTTTAGCCAAGCGATCGATCTGGCGCTGGAAATCGACGACCAGGATCTTTTGCAATCTGTCATGGCGCATACAGTCACGCAATACGCAATGCTCGCCGACGAGAAGCAGAAACTCGAAAACTACCAAGTCAAGCGCGGGTTCATCAAGCCAGAGCAGCTCATGCGCCGGCTGAACAACGTCGCGAGCAAGCGCAAGGCGGACGACGCGGGCATCGACGACATTGACGAGGCGTCCGCACCGCGGTACTCTACCCGCAGACGGACCGTCAAGAATCCGGACGCTGACGACATGATGGGCATGACGGGGTATAGCACGCCCCGGGTTGCGTCGTCGGGGTCTTTGTTGACGCTGCAGGAGCGGAACATGGCGACGCCGGAGCGAGAGCCGCGAGTTTACAAGCCACGAGGCGGCAGAGGGCGCGGCGGCGGGCGCGGAGCTGCCAAGGCTGCGATTGATGCTAAGAAGCCGGGGCCCGTTCCTGGCGAGGCGCCGACTACGAGCACGAGAGGCGGGCGAGGGCGCGGTGGGCGTGGTAGAGGCCGCGGTCGTGGGCGCCACGTCACCGCTTGATCTTCCGATCCACGAACAATCCCATACATCTTCTCCTTCAACATTAACTTTCACCTCCTCACGACATCCTCACACTCTCTCATGACATGAAAACCACCTTTTACGCCGACTAATATCCCACCCTCGACATCACACCGACGCAGATGTTTCATTACGGAGGAAGAGAAGATGTGCTGTGCTTATTTTAAGAAAGCGGAGTTCGGATCGTAGTGGTGTTTCACTGGATGCTGATATACCTGTTCACTCGTTGTTCCTCGTTGTATTTTTTATTTCGCCCCGTACTTCCCATACAAGCAGTAGTTTACGAGCAGAGGCTCTGTGTCCCCTGAGAATGTATTATCCTTTTCACTATATTGTGCATGTCACTGTCACCCTTGCATATGCCCTTGCCATTTCCCCCGTTTTCCCCGTTCTCACACTACAATACACTACTTATGTCGTTAATATCGATCAGTGCAGTTGGGTGTATGTACGTTAGGTAGCTAGTATAGTAGGTCCTGGGCGGATGCTACTGAAGGATGGAATGTATTATAATTATAATCATCATAAAGAACCCCACACGCCAAGTATGAAACCAACGGCAGCAGGCACGCCCCTCCCTAAATTCAGTAAACCCCACCAATCTACCAGCTGCCTAACCTCGCCTTTAACCACCACTTCCCCTTCCTTGCTTCTCATCGCGAAGCCCAACCCCTCGACTTCCTCCTCGTACAGTCTATGTAGCTTTCCCTCCGTCCGCCGCATCACCAGCCACCGGTAGGGAAGTACCATCATCACGGCGGCGCCGGCCGCCAGATACCGCAGTACGTGTGTGTGTCGTACCCTTGAATGTGTAGTGAAGCGAAGGTAGGCAGTAGCGAAATAGGACAGTGAAGCGATGAGGGCGGCGGTGGTGACAGGACGGCCGAGCTGTCTTGTCAGCGCTTTGAATTGCCGTAGTATGATTTCATGGTTCGTCGATGCTAGCAGCAGCGGTGTCGCGACTGTCGATTGTGATATTATCGTGCCTTATATCATCACACCGTTAGCTAGCTTTCGGTACGTAGATCGGGAGGTATACGAGAGTGTATGTACCGGTTAGGAGTCCGGAGGCTGTTATGCCGAAGAACTTGGAGAGCTGTACTGGCTCTGGCCACAGCGGCATGGCGTCAAGACAACCAATTTGTATTTCGCGGTGTCGTGGTGTATATACGTATGTGCGACTGAATCTGTCGGTGTACCTTGGTGAAAATCGCGTCGGGAGGAGATAGTAGCAGTACCAGGAGTAGACTGAGTTTACACGATAGTTTCATGCAACATGACGCACTTGACTGTTCATATGGCGGCATCTCCGTCCCCGCCAATTCTGCAACATCTACAACACAACGTTTGCGTTGACCGACGTCTACATTTCGACTTCATTCACGACTACGTCGACATCTACAGTCTGATACGGTTTTATAAGCCCATAATATATATATCAATTCCCGTAGTCTATCTATGTGGCATAATGCTTCTCTCAATAACACCCCATGAACGCCATGTATGCCACGCTAACATCTCGCCATAATATCAGAAATGCCGGGCTAACAACAAATGAAATAATAGAGAGATCTCAATCTCTCAGACAGAACACAGCTTCATCATTCCCCCCCCCTCACAGCGGCATCTGGAAGGCTGCAAGTTCTTCGTGGCTCACGAAATGCTCTCCACCACCGCATCTATATCCGTCATCCGTCCTGATCCAGTGATACCCCTTCGGACACCGCCGCATCTTCTCCAGCTTGACCATATTAACCTTCTCCTTGGCCGCCGCCAGCTTTTCGTTCTGGAGCAAATTTTCGAGCCGTTTCTCCCGCGCAGCGACCTTGCCCCTGGCAATCTCCTCCTGATCCTGGGCGTCCTCGAGCGCCTGGTCAAAGTCCTCGATTTGGCGCCGTTCGTAGAGAGATTTAGACTCCATTTCCGCGACGGTCGAAGCTGCATCTTGTAAAGTCTTCTGTGATTCACGCAGGCGACGACGGGCTAGTGCGCGCTCCGCGTAGCCGTCCTGGTAGAGGTCCTGCTCGAGCTGCTTGTGGTGCAGGAGTATCTGCCAGTTCATATCCGTCGTGCCAGGCTCTCGAGGGCCGGTCGTCTTGTTGAACCGTGGAATCTCATCCTCAGCTAGCTTGCGGTGAGTGCTTTGTTCGAACGGATCTCTGTCACGACCGAGGTTCGCCGTCTGGACGTTAATGTAAGCCGTCGGTGCGACCTCCGGAGCCACTTCCTGATACATCACACGGGAACGGTTGCTCGGCGAAGAGCGAGTCGTAGGCGTAGACGGCAGCACAGGCATCTGATACGCACGTCCGCGTCGTTGATCCAACATGTCCATTAAGGCCTTCATCGCCATCGCGTGTGTAACGGTGATCGGATCGCTCAGGTTCTTGACACCTCGGAACGCCGCCGCAACCATATTCTTCGCCAGAGTCAGCGCATCGCGTGCATGGCCCCACCCTGGCGTCCTCGCAATCTCCTGCATAAAGATCTCCAGCTCTCGATACTCTCTGGAGTCTCGATCGTCAAGACTTGGGATGGCGATATCCGTCTTCTCAACCTCGACTTTCAGAATCTCGATGGCGGTAGTAGGGTCGACGTCCGGAAAGTTGATGACCTCTGCGAACCGCGAGGCTAGCCCGACGTTCATGGCCAGCAGTCGATTCATCCCTTCGTCGTACCCAGCGAGAATAACGACCAGCTTGCCCATGTACTGCGGTTTGGTGACCGCGTCGACGAGCTCGTTGGATGCCTCAGCGCCATACTGGTTGTCGAGCAGCCGGTAAGCCTCGTCAATAAATAAGACTTTGCCAAGCGCGCTCTCGAGCTTCTTGCGGGTCTTCTGAGCCGTCTGCCCGAGGAATTCAGCAGTAAGATCGGACGCGGAACACTCGACGACTTCGTTCGAAGCGAGAAATCCCATGTTGTAGAAAATCTGACCCATCTTGCGTGCCGTCGTCGTCTTGCCAGTCCCCGGAGGACCCTTGAAGATGAACAGCATCGGAGTATGATCTTTAGGATCGAGACCGCGTCTGCGCATTATGATAGAGGTGGTCTGATAATCCTCGAATCGCTGATAGATGTCGTTGATGCCAATGAGGTCCTTGAACAGATCGCGAAGATCGGTATTGGCGCGGTTTCCACGGTCATGGTCGGGATCAAAGTCCGTTGGAAGTAGCTCCGCTACCAGATCGTCGCTCTCAAGCTGTCGCTTCAGCATCCGCTCTTTTGCGACGTTGAGCAAGTTCTCGACTTCACCGGCGTTGCCAAAATTGGGCTTCTGGCGCTTCTGGCTGATCTTCTGGATGGCAACGTCCCGCGCCTCCGACGACGCCTTGAGCTCCGCAAGCCGCAACTTGAGGTCGAGAATGTTCGACAGCTCCGCATCCGTAAAATCCTCAAACGCAAAGCCATCGGCGATGGGGAACCGGCGGCTGAGACCAGGATTGGCAGCATTGAACATCTTCTCCAAGTCCTCCTTGTATCCCAACAAGAGCACGCACTGGTCATCTCCGGGAACGTTCTGAACCTCGCTGACGATCGTGTCGATGACGGCTGCCTTGTATGGATCCTCAGCGCCGCTAAGCTTGGGTGTGAGCATGTAAGCCTCGTCGACGATAAGAACCTTGCCACGGGCGGCGTTCAAGATGGCCTTCGTGTTTGCCTCCGACTCGCCCAGAGCACGGCCTACAAAATCCGCCGGCGTCTTCATGATGACTGCCAGATAGATAGATTAGTATCGATCCTGTTTAAAAATCAGATAGAGATAAGCCCACCTTCACCACTGCTCAACAGTCCCAACTGCGCGAGAATCTTGCCGTAAATCTTCGCCACGCTCGTCTTTCCAGTTCCCGGGCTTCCAATGAACACTCTATTCAACGATATATCGATAGGCTGCTCCTCGGCCAGCTCCCTCTGATAATTCCGTTCCATCCGCTTGAGCAAGATAGAAACGCTCTCCTTGACCGCAGAAAGCCCGATAAGCTGATGAAGCTGCTTCCACGCCGCAGTCTCCATCGCCGCCGTCGTCGGCGCAGGCCCAATGATATCTTCTTTCGTCAGGAAAAAGTCGTCGGCGTTGACACCGTCCTTTCGCTCGCGGGTGAGTCTCGCAGCCTGCCGCTCGAGTATCTTTGCAACAGTGTTCTGCACGGACCGTGCGTTGCCACAGCCTGGAATACCACGAGTGCGTCCAAGCCTCCTTGAAACGATGCGTAGATAGAGACCATTGTAGCCTCCTTCGACCTTCATGCGGTCTTTGAACTTCTTCTTCAGCGTGTCTTGGAGGATATACAGCAGTTCCTCGTTCGTGAAATCCTCAAACTGGACTCTGTACGGAATGCGAGAGTTGAGACCGGGATTGTGCTCGAAGAACCGTTCCATTTCCTTGTTGTAGCCGGAGATGATGATAACAATCTTGCCCAAGTTCTTCTCCATCTCGCTGAGGAGGTAGTCGAGAACCTGGCGACCTTCAAAAGCGCCGGTAGTAACAAGCTGGTAGGCCTCGTCGATGAACAGCGTACCGCCCTTCGCCGCGACGAGCTGGCCGAAGATTTCTTCGATGCCGGCGATGCCCCCACTCGCAAGCTTTGCACCAGTGGTTTCAAAGTACGTAGTAGCCTCCAATACCCCCTCCGAGCGAAGGAACTTGGCATAGAGGCGAGCGAAAGTAGTTTTTCCGGTTCCTGGATTTCCGAGTAGTGCGATGTGGAAACGTTCGTCTCGCAGGTCGACGCCTTGACGGTGGACGGTCTCGGCCTTCGCTTTGATTGCCAGGACCTGCTCTTTGACGTGCTCTATACCGATCATATCCATGATTTGGTCTAGTGCAATGTTGCTGTCCTTAGACACCTGCTTCTGACGTTGCCATTCATCGCGGCTTGCAGATGGGAACGGCTGCGCCGAGTCGACGATCGCAGTTGAAGTCGATTCGCCACTCCCCTCTAGCTCAATCACCGTAGAAACTTTGTGTTCGACAACCTTGACTGGGGCTTGAGAATTGACAGTTTCAGTGATGATAATGGAAAGCTCATCATCTTCCTCAGTCGGGACACCAGCCTCAACGATAGCCGTAATCTCCTCAACCCGAGTAACATGTTCAATAAAAGTCGGCGGCTCCTCGACAGTCGCAGGAATATCAGGAAGAACATGCGGGATACTCGCAGCAGTCATCTCCGACACCTCCTCAACATGAATCTGCGGCGTGTCTTCTTCCTCTCCAACAGTAGTTGCAATATCGACATCCTCACCAAATACTTCCGCTGTGGAAAGTCGAATCGGCGGGGAAGATGAAAGGTCAGCTGCAGCGGTGATGCGTTCGATGAAATCTGCCACGTTGATAGTCATGACCTCACTATCCGTCGACGGGTCAGAAGAGAAGTCTTCCATATCGATAGTCGGCTCAATAGCGAATGAATCTTCTTGTGTATCAGCATTATCGACGATATCCTCGACAACACCAACTTCCGTCTCGGGTGCCTCGGGAGGTGCCTCCGACGACTCTTTGACTTGCAGTATCTCTGAGATCACAGACGCGAGCGTAGGCGTTCCCTTAGGCACCTCTGCGACAGGCGAGACCGGCTCTTCAACATCAACAGAGCTAGGCAGAGGCGGCAAGGTCTCAGATGCCTCATCTAGCGACTGCTCTCCAGACGACTCTGGCGATACATCAGTCGTATGCTTCTCGGCGACGGAAGGACTGTCACCATCATCTGCATCTGCAGCAGCGGCCCGGCGACCAATCTTAAAATCACCCAGAAACAACGGCCGCGCTCCAAACTTCGTAAGATCAAGAGGCGCCGGCTTCCGTTGAACCCCGCTTCCACTCGTCGAGCTAGGTGAAGACGAAGAAGCGCTCTCACGAGCCTTCTTCTCTTCCGCAGCCTTCGCTCGCTCCGCCGCAATCATCGCATCAGCACGCTTGTCACCGAACGGTCGAACCCACGGCCTCCGTCTCTTCGGCGGCTCCGGAGGCTCCTGCTTGCCCTGCGCGACCAGTCGCTCATCGGTAGCCTTCTGCAGCGTCTTCTGTCGTTCATCGTCAAGTTGCGTCTGCTGCTTGGTTTCTTCTGCAAGTTTCTTGAGTTTGCGCTCAGCTTCGAGACTCGCTTCGAATTCCTGGGCTTTCGCCGCGGCTTCCTCCTCCTTTCGTGCCTGAAAGTGAGCTTCGATGCGGGCGCACTTCTTGCACGGTTTAGGGTTCGGCGACCAGCAGAAGGCGTCCCATTCGTGGCCCTTGGCGCAAGTCTTCTTGACGATCTCCGTGCATTCCATATTTTCGTGGTCAGGGTTGCTGTGGCAGAAAAACGGGCATTCGTGCTTCCCACATCCCAGCGGAGTAGCGCTGTCCATACCATATATGATCAGTTCACGTATCTACGTCAAGATCAGAATCTGCGAACTTACCAAGGAATTCTGCAGCCTCCCTCGGGGCTCATATGATTAAGCTGCTCCGGAGTCTCGCAAAGATACTTTTGATTCGGATGCTGCTGGCAGACAATCGGGATTCCGTCGAGAACACAGTTCTGCGACGCGAGGAGGTGCATCACCTCCAGCCATACCGCGCCGTTGACTTCATGCTTCTCGCAGACGGTGTAGAGATCACCGATGATGATAAGACCTTTCCGAGCACGGCTGAGCATGACGTTGATGCGTTCCGGCGACTTCAAAAACCCGATTTTCCGCTCGGCGTTGCAGCGAACCATGGACACAATAATAATATCGCGGTCACTGCCTTGGAATTGATCTATCATCATAACATCAGTGACACTTTCCAGATGGCAAAACGGTATTAACGGGACTCACCAACTGTGCAGACGGCAACAGACTTCGTAGCTCCACTGGCGTCCCGATGCTCCATAAGGCCCGCCCTGACAAGCTCATGATAATCCATATTCGACAACATGACATCGAACTGCGACTTCTCACGAATCAACTTTGTTATCAAGCCAACCTGACCAAGGTACGGCGTGATAACGGCAATATCGTCCGCCGAGTACCCTTGCCCACCGAGATAGCGGACGATGGAGACGACCATCTCAGCCTCGAATCTATTGATCTTGCTACACTTTTTGAACGCTAGTGACGACCGTGATGTGTTTTCCGCCGATGACTCTGGGTTCATATGGTGCATCCAGATGAGGTTCTTCTGCAGCCCGCGGACGTTGCCGTAGCGTGTTACGGACGCAGCGTCCTTGAGGTTCGGGTATGTTAGCGTGCGAATGATGTTTGCGATCTCAGGCCGCGCGCGGTGCTGGATCTCGAGCGTATTGAAGGGAAAGCCGGCGAGCATGAGACGTTCAAACATGGAGATATCAAGATCGTAACCCTTCTTGGAATCATGCTGTAGTTCGTAGGTGTCGCAGCGGGGACGAAGCTGCTTGTGGTCGCCAATCATGATGATCTGCTCGACGCTGGGATGCAGTGCTGCGAGGACGTGGGATTCGAGGATTTGAGCGGCCTCTTCGACAATGATGATTTTAGGCGCGACGTCGGCGATCTCGGAAAGATACTTCGCGGCGCCGTTCGTGGTGGCTGCGATGACGCGCTTTGTCTTTAGAATATCTCGAATACGGGTGGCTTTCCATCTGTTCACTTCGTCCAGTAGTCTGTTGTATGTGGCGGCTGCATCGGCGAGACCATAGACTTGATCCAGCATGGTGGCTTCCTTCCACCAGCTGAGGAGAGTTTTGCGTTTCGGGCTGGGAAGATCCCACAGCTTCTGACCTTTGTCTGTCAGGAACTGCTTTATATCGCGCGGACATTCCATACCCTCGATCCACAGACGGAACAGTTGAACGTCGTTGGGTATAGCTGTTTCCGAGTCCTTCTTTCGCTTCATCTGGATCCACTGCTTGGGCACCGTGAATGCATTGATATAGCCAAAGCGGTCCAGCGGGTTATCGACATTCGGCTCGTTGTAGCATCTAGCGATTTCTAGGATATCCTCGAGCGTCATTGGATGGACGAAGGTTTCGTTGAAAGCTTCTTCGATCAAGAGCCATGCGCAGTGTAGATGACCGAGGACGCCGTGGAGGACTTCCTTTGCAGAGTTGAGAAGGTCTCTTTCGTCCGAAATCTCGTTGATAGAAACGCAGCGAGTTCGGCGACTGTACTGGCTGCCGAGGCGGACAATGTCGTTTTGTCTGACGCCCATATCCAGCATGTTCTCGATGAACTCGTCACAGATGTGGTTCTGGTGAGTGATGACGAGTATGTTCTCCTTGCTGTAGAGCAGGAACAATTTCGCTAGAATATTACCAACAAGAGTTTTGCCAGTTCCTACTCATTATTAGCTAAGTGAAAACAAAATAAGTAGTGGTTGAGAACTCACCAGGAGGGCCTTGAATGAGAGAAACCTTGTTCTGCAGGGAGTTGACAATAGCTTTGCACTGCGCCTTATCCATGACCATCATTCTGTCCGCCTTGACCAAATCTCGCAGCGGCGTGTCAGGAGCAATATGTCTGATCGCCTGCAGTGGAGCAAACGACGTCTTCCCGACAGCATTCCCCTTCTTGTAAAACAATAATTCATCGGACAGCGGAATCGACTTCATCTGCTGAAGACGCTTCAAGACAGGCTCGTGCGCAAAGACAGGCGTATCAACGCAGATAAGCTTGATCTGTGGGTCCTTGGTACCATTATGAATGACGGCCCACCAAATCTTCGCCATGGCAAACTCGATAGCCTTCCGTCCCTCGAACGTAAGAATGATACACGGCGGCTCCTCCATGAGACATTCCAAATCTCTGATGAGTATGGGAAACCCCACAATCTCATCCTTGATGACCAGACACGACATGGAATTGTTCTTGTAGGGAAACTGCGGGTCCTGCTGGACCAGTTGGTTATAGGTACGGCCGTGGAAATTTATCACCTTCTCGAACCCGCCGGGGACGACAAGACGGAGACCAAACTTGCGATGCTTGATGCAGCATTCGAAATCCCAGCCGCCCCATTGAAGACCCTCGAGGACGACTTTGGACCGCTCGACGTTGCGCGTTGGATTCATCCCGACCTTCTTACCCTTAATGCACTCGTGGTAGTCCGACTTGATTTCGTTGAGCATCTCATGGCGCAGCAGGCGGAACTGGCAGTCGAGATGCGCCCCTACGCGAGACAGCCCCGGCCGGCGTAACGCATCCCTCGCTTTGACAAGATACGGATTCTCCGTAGAGTGTACCTCATCCGGCGTGGGCATGATGGTTATCCGTCGAAAGTCAGTTAGGTCGTTATCATGGCGGCCGCCAGCAACAGGACCACCACCAATCGGATCTCCGGTGAGCCTATCGCAATCGACCCAGTATTTGATCTTGTGGCCGATGAGACGGATCTCAGGCACGTCAGACTTGCAAAACATATCCAGGACGGCGTCGTTCTCAATCATGTCGTTGATATAGCGTTGCGGATCGGTGGAAAACTCGAGGTACGACATTAGGAACCACGCGAAACCTTCGACGGCGGACGGCTTGAGCTTGGCTTTACAAAGGGCATCTGCCATCGCTCGGAAGAGATTGGGGCTCTCGTTGACGAGATGGGACATGAGGCGGCGGACCATGTCGTCGTAGGACGAGGGGTCCACGGAGCGTTCGTGTGCTTTATAGCGGTGTCCGATCAGCAGGAAGAACTGGCCAACGTAGGAGTTGAGCCAGTCGCGGTCGTGGATGTTGAAACTTAGGGCACTGGTGATGGCGAAGAGGCCGTGAGAAGAGGTGCAGATGTCGGTTATACATTGTTCTGTGATTCCCGGCTCGCCCCAGTGGCGAAGAGCGGCGCGGAGGCAGTGGAATGCTGAATCTGTGTCTGAGATTTTGAGGTCGTCGACGCAGAAACGGCGAAAGTATGCTTGATAACGGGCGAGTTTGCCCACGTTGTGAGTCTCATCGTCTGGGAGTAATCTGCCATGGGGAGTTCTATGTGAAGATGAGGGCTCTGGACGAGAGGAGGGACCAGGAGATGGAGGTGGAGGTGTAGGAGCAGCGTGAGGCTGTCGTTGGGAGCTGGGGCGATGGCCCCGCTTTGATCCTCTAGAGGACATTGTGAGAGTGAATGTTGTATAGAAGTGGGGGAGCTAGCTTGTGTGGATTCTGGAAGTGATAGTAGAGAAAGAAGGAGGGAGAGAGTTGTAGAAGGAAGGAAGGAAGGAGGGAGGGAGGAAGAGTTGATGGATGGAGGGAATGAGAGGAGGGGGGTGCATTTAACCCTCTACAACGCGACGATGTGTTGATTTCAGCAAGTATCAGTACTTGTATTTGTATTGGCTGGCCTATATAAAGAGGTACTGCAGAGATGTGTAGATACAAGTGGCCCCACTGTGCCAACGGTCGGGTCAAGTGTGAGTAATTCAATATGATTCCCTAATCCAACAGCCTCATCATTGAGTGCACGAATCTATGGGTTCGATCTCCCTGCTCTCTCTTGAGCCAAATGATGCTGTAGTTAACACCCGCAGGTGCAAACATACCGAAGCTTTCCCTTATGACCTAGGACTACGAAACCCTTAGATGCAGTTCGAATTTATGCAACGAGGGAAACTTCAGCTGCACACAAAGGAGAATGGTCCCGGTCAAGACGAACACCAGTCCACCCAGCGCAATGCCCTTGACCTCCGGGTAGACGTACCCGACAAAGGTCAAGATGGCCTCGACAAGCTTCGGAGTGCCCCAATTCCGTGAAGCTTACCGACAATGGCCTCCGTCGCCCACTCGCCTGTCAAGGAAGCGGCGGCCGGAAGGAACAATAGGCTTAGGCCTTGGGCTACTTGCTGGTTGGGTCGGTCTTCCCCCACGATGCCGGCGGCGGGCGGTTGCGGGGCGCCAGCGGGGGTTCCCGGACTGCGGCCTGGTGCGAGGGCTTGGGGGCGGCCGGGGATGTGGATGCCCTGCGGGTGGCACCGGTGCTGCCGGCCTCTGGCGTTCCAAGGCGGGTAGGCAAAGATGACGCTCGGGCCCGGGGCCGATGGTGCACCGTGAGTTGTGGGACGGGCCTAGGTCGCTCCCCCCCTTCGTTCGTCTGCTGTGTGCGTGCGCTGTAGAATGTACGGACGCTCTCCGCGTCCGTATCCATTCTATAATTTCAGCTCGACCTGGTCGATGTCCTTCGACAAGCCTGTACAGCACCGTTAGCATCTTGATATACCTAGGGTAATGGTATTCATACCATAAGGTAGAGGTTCAACGCCTCTGTATCTGTTTGATGCCAAGCAGAGGCTATACAGAGCCCGCTTGCAATTGGATTGTGATGCACATACAGCGATATATCGCTGTACGTGGAGCGGCCGGGCGTGACATTAGCCTCTGCGATCTAGCCTATTCACGAGATTCCAGCACAAGATTAGCATCGTGTCGAGAGCGATATGGGCTGCGCACAGACTTGTTATATGGTAGGAGGGACCCTTGAGTGGTAGGGCGAGAAGTGGGGATAGTGTAATCGGGGACAGCAGATGCATCCTGATGTCAGGTGCTGGATGGGTGGAGGATTGAAGAGTGAAGTCGGACTATACTCACAGAGATCTAGAGAGGACAAGAGTCAAGTGGGATCACGACAGGTGTCACAGCTGACAGGCCGGGGGAACCTCGTTGGCTGAAAAATATCGAGGTACTGTGAGAGCTGATGATGGATTTGGAGGGTGATGAAAAGGAGAGAAGGCTGGATTCCAGAATCTGGGGGGTCCTTCTGCTTTTATACCCTGCTGACGTCGACAGCTACTCTAGAATTCTGTTTACGCCTCTTTATATTTTATGCATTATTAATTAATGTGTCTATCGCTCGGAAATATCTAAGCAACCTGAAGATCTCTGATAGAATTCATGCTTCCATCTGAGGAGATCTATATATATACATATATGTCAGAGGTTTGGTGTCGCATTTGTGACTGATACTCGGGTAACATTAACAAAAGTACAACAAAATGATAGACGATCAGCCGATCCTGAAATCTGACACAATCCAAGATTCCTCTCTATCCCTGTTATCTTCGCCATCGAATATCATTCATATATCTAGACTCTTCGCAGTATACCAGTGTAATAGTTCGATATGGTGGTTGTGGCCAGCACTCGGTCTGCA
Source organism: Orbilia brochopaga (assembly GCA_036872635.1). Taxonomy (NCBI): domain Eukaryota; kingdom Fungi; phylum Ascomycota; class Orbiliomycetes; order Orbiliales; family Orbiliaceae; genus Orbilia; species Orbilia brochopaga. The sequence continues at coordinate 455,737 of JAVHNQ010000016.1, read as the reverse complement.
GATTACACAGGACAAGCCGTAGACGGATATATTCGAATATATCTGTATATACATACACGTTCTCCAACGTCTCCAAACTTCGTACCCAGAGATACCATCCGCCTCACTACATCCTACCAGTCCCGTCTCATATTTCCATACAGATATATTCCCTCCCATGCCAGCCTCAAGTTGCTATTGCTTCTTCGGCTCTGTTTTCAGAATCCACAGCACAACCACAACTATGAGCAAGGAAATCATCACAGGATACAGCATCGCACCACACGGATCCCACGACATGCGAAAATACACGCGGAACTCCCTGACTCTCCCCCGCATAGCGTGATAGTATATATAACTGTAGAACGAATTCGACCCGTCGGGGTATATATTATACGACACTTCTGTCACACCATCCTCCTCTAGCCTCTATCCCATCGTTAGCCCTCTATTTTCTCGATATAACAAAGGAAGGGGGTTTCGTATATCAAGTGGAGGGGTGGTAAGGGTGGTGACTTACAGTAAAGATCAAGGCGGCACGCTTGTAAAAATAACTCCCCAGACACAGCTTCTCAACCTCATTAAAGTATTCCCCATCGAGTATCTGCAACCCGTTCTGCGAGACACGAAAAGTCTTGGGATCGGCTTCTTGATATCTCTCGTCGAATTCACGTAGCGCGGCCTCATCTCGTAGCTGGTCGTCTGATGGGCCGCATCTGTTTTTGAACACGTTACGAGACTTTGGATAGAATGCTCTGATAACGATACTTTGAGGTTGTCCTACTTGATTGACGGAGGGTTGTGCGTGCTGGCTTTGAGCTGTCTCTACCCTCGTGAGGGCGATGCTGAGGGTATCCTCCGACATGGCTGCGGCTAGGTTCGTTTGAATGAAAGACGAAGTTGGATCTTGAACGAGAGGATGAGGTGTCGAAGAGACTTTGGTCATAATTTATTCCTGAAGTTGCCATTTAACCCGAGTCAATTTGCGTTATAATCTCAAATTGCAACAACCACGTTCCGCAGCGCGAATGTTCGAATACTCAGTACGCATACATTAAATTGCTAGGTAAGTAGCTACACGACACATGCATCTCTTCTACTCCGTCGATTAGGTATACAAACAACAGGTAAAGCACATCAATTACTCAGGATCAATTACTCAGGCTGCTGGTTTCGCGGCGTGCCAGGCTGCGCCTCATCCGACGACGCACTATCCACCAACAGCGGATTATCCACATTATTCAACACGTCCTGCACACTCGTATCCTCAAGCTCAATCTGCGAAATCTGCGTCCCCGTGGGTACTCCTTCCCCCGCCAACTCCGCCATCGTCCCACTCCCACCATTCTGCAGCGTCGTCTCACTAAACAAATTCGACTGCGTCTGTGGTTGTTGGGTACCCAGCGACGCTAGTCTGGCCTGCTGCTCCTCCATCCGCTGGAACAGTTCCGAAATCTGCTCCGGCGTCATATTACTCGTATTCACACGGCTGTAGTCCACATACGCCTGCCGCGGCCCGGGCCGTCCGCTCTGGGTACCCGTCGTCCTTTGCCGTCCCTGTCCCGGCAGCGGCTGTATCCGGGGTATCTGTCCGAAATAGCGGTTGTTGCCGCTGCCAGAAGTGCCCACGCGGGGTATCTGGTCGAGGATGCTCTGGTACGTGTTCGGCTGATAGCTGTTCGTCTGATATGTGCCGCGCTGGGCGTTCGACAAGTTGAGGCCGAACGGGTCCGCTTCGTTCCGCACATTCACACCCGTCATCGCCAGCGGGTTCCGATTGAAGTTGGTATACATCTGGTTCGTGGGGTTATTGCCACCGGTATTGCCCGACCGGCGGAGGCCAGGAACGGCGAGGGGGCTGCTGTTCATATTCAGGTTGTTGCTGTTGCCAGAATTCATCCCCTGATTGAACGACTGGAAGATGTTCTGCGCCGTGCGGAAGCTTGGGGCGTTCGCATTCGCGTTCTCCAGATTGATCGGGTTCTCCCGACTACCCTGGTTCGAATACCCGGTGCCGGTGCCGGCGTTCATCCCACCCTGGTTCAAAAGCATATTGCGGAAGCTCTGCGCGAACGGGTGCTGCGACAGCGGCGGGTTCCTCGTCGGCCGCTTCCGCACGCCGTACCCGCGCTGCGCGTTACCCGGATCAGGCACGATCCGCGTCGTCGATTGAGTACCCTGGGTTACCGGTCTCTCCGGCTCGAAGAAATAGTCCGGTAAAACCTTCGTACGCACGGGGGAGTCGCTGGCCGGCTGGTACCGCTGCGTCTGTCTATCCCGCGGATGCGAATTCGCCCACGCGCGTGCATTCTCCTCCTCCATCTGCTTCTGCCGTCGCCGCTCTTCGATAGCCTCCAGGTCTGGCTTGACCGTAAGTATCTGCATGTTCTCGCCGGTGCCCTCATTCTCAATCGTAATCTCCTCGTAGACGCCGCCGTCCTGCGGTACGTAGTCCTCCACGTCGTCTGATCCGTCGTCCTCCTGCTGCTGCTGATCCTGCTCCACGACGATATTATTCGACGCCTCGAACTGACTGCTAGGTAGTATCTCCGTCGCGAGGATATTACTGCTCTCGCCAGGGTTGAAGTTCAGATACATGTCACCCTGCTCGTTGCTGACGGTATTCTGTCTGTTCGGTGTTGGCAGGGTATTGTCCATCTCGTCCTGGTTCCCCGGGCTGCTAGGATCGTACTCGTTATCCGTCAGCGCCTGGTAGCTGCCAGCCGGACTATTATTCGCGCCGGTATCGAATGTAAAGCTGGCAGGCGGTGTCAACGCCGCCGAATTCGGTTCCTCCTCCATCGTCCCGCCGACATTAGTACCAGGATAGTACTCATTCTGCGTTTGAATGTCGATGATATCCTCCTCCTCGATGTCCGTCGCTCCGGCCGGGGAGCCACCGTAATTGTAGAATGGGCTGGTGTTTCCACCCAGATTTGCCAGTGTAGTAGGATTCTGGTTGCTGCCTGTGTTTTCAATGGCCATGCCACCGCCGCGTGGTGTACTGGTACCGTCGGAGTCGTAGCCATCCTGCGATCCGCCCTGAGGGTACGGTCTGGCTAGGACGCCGCCGAGAGACAGCGACAGCGCCAGGAGAAGCGAAGGCCGTGCTAGACGTTGCATTTTGCGTGTTGCGTTGTAGTGCGGATACACCGAAATGGCCGTGATATGGAAATGCTTTGAAGCAGCTCGAGTGAACAGCTCAGTCAATATATTATATTGACGAAACTGGATAAAGCAAATCGTTAGTATACAATATTTAGATATCACTGTACTCCTAAAGTCTCATACCGACATGTGGGTTATTGGGCTTCGAAGTTACGGCATGGAAGGCATGCTCTGGGCAGTGCGACATTTTGAGCAGGTTGCGATAGTATTCCCGGCGCCGGAAATCCACATACAAACTTCAACCTGATACCGATATTATCATCGTTTTCGGAAACGGAACTTATCCAGTTTGGAAAAAGCCGAGAACATTAATTATCATTGTATGGTAGAATGCCTAAGTGTGTAGCGTTTACGCTGGCTTCGTGTATACTAGTCTGTCAAGCTCGAGCCCAGGTTCGCATAGCATTGTCCATAGAGTCGAAGCTGTTCATCTGAGGGATTCTTACTTTCATATTCACGAAAGCGCGAACTCTTACGGGAATAATGATAATGATAATAATAATAATATTAAGTGCGGGGCTATGCATATTCTCAAGGGCACACCGCCACGCCCCCCGCCATCCCGCTATCTAGACGAACATAAGCACCCCCCATAAAAACGCCCCAGTGCGCCAGACACCACAAAACGCAACAAGAACCACAGCAAGCACAGAAAGACACAAGAGACGATCACAGGCGCGAAAAAGAGCAAAGCAAAGCACATCGTACCCGAAGGTACCGTCGTAGACCATGTAAAAAAGAATAAAGGGCCGAAGCCCACACCACAAAAGCCAGACCCCTAGACGAGGTCGACGTCGTCGTCCCCCGCCCCCTCGCCCTCGCCCTCCCCGAACGGCCCTCGGATGTCGTGGTCGCGGGGCGTGAAACTCGCGTTTCTCGCCCCGGACCCAGCAGCGCTGCTCCTCGTGCTTTGAGGAGTCGACGCGCGAGAGGCCACCTGCCCTCGGCGGCTCGTCGCTGCTACCCGTGGGTCGGCAACGGTGGGAGCGGCGGCGGGGAAGAACGTTGGCGTCGAAACGCCGCTCAGCGACGACAGAGGCGAGGTCGCGAGGACCTCAGCCTCGGCCGTCGCCGGCCCCTCCATCTCCTCGAACGCCGCGTCGAGGTCGTCCAGCGACGTCGTCGCTGGGTCTGCCACGTTCGTGTCCGCCTTCTGGGTAGACGGAGACCCCGCGAGCCCCATGAGCTCCTGGAACATGCCGTCCCAGTCTACCAACCCGAAGGAAGACAGACTGGGATCGGCAGTCCCAGTCGCGGCAGCCGGAGCACGAGCGGCAGCAGCAGGAGGAGCACGAGCGGCGGCAGCAGCAGGAGCAGGAGCGGCAGCGGCAGCAGCAGGAGCACGAGCGGCAGGAGCGGGAGCACAAGCAGGAGCGGGAGCAGGTGCACGAGCGGGAGCGAGAGGAGCCAAGTTCCTCGTCAACCTCTCCGCCCTCATCGCCGTCTTGAAGAACTCGTCTTCATCCGGCTCGGTGGGCTGGACGGCCCGCAGCGAGTCGATCCGCGCGGCGAGCGCGGTCCTCGTCATCTTCTTCTCGCCCGTGCCCGCGCCCGCGCCAGCGCCCCACAGACGACCCTCCCTCAACGCCTGCGCGGCACTGCGGGCACGCGCGGCAGCAGCACTCGTCACCGGCTGCGACAGCTTCCCATCCTTGGAGATGGGCGGCTTGCCCCCCAACTCCAGGACGCTCTCCGACACGACTCCCGGGTTCTGCGGGAGGCCGTCCGACGAGTACGGCGCCATCGCCCGCTGGACTCGCTCGGCGGCAGCACCGTGCGCGGCGTCGTTGCCCGTGGCCTCCCTGAGGGTTGCCAGCCTCGGGCCGGTCATCTCCCAGGCCTTCGTCGAGATGGCCTTGGCCGACCTGACGCCGGTCTCCTCGGACTCGACGGACGGAGCGGGAGGCCTCGCGAGACTTGCGGTCTTCGGCGCGTCGCGGGAGGCAGGCCCGGTCGCGCTGGAGGATCGACCCTCCGCCAGGGTGCGAGCCTCTTCTTCGTACTTCTTCTGGAGGTACTGCACCCCCTCAGAAGACATTGGGCCCCGAGACCCCTCTGCCACAGCATGCATAGCTAAAATGAATGATTAGTGATATGATAAAAACGCTATCTCAGTAATATTGTTGGTACTCACGCTGGGCTTTCTCGTCCTCGCCGTCATCCGCCATTTGAACATCTGGGGCTTTGCCTAGATATACTATCAGCTCTCTGAACCATGAATCATGAAGGACATACGAATGATAGAGATGCTTACCCTCTTCGACAGCGGCCACACTGGGGCCCGCTGCGTCATCCTCGTCGATGACCATCGCGTCTTCCTCGCCTGAGGCCTGCGAAGTCGCGGCTTCGGCAGCCTTGGCCTTCTTCTGCTTCCTCTTTCTGTTCTTGCGCTTCTTTGAAGCCTTGGAGGGCTTCTTGCCCTCACCCGCAAGAGCGCCTGCTCCGCCTTCAGTCTGGGTGGATGGCCCCGCCGCAGACGCACTCGGACCCGCCTGGTCCCGTACATTCGACTGCAGAAACTCGCCAAAGCTTCCTAGCTTCTCGATGGCAGACTGCAGCCCTCCTTCCTCTGGGCCTGTGGCCTTGCCCTTCCCCTTGGAGTCATGGTGGGAAGACATGTCGCCACCAGTAGACATCGCAGGTGAATCTGGTGGAGGAGGTGGTGGAGGTGGTGGAGATGGAGAACGAGAGGGAGGTGGAGGTGGTGTATCAACTTCAGCAAGCTGACGAACACCGCTAGGAAGAGACTGAGCAGCTTGGGGGATAGAAGCTGGAGCAGTCAAGAGAACACCCGTCGATAGAGAAGCCGAAGCAACTGAATGGACGGGAGGAGCAACCGAACCGTGGAAGTTATGGTCCTGATGCTGGGGAACTGGAGAGGATACTGCGAGATTTTGCGTCACAGCAGCCACACGGACAGCCTGTGAGTTTGGGGAAATGCAAGCTCGAGTACGAACCCGGATACCAGAAGACAGAGAGGTGGGATTGCTGGAATGGGCAGACTGGGGAACAGTGAACGACCCGACAGCGGTGAATTGTGATGGTGCAGGAGAAGTGAATGCGGGAGAGGGTTGAGGAAGCTGACTTGGGCCAGGAGCAGCACCCTGATCTGGATAATAACTTGCCGGTATCTCAGCCTGGTATTGGTTATGAGGCGGATAATAGGATTGGTGGAAACTCTGAGGCGTGTACGGCCGTACAGGCTGAGAGTAGTCGTAGAGCTGCTGCTGATATGGAATCTGCTGCTGCTGTGGTGTCTGTTGATGAGGAATCTGCGGGACAGGAGGAGGATAGCCAACAGAAGAGTACGCAACAGGAGGATAAACAGACTCTGCCTGTGGGGGGTAATAGGCTGTCTGGAAGTCTTGATGATACGATGGAGATTGATGGTGCGATGGAGAACGAGGAGGTTGAGGAAGAACAGGTGGTGGTGGTGGGTAGCTGGCAATTTTGTAGTTGTTAGCAGTGCCTTCGATTTTTATGTGGGAGGCAGCACTCACAGCGACGCGTTTTGTGGGAACGTCTGTCCGCCATATGCAACATATCCACCACGACCTTGACTTGCGCCAGGATATCCACCACGAACTGGGCTTACACCACGCCCACGCCCTGGCCCACCCCCCTGCCCTTGACCACGACCACGGCCAGCGAATGGCGGCTGTTGAACATTCTGAGGCATCCATTGCTGAGAGCCTGGCATATGAGGCTGCGCATGAAGTAAGGGTCCTTGAGCTTGTCCTGTCAGGTTCGGAATTTGTTGCTGATAATACGGATTCGGTTGCTGATAATACGGATTCGTCGGTACAGGAGCGCTCAACATTGGCGGATACTGCTGCTGCTGCTGCGTCGATTGCTGTTGCATCGTCGGATTCGCGGAAGACTCGGGAGCCGGTGCTCCAGGCTGCCCTTGACGTCCGCCATGATTGTCTTGAGGGAACTGTGACATCGTGTGTCTGATTGGAGGAGGTGTCTGATTGAGAAGGTGTCTGGTTACCGATGGTGATGAGTGCGAGCTGAAGGTTGTGGAGGAAGAGGAGGTCAAGGTTCGGGTCAAGCCCACAAAGTCATTCAGCAGTCCATGACAGGAACGTCTGCTCACCGTTGATTTTAGGGCAAGAGGAAGCATCGCCGTCCGAGGAAGCAGGCGAGAGCGTCAGCTACGGCGTGTCGTCTGCACCCGGTCGTACAATATTGGAGCTGATATCATGATACAGATTCATTTGCCTCAAGGCAGCTGCTTGCTTGTGTATGGGGAGGCATTGGAACCAATGGCGGAGATGCTTAATTACTCGCAATTGTTCACCAGAAGCAGGGCGGGCTCTCTATGATCTCTGTAAGGAGTCACGATCGGATTGATCATATCTCGAAGGTATATTGAGCCTTGATTTAGCTCTTACGCCCTGTCCATGAAGACAGTCGACCATTTATATACAGGGGAATGATTCCAATAGTATGGTAGCATTGAGGCAGGAATCAGTGAGTATCCTCCTCTCAAATATATCTAAAAGCAGTCCTAATATCTATGCCAAGATACGCCTTCAATTTATGAGCTTCAGGCCGGCTACCTCGCTTTTGTGCATCTTTATATGCCCACGCAGCCATATTCTTTCTCCCACTTGTCCATATTCGAACCCCAGCTTATCTGCACGCCTCCGTTTAATGCGCACCTCGAGTTGCAACGCGGAAAATGCAACACCATTCCTGAAGCGGCGGTTACACAGCGCCACGCCTGATGCGGAAGCCAGTGCTCACACCTACGCACTTCCCCGCGCAGCACCCGTCACCAACAACCCCGGCTCCAATCCACGACCAACTGGACCCGCCTTATCAACTGTTGCAGTTGTCGACTCTTTGCCAACATCTCCACGTCATTGCTTCCCCCGCCATGCCGCCGAAAAAAGCCGCCGGCAAGCCCGCCGTCAAGGTCTCCTCGGCCACGCCCTCCGTGTCCAAGAACACGGACATCGACTCGCTCTTCGCCGGCATCGACGACATCTCGACCTCAACCTCCACCCCCACCGACGCCAAGCCACGCGCGTCTCTCTCCGCTGACGCCGCCGACGCCGACGAGAAGGCACTGCTCGCCGAGATTGAAGGCCTCACAGCCGAACACCGTGCCCCGTCGCGTCCCGTCACGCCGAGACTAGCTGCTGCTGCCGCGGGGTCGAATCCCAAGGGTAGCTCCGAGAGCCTGCGCAAGAAGGCTGCAGCCGCCCGAGCTCCGGTGCCCGCCGCTAAATCTGCAACCGTGGAAAGCGAAGACGACGAAGACGATGAAGACGACGACGACGACGATGAGGAAGACGAAGACGAGGAAGGCGAGGAAGGCGACGAGCTGAACGAGAAGCAAACGAAAACCAAATCGACAAAAGCTTCCACGACCCAGCAAGGTCAAGCTTCCGGCGGCTGGTGGGGTGGCATCTGGTCCACCGCCTCTGCCGCAGCCTCGGTCGCCCAGAACACCGCGTCGAGCGTCTACAAGGAGATACAGGCGTCCGAAGAAGCCCAACGCTGGACGCGTCAAGTCAAAGGCAGCGTCGAAGGCTTCAAAGAGCTAGGTACGACCCCCCGCATTCACCACCCTGAAACCCCAGCACGTGCCACCATACTAACTCACCACAGGCGGCGAGCTGCAGAAACGCGCAATTCCAACATTCACAACTCTCCTCCACCACATCGCCCCGCCAATCTCCGCCCACGAACGCCTGCACATCCACACCACCCACGACCTACAAAACTACCCCTCCATCGACCCCATAATCCACCATGTCTTCGCCCGCGTAATGCAGCAAGTCGAGGGCGGCGACCTCCTCGTCATCCAGCGCGGCTCCGAGGCCACCAACAAACGCAACTCCACCCTCTCCTCCGGCTGGGGCGGCGGGCCCTGGTGGCGCGACGAGCGCAAGCGCGAGCTCGGCGCCGTCAAGGGCCTCGAGGCGGGCGTCAAGCTAGCTAAAGCCACCGCTGAGGGTTTCGCATCCGAGTACGCGCAGCGCAGCCCCTCGCTGGACCGCAAGGCGTTCGACCCGAACAACCCTGTGAGAAAATCCGACATCTTCCTGAGCCTGCAGCCTGTCGTATACCCGTGTCCGTTCACGACTGCGACGCTGAAGCCGGAGGATGCGGAGGACGCGGAGGTAGAGGAAGTGCTGTCGTTCGCCGTGCATCTCACGGACCCGACGCACGCGCTGGAGTTCACAACCATGAGCCAGACTTGTCCCGCGAAGTGGGGCGACTGGATGGACGCGGAGTTCGAAGAGCTGCCGGAGGATGTGCAGCTCGGCCTGGCGAACGGGGCGGTCGACCCGCGCGAGTGGATCTCTGAGTGGATGGAGGAGACGATCGCCTTGGCGGTGGGGATGATCGCCCAGAGGTATGTCAGCCGGCGGATGGGCGTCGGAGAGGGCTTGGGCAAGGGGAAGGAGGTCGATCTGGAAGGGCGGCAGGAAGTCAATGTCGCTGAGACGACGGTGCTGTAGAATATGCCATCCATCCAGTATCCAGTATCAATGCTGGCATTCTCTTTTCTTTATTCTTATTGGCCCTCGATTTCTGAGCTAGCTGTCTTAATGAAGCTAGTTGTTTGGTTGTCTTGTCATAGGCTTTGGTATCTGTATCCGGTGGAGTGATGCTTGGATTGTTTATGAGCGGTATTATTTTACTATCGATTGCTGTCTTTTTATATTCTGTCCACCTCCACGAAGATGAACACATTTGTGGAGTCATCCACATCCATTCATTATTCAGCCAGAACCAATCTAGTTGTATAATCAGAGATATGCATAATTGGAATTGACATCGCTAAGAAAACGAAGAATAGCAATATAAGGATGCCCAAACTCCCGAACAATATCAATACTCGCTTCAACAATGCTAAACTTCCAACGAGAAAGAGGACTAGAATGGCCCCGTAAACCAGATCCACTTCAGGTCCGGCGTACGAAACCAAGCTAAAATGCTAGGTCAGTGCTCGTAGACAAGCATTTAATGTAGATAGGGTCTACGCAAACTTCAACCGAATAATGCTCATCAGCATATTCATCAACGCATGCACCATCACAGCAACACTTGCCACAAGCAAACCCTCAAAGTCGACCAAATCCCGCTTCCCCTCCCCCGTCACGCCAAACTCCCACCCCAGCCAAAACACCCGTCTAACACACCACCCACTCACAATCTCCAGTCCCCAAGTGATCAACGACGCCCAAAACGTCAGCTCAAACGTATAATTGTCCTCACGTACTTGCGCGTCCCGAAACGACAAGTACGGGTAGACCTCGCGGTTGGGACCGTAGTGCAGCACGACGATCCAGCCGAGGAACGCCAGCATTGACACGTTTTCCGACAGCCCGCGCAGGAAGAATGAGCGGCCCGTGGTCTTGACGTGCTCGCTGTAGCTTGTTCCAGCCAGGTTCAGGTATGTGAGAAGCCGGTGGAAGCGGTGGGAGATGTAGATTGGCTGAATTATGAGCGCAACTGAAGATGATATAAGTTGAAGAATCGCAAACTGAGACGGTGAGCGTAACCGCGCGTATAGCGTCCGGATATATGTCTATTACTGTATGTCAGTGGCAGAACGCAGGCGAAGAGGAGCGACGGGGCATCCACTAACATAGTAGGTAAGGCTAAAATACAACTTGAATACAAACTCGAGCGGATAAGACTGCACCTGCGCGCTGAGAATCCATCCGGTGATTCCATCCAGCGCAAGGATCGTCCCAACCCACGAGTAGACGTATATTACAGTCTCCTTGCTGCTGTGCGGGAGCGTGCGCAGGTAGATCTCTGCATACAGCTCTCCTAGGACGAAGGCGACGAGGCCCAGCAGAATTGCCGAGCAGAACCACAAGAAGCGGATGTACGAGTATGGGATCCACCGGGTCCGGCGGCGGATCTGACGGGAGATACGAGTACGTAGCGTCCGACGCGGCGGGTACGATTCGTCCGAGGTCGCGGAGTTTGACCGGGCTCGTGTGAATATATTGCCATACGCGAGCAGAGATGTCGACTCAGGGGGTAATTCATCGTCTTCGAGAACGGTGGATGTGTCGCGGATGGAATAGTTGTCGATGTCGGGGTATGCGGATGGCTGGTGGTAGCGAAGAGAAGAATGTCTATCTTCGGCGTGAAGGACGATAAATGCAATCACGGCGGGGAGGCACATGGTGATGAAGGTGAGTAAGATCCATGTGATATTCAGGTGGGCGAGGGGCCGTGCGAAATAGTAGATTGGGATGCCAATAGCAACAGAGATGGACCAGGACAGAAGATACGTCGCTGGACCGCCAAGTCTCGCTGGCCACCTACATAGAAACAATCAGCATCGCTCGCTCAATCCTAAGCATACGGGATATAGCCAAGTACCAGTTGAGGTTATAAAGATTGAAAAGAGCGGTCATGTAGAAGAGCCCCATCAGTAGGTAGAAGCCGTAGTAGACCAGCAGGAAGAACCACCAGTGTATCTCCACAAGGGCTTTGCCATGACCCGGTGCATCTGAGACAGGGTCTGGCACCGCTTTCGACAGCCATACCGAATCAGGCACCGGGTATCTATCGGACCAGAGAAAGTGAAGTATCGCATCGACGAGGAGCGAGGTGAAACTACTATCGGACGCCGTCGTCTGCGTAACCTTGATCGGGAGCGGAATAGCCGCCCAGCCCACAACCTACGTTACACCAAAGTTAGAAACACCGATCCAAGACAGATAGAATCCTAAGCTGATACGCACGATTCCCGCCGGCAGCGCGACGAGCACCAGCGCTCGACTCCACCAATACCGCACTAATCGCTCCACAACATCCTGTCGAGGACTAAGCAGGCTCCCCGCATCGCTTATGAGCCCGACGAGCCCGCTCCTCCGGCGCAGTAGACGCGCGGGGATGATATCGTCCTCGCCCTCCTCATCGAGATCAGCCCCGCCGATGAAGCTGTCGTAAGCCGCCGAAGTAGCGCGCGAGATCGAGTCGACGAGGTTGCCAATAGACGACTTCTTCTTCAGCCGTGGCTGGCGCGGTGGTCGACTGGCAGCCCGGAAGGAACTGGATTCGGAGCCCTGCGAGAAGGTGCTGTAGGACGGTGGCATGGCGAAATATGCCCGTTAGCTGTTGTCAAGCCTGCACACATAGGGACCGACCGCATCGACGTCGTGCGCAGGAGACGCGCTGACAGGAAGAAGTATGATGGTGACGGTGAGACGGCGGGGGGTATTTTTCGTCTGATGTTTGCGGATTCGAGTCGGTAAGTCGGCAGCTGCAGGCGCTGAGAGCTCCGTCGCAAACGCATTCCCGAAGTGTCGCCCTGCATTTCGTATCGCACTCGCGCCACGAAACGCTTGGATGAGAGGAATTCCGGGTTACTAAGTACAGCTCCGGGATAGCAGTTGAAGCGCAGACCAGGTTGGCGTCGGCGTCAATCTAGGAGACAGTATCCGCTTACCTAATCATCACACATGTCGCAACACGGTACTCATACAGAATCAAGTGTCCTAGATCGAGCGATTTGAACAACAGGGATGTATTGCTGGTTTCTTTGATAATAGATGCTCGTATCGCATTACGTATACCCTGCTTATATACGCGTGGTGATACTGGTGTGTCTCGCATTGCTTCAGTAGAATCTCGGACCCCCAGATCACAAGTTCGATCGACCAATCAGTTGCTTGGTCTTTTCTTTATTTTATGGTACCTCCATTGTCTCGTGAACCAGACTGTCGGTACTACCAGCCACCGCCATTTGGATCTCATGTGGCAGTAAACTACTAAGGTAGGCACCACTTCTGTGACATTCTCTTTCCGGAGCCCACGACCCGGTCTTTTAATCTATATTCTGTGATTTTCTACGGGTGCATCTTCGTAAGACTAGTCTCCCTAGTCATATGGTCGTGTACGCATATATGCGCATATGTCCCTGGCCCTGCGAGACCACATTGACGTGTATAGAGGGACATAGCCCTCTGCGACCGAATTTTCAAATTTTCGCTCCTCTCTACCTTCTCTTTTCAAGCCCAGACCTAGTCTCGAAGCCAGACCGCTCAAGCCCGGACCGATTGAGCCGCCTGTGCGAATTCAAACTAAGGAGCATCAGCTCCCTCCAGGCTTGTAGCCGATCCAACAGCGATAAACTAGCTTTACTGTCATTGGGCGATCATAAAGCGGTGCCAGAGTATTAAATATACAATGAAGTTATGGTTCTCTCAAAGTGGACATAAAACAATCCTACCCGCTGCCGCTTGAAGTGACCGTTATTCATTTTCAACATATCTGCGGATGACCCCAATTGAACGAAAATTAACGGTTGGGCCGTGGGGCTTTATCGACATATCAGGCACTGAGAAATTTTTGCGGCATATATCGTTAAACGAAATAACAAGCACGCGCCTCACCCCAGACTATTTCATGTTGTCGCTGGCTCTTTCCTAGAAGGTTATTGCTATCGCTTCCGTCTTAGAATACCTGATTACTCAAGGGCTCCATCCGACAACCGCCATTATAATGTCTAAGCGAATGCGGCCCGCCAATTCTGTTCATTGTACGGCCCTCGTATCCTTGCCGCACTCAATACGATCGAGGGCTTTTACCTTCCATATTCTCGACTCGGTGACTGCCTACTCGCTGAAGCGGCGGAAGTTTCGGATACCGGCTTGACAGGTACGTACGCATGTGAGTACTTTCTAAAGTGTAAAAATAACTTCGTGATCGGATTGCTCGTTTCAATATGCAGGAAGAGCCGCGCTGCAGGTTGCCTTAGAGCAAACATGTCCTATGATACTGCATAGACTCCACCGCTTAACGTATAACAATCTCCTGACCGAGGCGCACAAAGAGTCTGCATAATAATCATAATTAGCCGCTTAGCTCTCTGGTCTGTGACTTGCCGCCAGCGCGACACGCCTGCAACGCAAGTTCCGCCAACATGATATCTTGACACACTTTCATGGTGGAGATACCGCGAGTTCAGCATGTCTGATTAGCTAGGTTAGCAAGAAAAGCCGCGCACATTGTTTGCTTGTGGCTTGGAGAAATTTATGCCTGGTATGCAGGGTTTTCGGTCGCGCGTATTAACGGCAGTTCCAGCATCGTTTGGAAGGTCGACCTCAGCGCTGACAGAGAATAAATTGATTGGAGGTGCTGTGCCACGCGTGTGCATGTGCCTGGCCCACCATCTATTTTGACACCTGCTATAGATGGATCATCATGGCAGCCGCATGTACAGCCAGTGATAGTATCCTATCAATATATTAATATTTTGCCGAGTATAAATTCAGGCATCGGCGTGATCATGAGTCGAGTGAATCGCTCATCCGCCAGATATCTAACCAAGCTTCTTATCGTTTGTCTCAAATTTACAAATTTACCTATCACAATTGTACAAGTCCAAAATTTCCTATCAAAATTTACCTACCCGCATTCATTCCTATTTTTGGCCGCATATTAACCCTTTATCTTATATTTTGTTTTACCTTCCAGCCGAATATCACTATGTACTCAAGCTGGAGAAGACATGCTGCTACAAACGCCACTGGAATTGAGAAGCCAGTCGTGGGAACCTACCCTGAAGACTCCGATGAAGCATCTGAAACTACAGAATCACAGCCACATAATTTCCCAAGCCTCGAAGATCTTGAGTCGGAGGAAAGCAGCGAGCTTTTTGACTTGATTGACAAATTCCGCGAACTTAACCTCAATGAAGATATCTCGCTCCCGCAGGTGAGTTGTTCCAATGTTTATTAGATCCTGGACTATATTGTCTCGTGCCATGCCTCCAAAGGACAAAATATCTGAGTAGAGCAGTTCTAGTTACTATAGAACGCATACTAATTTATTCCTGGGTCAGCTCGTCGTGGTCGGAGATCAATCCTCGGGCAAATCATCTCTGCTCGAAGGCCTTACCGAAATCAGTTTCCCCGTCGCCAGCGATCTCTGCACCCGCTTTGCCACTCAAATTGTACTTCGTCGCGTCGATAGCCTTGATACAAATGTCAGGGCCACCATCATCCCCGGCTCCGAGGCTGCAAATAACGAGGTCCTCAAGGAGCTACGCCGATTCGACAAATCTATTCCACAAGCGGAGTTTACATCTGAATCTTTCGCGGAAATACTAAATGAGGTAACTATGCGCTAGCAACATCCAAGCTTTTACTTTGGACCCAGGACTTGAAACTTATAGTGAAACTTTCATAGGCATCCGAAGTTATGGGACTTCCTCGGCCTGGAGCGGGGACCGAAGGAACGTTAACACCGCCGGAAAAGCGATTCTCGAACAACATTCTCAAGATTGAGCTCTCGGGTCCCCAACATCCCAATCTTACCGTCGTTGATGTACCGGGTCTATTCCACAGTAAGAATCCCTAGACGGCCTTGATTTCTATGCCTGACATGTACTAAATTCCGATACCTATGTAGATGCGACAATCCACCAGACGGATGACGACCGCGAACTTATCCGACAACTTATCAACGACTACATCAGCGACTCACGAACAATTATCATGTATGTAAATTTCGCCGTACCCGTTCTTCGAAGGTAAACTCATATTGGAGAATACAACGCTGACAAAAACAAAGGGCGGTCATGGACGGCAAGAACAATCTGGCGAACCAAGAAGTTTTCCGCATGGCCCGCAATGTCGATCCCGAAGGAAAAAGAACAGTCGGGATCATAACAAAATGTGACCAAGTGCAGCAGGGCGACGAGAGGGGGGTTAGGTCACTTTTGCGAATGGAACACCATACTAAATGCTAAAATACAAGTGCACACCCGCTAACATGATATCCTTCATAATCCAACCAGGTCATCCAAATAGCCAGGAACTCCGTCGAAAAACTCCACCACGGCTGGTTCGTCGTCAAGAACCGCTCGACCAAAGATATCCAAAACGGCGTAACCATCGCCGAACGTCACGTCAAGGAACGAGAATTCTTCAGCCGCCCCCCTTGGAACAGCCTCCCTCGCGAACGTATCGGTATCGACAAACTCAAGCCCTTCCTCGCCCACCTCCTCCTCGAGCACGTCCGCGCCGAATTCCCAAGATTGCTCGCTGAAATCAACAGCCTCGTCGTCGATACCGAACGGTCTCTGCAAGAGCTGGGGGAAACCCGCGCCACGCCAATGGAGCAGCGGATGTACTTGACCCGCATCGCCAATGACTATGGCCGCCGTGTGACCGACTACCTCGACGGCAGACTACGTGACGCGGCTGATATGCAATCTCCCCTCAAGATCCGCACGCTCATCCAAAACCTCAACGACGAGTTTGGCGCGAGGATGAAGGCCGCAGGACACACCCGCCGCTTCAAGGAGGTTGACGGACGCGAAGAAGGTGATGATGCCCAGTCTTCTCGGCATGCTCCTGCGAAGCAGGACGATATCTACACGTGGATATGGCAAATCTATCGCAACTCCCGCGGTCCCGAGCTGCCTGGTCTGGTCAATCCAAATATTCTGATAGAAGTATTCCGCGAGCAATCTGCCAACTGGAGCAACATCTCCCGCGACTATGTGTCCGAGGCGATGGCCATCGTAACCAGATTCAACAGCGAGATTCTCAAGCGCGTCGTCGTCGACGAGAATGTTCGGAGAAAGCTTGCAGCAAACCTATCCCGAGCTACTACCGACGCCGTGAACAAGGCGTATCAAGAGCTTAGCCAGCTACTCGAAGCCGAGCACAGCGGCATATTGCTAACCGTCAATGACGAGTTCGCCAGAAAGCTGGACGAAGTACGACAGCAGCGCGTTCTAGGACGCCTGAGGGCAGTGCAAGTGCAGCCTAACGGCGCCGGAGCGCAGGCGATCAATGCGCTGGATAATCTCATGCGGGCAGTAGTTCTGTCCAACGAAGAATCTGCAGTCTACGATATCCACGACGTCCTGAAGTGCTACTATCATATCAGTCTGAAGCGATTCACAGATAACGTCATCATCCAAGTGATCGAAGGGAACCTGCTTGGCAGGTCAGGTCCTATCAGATTGCTCAATACGGATTATATCTCCGGCCTGGAGCAAGGAGAGTTGACCAATATCGCAAAGGAGGACTGGCAAGTCGCTAGCACAAGAAGAGAACTGATGTCCCGGCTCGAGCGCGCGAAGAGCGCGCAGGAGGCTGCGAGCATTCTGAGTATTTAGCATAAAAACATTCCCTTGAATGCTGAATCTGGCACCATATGCATGCGAGATGGTCTCGTAAGCCAGCTGGCCGTCCATCAGATATGAGCTAGATTCATTGATAGTGTCTCCATACGTATTATGCGATGTATATTGTTTGCGTGTATATATGCTTGCATTCTGTCCCCAGATATCAATCGCGGCGTCGATGAGAGTATGATTTTATGTAGATAACATGATGATCTGCTTTGCACATTTGAATTTAGTTATAGCAATTTCTGTTAATATTCGACACGCAGGCTCAGTCAGAATTACATTAGATACTACAAATTTCACCGCTGTGATCTTGGAAATAAGCAATTACAACCATAGATTGACGATACGCTGGTGTTAAAGCAAGCCAACTCAGGCGCTAGATACCAATCACGAATAAAGATTAAAAAGTCACAGTTGGCGTGTGAAGACGAAGAAGCATGCATAGAAGAGTAATTATACCGCTCGATACAATCATCCAGGTCGTAAAAATGGTAAATTAAACGTATCGCCGAAACCCTCCAGAAGGCCGGCAGAAGACAAAAATCAAATCTGCAACGAAACACGACAGTCATCTCAAGCCAAGGGTAAAAAAAAGAAGAATGAAGGAGAGAAAGAAAAAAACTCGCTCGCTCGTGCTATGCCTGAAATATAGTAAACCAAAATCAAAATATCGGTGGTATGGTATGGTCGTCAGGTAATATTATTCAAACAGGATATGGTCGTGCAAATGAAACTCGTATCGTCAGCTGAGAAACGCAACTTTTCCCACCGTTTTGTCAAGCCAATTACCCATTTTATCTTCCTTCTCTCACATCTCGCCCATCTATTATTTTTGGTATCCAGTTTTGTTTTGTTTTTTTATCCTATTTTCCATCCAATTTTGTCACATCTTTTAAAACCTCACTTCTAGCCTCGGCGGCCCCGCATCGGCAGCCGGCTTGAAATGGGCATCCTGCAGCGCCTTCCGCCGTCTCTTGACCTCCTTCCGCTCCTTCAAGCTCTCCCTCAGCCACTTAACACCCACAAACTCCACCTGTACCTTCCCCAAGCTCACTGTCCTCGGCTTCTTTCGGCGACTGGACGCCCCGTCGCTGTGGACACCAGCTGTATGCGGCCGGTATTCATAGAACTCATGGTCCTCGTCGTATCCGTCGTTGTAATTGTGGAACCGCGAGTCATAGCTGCGTTTCGGTCGCCACCAAGGCGATAACTTTGACTTCTTGAACCCCGTTGGCATCTTCGACAAGCTCGGCCGCTTAGGCATCTCGGAGGGTATGGTGTTGTCGAAATCGATGAGCGGCTCTGGCGCCGTCGACGGTCGAGTGCTGCTGATCTCATTCACGACGGAGGGCAGGCGCGGCGGTAGCGGGACCGACGGTGTGGAGTCCGATCCGCCGTGCACGTGGACGACCGGCACACCGGCTAGAGGATTAGGCGTTCCCTGGCGGACGGGATTTCTGCTGCTGGAGGCCTCATCGACGAGGGCCAGCGGGATAGGTTGGAATCCTAGCTGCTTGATTCCCGCTCCAGCTTCGTCGGCGGCAGGCGTCGGCGGGATCAACTGGAACATCACCGGCTGCGGCTGCGCCGGGAGATCCTGCTCCCGCGCCCGTTCCTTGCCCTTTCCGCCAGTCGCAGACGTCTCTTCACCCAAGGACAGGTTTGGCCCCTCGCCGAAGGAAAATTGCGGGACATGCTGGTAGAATTGCGCCGCCTTGTTTTTCCCATTCTTCGATAACGACGATGTAGACGCCGGATCTGGGAATTCGGCAGGTTTACTTCCCTTTGACCCAGTACGCACGAGGACCTCCTTCACCGATCCGCTACGCACAACATCCGCACTGATAATCTCCGCCTGCTCGCCGACGCCGAGAACCTCGACGCCGCTGGAAAACGAGAAACGGCTGGCATTCGGCAGCTCGAGATCTTCATTATCGTCGGACGGCTTCTGTCCAACGTTCGCTGTAGCCAAGCTTGGCCTACGGGAACCCGTCGCACTCGCCTCGTTCTTCTTACCAACCAAGCTCAGCAGCAGCTCTGACGGCCTACCAGTCTTGCCAACCGAGCTCCTGCGAGCAGGGATAGGTGGCGGGCCATCGTCAATGCTTCTACTGCGCCCACGTCCTCGCGACCCGTCGCTGACCGCATTCGCAGAACTGCTGCGTTGACGTTGGCCTGGGAGCGGCTCCTTACGTCCTCTATCGTTGTAGACCGAGCTGGAATCGATAGATTTCCCACGGCTATGTGCACCTGGCCGTTGCGAGGTCGGTGGGTAGGACTTTGTAGGTACGGTTTCCGATGACCCGTTCCGCGAATGAGACAACGATGAAGTCCGTGTCGGAATGGACGGACGAGTAGGTGTTGAGTGAGACGAAGCGATGGAAGGCGCAACTTTAGTGGGTGGTGTCTGTGGTCTCGCCGCTTTCGGCGGGATAGGTGGTGGTAGCGACTCATCAAGAGGATTAGGTCTTTCAAACGGCGTCCGCCCTTCCACCGGGGTGAAGAATTCGGTATCGTTCGTAGAATTGCTACCCAAAGACGTCTGTGTGAGATTGCGGGTGAATGTCGGCGGCTGAACTTGTCGCGGAGTTTCTTCGGGACTCTGAGCTGTCACTGCGCCCCTAGCAATCTTGGCCTGCGTTGGAGTCGACTGATTGGATGCATTACGTGCCGCCTCCTCCTCCTCGCGCTGCTTCTTCCGTAACGGCGAGGACCGCAGCAGCGCCTCGATCTCGCTGACGAGGTCGGAGTTGGGGTCCGGCGTCATCGGGTCCATTCCGCCCGTCCCAGCAACCGGTGACTCCGGTGCAGGAGGAGGAGGAATCGTCGGAGTTGCCTGTTCCGCCGGCGTTGCTTCTGCCGGACGAGAAGCTTGCATCTCCTCGATTGCCTCCCGCGGCCACTCCTGGAACGGCTGCTCATGCTCCACTGGTGATGCGTCGGCCAAGTAGCTCTGCTCCGCCGGCGAAGGCGGCCGCTCCTCATCCGACGGGCTCAAATGTGCTTCAATGATCTCCTCGTAGTCGTCGTAGAAGGGGTTCTCCACAGGCGAGTCCGGTAGTTGCGACTGTGGTCTCGTATGCGCATAACCTAATTGCTCGCCCGTCTGCTGCCGTTCTCCCGGCGGGGTAATTGGCGGTGATGGCAGCGTATGTGTGCTCGCCGTCTTCCTGATCATTTCAAACTGCGAGGTCCGCGTCCCCAGGGCTCGCAAGTTGCGCCAGCTGCGCATCTTCCGGACCCTGATCGCGCCCCTTCCGCCCGCGGGCTCCATGCGCGGCATGTCCATAACCCACGCCTGCACCGTTGTGACAGGCTTCGGTGTGTGCGTGCTCGGCGGCCTGTCCATCGTGGAAATCTCGTCCAGCAGCTGCGTGATCGCGGGCGTCAGTGGAGATAGTGGCATGTCTTCGAAGTCTGTGCTGCCACCGGATCCGCGCTGGTTCGCGGTCTCATGCGCATCCAACGAGTTGCGCGGGGTGGTGTCCGGCGAAGCTTCCGTGGAGGGCGGAGGGGGCCATGCGGGTCCAGGGGTGAGAGTGTACAGCGAATCTTCGTCGCCAGGTGGTACGGGTGTTACGTCGCCGTCGACGCTTTCAGTGGGCGATGGCGAGCTAGGTGTCTCAGCGGATGACGGTTTGGAAACTTCGCTGAACCGCCAGGCGATCACTGGTTCGTCGAGAGTGGAGTCCTGAGGTAGCACAGGGATCCCGAGACCTAGTCCGAAGCCCGAAGGTACGGATGACTCCCGCCCCTTGCCTCTATCCCTCTTCGGGGCGAAGATATCGTCATCTTCGGACGTTTCAAAGATGCGCGACGGAGAGTTGGAGCTGCGGAAGCTGCGACTGTCCTCGGGACGCGGGGTTGTCGAGCGGGCGGAATCCCTCCGGCGGCGCTTCAGCCGCGGAGATGGCGTTGTCGCAGCTTGAAACAGCTGTCGTGAGGTCTCCGGGCTCTCAGCGTAGAAAGGTATTGTCGGCGACGGGTCCTCGAGGAAGGAGAGTGGTGATAGAGCAGCCGACATCATGTGTGTCGAGGTCGAACAGTGGAGGAACTAAGGGAATGTGGCGCAAGAAGGTTGTTCTTACTGAAGGATGACGACGGATAAAATAGAATGACCCAACCGAACGAGTGAAAAAGAGGGTCAGTAACAAGTAACAGATTATAAAGCCGTCATTGCTGCTGCGGGAAAAAGGTTATCCTATGCCGCCAGGTCTGGAACGAGTATTCGAAGGTCCAGATATTATATCGGGTGGTCGATCTGAAAAGGCGCAAAAGGGACAGCAAGCTGTCACAGATCCTGGGTGCTGTACTATATTAATACGTCGTCCGTCTGTGGAACGAACAAGGGCGCAAAGCAAAAAGGAAAGAAAGCGAAAGGGCAAACAAGAGCCTTATGTAAAGGAAATCGCGAGCTGACGACAAAATGATATATTCTTATAAAAAGAGAAAAGCGGCGGGCAGGGGAAAAGAACAGAAATAATCCGTCGCCGGATGAGTCGTCTGAGCACGATGGCCTCTTGCTGCAGACAGCTGCAGCCAGCGGGCCCACTCGGCGTCTGCAAATCAAGCTGCGCAGACCAGTCGTTTCCAGGTTTTCGGTGGCGTCGGTCAGTCCCAAGCGGTCGTAGCTTCGGTGCCCTCAACCGTGCATGTGCAATGATGCTACCCTGCTGGAAAGACGAATGTTTGCGGACAGGTTCTGCCAAGGTGGATGGATGAATTAATAGCGTCGTCGGCCCTTTTTAGCCTGCGTGGAGCCTTGCATCACCAGCCAACCAGTTCGCTCGGCCGTCGACATGGAGCATCCGGTGATTTTATCAGCAAGCGGATCGTAGCCATCAGATTATGGGAATTCGGAAACCCGACCCGCGAGTAATCTGACACCGCGCCAACGTAGACAAATGATACTCGTAGCTCCTGGAGCAGAGACCGCCCTTGCAGCCTCTGATACGTACAGCTCGAAGACGGTCGCATGGCGATTCCTTCGGGCAATCAAGCGTGGCGAGGCCGTGCTGGCCTCAACCCCCAAGGCAAAAACCACGAGCAGAGAAAGAGAAAACGAGGGTGCTAGCATCGCGACGGATGCTTTTTCCTTTTTCCCTCTCACTCCCATCCACTCACATCCCACAGCATCAGATGGTCGGAAGCCCAAATTTGGCTACAAATTTCCCCGGCCGAATGAAGGATGAGGACGACGCCGTCGGTCGGCCACCCGGAGCCGTCGATTGGTCCAGCGGGTCTGAGCACCGCCTTTCCCCTGCAAGCTAGCTCGCAAGCTTGTCGGGCAGACCAGGCAGCTCCCCTCACCGCCCTCCAGCTCGTAGCAGCCGGGACGAGACAGCTGTTTGACCATCTCATTGGCCGCGAGCAAGGCTGCACGTCGCGGGACACTTGCCATTTTCACTCATCCTTTGCGTCGATAGGCTCGTGCATAAGGCTGGCCGACGCATCTGATGCTCTTCCATCCGTCATGGACTGCAACTCATCCAGTGTTGTGGAGGGGTACGCGAGTCGCTGTCTCGGTGTCGGCGGTGGACTGACGGAACCAGATGGTCATAGCTGGCTGGCTGGGCCCACGGTGGGCTTTGTCTGTTTGTGTCTGAGAGGTCCTGTGACGGCGTTTCGAGGTTCCACCAGATTGGATCCCACCGATCGAGATCAGACGGCGCCCGGACCTCTCGCGGTGATTCGTCATCGGGGCTGCCGGGCGATGCTTCTTTCGCATTCCAGCCCGTCTCGGCTCCGTTTCTGACCATGTTCTGACCATGCTCTGACATGCGTGAGGGAGGATATCGTCAGAAACGACTAACTTTCGCGGAAAGCTCCCACCTGGGTGAGCAGGAGCACCAGTAAAGCGAGCGAGTCAGCAGAGCAGCTTATCCATCGAAGATTCCACAGTGGAGTGATATACACACATATGAGACTTATCAAATCCCACTGCCTTGGGTCTGATCTCGGAGTCGTCGATGTGATTCGATGTGATGATGCTGCCAGAGTCGCTGCCAGCCAAATGCAACCCAACGTCGCACTGCAGCCTGGCCGCAACACAATGCGGTTTCTTCACTCCAAAATACTCCCACCGTACACGGAGCACATCCCAATTGCCTCATGAATCCTCACCGCCAGCACCTCAAATAAAGTAGTACATACAGTATACACGTACATACATACATCCTGCATGCACGACAGCCCACCTGCACATTGACACGAGAACGTACGCTGCAAAGATATAAAACGTCACCTCGGTGGAACGAGCTTACTCCCTACATCCTCTGCACTGTACTGCTTCTGCAGATACATCTGAGACGCAGCACTGTACTGCACATCTGCATCTGCAGACGCACGAGCCAACACGCACAGATACATTTATATAGCCCGCACCGCATATATATACAAACCCGGCCACGAAGCAGACGCTGAATATATATACGCACGCGGACATCTGCATCTGCAGGCGCAGGTTCCACAGTCACCAGGTTATCATTCATCAGAATCTAGAAAGCTACAATAGGAGCCAACATCAACACGTATATTCGCCACCAGTGCCAGTGATCCTCAGCCCTAAATTATTTCATACAAACAGACAACGTGGACAGACGTAAATGCAACAGAACTAGAATATACAGCTAGCTAGCTAGCTATCGTGCAGTAGTATCAAGGCTGCAGTGTCCAGTAGACCTGGATGCTTCCATATTTAGATTCTATAAGACAGTACGATTAATTACGTATATATAAAGCGAGTCATCGTAAGGACCGAGGTATTAAAAGCTACGCATCACGATATGCACACGTAGTTGCGTCATAATGTCGTATAAACATCGATATCTAACGCAATAGAAACTAGTAGGGCCGGAATCAACGGATCGGGTACGTATACATCGTACCACGGTACTAGTTCGTAATCCGTAAATCCGTAAATCCAGTAGGAACGCAAATTCGAAATGCAGACTAACTACGAAAGTAAAAAAAAAAAAAAAGGTATTAATCACAGTCCGCACAAACAGATTGGTATATCCCACACCCGCACATGAATGTCCAGCTGTTAGTCACTGGCTTTAGCATGAGGAATTTGTATGGAAGGGAAGAGATAGATGTCTAGACTAACAAAACAGCTGGCTGAAAGATGGCCGTCAGCCAGTCTTCCCAGCCTCCTCCTCGTCCGCAGGCTCTGCAGGCGTCCCAGCTTCCTAAGCCTGGGCGCTGACCACCCCGCCGACGTCGCCGTTCCTCTTTCTCCGTCCTAGCAGCGTCGCATTGTCCAAACTCAATTCGAACCCAGCCTTCTTTCTGCCTCTTTCCACCTTTTGCGGTTGTGGCTGCTGCTGCGCTTTCGGCAGGGCGCGTTTCTGCGCTGTAGCGCTGCTGATGCTCGCCCGCCGCATATCTCGCTCCACGCCCTCCATCTCATCTATGGGGGCCATAACCGCACCGGCGTGCTCGTCGTATTCTTCATCTTCCTCGTTAAGAGTCATGTTTGCAGTAAGACTCGTGAACGTCGCCTTATGCTTCTTGCGCTGCTTCGTCTCTTCTTCCATCCGGTGGACGGCGTAGCCGACGTCGAAGACTTCGCGCAGCGCGAGGTTTCCGGGGGACCGGAAGTCCATCCGCTTGCGTTCGCCACCCGGTGTGAAAAAGTCGTCCAGCAGCATCGGCGAGCCGTCCTTGTAGTAGCCCGACCGTGATGCGGCGGGTGTTGCCAACGGTGGTGCGTCGGGAGCCGGCTGGGTCTCCTCATCCGTGTTGCGGATCCAGGGGTGCGCCATGAATTGCTCGATGGTGTATCTCGCATCGGGATCCACTGTCAAAAGATGCGATACCAGGTCCTGCGCAGGCTTGGAGATATCGTCCCACCACGGTGACAGGAACGTATACTGTCCCCGGGCAACCTTCTCAGTAAGAACGCTGATGCTCTCGTCGTAGAACGGCGGGAAGCCGCAGAGGAGAGTGTATAGGACGCATCCGAGCGCCCACATGTCCACGGACTTGGAGTAGCGCTCGTCCTTGACGATCTCAGGCGCAGTGTACCCGACAGTGCCGCAGGGCGTCATCGTGACAGAGTCCCAGACGACCTTTGAGAGGCCAAAGTCGGCGATTTTGATCCGTCCGATGCCGCCTGCACCTAGGCCGGGGATGAATTCACCCTCGTCAGCCTTATCTTCATCGTTGGGGTTTTTCGGTTTCGGGTTCTTCGTGGGGATGAACGGGATGGGGTCGAATAGTAGATTCTCAGGCTTGATGTCACTGTGAGATATATGACGTCAGACACCTTCGGTTCTCAGCACAAGGATAACATATACCAACATACCGGTGGACAACTCCCTTCTCTTCGTGTAGATAACGCAGGGCTTCAGCAACCTGCACGATGACATGTCGACTTAGATCCTCCGAGAAATACGTGAGCCTGACGATCTGGTGGAATAGCTCGCCGCCTTGACATAGTTCTAGAATGATGTAATAGTAAGATTTCGACTCCGAGAATGAGATCAACTTGACGATATTCGGATGGTTGAGTTGTCGCATAATCTGTACTTCCTTCAGAATGTTCGCCCTCTGCACCGCATCATCAAAGTTAGTAAAACAGCTTGCAGACATTGCGCACGACACTGGAGGAGCAACAGATACAATGATGATATAGCACAAGGAGCAATGACAAGCATGATACAAAAGCTACTCCTCCAAACCCCGCCAAAATCAAAATGAAGCAAAAAAATAAATACATCAACAAATTTACCGCACCTCAACGGTTTTTGGGATCTTCTTGAAGTCCGGATGCATGTGATTGGCGCCCTACACGTGTCGCACGTCGAAGAAGTGGTTATTATCGGTCTCCAAAAAAGCATCATTGCCACAGCAGGAGCTAAAATAAAGATCGGTAGAAGTTCGTCTATGGTATCGTCTCGGCCGGTCGCAGATCGTCGAAACAGGGTCATCTCGTCTGGCGTGTGAGATGTTGGAAGGTCGATTGTCGGAAAGTAGGGACACCAGGCTGCATCGGACAGAGAAATTTATGTAGTATATTTACACAAATGTTGAAAAAATCTTAGGATTTCTGCTTTTCGCCTCGAGAGTATCATGTGGAATGATATCAAACGAAAGTTGTTGGAGCTCTCTGTCCGATATATTCATGCCTGGACGGGCCATCCACATCTCATTGGGCGAACTGGGCCGTCGCGGGAATAGGAAGTGATTCTGCTGAACTCTGCAATGGAACAAGACAAACGGCTGAGGGAGGTTAAGCTTACCTGACTTGAGCTCAGTTCGTACTTCCTCACCACCTTGATGGCGACCTCCCCAAGCTCCCCTAACGAGTCTTTCGCTCGATAGACGTTGCTGAAGGCGCCATCTCCCATCTTCTCCAGCAGGATCCATCGCTCCAGACCGGGGTATCGCGGTAGCTTGCCTCTGCTTTCCCGTTCTTCGGCTACTATCCGCGCGACAGCTGTGTCTCGGTCTTCGGATTCGTCCACATGCTGCTTTGGTGGCTGCTTCGGAGCGATTTGGTGTTCAGCCTGGGCAGCCAGGTTGGCCTGCGCTCCTCCAGCGGGAATCGCGTGGTCCCCAGCCTTCTCGCCATGATGCTTGCTATGGTGGTGATGGTCTGAGTGCGGCTCGGTTACGGCGTGGGCGTGGGCATGTGTGCTGGCGGTCGTCGCAGGAGCGGGCCCTGGATCTCGGGCTTGTTTGCCGTGGCGGATGAAGTTTTTTAGGTTCTGCATGTGCGAGGCCATGGCGGCAGCTGTTTAGTATCTGTCGAGCAGCAGCACCGTAGCAGATAGAGGTGAACGGGAATATAGAGGATGAGAGGTACGTATCGAAAGGACAGAACGAGAGCGATGGGGTACAAAGAAGGCGGGAAGGGCGACGAATAAGGTTAACGTTAGATGTCCTGATGGAGGGGCGTCATGCAGGAATGAAGGCAGGATGACGTTGTGGACAGCTACCAAAACCGGCAAACGTCAACAGCCAATTCCCTCCAGCAGAACCGGACGCGCACGCCAGCCCAGCCATCACCACCAACAGCTTTCCGGCGGATGCGATACAATTTAAATACCACGACCACGAAGGCCACCTGTCAAGCAAGGACGCCAGGAGAAAAAGGCTAGCCAAGAATGGGATGGGCCGCAAGGCCACAAGCTAGAAGCAGGCACGGTTGTGATCGCACCGAGCTCGAGGAATGCCAGGACGAGCACATACATACAACATACATATCAAGGCACGTATGTGTACTCTGTCTGAATGTCTGTATGCAGGCATATCTGTATGGCTGGGCCCGATCGCAGGCTAACTTGAGCATGTGGGACAATTTCGAGTAAGCATGCGGCACATGGCAGATACTCCCGTCTCGCAAAGGACCGTCGTCGTGCCTCGCAGAAACACCAGCAAAACAAGGTTATCTCGGTGTCAACGAAGCGACGAAACAAAAAAAATCATGAAATGCAGTGCTGCTGCTGCTGGAACACGCCGGAGCTAGTTGGCCGCATGGGCCCTGCCGGCAGTCATGTGCAATGACGTCTATCGGGTCGCGGCCAGCTTATTTCTTCGCGCCTTGGAAACCCAGCTGGGCCAACCAAACGGGGCAGTTCGAGCAGGACTGGGCGCTCGCTTCAACAGTCCCTTCACTCGGGCTGTTGGTGCACCAGCCCCTCTTTCCGGTGGCAAGAATGACGGCATGGGCAAGCCACAGTACGGGAAAAGCGAGAGCAGCAATTGCAATTGGTGACCCGGCCAGCCGAAAACGAGGCAGCCTGTTGTCTGGTCTTCACCAGCATGCAGAAAAGCTGAAGTTGGTCGATCAATACGCTTCTCCTGGCGGGGCCGTGAGAGTGCCACAGGGAAGACCCTTCAATGGAAACTTCTCTGGCATGCATGAAATCCCATATCCTCCAGGAATGCAACCACCAAAAAAGTGGTGGATGATAGCGGGGTAGTAAGAGGTAAGAAAGCAAAAAGGTGAATACAATGACGACACGAAAAAGTCGAGCACCAGCCTCGATAAAGCAAGGCTAGCAGAGAAATGCGTGGACTTACCTCGATCATCGGCATCGTGGACCACTTCCCCCCAGAAATTCCGTGTAACCGGAGGATTGGTCTGTACCTCTGTTTCACAAAGAGCCGTCTCTATAGCGTCTGCCAGTGGAATCGAGCAAAAACTTTGCGGTCGTAGAGGGGTATTCGTGTTAAGCCAACTGTTGGGACTCTGGAATCTGGGATTCCTCGGCTGGCCGGAGAGCCGATCGATGCTGCGTCGACTTCCTAGCTGGTGAGACGCACGGCAGGGAAAGAAAAAGAACGAGAGAAGCAGGCGCAGGAAAAGAAGGAACGTACGGCGATGGAGGGGTGATTTCTAACTGTGCACCTGTGTGTCAGGATGTATAGAGAAGAAAGGATCGAAGGAGCGACGTATGTCTGCTACGAGTAGAGTGAATTAATACCAGGCAGGACAAGAATAGATTCGAAATCAGCGGGACAGCGCCCTGGATTAGATCGTCTCGTCGCTTTCGCGGTTCAGTTGGTTCGCGACCTGAACCAGACTTGGAAAGCAGACAGGCACGGCAAATGCAAGTTAGGGCAGCTTGGATTTGGTATGTAATACTGGCTGGCGCTGGATGACGCTAGGAGCAGCAGCTAGGGCAGACGATAAAAAAGATTGCGGCTTTAGCGCGGATGCGGAGGATCGGGCAGACTAATCAGAATGCAAACTAACTCTTTGAATAAAATGATATCGTATGCAAGAAGTTACAACTCTAGAATATTATCCCAGGCAGCCGTAGCTCCGGGATGTTTCGTTTGCGTAAAGAGACGGTTTGCCGCGATGTTACTTCGGTATATGAGCTGGATATCGGAGGGCGATGTGGCCTGGTGGATGTAAGGGTACCACGGGACGATATTATAAAGAAGCAGCGGGTAGCGTTAATGACGACGAAATGATGGCTTGATGATGCCGACGGCAGCGACATTTCAGCCGATGACTGCTGTCTTGGTAGAAGTTGAGACTAAAATATTAATATTGTCTCTCAGCTCTTCGATCTCGCGCATGGCCACTTCACATTTGAGAAAACGTATCCTTCGCTCGTTCGTCCGATAGTAGCCTCACGGTTATTCATTCGCCCGTCTTGCAGCTGTGGCAAGAAAACTCGCGCGGGCTATGATGTCAATCCTCCGGGATCTCGTCTCAGCTTGCAGCCTGATCAAGACCGCCACGTGCAGGACGCCGCAATCCGGCCGGGACGCTGGATTTGCTTGACTCGAATCCAGCGCATCCTTTACGCGCCGCGAAGGCCCGTTGGGATGAAGCTGTATTTATATATATCCCAAATCCTACTAAGGCCTGGCATTCGTGCATGTTGGAGATGCGCGGATTATAAATCGGGCGGGAGGCAACGGGTAACCTCATCTGCAACACACCGCTCAACGCAACGAACGGGCTACCGTCAGCTTGAGGTCACCGCGCGAATACACATCAGTATGGTCTTACTACATTACAATGCTTGTGATCGGTGCGCATTCAGAGAAGACGATACATTTACATACATGGTTATAAGAACGTCGGACTGATTTCTGGTCGACCGAATTTTTGGCTGTAGCCTGATAATAACGTGACTGGGTGGCGATATATCTCAAAGATTCATATTTTTTTCATGGTCACAAGCTCCTAAGCTTCTGTGCACAAAGTACTTTCGAGGCGAAGGAGAAAAAAGTACCCTATCGTAGTCCCTCGAGATTTCCTAGTTCTCACAATGTCCAATATCGGTCCAATCGCCCATGCCCGTGGTTCAGAGTCTCCCCGCTCCCGCTTACCTATGCGCATGCATGCCAATTAAGTAAGTATATATTAATTATTATCAATCCTCGCAAATTTTCTGTCGATATCTTGAATCCATGAAACTATTTGGCGTAGAGTAAAGTAGGTAGCTTCTTCGCAGCTTACAATATGAAACCCGATTTAATATTTATATCAACTCAAAGTTAACGGCGATATATTGACCTATATATATTGATGTTCGGAATATTCCGGTCGCGCTGCAACCCGTTGACCGCGCCAGCCGCAGCGCGGGAGGAACCCCAAATTACGGCCTGCAATGTAACCCAACCTGGATTTACGACCGCCAAGTAGTGTGGCCGCTAGCTGAATCGGCAGCAAAAGGTGCTCCGCAATCACGTTAAAATTGGCGCCAAGGAATCCAATCTTGTGTCTCCACGATAGTCTGGGGCATATCGCGCGACGCCGATATGGAGAAACTCAAGTGCGGATTGAGTAAATAATTGAGTAAGGGAAATCAAAACAAATGCATTCCACGGAACATGGAGGACAAGCCTTGGTGGTCGCACAAGCAAAGTCTTGGGTGGTCTGGGCATAAGTAGCCACTGGTTCGCTCCATAGTTATCGTGGACCCTATCCGTAGTTGTTTCCCCAGATTCCCGCTGTATATCTTAGCGGTTGACTCTCTTATCTTGCCATGGGTCTTAACTTTCTCAATTCGAAGCTCCTACTTGGGTTGCTGCTACTTGTGGTGCAGCTTCAGCCGACTGTTGCCAATTGGTTTTGCAACAACCAGTGCTACAGTTGTCCATCTATTCTGCGTCAATGTTCTGGACATGTCGACCTCAAGCGAGTTTGCCATGATGCTCGGAAATATCGTAAGTGGATGTGTTTGCCCAGAATATATCTCCTAGATTTTACTATTGATTCATGAATGGTCAATTGAATACCCTGGGAATAATATACATTGACGTTATATGTCATTTTGTAGCTCGGACCCAGCGGCCGCCATGCACGACGACGGATATCCAGTATCACAAAGTCACAAAATACGGTGCCTGCACTCGAACTCGCACGGCGACTCACTGGTCTCCGATCAAAGTCGTCACCCAGCATCCCTGCGTGCCTACCACGAAGACTGTGGTCGTCGCGACGCACACTGTCCAAGCTACGAAGGAGACGGTCTCTGTCTCCACCGCCTCGACTACAATTACTATTACTGATACGTATGTTGTCCATGTAGCCTATCAGATATCAGTCTAGTATACATTCACAATGGACGACCGGAAGTACCACCATGAATCGTATCGACTTGCGCTAACGACCCGTGGATTAGTATCACGATTGCGGAAAGTCCGACCCCGCTTCCAAAACGGGCGATCGCAACCATCGAAGAGAGATATGCACTCGATGATGCAACTCTCTCTGCTGCCTGCTGTGAGCGACTTCAACATTTTGTATACCTGTGTAACTGGTTGATCTGAATTAACTCACCGATATTTCATTTACCAGACTGCTACTGGAACCTCGCCCCGAAGAAGACCGTCCGTCACTATCAGGCCAAAACGACCACTTACTACAGGGACTCCAAAACCCTCTATCACACAAAGACGCTCTGCAAGCCATCCACCAGAACAGTACCATGCCACAGTACCGTCGTCAAAGACATCACGACCACAATCACACACACCAACACAGTGAGAGAAGTCTCCACCACGACCACAACCATTACCTCCACCAGCCTCATCACCACCACCATCTTCCCAGCCCCAGACCCGACCCACTGCCCATCCTCAGACACAGTCACTGCCCCAGAACTCGGCGAAAACCAGCTATGGTCCTACTCCGTCCTCTACGCCGGCGCCGGCTTCCTCACCCGCTTCTTCAGCCCTGACGGCCCCGTCGGCCCCCTCCATGAATCTGTCACCGGACAATCCGTCTGCGAAGCCGTCTTCAACTGCGCTCTCCTCGCCGCTAAAGGCCGCTGGCTCTCCTGGGCGCTCACCCGCTACTACGGCACCCGCAACGACGAATGGAGCTGCGACGGCTTCGTCAACGCCCAGAACATGCCAGTAAACTTCACCGACACATCCGCCTGGAACATCCCCAGCAATCGCGTGAGAGAAGCATACCACTATGTCCAGACGGGCCTGCACGACCCGTCCTTCGGGCTATTCGGCGTAAATTGCAGCCTGATCCCAACCCCCGGCAGAATCTATCATTTAGACCGCTGGATACCGGGATACACGCTCCCCGACGACAACCCCGCCAATCCGCCGGGCTCGCCAGCGCCGATTCAGACGGTGATTCCCACGGATAACGGGTGTGATGCTGTCGATGCGTGTGCGGCGTTCGCGAGGTCTGGTTCGTCGATGGCGGTTTATAAGAGCTTTAATGTGTATTGGCAGTATAGTCGTGGTGTGTGGATTTGCCGCGCGTTCTTTGGGTTGTCGCCGGGGTTCGACGCTTATACTGTTTTCAATTACGATGCTGTCGTGAGTTTCGGATTTGCGACCTTCGCGGATGGTAGTTAGTACTTGCGCTTCGAACATGGGGAGACGATGTCTATCGGAAGGACGAGCCAACTAGAATGTACTTTGAACTGATTTTATAATACTCATATGCTCTACCAGCTTGCAAACGCCTCTATAGAGGAAGGAATGTAGTATGCACCGATAATCTAAAAGTAGCCTAATACTATACTTCAGCGAGTTAGCAGTGTACGTACCATTTCAGGAATAATGCGACCAACAGGGATTGTAAAGGTACTTAAGCCGGGGCATCGAAGCCTGTGTGAATAGCGAGTTAGAAGACGGAGTCTCACGGCGGTATAAGTATCTGGTCCACGTCGCTGGGTACTGCTGGTCACGGCCCTCGATATATTGCTCGCGTAGACGTAGGCTTGGAGAGTAGGGATGGATGAGTATAGCAGAATTAAGATATCGTCACCCTGGCTTGCTAGGATAGCCTAGTCCACAAATATGAAGTGTACGGTGAGTTCGAGTTATGTTACACACACCCCCACACACGTGCACACAACAACAGATATAAAAAATTCTGAGTATGAGGCCTCGAGGCTGGCCAGGCAACAAAAGATCGCAGTCACAGCTGCACAGTCATGAAGTCACTGATTACGAGCCTCATGCATCAGCTCGTACATTAGACTGAGGACGGCTCGAGCTCAACAATTGACGCGTCAGAGCTATTCTAGATTGCATCTTCGCGATTAGATTATCGACAAGCGTATCGATGATGGGGTAAGTCTGGACTGAGACTGATCGACGGGCCGGTATCTATATTATCGTGGTATCGTCATCTTGATCAGAGATGGCGGATGCGAATTATTTTTTACAGAAGGCCAGCAGTGTGTGTGTAGGCGACAAGACCCCGGGGCACGACCGGCTGTCGGGCGATTTGAGAAAATTCTAGCCTATGAGATTCTCTGAAGCATGAAGATGCTGTGGGCGGTCATTGAAAACAACTGGAACTTTCCATCACAGCCGTCGACACAGCAACATCGCCAAAAACAGAAAATGTGTCCCATCTGAAGAAACCCTCACCTCGCCGGTGGGAGTATAAATAGCTGGCCTCCCCCAGGAATTTCTTTCCTCTTCTTCTTCCCTCTTCACCATACAGTGATGGTCATACGAGCGCTTGCTCAGTACCACACATAACAAGCTTTGGGAGGCCCTTATCCCAGCTCCTACACAAGGGGCGGCTCCTTGACCGGAGGCCAGTAAGTTCTCACCTCACCTCTCTTCATCTTATCTTCTTCTCTTGGTGGAACCGACTAACCATCTGCATCGTCGATGCAGACTGACAGTGCGAACCGTGATGTCTAGGAAATTTCGTGGGTGGGTGGGTGAGGTTTGTAGAAGCGACCTGGCACGACAAGGACGACTGCCAATGCTACGCATGGTAGCGGATGGGTGGGTGGGTACGACGAAGCGACCGGCACGACAAGGACGACTGCCTGCTACGCAAGAGTAGCGGTTGGGTGGGTGGGGTAAGTAGATCTATAGAAGCGACCCGGGCACGACAAGGACGACTGCCCTTTTACGTAAGGTAAAGGAAGGGTGGGTGGGCATGCGTAACGTGATATGTGCACCGTAAAGAAGTGAGTCCAATCCCTCCCCATTGTTTCATCATTGTTCATGGCTTGACGCCAGTTGCATGCAGGTCTGTAAGCGCTGCAGCATCGTAATATGACGCCTCGGGTGGACCCTCTTCGGAGTGGACTAGCATCGATGGTTCGTCGATTATGAGATCTCATATAATTTTTGGACCACACAGAGTACCTCTGGCAATTGCTATGTTTCTCTATCACTCTTTTTTCCATTGATTGGATTTGTGATATCGAATCCGTCGAAGGAAATATGTGTATCAATGGGTGGATGACTGCTTTAGTATCCACGTTTCGTAAGTCAACTGTGCTGTACCGGCCTTTACCCTTTGAATATACGGGAGACTTTCGAATCTAGATGCTCGTAGATGCTCTTCATATACTCTCTATTCGCTATCAAGGAGAGAAACAGTCAGGTTTTTGGCCCACAACAGCCCAGGTAGCAGCATTGGTGTCCCGCCAACCGAAGTTGTCGAAACACGACGCGTTGTGTGTGTGTCTTTTTTCGTGAGTGGCTGTTACGCCACATCACCAGCCTCTTCTTGGCATAGGACGAGGACTTCAAGCCGGCTTCGACTCCCAGATTCCTCGATGGACACTGCACTAACATCCACGTATCCGGGCCGAAGCGCGACCGTTCGATTGGCGCATACAATAACCCGGTTCCATCCCTTGCAAAGCTCTCCCTTTTTCCCGGACTCGTATGCTCGAGCGATGAAGCTAACGTACCATGTCGAACGCGTGTAGAAAGCCTTGAGCATCTGCCGGCTGCCAGCTGCTGACTGCCTTCCGCAACTTGCGACGCCAGGCAGCACGCATGTGACCTCGACCATCGTACTTGCGAGAATGCCCAGCGTCCCTGAGGCTCGAGAACACCGGAGAGCACGTCAGCTGCGAAAGGCACAGTCTGACGTAAATACGCCAGCCGACTACAAAGCTGTCGAGGAGATCCTAATCCGATATCCAGCTGGATGTTCGAACGCCAGGCATCGGGGAGGGTACGCAGACAGCCTAGCCGGAATAGGCGCGTCCTGGGCGACGGGCCTGACAGGAAAGCAGGGGTGCAATCTCAAAGTCGGTAACCTCAAACAATCGATGCAATGGAGGCGACATTTTAACGCACCGAACTGCTATCCGCGATACAAAATGGAGGCTTAAAAGACGGCTATTTAAACTCCCGGTCTTCATTATCCAAACTACCCGAGAACGCTTCGCATCACCAACATCGTCGTCTCAAGCTCAAGCTCGCCTGATAGTACTCGGTTTCTTGACTGTAATTATTCTGCTCTGGGTGGCGCCAATCGTCCTGAGTGCCCCGCGGCGCAATGAGCTTCACCTTCGCGACAAACACTTTGGAACCACCCAGCAAAGACACTCACGACTACCAGACGCCTAGCACGGATGGTAAGCACGGTTGTCGCTCCTGATGTCGCGATTGCAGCACGTTGAAATAGATTAACGCCATCTGCAGACTCTGCACTCTGGGACTGCCAGGGTTCCAGCGACCCAGCTGGCCCTGCCTATCCGATCGGACTTGCATACAATTGGAACGATCTCTCAGCCTCGCAAGAGCCTCTCGCGATACCGCAACACATCCAGCCTCCTGCGCCAATCCACTCGAACGGGACCAGCTCGCTGGGCGGCGCGCCTGTGGAATGGCAGCAAGGGTCATCATATCACTATCTGAGCATGTATGCTCAGGACTCGTCCCTGTCGCTGCCCTGGCCATCTCCTCTCGTTCTAAAAGGCTCTGCGCAGGCGGCATATGGTTCTGAAGTTCCGATTGATGCATTCGCGACACCTGGTCTCGCGTGGGGCCAAAGCGTAACCAAAGTGACACCCGACGGACACCCGAAGGAAAGGTCTGGTCTACAGAGCCAGCCTATAAGTCCCCCAGGGGAATGGCACCAGATCTTCAGTTGGCTGGCCAATGCTAAGTCGAATTCTTCGGGGAGCAATCAAGCGACCAGCCGGGATATTGGCGCCGATGATATGCTTGGGGCGAATGGATTTTCGACCGCCAGCTTCTCTCCAGAGGCGCTACAATCTACAGTAGATCAAATCCTTTCCTCACAAAAGTATCCCGACAGTAGTCCAGAGGCATGTCGGAAGCAGGATGGACCAAAGGCGAAAGCGAATCGGAAACTCAATGATGAAGAGAAAAGAATCTACGTCTGCGACTTTGACCGCTGCGGCAAATCGTTTAAAGACAAGGCTGGGCTACGGTGAGAATGCATCATTGCTATACGATGAATCCACCCTTGGTATAACCGCATGCTGAGTTTTGCAAATTCCGTAGGAAACACAAGTACATCCACAATCCGCGCAGTTATCCTTGCAACGACTGCGCACACAAATTCCACACATCTCGAGATCTCAATAGACACTATCAGACTTGCCATACCGGTGGGGTTGGCCCCATCAGGACGGGGTCAACTTACCTCTGCCGATACCCTGGTTGCGGACGAGGCCCAAAACGGCCGTTCTCCAGAAGGGATAATGTGAGGCAGCATATCACAAACGTGCATCATGTCCCCGGCGACTTGGTGGATACAAACATCGAGGAAATTCCAGAAGCTAGCATGAGTAACACGGCAGATGTGACTGCTCCAGAAGTCAGCTCAACAGATGCTGGGGTCAACCTACAGACAGACCCTACGCTGGACGCACCCGGTGACGTCCCCATTGAGGAGACACTATCGGCTATAGTACCACCGGGCGGGGATCCCACATCCACTCTGACCACCGATGCGCCGAAGGAGAATGCCGCAGATATCGAACAATCCCTACCTGATACGGTGGCTGATAAGGCGATGTTCCGAGAGTTTACAAACCAATCGGATAGCGACGAAGAAGTTTTCGAATACGGTCCGCCGCCGATGCCCAAGCATAGGACGCCGCCCAGCCGTATGGCTCTAGACGCGCCCGACTATAGAGGCTACTCAGCTTTCGGGGAATCCGAAGAGTCGATTAACTCTATCTCTTCTATTCAACCTATCCGCCGGGTTATCTCGAGGAAGAAGGTCGCTTCCGCGAAGAGAAGTTACCTCAAGGGGACTCTCTCTAACCCAGCGAAATCAGACGCCCTGTCAGATCTCCTGGAGACGAAGCTCCAAAAGCCCACGCCGGGAGAGGACCGCCCCGGGCTACGAATGCGAGAAACTGCAAAAGTGGGACCGCCTCCTGCGCCCAGCCGTTCTCCCGGGTTATCTCTCGCACCGTTGGTTCCAGAGGATGAAGCTCTATTGCCGCCGCTGCCGCTACCGCCACCGCCATCGCTACCACCGCAATCATATGGCTTTGGGCATTCCAGATCCGTGAGTCCTTCTCGAGCCTTCGTTCCAGCTGCCGAAGAAGAACAGGCTCTACAAGTCAGCACAGAAATCACCCCACAACGAAGCGTACGGTTATCATACACTTCTGTCAACCGGAAACCGGCGCCAATGCCTATTTCATTCTCGGAGAAATATGGCCCGCTTGACGAATCCGGCTCAGATCCAGACATATCGAACGACATGTTCAGGATACCGCGCCTCGATACCGCGCCTGAAATCGGATACTGCGCCTCGAATCGGATACCGCGCCTCGAATCTCTTAGATTCCCTCGATCCATGAGATTACAAAGCAGTGTAACTCCCTTATCCGGAGTAACAGTGGCTGGTTCTGTTGTTAATTTCAACATTCAGAGACAAGCGAGTCTGAATCCTGATGCTTGCCAGTTGCTACAACCGCCTCAACAGCAACAAGCTGATATAACCCCAATGCAAACGGGTATACCCGAGAGAACTAGCGAGTCTCTGCCTCTTCGTCGGGCTCGGACCTCGAGCTTCTTTAGGTACTCGAAAGGAACACCTTTGTCGAGCGATGATAAAGTGAAGCTGCTGCCACTCCGGAGACTTTACTCGGCAGCCGTACCTTTCGAGGCCTCTACCCCGCAGACCAGTGACAAGGTCGAGAAGGCTACCCTTCCGACGTCATCTGGCGCCTCGGAAGACCGTTACAGAATGTCGATTGGAACACCGTCGTCCTTAACCTTCGACGAGAAACGTAAAGAGGCGCTGAAGAAGAGCCGTACCCAGAAATTTTTGGATATGTTTAAATACCCGCGACGACGGTCGCAGCAGGATGACGAGGCAGATAAAGACCTTGGTATGATATTCTACGCGATGACAATCCTCTCCTTGGTTCTGATACACATTGGCTATTGCTAACTGTACATGCGGTAATAGCGCTTGGCCTCCAAAATCTTGAGTTGGCTTGATGAGTGGAGGAACGGACTGGTCACCCATGGTATTGCGACTTCCGTTGCTGCTGTGACCTCGGTGCTCGATTGGGTAAACTACTAATTTGGTATATTGTATCGGTTTCGTCTCGCTGCTTCCGAGCGGGTTGGTCCGATTAAGTTGTTAAGTTGTTGCATATTGCATCCTATTGTGTTGTTTTGGTGATATTTGGCATAGAGAGTACTGCTGGCAGTTTGTGAGATCTTTGAGTTCGCTTCATATCTGCCGTGCGGTCTCGTTTATAGTATAGTTTTTTTTTTTTTTTCTTTTGCGGTATCGCTAGATGTTCCTGTTACGGTTGAGCGGGACGGGGAATTGGCTTTTTACGGTTCTATGCATATTTGCATCTGTCACGACGGTGGGTCTGGAAATGGGAATTAATGGGAATCACGGATGTGGCGTGGGTGTTCATATGGCGTCAGAGGCATGCGTAAATGGTTATATATTCTTTATAAGCACTAGCTATCTTTAATTATATAATCTATAGATACGAATTAATTATTGCACTGCGTGATAAAGAATGTGCACTGCCTAAGAATGTGGTATAGTATTATCGATCCGAGATATGATAACCGATAGGGGTATCGATAATTGGTGTATGCAATCGTTTAACTTAGTGAAGGGTTTTCGGAGTGCACATCGATGGTACCATGGATAAAACTTTGTGGTACAGATAAGGTCGACGAGCGGGAAATTAGGGATAAAGGAGGGTTGGTTCTCCGTTCGCCCTGTCTTCGGCTGTCGATCACGAGGCTGCCCTATCTCGTGCGAGCCCGCCTCGAATTTTCCGGATCATGCAACTCGATTAGATACGTATATAAGTACTTGTCTACTTTACAGATATATAGACAAGAAATAAGGTAGAGCGCAACAATGCAAATACAACAGAACGTCTGATAGGTTGGAAATAGTAGATAAAGTTGGTCTCGTGCTCTCTGGACGGATCCAATGCCGTCGACGGGAATGCGGAGATACATCATTAGCGCAACAGAAGCTAAGCGAGCGTGTGCAATGATATTCGCATCGCGTAGCTCGGATGGTCATTTATTCAAGATGCAGATGCGGGGTAATTTGACATGCATGGCAGATCTGTAACGACAGTAGCTAGTAGACCCGACCCGCTAACTGAAAAATCCCCAGCCGACTTTTTTCAAGCCGGCTTCGATGTCGCTGACCGATCTGAATCTGGTGGGTGGTTTCACTATCGGTTGGATTGTTGACGGCGCCGTATTCTCGACGAGTGCGGATATCGCGGCGTTCTCGGACGCTGGCATCGCCTCGTTCTCGTGCGTGCTGGTGTGGTGACTACTGCTGCTGCTCTCGGCTTTCCCCTTACCCTTCGATGAAGAACTCTTGCCGCTGCTCTTCGAACTGCTGTGCATTTTTGCAGAGCCGATGGTTAGCTTGTCGTCCGTGGCTTTAGTCAGCTGTCCGATGCTTTTGACGTCGGCAAAGTTTCCGTGGATTTCTGACTCTTCGTCCTGCAGGTCGTAGAAGACGCCGCCGGCTTTCGCGTAGACGGAGGCTGGCAGCGGCTTGTTCGGGTTTGGCAGGCCGGTGACGTGGTTGTAGAGTCTTCCGTTTAGGATTTGGACGTTGAAGCCTGTGGTTCGCGTCCACTGCCATTGGCCGGGCTTGAGAGGGTCTTTTACGATGTTTTGCTTGATGGTGCCACCGGCTGCGAGGCCCATTTCTGCGCGCTGGGCAGAGTGTACCTTTCCCCCAGTGTCGGCTGCGCTGTGGCCGCCGCCTCGTAGACGGAGGATGAGGTGGAGAGTTGACTAGTTGATAGTATCAGCGGTCTCTTCAGGAGGGCTAGATGGTGGTACGGTGTCGTCTTACCTCCTTTTGAATGTTGTAATCCCCTAGCGCTGGTTGGGTATCATATATTTAGCTTCTGATCGAAAGCAATATAAATCTCGCCCGGCTGGAGTTATAAAGGACTTACTGCGATCTGGTTCAAGTTGCTTGCCTGCGAAAACTAGCCGTTGTTGGTCTGGGGGGATCCCTTCCTGGTCATATATTGCTTCCATGACGGCGCCGACGTGCCACTCCCATCCGCATAGCAGGTGGATGGTTTTCCCCGTCAGTGTCTTGGCGAAAATCTCGTAGTTGCGATCCGGATGCTGTCGTGACGATGTTGGAAGTTAGTTAGTTGGATGTTGTCATGCAATCAGACTCGATTAACACTGGGACTTACGGGGTAGTGCCAGTAATGCAGGTCCTGCGGCGTGATTTCGAACTGTAGCCCTCCGACATCTTCTGCGCCAGTGATCTGGCCCTCGACGGTGACGCCGTCACCTAGAGACGTTGCCACGAACTGACGCACATGGCCTGCGGATGTTGCGATGCCATCGAGCCATAGTTGGCCTGGGACGACGATGTAGTCTTGTACAGACTTGTTTTCCGCGAGAAGGGTCCGTCGACGCAACTTGGTGGCGGCGGTCTCGGTCTCGGGCTCGCCGCTGATAACGTTGATGCCACCAGCAAATATCTTGATTGCGTATTTGGGACTCTGCACCGGCTCGCGTATGTGAAAATTGATCCACATGGCCTCGTTCTCTGGTGTTTTTTTTATAGCGTATGTTAGTAAAGTTGCACTTGACAATGGATATACAAGCTTGCACTTGGCCACAATAGGGCTTGGAGAGGGGTAGTAGGTAGATATATCATACGGTGCATGCCGAGTAAGAGCCCTCCTTTAGCTCTCATATCAGACGGTAGTTTAGAGGACAGATGTTTGACGTTGGTCAAAGCCATGGGTCCAAGGTCTGGTGGGAGATCGGAGATCTGCTGGTTGTCCGGGACTCGGATGGTGCGGCGGAAGGATATCTCGAGATTGCCATCTACCAGGATTGTAGTGTTCTTCGCCTCCAGCTTGAGGGGAAGTAGATTGCTGGACGCTGTCGAAGTAGCCTTCTGCATCTTGGATGATGTTTACCTTCTAGGAGGTTTGGTCGACAGTCTGATGTATATGTATGTGTCTAGATAGAAGGAGATGTCGAGAAGATGTGAAGATTCCGAGATTACAACATGCATTAACGGCCTGGGTTATGTTTGGTGAGTGGGAGTCGAACTCACACGGTACTTATATGATGCTCAGAATGTTGGATCCTGGAAGAGAAGAGGTGATATGCCAACTAGCGGGGCTAGTTATATTCATAGACAAGGCTGAGGGTCGACGGATTGATGATTTGAAGATGGCGCCTTGGCTTCTCCGTTGCAGCTAGCTGCTTCCATTCTATCAGCCTCGTCATGTTATCGATACACACACTTGATCTATGATGTTGCATGTATTATCGTGAAAGCCCTCGAGCTTCAAGCTTGTGTGTAGCACTTGAGTAGTAGCCTGTACAAGGTCTATCAGTGCCCCCCGCGTGTCGTCTATCCGCAGACATGCACATCGATGGCGTGGCCGGTGTCCGTCGATGGATAAGTAAGTGGTGAGTAACATAATGATACGTCTGGCGGCTCGCCTTATCTCGCCCACCTTTCCCCATCCGCTCCGTTTGCCCGTTCTGTCGCTATCGCCCTTCTCTCCCCTCCTGCCTCCCAACACACCGTCTCTCTTCTCTTCTCCATCACAACCTCCATCATCATCATCATCGTCATCATCGCCCACCACCTCCATCATCATCATCGTCTCGCGGACCTCCTCTCGCATGCATGCACCGTCCGTATCGTTCCTGCATGCGACCAGAGGTCCATCCTCATCGACATAAGCTTCCGTGCTTTATCTCCAACGTTCGACTTCCATCGTGAATCCAAGTACAGTACAAGAGAGCCCTCTGCTGATACGATACTGCTGCTTCTCCCCCTGCTGGCGGCTGCCCGAAGCCCACTGCAG
This sequence comes from Orbilia brochopaga, assembly GCA_036872635.1. NCBI lineage: Eukaryota > Fungi > Ascomycota > Orbiliomycetes > Orbiliales > Orbiliaceae > Orbilia > Orbilia brochopaga. The sequence continues at coordinate 413,437 of JAVHNQ010000016.1, read as the reverse complement.
ATAGCCTGCTCTCTCCAGCTGCATGCATATCTTAGTTGGCTGGCCCCTCCTGCATGCAAGCCCCCGTCCTCTGCAGCTTTCTCCCTAACTAGCTTCACTGCTGTCTGTCAGGATCAGTCGACTGTAATCTTGCCAGGCCTGTTACTTAGCAGCTAGCTTAACTAGAGCATCTTTCAGCGACCGAAGCCGCCTCCGAGAATAGAAGACGCTGCATATTCCGTGCGCCTCTTCAGGACATTTCCAGATTCCAATTTCCACGTCGGCGCTAGGCTCGAGGAATCTGGGGAATCTTGGAAGATTAAGCCCCTCAGCTACCTGATTTGGCTCTTTCTCGCCTCGAGGGTGACCCAGAACCTGCTCCGTCCACCCCTTGTCCTCCCCACCAATAGCACAATCGGCTTGGATATGCTGAGCTGTCATACGGCCTAAAACACGCATCCTCACCCGACGAAAGCGCCCGTCCACAGTCCGCAATAAAGACCACTACCAGCCTTCTACGTGCTGCGAAACGCTATCCACGTAGCAATTCCTCGACCGACCGGCAGAGGTTGGACCGGCGCTTCACCAGAGAACACGCTAGCCAGTCGTCAATTTCCATCGCAAAGGGCGTTAGAGATCCTGCCGGAAGATCTGTTCCTGGAATTCTTTCGCTTCTAGACTCGACTGTTCCCTCAGACAGACATATACATACTCTCGTGCTTCTTTATCGATCGGAAACAATCCTGCGTATCCTGCGACTCCACTTCGACAAGTCTCAAGCACGTACAGCAACCAAGCGGCGGTTATATATCTCTAGATGCCGGTTTCGATACAGAGAGAAGACATTGGAGAACATCAGGTTTATCGCGAGACCAACACCGGAACCGCTCCTGCTCGATCGCAGGCCTCGCAGACCTCCCTGAATCCTTTCCAACGCCGGCTTGCCGCTAGAATTGCAAATCGACAGCCTCGACCGACCGCCCGGGCCAAAATCACTGTCTTTTATCACGACGAAGACGACTCCGCTCCGATCCCACGCGCCGAGGCAGCTCAGCCGGTAATGACCGATCAGCAAAATTCAGATCTGATCGCGACACACAGACAACACGCGATTCCATCGGTCGGACAAGGCAAACAAGGCGACGTTATCTACACCCCTCCTAGCACGGCCTCCGAAGAAGACGAAGAAACGACGACTACCACTGCTACTCCCGCGCGTCCCGCGCCATACACATACGCCACTTTCGGCCAGACGCTGCAAGAGAGATTCTATCCGCAGAGGACGGAAGAAGAGAGCGAATCAGAAGTCGGCGACCTTGGAAAGATGATGTCCTCTGATACCAGGTCTGAAGTGACATCGGATACTCGACCGCGACGAGGTTATCGTCGAACTAGCAATGATCACACGCGCCGGGAACTCAGGGAGTTGATGGGCCAGACCCTCAAGGAGATGGAAGAGAAATTGAAGGTAATCCTATCCTCGGATCTGTTGTGTCTTCTTTCTTCCATGTTTGCTGACTGAATGCTGTAGAGTCTCGAGATGGCGCGCACGAAGCAGGATCAGGAGATCTCCCTCATGGAAGCCCGCCATATCAAAGAGCAGGACGACCTTTTGTTTCGTTTATCGACGAAACACCACGAAGAGATCCTAAAGCTGAAGGAGGAGCATGCCAAGCAGATGGTCAACGTCAAGAAGGAAGGCGCGACTGCGGAGTTGGTTCAAGGGCTTCATCGGAGCTACGGCCAGCAGATCGAGAACTTGATCTTGGAGATCAGCGATGTCAAGCGATTGAACGAGCTGCTGCAAGAAAAGTCTGGCCCGGAGGGCGAGGAGCGTGCTGCTAGCGTTCAGGAAACCGTTCGACCTGTCTCTCGCCATTCGACCATCCCCACTGTTATGGAAGAACATCGTTCACCACCTGGCTACATTCAAGTCAGCCTGCAGTTCGTTTCTTTCAATACGCAATACGACGTGCCCTCTATCCGGGTTCCTCATCCTGGCGCCTCGTATACCGCTCTCACAAAGAGCGTGAGATGCGCAATCGGCAACTACTTGGCTTTCCTGCGGTCCAAAGACTCGATACACTCTTCGTCCGTCGATTCAGCGCTGACATATCGGTTATCCCTTAATCTGGATAGCTGCACCCGGCTCCTGTTCTTCGGCAGGGGCGACCTCAATGGGGAGGAAATCACGGAAGACAAATGGCTCTCGAGGTTCAATAAGACGGACGACTTGATCGCCTGTGTGTCTCCTCCTCCCCAGCACGGTGGGCGAAAACCCCCTTCCATCAACATTTCCCAGATACCTGAATCGCATACCCAAGCGTCCTACGATGAGCCGCCTCCGACAGCATCCACCGTTCGAACCACTAGGTCTTCGGGTATCTGGGGTCGGCAAGCGTCGAGCGTAACTTCTTCTTTGCTTCGCCGATCGCACTCATATAGCATATCGAGTGCGAGACCGGCTACAAGCGACATCGCTGAGGAAGAATCCGTGAGCACTGCATCGCCTCCTCGCGGCCGATCGCGCGTTAGGTCGCCCCCCTACGTCCCGGCTTCGGAGGCCGATGAGCCAACTGTTCCTTATTTTGACGCGGCGAAAGAGCTTGAGAGAATCAACGACCAGCTAAGTCAAATGGATGGCTCGCGCGCGACCGTGAAAACCGCGTCTTTGATCGACAAGGAAGACAATATGACGCGTGTATCAGGTCACGCGAGTGGGATATATACTACCCGTCAAGGCTCTTCAGCCTCCGTCATCGCAGCGTACGCCAGAGTCCGCCAACCATTGCTACGAACGAATACCGACAACGAGGAGGGCCTGGATGGGGAAGATCTCCGCAACGATGTTGAAGATGACGACGAGCGTGGCGAAGGTGTAGAGCTGGCCGCTGAGTCTGTTCTGAATCCGATGTCACCGGACCTGGTACCTGATGCGCGAGACCTGCGTGACGCCGAGGCGAACGGGATACGTACCTCGGAAGTTGACAACAGAGCTCACCCATACGAAATGGTGGGAAGTGGCATTGACAGCATGCGCGTAGACGAATCTACTGAAGATGAGGAGGAAGATGAGGACGGAAAGGGAATCATTGCCGAGGGCGATCGAGAATTTGAAAGCCTTTTGGACAAAGAAAAGGCAACCCCTCTTTATCTGGACGAGTTCTTGATGCCGCTAGATAAAGGTTCGTGATATTGCCCAGAATGGTTATTGGCTATAACTGACAGTTTTCGATCACAGAAAACAACCGTCGCGATCGTTCCGAGTCACCCGGATTCCCTACCATGGATGCTCAAGCGCATATGACTGGCACCAAGAGCACATATCAACCATTGAATGATATGCCGCCTGCAGTGAACGCCTCTGCCGAACCGCATGACCACCAGCAGAAGAGCCAGGATGCAATCCACACTGTCCTTAAGGAACTGAAGACCGGACATTCAGCTACTGAGAATCCACTGTTGCAGGCTCTGGCTAGGTCTATCGATGTGAATATTCTACGTCGTGCGCTCGACGAAACCCCAGCGGGTCGGGAGATTCTCTTGTCAGCAACGCCAGTTCCTCGCCCACCATCAAATCGAGTTGCTGAGGATCCCAAGATTATTCCAATCCCTGAAGATGAGGACGTGTCGTACGAGAAGACCGGCTCATCGCGGTCGCGCTCAAACAACCCGTGGGGTCATAGCCGCCCCGCCGAGGTGTCGCCGAGGAACACGGAGCACTCCCACCCACTGGTTGACATCTCTGGCCCCTCTCCGCCACATGGAACGCCGCCGCCAATGGAGCCACCCAAGGTACGAACTGTTAATGCTTTCACCCCTCTTCAAGGCCTCGCAGCTAAACGAATGCCGAATCCTCATGCTCAGCCGCCGAAATTCGGAATCTATGGTTTCAGCAAGGGCGACGACCCGTTGCCTGGCCGGTCGCCAATTAGCAGCCCGAGCATAATCTCAGAAAACGAAGCTAAGAAGTTGTGGATGAAGCAGACGCTGGTCACTAGTGCGCCGCTTTCGCGAGTCTCTTCCCCGACATCAACTGAGGCCTCTTGGGCCCACGGTCAACCGCGCAGTCTCACCCTCGAAGACGATATGACAGCAGCAGCACCACGGGGACGTGCTCGCTCGCTACTAGACGAAGATGGGCCATTTTTCCCAAGAGGTAGCCGCAACAGCGCCGGAGGATCCGTGGAACAATATCCATCTCCTTATATCACCTCTGCCAGTACCCGGGGCAATACCTTTGGCGCGCCGCCGCCGCCTCATCCATTCCCCATCCTGGAAGAAACATATAGCCTTCGCGACGACGGCAGCGTGAGAAGTCAATACCGCGAGCCGTCACTAGCGTCGTCGAACCCGTTTTCGAACCGGATGCACATGGCGCATCCACCGCCGCCTCCACTGCCTCAGCGAAGACAGCAGCAAATGCCAGTGTATCCTTCGCGCGACCAGATTCAACGCGTAACAGACGCCTTGTTGGAGGCGGGTCTCAACCCTTCGGAGTTTTCGCAGACGTTCTACGCCGAGTTTGCGAGTGCAAGCGCGGAGATGCAGAAGGAGGCGATCGAGAACATTGTATTCCATCAGCGCAAGGGCCTTGGGCAGCAGCAACAACAACAGCAACAGCATCAACAGTCGCAGTCGCAAACTCAGTCCCAGGCGGGGATGCACATGACAGGTGCCACAACTGGCAATGGATGGGGCTTTATGAACGTGCCACCACCGCCGTTGCCAATGGGGTTTTATACGGGACAGAGCAGCCGACATAGCCACGGATATGGCAGCATGAGCTCGAGGGGAAGTGGGCAAGCGGGGGGTGCTGGAGGGAATGGTGGGTATGGCGTTAATGGATATCCATGGCCGTGATTGTTTCGATGTATTCTTGTTTTGAATTGGTATCAACAGGAACGAGCAAGGTGTTTCTGGGAGGGCTGGATCTCTTTTGTTTCCCTGTGCTTTGGACAGCGGCGTTTTCGGCGTTTTCTGGTGTTTTGTTCGCTTCTATCATTTCACGAGGATTGGTGTTTTGGCTGCGGTTACAAGAAATATTCATGTCCAGCCTGAGTTACGATGGCGCGGGTGCTTTCACTGCCAACCGGCGGTGCTGGACGGACTCACTTTCATTTCGATTCTGATAATGTTTCTTTTGTACGAGTTTACGTTGCTCTTACGACAGATGAGCGATGCATTGGAGAGATGAGAGGGCATTTCATTCGTTCTATGCCCCGGATTATCTGTTGCTTTGATCCGATATGGAGATATCTAACATATATTTTTATTATGCTAGCTATAACATAGCTTGAAATCAAAACATCTATCCTTAACTTAAATACCAAGTTCCTTATATTATCAGTACTCGCTGTGCAACTTGTAGATGATCGATCTTGATCTTGCGCCGGATTGGGAAACATTGAAGCTCGGCGCCGGAGATACGTTAACTGCGCGCCGCTTTTAAATCACCAACGCTATCAAACCACATTCTACCACAACCGCCATCATGACAGCCCTACCACCACAAACGGATAACGTGCATAATGCAATTCCAGTTCATCAACGGCGCCGCCATCGATGCCGATGCGCGCAAGCAGATCCGCAGCTCGGTCATGCTCGGCCGGAACGCAGGGAAGCGACGGCGACGGGAACAAAGCAAGCCGAAGCCGCGTGTGCTTCTCCCTGACGTCGCCGTCGCTGCCGACCAAACACCCACGCCGACTGTACTTTTACCTTCAAATACAAATTCTACTTCTGTCGGAACAAACACTGGTGCTACAAATAGGAATCTTGAGACTGTGGATAGTGAAGATGGTAGTCGGAGTGGAGAGCTGGTACGGCGGCGCGAAAGGACGCCGTTGTATCGACCCTTTTGCGACGATGTAGCCGTGATGATATATCCGCGGGTGGTGGGATACGCTGCGCGCAAACGTATTTCTGACTGTGGGTTCTCCTTTGAATATAATTTGTCTATCGAGAGAGTGCATATGCCGATATAGGGATATGCTGACGGTGTGTAGTTTTCCTGATGGGAGGGAGGACGATATACCCTGCGGAACTCTGTGTGCCGTTTGCGGAATCGCATGTCCTGTGGTTAGAGTACTTTCAACGAGACGATGCGTGTGAGTTACCACTATACAAATCCCTATTCATCACTGCTAAGAGCATATGTGACACAGTCTTCCATTGTCTTCTTGCCCTGGCGCAATCGCACGCGGACTATGTCGCCGGGTTGTTTGAAGACTCGCCGAATACTCTTCGCCATCTGGGCAACTCGTACCGCTGCATTAACGAGAATCTGACGCGGGAGGGTACGCCTTCGAATGCGACGATTGCAAGCGTCATGTCTGTCGCTATGCATCATAATATACGCCGGGCGCCGGGCGCGGCCAAGGTGCATTTGGACGCGTTGGAGCTGATGGTCGAGATGAGGGGTGGTGTGGATATGTTTACCTTCCACCGGATGCTATTACAGAAGCTCTGCCGGTCAGTATGCACTCACTGGATACATATGACACTGCGGGCATACAGCTGACGAGATGTAGAACGGACATAGAGCACTCGTTTCAGAGCGGCGTTCGGCCACGCTTCTACCGCGACGTCTTTCCGCACGACATCATCCGCGCGATGCCATCATGGTCCGCCTGCAGCTACGAAGCCTTTGTGACGACCACCGCCGCACAAATCTACAATATAAACTTGCAATGCATCTTTCGCGATCTCGTCTGCGCTGCACGATACCTCAACGACACGCAGGGCGGACCGAGGTTACGCCCGCTCGAGTTCCAGGAGCTGCTGATATCAGTGTGCTACCGGCTGTTACACGCGCACCCACTGATGGATGAGCGGCCGGCGAATATAGCTGAGGATGCATGCCACCTTGCGCTATTGGCGCTCATGACAACGATGCTGATCCGCCCGGCTATCCACCAGTCGTGGCCGTCGTATGCCCTCGTCACAGACCTGTTGAGATGCGCGGTTCGTGCAATGGGGGATAGCGAGGAGGACGATGAGTTTATGTTGTGGTTGTTGTTTGCGGGTGGGATATCGGTGCTGGATGCGCGGAGGGAGGCGTGGTTGGCTGAGCGGCTTGGGAGGTGTACTGCGGCGATGGGGGTGGAGAGCTGGGCTGCTGCAAGGGAGATATTGGCGAGGTTTCCTTGGATTGGGTATTTTCACGACGGACTCGGAGAGGACTTGTGGAATTCTTTGAGTGTAACTGGCGTCGTAGGCTAATGGATCTAGTCTATAAATCTGTACTATATAGCTAGCTATATAGGCATTTGACACCAGAAAGACCTACGCGATCAGAAATGTGCAGTAGACTTCGACGCATGGCTGTATCAATTGGGAACCAATTGTAACACAGTGTGCACAGGCAGAGATGTACGATATCGTCTCCGCTCTTATGATCCCATATAATTATCATGATATCAACATAATCCAATCGGGCCAACCGACTTCCTGAGGTTCTCTCGTGCGAAAAACGGTTGCACCAGCTGACTCTATTGACACTCTCGTGACTTTCGAAGTATATTAATCAATTGCATTAGGAATCGTGAAAACAACCCTCACGGTTAATCGATTACGTGCTTGCAGCAGCTTACTCGATTCCTGATTACTTAACCAACAGCTCTCAGTTGCAACTGGGGAGGTGGTCATATGTGCTTAGCTTGGCGTTTGTAAGCTGCAGCTGCGCAGCCTGAATGGAATGATTTTCAAGCATCAGTAAGCAAGTCTTGGCGGTCGAGCCGTAGACGATTACTTAATCGTGTTGGATTCGCTCCCCGACAGCTGTAAGTCGTGATGTATATAACTGCGAACTTGGCGCCATGGCGGCCATGTTTTAATCAATTTGTTAAACACAATTCACTTCAGTAACATCATTGGCGTCTTTCAAGCTAGCATTACCTATATTCTCAAACATCAAAATCGACCTTCGAAATCTCAAACATCGTCCGTCCTTACTTGGCATAAAATACTCTATATCTCATACCTAATCAAGCTATTCTTCGTATACTCGTAGCTTCCAACCAGAATGACGACCGTTGAGCAAGCGATTGCCATCGCACAAGAAAACCTTTACAAGGTCTTCGGCGCTCTTTCGCACGAGGAGCGTCTGCAAAGCCTCGCGCGCCTTTGGCATCCAAACGGAATCTTTATCGATCCTCTCGACGTCGCCAGCACTCATGAGGACATTTCAAATATTATCGGGAAGTTGCAGGTGGGGAAGGAAGATTGGGTTTTCTCCGAGCTAGGTTAGTACTGAACGAACAATACTTGTGTATACAGGATCCGACGGCTAACTGTTGGTATGTACATTACAGCTCCAGTAGATGTGGCTGCTCCAGCTGGAACTGAGATCGTAGTTGCGAGGCTCAAGTGGGGCTATGGAAAGCCAGAGGAGAAGCCAGTGGTGACAGGACTGGATGTGGTGTCCGTCAAGGAGGGCAAAATAGAGAGATTATACACTTTCCTTGACACCACCCCTTGAAATATAAGTGTCATGTAATGTACATGATGGACTTTCAAGTTATATACATGGATATCGATCTGCACGACCTTATTTGGAATGGACAAGCATGTAAAAGTAGGTTGAGATATGCATGTAGATTTGCAGATATGGGTTTAGCCTCCCACACCGAACCGCATACCACCCTCTGCTAGCCACGTCTTCTCTTCTTCTGTACTTTCCCGCCCGAGATACTCGTTCCGATAGGGATACCGTCCAAACTTTTCGATAATGTCAGTATGCAGCTTCGTGAAATACAGCATCTTTTCTATCGCTGCAGATATCTCCTCGTCGCCTGCGTTATCCTTCGCGAATTTATCCAAGTACTCCAGATGGATTTTGTGGTCCGCCAGACTCTCGGAGTGCATCAACGGCATGTAGAACCACATCCTGTAAGTCATGGAATGGCGAATGCTCGGGTGCAGGTCCAGCTGAACGGCCGGGTCCGCCGTGACTATATGCCGTGCTAGCGAGACGGCGATAGGGTCGTAGTGCTCGAATACGAGCCGGAGCGTCTCCTTCGTCCGATAGAGGTTACGCGGGATCTGGTCTAGCAGGATCATGAAGCTGAGCGCGGTTTTCATGCTCCCTTCTCCGCCGTTATCCGTGGCGTCTATTTCCGCGACGAACGGCGCTGCGATCTCGGCATCTGTCAAGCCTTTTATTGGGAACTGCGTCGGCGAAAGCGCGACGACGGCTGTGTTCAGCTTCTGGAAGCATAGTTTATCGAATTCTGCCTTCTGTTCTTTGGTGCCTTGGAACCAGCGCTGGGTGGCTTCTTCTGTTGGGGCTTTTGCACCCCAGGGGAGGCTGCCGAACCAAAGGTCGCGGATGGACTGGTAGAGAGCGCCATTGAAGATGGCTTTGTTCAAAGTGCGAGAGGCAGACATCTTTTCAGACTGAAAAGAAGAAGCATACGAGAATCTGAAATAAGGTAGTTGCAATGTTGCAATTGCAAAGGGCTACAGCTGCTTACATGAGAACGCGGGGAGGAGACGCGCAGTGCTTACCAATCAATCGACGGCTTTGTGTGACAAGCAGGGATCTCCAGACTAAACAACATTGGAAATGCAACACCTGCACGCTGTAAATCATAACACTGCATGCATCCAGATCCAGATTCACAGCTTCGATGCAAATGTAAGCCATTCAACCGTTATAATGGCTTCCAAGCCGTTCGTCAGCACCCGAGTCAGGAGCCATACTGCGGGATACCTCGATCCCAAGGAGATTCTACGGCCCGGACAAATCATCTTCGTCGCGCTGGATCCCAACCGGGCAACCGACGGGCCGTACTCCGACGCCGGATCAAATGCCAGCTCCACCTACGATTCACCATGGTTGGATCATGCGGCATACCGCATGGTACTTATCCGCAACGTCATCGGCAAGCAGCGCGACGCGCAAACGATCTACGTATACCCTATCATGTCATTCAATAACCGGAAACATCTCCCACCAGCTGGCCGGATCTTCCATCGTCCCGTAACTGATATCCTTCGGCTGCTCCCCTTGCCGCATGCTCAGAGCGATGGCGCGCTACAAGCTGGCTGGCGTGAAGCTCCGACGCCTGCGGGTTTCGGACGACCGATCGACTGTGGTAATTGGCTGGACCAACGACCATCGTGGCTCTGGGCTGAGGCGCTGGAATGCGTTTTGAGTCCCGGAGATACTGTAAGTCTTGGTTAGTCACCAAGTCTCGTATATTCAGATTACTGAAGCTGGGTCTGGCAGTTCTTCAGCATTTTTCCTATGCCTACGATATCCCGTAGTGAAATAGCCCGTATCGAACGATGGTGCGACTCTATCCAGCCCAATACCACCAGCACAGGCGGTCATGCAAGCCTCCTGCTTAACAATCCGAAATTTTCACTCCGAGGGCGACGTGCATCTGCCCCAACTCTTGGGCCTCCCAAACCATTACAGTCTGCAGAACAGAACTCTGGTTTGAATCAAGACTCGGCGCTTCTAGCAGAAAATCGAGCGCGTGCGGAGAGCGATCCTATGGGCCATTCTCTGGCGATGGTGGGCGCTGGGAGTTCGAAGAATTCTAGGAAACAGGTGGAAAATTTGGTCTACTCCCGCCGGTTTTGGACCGCTAAGCGTGAAATACCATGATCCTATATGTGGACAGGCTTCTTTATATCAGCGGTAGTCATTTCTTTTTGTACGATTGATGCCGGAGTCAGTTCCCTTAGCTTCGTCTCGTCGGAGAGACAATATCAGCTGTCTGAGGCCATAATGTTGGCGTCGTGAACAGTGCAAGTTCTTTGTTTGATGCTCGGAGTTATCGCGACGCCGCACTAATAAACTAAGCTCACAAGCGCCTATCCATTCTGTGATAAACGAATCTTGTCCCGTAACTCTCTGGCTATGTTCCTATATACAAGACACTCCAGCGTGACTGTGCGCTTCGAATTAATGTACTTCATATTTATATTACGACTTGATATACAATTGTCCCTGGGACGCGATATATACACAAAATGTATGGCAGTACCGAATAATACTATCGTCACCGCTTAGAAATGAACCAGAATATCGGAGGTAATGTGTGATTCCGTACCAAGGTCTTCCTATCAATCCATCGGCAGTCCAACGCTAGTACTATACTCGAGATACATGGGCGGTGGATTTTCCCTCGTTCTTGCCAGCCTTGAGAGTGTCGCTCCAAGGCTAAAGTAGACAAAACTCTCAGGATTTCCGAGAGCCATTCGTGGGTCTTGGCGAGCCATGTTCAAGCAATCAGAGACCGTGTCTTCAAGGGTAATCAGATGTTTGAGTCAGCCTTGGATCAAGTGGACGCTAGCTATGCATTCGGGCGAAAATTTGAATTGAATTCTCCTGGGTATTGATATTACATAGGCTATACATACAGACTTCGGCATCATCCATATCCCTATCACCTAGGATCAGATGAAGCATCTCATGTAACAACGTCGTACTCCTCGGCAAGTAGTCGAACATCGGTACAGAAGCTCTGATCGAATCCGCCGACGGCAAGGCCGGGTCAAAAGAGGTAAATCCATCAGGACATATCATCAATATACCCTCTTCCGGTATCGTATTTCCCTCCAGTCCGTCACAAAAGTATTCACCGGCACCGCGTCCAGGCCACGTAGTAATGATATATCGATTTTCTTCGGGAATCCAGTATGGCCAGAGATCGGTACGTGTTCCATCTGCGTTATATAGAGGTCTGTTGAGTCTGTTGTCTTGGCGTATCAACATTCTTGAACCGTCGGGGTTAGTCAAGAATCTTCCCTGAGAGTCTCGCGCTGGGTCGACGTCGGGGTCTTGTCTTATAAACCATTCATCGTCGCAGTATAGTTTTGGTTTTCCCTTAGGAGTTTTGATCATCCCGTCCTTGAAGATGTTGTTTATCTCCGTATACAATCCTAATACGAAAATGTTAGTAGAAGAGCAATGTAATTATTAAGTGTTGGATGTTGAGATAGCCCTTTAGAGAGTAAAAATCTTAACCGATCTACTCCTAGATCAAGATTGAAACTAATAGTAAAGGAAGGCTTCCTACTGTAAATGTCGACATATAATTGTTGATCCACTGGTTTACTATGGATTCCAGAAAGGGAATCAGGGCCTTGTCCCCCAGGATAGGGATCCTCAGCCCGAGCGTTATACCAAGCTGTCAACATCTTCACAGAGCCCTGCTGACGATAGAACGTATCTCTGTCCCTAACTTTGCTTGCCCTTCTCAGCAGATACTCGACTTGATCCAGTCCGTCGGCGGCAATAATCTCGATCTGTGTCCACCAGTCTTGCAGCTCGATTATCTGATCTGGATCGCAACCCCCTCTTAGAGGCAACGGTACTACATTGAAGACATCTTGAAGAGACACGGCGGATATTAGGCGGAAAGCTGAGGTATACCAAAACGACTTCATGATAAGGTAGTTGCCTAGCGATGGACTGACTCGACTCGTGAACCAATGTTGAAAAGCAAAGATAACGCCTCAATGCATTGAAAGATTTCGAACATATATCAAGTACATATCAGAAAATGGGAACGGTAAATTGTTAAAGGACCAACTAGACTAGATCTCCCCCGAGATTCATCGCAACACCCTAATTGGCGAGAGAAGGGTGTGATACAGTGTGTGATTCCTTGAAGATTATTCTGTAATCTGAACACTGACGATTTTGCGTATACGAGCCTGTCGATGTCTCAGAATTTGGGTGCCGATGTGGAGCATTTCGCTAAGAATGGTTTGGAGGTGGAACCATTAGGTCTTTATCATGCTTATCAATGCAATTACATCCAGTGCTAATACCTATATATCGAGTTTTGTATGACAAACAAATTGCGTCTTTATAATCAACTGCGCTGCAATTCAAGCAAAGCGAAAGGCAATATAATTGAGTGTCCATTCTTTCCTAAGACCTTGAGCACAGCAAGGAAAAACCAGAAAGAGCCGAAGAGCATTCAGGCTCAAGACCCAACACAAATTATATCATGACCATCATGCATCTAATTGCCGTCTACTCCCCGTAACACTGGGTATTTGGCCAATCTTGCTACCTTTGTCGTCATTATCGCCTTTGTCATCACCGGTATCCTCGTGCACGTGGCCTTGGAAAACTAGGATGAGCTCTGTATCGTCTTCCGTTCGGGATTCCACCGTTTGTGACACCGCGTGCGAGACATTGATGCCCTTCATCTTTATGTATTCCATTGGGCCGGTGCTAATGTGAGTCGCTGTCGTCCGGACTTGAGACCTTCTGTCACTACTGTTGGTGATTTGTCTGATTGTATTGCTCGCATTTCGGAAGACAGCTTTGAGCATCGGTAGTAACGCTGGCAGGCAGGCGGCGATAATGGCACTCGTAAATTCTAGGGACTCTGCAACAGTAGCCCTGAAAATTTCTCCTGATGATAGCAAGATAAATCAGGTCAGTCCCCACGCTTCCAACCAGCCGTCGGGTTCTCAGCAGTAGTTTAACTGAAATTATTGGTACTTACTCGTGATGTCCGCATGTGCAAACTCAGCATAGAGAATCAGCTTCAAAATGGATCCGACGCAAGCAATGAGGCCGAACCAGAAAGTGCTGATAATCATGATCTTCTTCCTGCGGGAAAAGTTTTTGATATCCCAGATATGCTTAACTGGGAGGGCGAAGATAATTAGATCCAGAATCGTTCTGATTCCTCCAACAATGTAACTTGCAATAGCCCCATCGCCGCAATGGACATTTGGATCAGCCCGTAGCTCGAGGCGCCAGAATGCGTGTACCGGCTTGCAAACGACAACTTGAACGATAAGTGAGATTGGGCAGAAGACGATAACGATCCCTATGTATATTTCTCATTTTCAGCAATAGAAGAAACAGTTGTCGGACTCTTGGAACAGGGAATAGGGATGCAACTGTACCTATCAGAATATACACTACCAGCCTCATTTTGGTCTGCATGGAGTCGAAGAGCCTCCGATATAAAACGAGGATCGAGACCTTGACGGCGGAGTTTGCGATCGCGAATATTGCAAAGTTCACGACGATGAGCCGAAGACAGTTGTCGAATTGTTTTAGGGTCAAGTCGTATGTGAATCGCCCGAAGCCGACGTAAAGAAACGCATAGAGGTTGACAAAAGTGTAAGCCATACAGGATAGCTAGACGACAGATGATTCGGTATGAGCCACTCCTTATAAGATCGCCCGCTTAGGTGCATCTCGAGAGCAGCAGGGTGTTACAAGAACATACCGTCGCCAGCAGGACGAGCCAATCGTCTAGGAGCGGCTTATGTGCCCCATAGCCATATCGATATCGCGAGTAGAATCTCAAAGAGATCGCTGCCACTAAGCATACCAAGACCACAATCGATAATACAAGTACCTGGCCGTTCATGTTGGGAGGGACGTATTCCGGTGAATATAGCACCGCAATCTCATCCACTGCCGAGTCTGATTTCGTTGTGAGATAAGTAGTTCCTGTAAGGTTCGCGAATTCTGCAAAAAGGGCGAAGAGTTCATTTCGCTCTTCTGTCGTCGGCTTCAGGACATGACTAGGAATCTGTCCCATATTAAATTCGATAATAGAAAAAACGGATGCAGAAGATCTTAGAGCACGATATATAGAGTGATATTCCAAAATGACGGTAACCTAACGACTACGTACTTGAATCAAGATCAAGGTTATCCTGAAGCTAGACGGGTGCACACACGTATTAATATATAGAATACTCCTTTATGCTAGTGTCTTTCATATTGCGAGCGGGGCTAGTTTGTGTACGAGTCACGGCCAATTTTTCTATTTTGTATACTTGAATAATTCAGTGTTCTCAGGCAAGACTGTCTTGAGTCCAAAGTATAATATACATCCAGTCAATGTACATGTCATATATATTTGTTTGGACTTCACAGGGAATATAAAGTCCTAATAGATAGGCTACTGCGCTGTCCCACCGCCCCAGAGGTCGGCTGTCTGGTTTACGAGCCAATCATTGCCCAACGAAAATGCGAATGAGGCTCGAGTATTGAAGAATTGTATCATATACTGAGGCATGGCAGTGGAGGTTCTCTTTACGAGGTGGGTCTAGGGCCCATCTGACAGTTCCTAATGCAGTATATGCGATCCTGTGTCCCCGGCCGTGTCTGTGCTTGGGCCTCAAGGCCCGAGTAACTACATTGCGCATGACAGTCTAGCATGTAGATATTTCATTGGTTTAAGCCACATTTACAGGCTCCCAGACCTCGGTTTTAGGGCCAAAGCACCGGCACCGTTATCCCAAATAACTGGGAAATCATATTACCCTCTAACGAGTCCATACCCACGGATATTAGCAGATCTGCAGAAACGTAGCTATCCATAGTTGCTGTGTCCGATACCTACAACCAAGAGCATAACGTCAGATTGACATAAATATCCCACATGTAGAAGTTCGTGCCGTTTGGTCCGGCGAAATAACTATAGATCGAGTCTCGGGTAGTCGGGTATGACATTATGTTATCAACTGAACTGCATGTCGAGCGAACACAATAGGCACCATCTAGATGGCGTGGGTCGGAGCCAACGGTCAGGTTGCCATAATGTTCTTCTGGATATTATCAATCCCCAGTCTGATACTGACAAGAAAACGTTTCGTATGTGCGTGCAATACATTGCCTACTCTCAGGCAGCTAAAAGATACCATGTGCGGGTTTGCCCAATGTGGAATTTTGCTCTCCACGAACATCTGTCTGCGGCTCGGTAGATGCACGGCGCTCGGACACGATGTTGACCTGACGAGAATGCTCAAGCAAATCTGGATACAAGTCCGAAAAACCCAGAAAAGACAGAAATATCGACCGGGGTTATCGCCCCAACTAAAAATTCAACTTCGCATGGCACTTGACGAGGCTTTCCGCGGGAATATATCTGCCGCGCGGCCATCAGGCGCAACGGAACCTCGATCTTAACATGTTCTAGACTCCAAAAAAGCTGGACCGAGAGTTCTAGAACGCGCCATAGAACGACCGCTGGACCTGGAAAACTGCAATATCACTGTGGAAAGTAAACGCAAGAGATATGCCGCGATAGCGACGCAGGACTAAAATATGGGAATGTGTGAGTTCCAGGAAATTTTTACGAGGGTCATTCTTGCCGGTTTGCGGCCTTAGCTTAAAGGATCCATCACTGGAGATCGGGAATTGCCCATTGCCACTCCAGTTCACCGTCGAACATGCGCTAAGGATTAACATCCGTGCCCCGCTTTCAAATCAAAACCCACAAAGTAGGCAAGGAAGGCGACATCCTAAGCCGCCTTTGCCACACAGCTTGACGGGACCAAGTTGCACGATCTACTGGTATATCTGACCGCAACACGGTTGTGGAGGTACCTCGAAGTTCGTCTGGAGGTAGCACAGCCAACCGTGGATTCAATTGGCTGTGAATTCTTCCGCCTGCTTGAGCTAGGTAGCGAGTGGAAAAAACTCCTGGATGCTCAAAACCAGAAACTTTGCTTAGGATTTATATTAAGTTGTGAAGCCGTCGAAAGGTTCTGAGCTCGGATGTAATTGTTATAACCTCTCTAGTAATTTAGATCAGGCTTACATGCGTGCACACAGTATAGGACCACATAACACACGAAAACTACCAAGCGAGCTATATGCAAAAGCAGGAGAGTCGGTAATTACTTGCTTCAATTAAATTTATAAAATATTAATGTCCCATAATTTCCAGTCAAGAATCGTCTCAACGGTGAAATCAGGGAAAGTTGGTGTACGGTACATCTAGAAAACGGCAACTGCGGGAATAACCCACCACATTGATCTGCGCACGGGAAGCCAAAATTGGTTAGATCCGTGTCACTACAAATAAGAACATGAGTGAGGCCACCATATTTTGCAATGATCATTTGCAAGCTTGGACCAGGCGTATATTCTAGACGTTTGGACGGCGTCGCCGAGACCTGGTGTTTCGTTTGGCGACATCAGCGCCCGTGCGGTAGACGTGGTATTGAACTACTGGCGCCCGAGCGTATCGGTTAACGGCTATTTCAGGTCATACTCCCGCCGAATGCCAGAGAACAGACGGTTCTATACCAGGTTGAGCCGGGGTTCGATAAGAACATGACGTAAAAGTATTCATGTAGTGTGCTAGTCAGACAGATGTCATTCCTTGCGCTTGTACTACATTATTATATTATCGGTATACATTCGACGTTGACAGACCTACATCGCCACGCCCCAATAAGAAACTGGACCTCGAACTAATATCACCCAGCGAAGACTCGATTCTATGATGTATACCCGGGATCCTCTCGAGGCATGGCCCATCTAATTATGAAGCCGCGGACTGAGTTCCACAACAAGATAGTATTTGTATCTTCACAGTTAGTGGTGCTGCCGCCAAAAGTGATAGTATTTGACCTAAGCCTTCAATAGCGCCGGATCCGCGGATAACTATATCTACAATATCGACGGCGTACCTTATACAGATAATTCTACAAGTCGCAGCGTACCACGGGCGATGATATGAGCAAAAGATCCCTACATAAAATCGCACAGCGTCCGTTGGAACCAGATGAAACACTTGCACCCGTCCCTCTTGAGGCTATGCTTTGCTGCCTTCAATGAAGTACAACGATAGTTAGCGATAAAGTTGGATATCGAATACTAGCGCTCGAATCGTCTTCTTTCTTTGCCGCTGCAACAGTCTATCTACTTTGCAATGCAACACACATGTCGAATACGAGACGTCGACACGACCCATGGCCCAGCAGTGTCCAACATTACTTGCTGCGACACGACGAATGTATAGCTGCGATATATCCAATATATATATCCTGCCCCCAAAACGCCATGGTAGCAGCAGGATCGGTTTGCCTGCGGTCAGTCAGGCCGCGCAATCGAACACACAGTGCAGGCGACTGTGCAAAAAAGGTATGCATCGTTAATGATACATTATTCGACTCTTCTGCCCAGCTGCAGGTCTCGCACGACGGGTCTTTTTATTTTTGCATCCAACTGCCAGAATTTTACAAGTCCAATTGCCTCCTGTTCAATCTTCACCACTTGATCAAGATATCTGTTGCATTTGCCTGATACCGCGGATATTGGGACAGATATATATAGAGAATGACAGATATCTGAGAGTCTCAGCCCAGCGATTGCATCGGCGGCAAGCTGAAAATATCTATAGATTTGGCATTATATCATCGATTCTTCCTCTATTTTTATTGGTCCAGAATAGTTCATACGGTGCGAAAGAACCAGCCATATTGATACCACCAGTCGGACCTCGAAACAAAGTCAGACCATAAACGAATAAATGGGGAAACTATCGAGAATACTCGCATTGGCCCTCCTCACAGTGAGGTGCGTCGTTGCTGATCAGGAATCCCATACTACAGCAAGGGCCTGGCCAGCTCCCCGTGGATCCAGAACAGAATCCCATGCGACCTATGCCATCAGATCCAATACACCTGTGGCCGAGAAAACCCATCCCGTGGTAACCTCGGGCCCAACACCAGTCCATACCACCCTCCTTAAACGCGCCGCCCTTCCTGAGCGCCTGGGCGAGAGAATCAAAATGGTAGCCGGACCTTCTACAGCTACCTCTCCGCCAAAGCCAAAGCCATCGGAAGTCTACATGTTTTACAATCAACCTAAACTTGTCGGCCTAAAGGATGGCAGCTACGCGGGCATGCACGACGAAAACCAAACCAGCCACAAAAAGACAGATGTAATCTACAAGGCGACCGGCTTCCAGAACATGCTGAACAGCTGCATGGACATATACCGCGATCGTGGAGAGTATTGCACGACGCACTTCCGACACAACGGCAAAAAGGAGAAGAACCCCGACAAACCGTACAGTGTCACCACGTTCTGTTGTTTGAACGGGTACATGGCGCGGCTGTGGAACAAGCGCAAGGAGACCGACAAGGCGCGAGACGTTCGGGTATGGTGCGACGATGCCATCAAGATCGCAAACCAAACATTATCGGCGGTGCTGGATCCGGGCCAGTATAACACGAGACTCAAGCACACCAAGAAGGAGGGAGAGAATCTTTACTGGATAACGGAATACCATAATAGCGGAGATCCGTCGTGGGGCGTCGATACGGTGTTTTCGGACGACGAAGAATGTCCTGACCCGAAGAATAAAACACTCTGGGCGGAGCGTATGAAAGATATGAACTATGAAATGAAGAAAATGGCCAGGGCTATCAGACTTTAAATGTTATGAAGGATAATATCAGGGTTGCTTATATTTCCGTCGTGTAGGCCTTAAACATTACATCAATTGAGGCGCCACATTGATGAAATTTGGATCGTAATCAGCCCAGTCCGATTGTTAATACTGAGGTCTGGCGAAAATCTACATTCAATTGACTAAATTTCATATTGATACCGTGCTGTCAGATAGGCAGCCCTACGTCATGTAGTGACAAAATCATGCTGCACCAAATCAAGTCAAAGAAAGCCACAGAAGTAATCCCCCTTCAGCAAGTGAGACTAACCGGCTCTAGGATAACTGTAATCAGAATATCGTAGATTACAATAACTCTGAAGCTTTATACCACAGGCCCTTTTTAGGCTATCATTGAACCCGTTCTTGATCAGACCTTTCCACGAAGCTCCTAGTCTCATGCGGATCTATTATGAATGCCCTCCAATTGATTGATTTGTTCCGCAACTTTCTATGTTAGTGGTTTTATTTCTGCTCTTCATGTTTACTTGTATTATGCCATCCTTGGAAGACTCGAGAAAACGAGTACTTATTTTACGATATGAAATTCATGCTATTAAATCGATTTGTCTTGGCACTTTCCGCGGCCCAATTTTTCTTGTCACCCCGACGTTTGCTCCCTATCGTATGTAACGCGTTGTGTAATTGTGTTGAGTCTACGAATATTAATCTATACTTACTCCAATGTAGTCTGGGACTACGTACGGCCACAGCTCCTGCTACGCAGTATCATAATGAATGAACGGTATTGGTAGAGATCGATATATCCTTTGAAGCAGCTTAAGAATCCTTTGTCGGTCTTGTAGGCACCCCATTTAGCATGAAGTTACATAAACCTTGATTTTCTACGTATACAGGCCTGACTTCAGCAGCAGAATCCTATGGCAATAGTAGACTGAAATTCTTTGGACATCGGTTTGCTATATATAGATCTCCGGCAGATTATCATTTCAATCTTCCCCAATGTGCCCTTCAAAACTAGTTCTGAATGCAAGCTATCGTGTCAATTGTGGAGTCTTTACATGAAACCGCCCTGAATTGTCCAGCGTGGTGTTTTTGTTGCGCGACCTCGCCAGCCTCAGATCAGCTCAAATCTCGAGCCGGGCTATGCTATAACGTTATGGTCGACAGGTGGAAAATGCACGCACGCTATTTGCATTGCCCCGCGTGCATGCATGTGCATACATGCTAAGCTCATGCAAGGCCAGATTTCCATTGAGATATCTGGAAGCTGACACCATGGTGGCTACGAATTTGAGGTTGCGGGAGAAGGTTATGCGGTATATGCATCTTGTTTATCATCCGTTATAACGTTATGCCCTTCCGAGATCGTATGGTTTCCGATATGGTGGCTTGCACCTCTGCCAGCCCTCGAAGCTCCCGCAAAGTTATTGGAAACATTCCGGAAAGAAACGACGGTCCATATCCGCTGATACGCAATATTTCACAGCTGCAGCGTTTCAGAGTTTCGACGTGCCCGATAATACGAGACAGGCATCCTCGTTGCATGTTTTGAGTAATCATTTGATAGAAGCTAGCCATGAACCGTAGCTTTGCTCTTGACGAAACGGAATTAATGCAGCACAATGCATGACCAAGCGAGTTCCGAACGCCGCTGCGGGGGCAGACAGCAACTGGGGCGGGTTTGAAGGGCAAATTGACTCGACGTCCGGATTTCCAATTCCGGCTTCAACGTTCCCGTATTCCAGAAATAACGCAGATTGGCACCCGCATGCCATGCAAAGACAAATCATCAATCCTTCGCGGCAGGATCCGTCCCATCTCTTGCACATCCATGTGGAGCTAGGGACTTTGACGTTAAGTTATCAGATGTTTCTGTCGACTCCCGGGGCCGCGCTGGATTCCCAGATGCTTGGCATGCTTATGTAATTCCAGCAGGAAAAGCCGACTCGAGGATCCATGACGGAACGAGGCCGTATAGTATGAACAAACGACTTGTTTATTATTCCGTATTTCTATACGACTCATTTAAATCGCTGGCTATATATAGACTCGCCCTTTGCCAAAGTAAATAGTAATTTCCTAAAGATATCAATCAATACGAAGACGGCTTTGTGTACACACAATCGCGTGTTTTCTTGAAGGTTATGGGTAGAAGCGAGTTGCCACAGAACCGACTGACTCGTGCAGGTGCATTCAGGATCCCAGGCGCGGAAGAAAGTGCATCCGTGACAAAGAAACAGTTCAATAATCGAGGTAAGGGTTAGCTGCGCATGCGCATGGCTTAAGACGGCAGGTGCGAATGGACAGGAGGCGCTCTAGCGCTCCTTGTTCAAAGGTAGACAGGAGAGGCGCAGCCTCGTATTCACTGATCATGAGCGAATGTGACGACATAGCACAGTATGTCGGCTGTGCTCCGATTAGGGCTATTGTGAAACTGCTCCGGTACTGCAGCGCTGGGACTTCGGTTAGTACGGCAATGGCGATCAAACTTGATGCTATACGGGTGTGCTGTTGATAGCAAATTTTCTTTTTCGAAAAGTATATCTTCATGTGGAATACCCTAGCTGCAGGCCTGTCAGAGATATTAATCGATGGTAGAATTTTGTTATCTTGACGGTTGAAGCGAAACTTAGTTACTTGTAAGGATGGGAAATGTGTCAAAGTGACGCAGTGCGAACTAGTTTGGGAAACTATCTCGCTGCGTGCAATGAGGCGACGGCAGTTGACAACGAAGTCAGTTCTGTGTAACCTCTAGAAGGGACCCACCAAAGCGTGCAATCAACACCAATTTTTTGATCGGCCTACACGGTTGGATGGATTATCCCTGTGAAGCAGCGTCCTCTCATATTTCGCTTTACATTTGCTTTATATAGCATACCTGATTTTGTCGCAGTTCATGACGTGGTAATTAGGCGAATAGATACAATACCCGCACGCGACGCTATCGAGCTTCATATGGACTTTAGATTCATACCACTAAGTGAAAGCCTTTTAAGATTAACTGATAAGACATCTCATTGGAGCTATAGACCTGGCCATGGTATATCATGATATCTATGGCGAGTTTTTAGCCACCTTCTCATACAATATGAATACAGGAAAACTAATCAACCAGACTTAGCTAACGCTATGCCGGATATATATACATACGAACTCTCCGGGGCTCATTCGCTTTGTATACGCACCTATCTTTAATTGCCTTGAACAGAGGATTGCACGTACGTCTAGTTAATAGTTTACGAGTCAAGCCTGATGATCCCCAAATTCCTGTACGGACTTAGTAACTAGCATCGACTGAAATGATCGGAATTGATCGACTGCTGTATTTCATATCCTCGGCCCATCCGATATCTCTCCTGTAGCTATAAATAAACATAATGGTCTCCACTCTCCGGAATATCAAATGCGAAGTTCGCATTCTGGAAGTGCGTGTACAAGCCGTATCGATATCAGCGTATCGTGGCCAACAATGAAAAGTGTTGCGGGAAACGACAAGGCCGACCTGCAAGGAATTACATAGTACGTAAGCTTAGACACACAACTACCGTTCGCACAAACCGTACGACAAGGCTGGCAACCAGGTGCCAGCATGCACCGCATCTGAGTAATCTAGTTCCACGACCGGATCTAGATTAATCTGCTTTGGTAAGCCACAACGCAGCAGGGAGGCAGCGTCCCCGAGACGAGCAGCGAGGGTAGACGGAGTTGAGGCGGCGTCGACGGACGCGGCTGGTGGTAAGTAACTTTTGTATCTAGCGAACAGCAGCCGACAAGGCCAGGACAGCCCTGACGCGCCGGCTGGCAGCGAAGGAAGCTCTGATCCTTCGAATATTCCACATGCTCTTAGCATTTGAATAAATTAATTAATTGCAGGATTGCTGACTAGCCTGTGTGATAAGCTAGCTATTGATTCGCGGATGCCGACAGCATCGAATAGATTGCGGCGTCGATATTTGGATTTGATCCATCCATTCATCTAGCTATCCACTCATTCGCATTCTACAACGTTATGAAGCTGTCGGTATTATGAAGTATTGGTCGGTTTTTCGGCGTAGTGCATGCATGGGGATGCATGGATGCAGACAGGGAGCTACAAGTCAACGAACTTTGAATTGTAAGTACCGTATGAATACTTACCTGAATGCTACACAGCACAGGTAATTCGGCTGCTCGGACTACTCCTGCTTTCGATCTACAGAGCACAGCTCCAACTGGCTTAACGTTACCGCTGATTCAACTCTCGCGGATGTTTGCGTCCAGCAGAGGTGGTGGCTCGCTGCCTAGCCAGCCTAGCTGGTCAGCACGAGAACGGGAATGTGCTAGCGAGAAGAGAAGAATAAAATCCGATCGGGCCGAACGAGCGAAGGGGCAAGAGCTAGAGGGAAAACGCAGATTCTGAAAGCCCCGCTACCTCGGCCGACGAGTGGGTGGAGGACAGAAAGAAGCTTTTTCCTTGCCCCATGCCATGCAGCAGGTAGGGCATCTGGAAACGAAAAAAAGAAGCCATGATCTGTTGGCGCCAGGGTTTGAGAAAAATAGAATCGCGGGCTACGGAAATAAGGGTACGCGTGCCAACAAGGGTGACAATCGGATCATATCACAGCATGCTACGCTATAATTATACGCACTCGAGAAGTATCCGAGTTTACGACTGCTGTCCCCCGCGTCGGACGGACAGAACAAGACATCGTCGGTATCATGCTTTTCAACGGCGCCGCGCCCGACTAAGCAGAGGGACCTGCGGCTGCGATAGCTTTGGAAGGAGAGTCTGTCTAGCGGCCGCAGTGTTTGCATTGACAGGCCGGGAGCAGGGCCTGTGAGGTAGCAGCCAAGCCTTGGTTCATGGCGGGAGGGAGGTGTGAGCATGAGGAGAGCATGAGGCATGAGCAAGGGCGCCGGCCGGCCGAGCATGGCCATATGGCATGGCATGGCACTTACCGGACATTGCACCGCATGGCGTTCTCTATTCGACTTTCTGGCCTTAGCTACCGATTAAACTCGATCGCAGCTACTAGTCCAACTACGGCGGACGGCTTCGCTCTGGTCCGGTGGGGCTAGCTTGCTGAGGGAGTTTTTTTCATCTACGTATCGGGCTGTGTTCTGTATCGAGAAGCTGTGGGAGGCGTGCCGGATCAGGTGGCAATGGGGTCAAGTAGAGCCGAGCGGGTTTGCGACATGCATCGGCGGGCAACGAGTGGGATTTGAGCGCCGGCGTACGAGATGTATGCAAGTGGGTAAGGTAAGTAAGTAAGTATACAACTGCGCAGGTATACATATACATACGTATGGTATGCATGGTATATGCTTACGCGGTACGGATAGTATATGCATGGATGTACCACGGGGAGCGTCGTGATCGTATAGAAAGAAAAGTCGGTGGTGGAGTACGCATGCTGGACCTGATTTTAATCGAATGAATGGATGAATGAACCAATATTCGCAGCCGGGGTGGCCAGTGGGCATATTCGCATTCCAGCCTTCGCAGTTACTTGCAAGTTGAGTAATTACGAATTCGAATACGGCTGGCCCTTGCCTTCCCCTCTGCCAGATGCTGCACCGTGCCAGGGAATGGAAGCTGCAGCTGGGATTTTGAAGCATGAAGCCAGCGAGAAGTTTAGAAAAAACCTGTTCTGATCTTAAGTTCGATGAGGGGGCAGCTAGAAGCATCGTGACCTGACATGATAACATCCAGCTGCGGATAGCAAGAAAACAAGCCAGGAAAAGTACACAAGTACCTAATGTAAGCAACAGCTTGGAAGGTATACGTACCTGTTATTTAGCCGCTGATAGCTGCTGCTTTTTGCCCACGAATCTTGTTTTATTCGATTCGGTTCCCGTCAGGGCGCAGGAATAAAAAATATCATTCGTGGCCGCCTTTCGTGACCAAGGCGGAAAATTCGATGCTAATTAATTGGGAATGATCACGCTTGATCACGCCGGGCTTACTCTTTTCTTATATCCAGATCTGATATATGATATCAACCGCATCCATTCGTAACAGGTGGTTTTATATCATATCACACATCTACCTGCGTCAAGGTACCAGCCGACTGACTTACACACTGACTGAGGCTGAACCGAAACGGCCGTCCGGCTTATACAGATTACATACATTACCTGGCCTAAGTCGCCCGCCGAGTAGCTATATTTGGCCCTGCTCTCCTTCGCCAGCCCAGCTTCCCGTTCGGAAATTTACAAATCTCAGGCTGGTTTCAATCCCGCGTCCATCGCACCCCTCGATCGCCCGACAAAGTGCACATTGCAATTGCAAGTTGACATTCTTGGTATACAACTGCAAGGCTGGCCTGTCGTATCGTCGCTACTATAACATCGCATCGCATCGCTCAGAGTCTATTCGGCAGGCTGATTGCCATTGAATCCATTGCATCACCGTATGTTACGCCCTCCGCTCGCTCCGCGGCCAGGCTGATATATTCCCACAGCACCCGGGCGCTCAGCTGTGCTCACGCTAATTCGCGAAGGCGTCCGTCCACAGGTAGCGAGCAGTTATAATTGCCGGCTTCATCTTAAAGTCCGCATTAGCACACCGCTCGAAAACCCGTTTCGATCTCGTCTCTCCTTTTCCTTCCCGACGCCGTCACACAAAGAAACACCGGGCTGAAGAAGGCAGCAGAACAAGCGACTGAGCTGGCAGAGTATCGTCACCTGCAGCATCGCCGGCAAGGAGGAGAGGAGGAGAAGAAGAAGCAGAAGAAGGAGGTGTTTCTGAGTCAGCAAGGACGCCGAAGAGGCGGCAGTCCCAAAACGGGTTTTGGAAATGACATCGTACTCGAATAGAAGAACAACCTCGACGACGACGACAAATATGAATACTCCGCCGCCGACGACAACGACAGCCAACAGGGCCGCGGTCGCCGACATCTCCCTCGAGGACGACATGCTCCCAGACACCGCTGGTTCGAACACCCGTCCGCGAAGCTCAATCGACAAAGGCAAAGGAAGAATGTCGGCGGAGATTGCGACCAACGCCACCGGCCCCATCGCCACCGCCCACAGCGTCAACGCTCGCAAACTCTGGGAGAAATCCGCCCGGCGCGGCCCTTCAGCCTTCTCGCGACTGCCGCGGGAGATCATGCAGCAGTAAGTCGAGTGGATACGCGTCCCTCCACCCCTCAATTTCTCGCCTCATCGCGCCCCTTCAGCTGCCGTTTGGTCCTTTCTATCCATTCATTCAAGATGAGCATGTCCCGCTAACCCGAAATGCGTTGCGCCCGCCTCAACCCATCTCGCCAGGATTTTGTACTTCTGCTCCCCGAACGAATTCGATTCCTTGACCTTGATAAACTCCTCGTGGTACCAGGCATCGCGGTCATGCCTGCTCTATGCTCGACAGCTGGCGCAATGCGGCGTGGTGACGCCTAGAGATATCGAAGATACACCGGAGAACCTCACATCTCTCGTCCACCAGTTCAGTCATGCCTCCCGACGGGGCTTGTTCGAATCGATGCTGCGCCCGGAGACGACGGAGGTCCAGCTGGTCTGCCGCAGTTTGTCTTCCTCCGCGGCTGTGCCAGGTGGCGAGGTCTTCAAATACGAGTTCTCCCCACGTGGGACATACCTGCTCGCCATCTCCTCGTCGCGCATGATCGTGATCGACACGACGACGACAGCATCGAAGGGCCTACCCGTCACCATTAAACGAGAATTGAAGATTCTGCGGCGGCCCACGAGCGCTGCCATCCTGGACGATGGGTCCGTCATGGCCGTACTATCCAGCGAGCACAAGGTCAACATCTACGACTTGACAAACGTCCGGATCAAGCGAGTGAGATCCCTAGATCTTGACAATGCGCCCAGAGCGATCGCTCTATCCCCCGATGGCTCCGTCCTTGCGGTTGCATACGACGGCGGCGTTGAGGTCATCTCGCTCGCCGTAGGCTTCGACCAGAGACGAGCTGTCAAGTGTGATCTGGTGGACTCGCTGTGCTTCTCACTGGATGGTACCGTCCTTATCGGGTCCACCCTCAACTCTGGCAGCCCCGCCACGGTGGTCATTTCGGCACCGTTCTTCTCGGATGTTATGGTGGCAGCGGACTCGCTGGTACAGATGTGGACGACGCAGATTCTCTTCCCGACGACCTCGCGAGACATATCTCACGCCGCGCTACTGACGCACCACGGTGATAACTCCTCGTGGACGTTCACGTACGATAAGGCGTTTGCATCCTTTCGAGCTGTCCATGTCGATGATCTGCGAAACGGACACACTTACTTCTCGGCACCGACCGTCAACCCGATGCCCCCGACCATGCTTCCCGCACCCAGTAGCGATGGCGGGGTCGTGGCTTCCGGCCTCGGTTCTCGGTCCGTATGGATCTACGGTATCCCCACCGACCTGGAAAACCCCGGCGATGGAAATACCAACGGCGAGGCCAGCGGGAGCATGACTCCGGGCACCAGGAACAGTGTCCATGTCGGTGCTACTTTCATGCCACAATGGCAACATTCTGTTGATCGGACGAGGAACAACTTTGTCCAAGGTAAAAAAGTGGCCGACGTCCACGGTCTCGTAGGGCTGGCGTTCTCCATGACGTCGAAAGGCGAGAGGCTCATCGCTGTCGCTGCCGGAATAGAAAGCGATGGAGGCGACGACGTGGAAGTGCTGGAAGGCGGCCGTCTCGTCATGTTCGATTTTGCCAGAAGCCCAAGCAAGGGCGAACGACGGATGATATCCATAGACGTAGGGGACGGCTCGAATGTGGAGCTGGAGCAGCTAGAGGAGCAGCAGAACGACATCGAAGCAGAGGTCAACATTGTCAGACGCCGCACTGTTGCTCAGCGACAGCAAAGGAGGTCTGTCATCGGTGCTCCTCCAGTGCCTCCGGTGCCTACGAGTATAACGCCCACCCATACCGAGACTATGGCGGCAAGCTCGGTGACTCCATCCGTCTCCCGCCAGAGCACGAACGTATCTCGCGCCGAGGACGATGATGAAGAAGGCGTATCTCTCAGCGAGGCCGTTGAATGGTCGTATTCTCACACTGATACCCGTTCCCACACCATCCTCCAGCGAGCGGCTACGGCGGCGCGAGCGAATGCCGAACGGACACCCCGTCGGAGACCCGGCGCCGATCCAGGTCCAAACTTTGCCGTCACCAACTACCGTCTGCTGGGTCTCCGCGAGGAAGAATGGGTCGAGCCACCCCCGCCGTATGTGGAGAAGCTCACTGCCATCCCGCTCTACGACTACGAGGCGCGTCTGCTCGAGCGCGCGAGGAGCATGGGTATCATGAATCCAAACGAGCGAGTACGCAGAAGGAGCAGTGGAAGCGAATTGGATCTGGATAGAAGAGATCGAGACCCTCTCCCATCGGGAGCTTCGAGCCCTAGACTTCGCCGGAACGTCCCGAGCTTGAGAATCACCAGCCCAGTCAGCCCCGCTGGCGGCGGGCTATCCCGAAACGGATCCGTTAGTGCTGGGCCTAGCACCAGCTTCACGTTTCAGGGCCTCAGCCTGTCTCAGCTCCCGGCTGAGCAGCCAGCGAGAGAGCCACCGAATTCCGCATCAAGTCAGCGACCTTCGACAAGCTCACATACGCCTTCGCAACCGCGACCTACGGAGGCGCCGCCATCGACCATTTCGCGCCGTAACTCGATTCAACGAGAACCACCAGGAGGTATACTTTCGACTGGTCACAATGAGAGCCAGAGGCCGACAACGTCTCACAGTCAGCACTCGCAGCGTAACTCGCCACCTCTTACCGCATCCGCACCGCGCCCACAGCCAGTACAGGCTCCGCGAGGGGTAAGCCCGACGCCGCCGCCGGCACCGCAGCAGCAGCAGCAGCAGCAGCGACAGCCAGAGTATCCCCCTCAAAACTCGGGGCGGCTGAGACAGCGAGACCCTGAGAGCATGCCGCAAATGGTATTCTTAGACGACAGGACAGCCCCTATCCCGCCGGTTCCAATCATACCCGTTCAGTTTCGTTCAAACTCGCTTCCGTTGCAGCAGCAGGAAACGCCAAACCCACCTCTGCAGCAGCGGGCGCATACCGAGCGTCCTGAGCGTCCTCAATCGGCGATGTTTTCGCCTCGGACTGCTGCTACGTTCGCCCAGGCCAATGGGAGCATCGTGTCGCTGCCGAACTTTGAGGGTAGCGGCAGCGGCAGCCCGTCGCGGCCGACTGCTGCCAACCGGACGCCGCGAGCATCGCCTCAGCCCAGCTCGCCGGCCGTGATGCAGTCGCAATTCCCCACTTCGTCGCCTTCCCGCCCACAGACAGCGCAGCAGCAGCAGCAGACACCAGTAGAAGCTCCACCGCACCGGCCGCCTCATCTACAGCAGCCGCTCCTCTCGCGACTCCCATCCCACCGTTACCGACGTCCCGATGACCCGGCTGCCAGTCCCGCGCTTTCAATCCCATCTATGCCGTCTGTTTCTCAGCCCGCGACACCAGTTCTACCAATGACGCTCCCGCCGACATCCTCAACGGCACCTGTGACGCCCGTAACACCACGGACCACGACGGCTAGCACTCCACGCGGCATGATGCCCGTCTCAGCCATGGTCGCACAACCCGGCCCGCCGCCAGGCAGCTCCGGATCAGGACACAGCGTAGCATCCTCCGGCGTCGGCCACCCGCAGTTCAGAACGACATTGACAGGCGGCGGCACTCGCAACACGCTCTCGCTGACAGTGACCCCTCCACCACCACAGCAACAGCATCAGCAGCCATCATCAATGCTCGCACCATCCGGCAGCAGCGGCAATACCAGCGGTCCGCAACCGATCGCCCAGGCCACAGTACACCCACCCACCGCACGATCCGCAACCACAGCCAAGCGCCTGCGCAACACGAAGCGCGGACGAGGAGATTCCTCCACTAGCTACGTGAACCCCGCATTCATGGCCGTCCCCTCCGCGCCACAAGGGTCCGCATACACCCAACCACTCCCCTCGCCCGGTCGACGCGTATCCGCGCGCCGCTCGCCACTCCACGGCGGCTTCTACGCTGCTCAGGGACCCGGCATGGGCGCCGGCATGCATAGCAACACGAGCGTGAATAACCTTAGTCGAGGTGGCAGTCGCGCCGAACGCAGCGCGGCGCGAGCAGCATCGACGAAGCGGAAGAAGGGTTGGGGACGGAAAGCTGGCAAGGATGGAAGAGCTGGTGCGGGTGGTATCCCACGGCCTGGAGAGGTGGTGGTTGGCGGCGGCGGGATGGACGAGAGCTTTGAGGTTGTGAGGCGGGGTAGTGGGAACGATGGCGCGGCGCAGGGCGATAAGCCTGGCTGTGCGATCATGTGAGGGAGGTTTATACCCGCACCCACGGACGGTATGGAGGGAAAGTAAAAGAAGAGCATGGAGGAATGGTAGATCGAAGATAATATTTTTTGTTTCTGGGTTATCCTTGGATTTGATAATGGCGTTGGACGGCATATTCAGGATTGTTTTTTGTCTTTTTATTCATTTTACCAATTTATAGTCGGCCGCATGATGGTTAAGTTAGCAAGCGATTGATGGAAAGTTGATGGATATTGATATCGGTATGATATGCATGGAGTCAGCATAACTAGCAGCAGAGTGAACGAAGTACAATAAATAGTTAGAGATAGCGTAGCGATCTAGCGATGGGCGCTGAATATACTAGTGATATGTATCTCGAGGACGAACATCTAGCAGAAACTGATATACAGACACACAGACAGACATTGGGTTTGCAGCATTTCGCAGGGTTACACCAGACCAAAGTTCGACGCACTTTGCCCACCTACCGTTTTAGGACGACATGTTGCATTTTAATCACGCAACGCATATTTTACATGCCAATTTTCACTTAGATTTTCTACTAAAGAGATTACGTAGACAGAGACAGTAATGTGAACAAACTTTTGCCTCGCGGTATGAATTATCCTCATCTAGTATATATTACAAGATTGCTATGCTATGCTACTCCGACAAGACCGAAGGAAATACAAGGATGATACTTGAATACGACTCCAAACCGCTTACTGCTTTCCGTACGTCGACGCGTAGCTGTCGCTGGGGGTGCTGCCACTTCCGTAGCTCTCAGCACCGCTACCACTGCCAGATCCGCTGCCAGTACCGGTAGCCTGGGCAGCCGGCGCAACCGTCTTGGTTATAACGGCGGTCTTGATGATCGTTGTGTAGGCGGCCTTGGTCGTGGTATAAGCGCAAACGCTCGTCGAATACTTCACGACGGTCGTGGTCTTGGCGGCCGCGGTGACGGTTGCGACAACGTCCTTGGTGGAGGTGATCGTCACAGTGGAAGCGTAGACAGTGGACGTGGCGGTGGCCTTGCCGACGGCGACGTTGTACGTGTACGTCGAGATGGTCTGCAGTGTCTTAGCGCACTGGACGGCGGTCGGGTAGCTAGTGTGTCCGGCCGGAGCGTAGGCACCTGCGGCAGTAACAGTGCTGTTGCTAGCCGGGGCGGCGCCGTATGCGTAGCTGTCGCGCTTGTTCCGTCGGCCGTAGGTGTTGTAGGAGCCGGCGGAGGCGGTGACGGTATGCGTGGAGGTGACGGTGTGGTAGGCTGTCTGTGTCGTGTAGGCGACGTGGGTGGAGGTCACCTTGGTCGTCTGGGTCGTGTAGGCGGTGTGGACGGCGGCGGCGGCGGTGTAGGTGGAGCAGGTCTTCGTGATGGTCTTGGTGAGGGATTTGGCGCCCTTCTCGGTGACGTAGTGGACCGTCTGGGTGGTGTGGGTGTTCGTCACCTTGACGGTGGAGGCCGCGGCGTAGGCGGTCGTGTAGACGGAAGTTGGGATGGTGGCGACGGGCTGGCCGCAATAGACCGTCGTGCAGGTCTGGTAGGTCTTCACGCTGCCGATTTGAGTTGTGTAGGCGCCGACGGAGGCTGGAGAGGAGCCGTAGCTGCCTGATCCAGAGCCAGAGCCAGAGCCAGAGCCAGAGCCAGAGCCAGAGCCAGAGCCAGAGCCAGAGCCAGAGCCAGAGCCAGAGCCGTAGCTGTTGGCGCCGGAGCCAGAACCATTGTCATAGCCACCGGAGCCGGATCCAGAGCCGGAGCCGGAGCCGTAGCTACCAGATCCAGAGTTGGAACCGTAGTCACCAGAGCCAGAGTTGGAGCCGGATTCGTAGCCATTTCCATTTCCAGAGCCGCTTCCACCATTTCCAGAGCCATAGGAGCCAGAGCCTCCATTGCCGCCATTGCCAGAGCCATAGTCGCCAGAGCTAGTTCCGTTGCCGGTAGCATAGCCGTTGGGACCGTATCCAATGTTACCACTGGAGATTGTCGACGTGGTCATGGTGGTATGATCGGTGCAAGCAATCGCCACGGCGGCGGAAACGCCGAAGAGCAGAGCATTGGTAGTGAACTTCATCTTGCAGTATGATATGATAAGGACAACGATATCACGAAATGCAGGTATGCGGGTATATAAAACTAAAAGGTATAATACGGCGAAAGCTGCACAAAAACGACGACAAAGAGTAAAGAGTGACTGTGAAAAAAATTCAAAAGACAGTAAAAGAGTGACTGTAAAGCAAAGGAATGACGATACCCGCAAAGCGCTGGATGATGAAGGTAATTTCAGAGGGTCTTCTCGAGCCCTTCTTATAACCACCCATGGGCGCTGCAAAGGGGTGTCCTTCGCGAAGCTTTCGAATAATTATTTCTCCGACTGACAGCCGGTGTTCCGTCTGCCGGCCGGATAGTAACTGCAAGGTTGCCTGCGTCGTGCGATATCATTGCAAAGTGCACCAAATTTAGCCTGTCAAGCTCTCTGAAGCTCCTATTGTCGCATGGAAATCTCGACGATACCCTTGAGATACCCAGCAATCAATATTGATACAGTGGGTCCATCCCGGCTGCAAGCTGACGTTTCGTTTGGCCGGATGCTCCCAGATTTGGTGCCGAAATTGCGCTAGGCAGGGGTGGTCTCCAAATTGGACGCCTTGCTCTCTCTCGAGAAAGGCTTTCGAGATGAAGCTGTCAAGCACTGCCCCGGATGATGAGTTGGAAGAACCCTGGAAAATAATAATGAAAAAGCTTGATGTATACAATCGCGATACAGGTACTGGTGCCTTCTGGAACTCAAGCATCTGATTGATAGATTAGTTATTATCTGCACGCGTACGATAGAGCTGATATGACGAGGCTCTCCTTTTACGCGTACTGTGTAATAGTTGACTGCAACACTAATTTCCCCAGAATACAACATTACCACCCGAAAACCGGCAAACCAAGCCGGCCCGAGGCAGCATGGAAAACAAAAAGGAGAAAACAGTGGAAAACGAAGGATAAAGCCATACACGCACCCCGTACCTCGTACATCGTACCAAGTGCAATAGCAAGCACCATCAAAGCAGCCATCGAGCTCGAAATGACAGCTGCTACTCCATAATAAAAATGAGCTGTTTGCTCCTCAATCGGGAAATAACATGCTACCCGTGACAGTAACACCCTCTCAAGCCAGCGCCACTCTCTCAACGTCACCCACTATCACACTGATCGGGAACCTTAAAGCCTCATATAAAAGATTAAGATTAGCATGCACCCACAACTCTTCACTTCTCGCATACGCGTCACCAAAGGAGATGGGGACAAGCGGGATTGGGGGCCGAACGAGGGCTGGACTCGGGAATATTGGCAGCAAATTTCGAATCCATCCACTCAATCGCCAGACAGCCATACGTACTCGGTAATAGCTAGCATCCTCATCGGAAAGATTCGCTCTCAAAGACTCGATACGTGTCATTCTCATCCCTTTTGGCTCGTCTTGACCGTTTGGTTGAGTGCTGCCAGCTCAGCCAACTTCCCATCCGGCTGCTCATCTTTCCTTCGATTGTCGCAAAATTCAAAGGCAAGACAGGCAACATGCCCTTTGAACTCGAGATTGACGAACAAGGTGCCGGTTCCCGGCCAGTGGTGCTCATCCAGCTTCTCGACGTTCCTCAGAGATTCAGTGAGGTTCATTATCCCGCGGTCCAGCTTTTTAACGATCTGCTCCCAGAACTGGAGGATGGTGAGGCTGCACTCCATAGGGGCCAGGATGGGAAGTGCGGGGATCTGCAGTTTGCCGAAGATGTTGCAGATGCTTGCTATCTTCATCCTCATGATGCCGGGAGGACCGCCCCTCCATATGATCATGCGATCGTCTTGGAACCAGCGGGGGTCGAATGTTGTAATATCCGCGAATGCAGGATGGGGTTCCCAGAGGGCCGGATCGCGAAACATGTTGGATGTCTGTGAGCATACGCGTTGTCAGTCAATTCGGAGGGCACTTCGTGCGATAATATTGTCTGGAGAGCCTAGGATTCTAAG
This sequence comes from Orbilia brochopaga, assembly GCA_036872635.1. Taxonomy (NCBI): domain Eukaryota; kingdom Fungi; phylum Ascomycota; class Orbiliomycetes; order Orbiliales; family Orbiliaceae; genus Orbilia; species Orbilia brochopaga. Next base: position 379,038 of record JAVHNQ010000016.1, on the reverse strand, counting down.
CTTCAAGACGCTGTATGCGCACACACGTTCCTGGTTATACAATAATATGTGTCCATACACGGAATAATTTCTCAGAGGTTGCCGGTGCGAATAAAGCGAGAAGCTCAATGACTTACCATGAATGAACGTCGGCGAGTAACATCGGATACAGCGCCCGCAGTGTCCGAAGCAACCCCAGTGAAAGTGTAATCGCCGATATTCCAAGTGCTAGCGACGCTGAAGATGCGGTGGATGAAGACATTCGTGCCCTCCGGCTGCGAGAGAGGCATCGGCACTGAGTACAACCAGCTGTACTGTGCCACCTTGCGCGATACGCATTTTTGCACCTCGGACCGCCAGGTGGAACAGACCCTTGAAAAGGCGGGAAAACCGCGCCAGTCGCATCCGATGACCAGCAGCTGGATTTCGACGGGGAGTCTGAGGAATTGGAATTCCGAAAGCTGGAGCGAGGGATCTTGATTTTGATTTTGAGTTGCCATTGTTGCAATTTAAGGAGCGGGAAAGGCGGCCGGGGTGTGTAATGGCGATGTGACAGCCCAAGCCGCATTGTTGAAGCCACCGTGCGGCCGCGCTGGCTGGTCTAGATCCAGACCGTCTGCACGCACCCACACAACTAGCTAATTGTTAGTGCGTGTTTTTTAGGGCGGCGCTGTGTTGCGGGCGAGACGAATCGCCCAGGCGGGAAACAACGCACAACGCGCAGGCAGCGATCCACCCGAAGCCCTAACTACGTCTCGCCCCAAAACGGACGGACCGTCTACCGGAAACGGCTGCCTAGCAATGCACCCCAGAACATCGCGCATCGGTACCAAGCTGTTGATAACACCATGCCGAGATCGAACGATGCAGCGGACCTTCGTGTGGGCTATCCAGGTCGGGTTGGCTTACGACCAGGTTTCACTGCAGCCGCAACTCTAATATCACAGCACAGTTCTAAAAAAAACCTTAAATTGGGATAAGCCAGTGTCTAGGTAGCTACAATAGGCTGTATCAAACAGGAATATCCAGATCGAGAAGAATAACGGGAATCTAGATATCACGAGCAATCACTGATATAGCGGGAAGCAAGGTGTCGTCCAAAGCACGCCTTGCAATGTAACCAACGATAAAGGGGTAGTGTTAGATCGGTGCGCCAGTAATCTAATCGGTGCATCGAAACTTCAGGCTGGCGCACAACTTTACTTCATCAGGCCGTGCCGCGGAAAAATAGTGTCATTGAGCGACGCTCCTGCCGCCCGCTTTCGATGATCAGAAATGTTAGAAGCTAGTCGATGCAAGGCTAGTCGGGCGTCCGTCACTCCTGCCGACCTAGCCCGGTTGGGTGTTTTGGTGTCGTTCTGTGCGGCATCTGTCACTAGCATACCTCGCCTGTGTGCGCAAGAACGTATGCATACTTTATGCCATATATGTTGTGGATATTACATTAATTCATAGAGCGCATCCTATAGTGTTGGTAGCCGACAGCATTCCCCGCCCTGGATGTCAGACGGATGCGTCAATGCGAACCTACGATCCTTCGAGGCTGCCTTGAGAGCATCTGTCCCGCCCGTCTGTCATGCGTGCATATCATCCAATACGCTACATACCTATACGACAAATAATATAAAGATGCATCTTCTCACGCGACCATACTTCGCCTAGTTTGAAGAACACCCTTAATTTTCCTTTCACTTCTCAATGTATGTCTACGAAACTTGGAAATTCGGGGCGACGGAATTCAATCATCAAATTTAAAAGTTGCTATGATCATCTGTTCATTATATGTGAATTCTATTGTTCATACCAAAATATACAAGATGAAGCAGCAGGCTGCCTCGCTTCTCTATGTCTATGCGAAGATTTGAAGAAAAAGCAGGTAAGTCTGTACAAGTGTTATTAAAAATGAAATATAAACAAATAACAGCCAAAGTAGTCCCGTATGCTGCTACTCTGAAGCCGATGAAAATCCCAAATAGAAAGAAAAGGAAATTAACACTAAAAAATACATCGTATATGTTGAGATATAAGTAGTTATGGCCGGCGACGGCACTCCCTGTCTATCGGTGTACGTTAATAAGCAAAAGCAATTCGAAATCTTCTCCGAAGTGATGTAAAGAAAAAAGGTCAGCTGCCCAAAAGAATCCCGGTGGAATGATGTAATGCATGCTCACGAGTCCAGAACGCCGTATCACATGCGATATTAGGAAATGGATGGATGGAGGGATGGATGGATGGATGGAAGAAAATGAACAGAATGGGATGAGGGAAAATGAATGTGTGCATGATAATAATGTAGATATGTTAATAGGTAAAAATGAAAGCGGATGAAAAATAGGTTACACGACTCCGAAGAATAAACACCGACCCTTGAGAAGAAACCAAAGAGATTAAGGTAGAAAAAATATATAGAGAAAGAGAGGTCGGGTTGGCTACATGTGCGCGCGTGAGTGTGTGGGTGTATGTGAGGTGTGGAGGATATTCAAGGCGGAAAGTATTAAAGGTGTAAAAAAGATCAAGTGGTACCAGAAAGCAAAAAGATAACGAACGTTCGCCCCGAACATGCAGACAAGGAAAAAAAAATTATGGCCGAAAGGATTAGAAGAATGTACGTCGGAAAGAGAAAAAAAAAGTGATATCGACTGACACGATCGAAAACGGAAGACATCGGAGCAAGGATAGGCAATGATAGGTAGATGTGTGGATGAAGTGGCAAAGGATAGAGACGACGACGTGCATATGCGGCCGACCGGACGCAAGGCCATTGGTAGCCTGGATGGGATGGCTCGCGCAGGACAGTGTAGAAGCGAACAAGTCACCAGCAACATTCTTGAGCAAGGGTGTGCCGCCCAATCGGTCTACCTTGTCCTCTTTTTTGTTCTTTTCCTTTTTAGTAGAAGGGGAATTCCTCCTACTGCATGCTGCTCAAACTGTCTTCGAGGTGCTCCTCACCAGCGAGGACCGGCAGCTGGGGCCACTGCGAGAGGAGTTCCGGGTGCTCCGCAACCGTAGAGTAAGAGAATGGCGGTAGCTGCTCGTAGTTCTGGAAATAGTCTACCCCGAGATCCTCGACTGCAGGCTTACCCTGGACTTGATCCTGCTGGCCTAGGGAGTAGCGTACTGTGCTCTGCATCGACACATCCGGAAAGGTCTGCGGGAAACTGGGTTCGTCGTACGGAGTCTGCGGGTAGGTCAGCGGTGGCGTCGATTGGTGGTACGACGGAGCGTAGCTGTCTACAGGGGAGCTATTGGACCATTGTCCGATGGCAGGGGTGTAACTGGGTAGCTGACGTGTGTCAAAGGAATGTCTGTGATAACCGTAGTCTCCGCGTAGTGCCTCGTCTACTACGACGGGCCGCCAGAATGTGACACCCGCCTCATCCTGGTCCGCCTTGCTAAAGTCCCAGATGAATAGAGCAGCTCGTTGCTTAGCGTAGTCGAAAGACCCGCTGCTCAGATTGTTCTCCGACATGGCCACCTTGAGGTCCGCGGATCTCCAGGCGAAGATTTCCTGAATCATGGTGAGGTTGCCAATGACCTCGGAGGCGTGCTTTTCGCGTCGTCGCATTTCCTGGTCGTAATCCTCGCCGGGCTTGAGCGGCTCCATGAGCGAGTTGACCAGGTTGTTGAAGTACATGGACCAGAAGTTCGGGTTCAGCGACATCTTGAGGCGCTTCGGGCCGTCGCTCTGAGAGTCGCCGACGATGTAAGCGGGCTCTTCGACCTCTTCGATCGTCTGCAGTCTGCTTCCAGACACGTAGAATCTCGTCACGACGGTGAATCCGTGGTCGTAGTACGTCTCGTTGCAGAAGGACGCCTCAAAGGGAGCCCAGAAAACCATGTTCTCGGGGCGCTGGGTCATCGTGCGGAGAGAACTGGAGATGTGGACCACGGGGCATCTCAGCTGGCCCTCGTGCGAGAGCTTCGCGATGTAAGGGAATTTGTTCTCCCACCGGGGTATGCTGGAAAGCACAGTGGGATTTAGACCGTACTCTTGATTATACAGCTTGGTGTAATCGTGAAGATGCTGCTTCGAGTAGCTGACCTTGTCCACTGAGTCCTGCCCTAACCACATCTCAAGACTGTGCGGCTTGATAAGGGACTTGTTGTGGGATGCAAGAGTGACCGATGTCGGGGAGCTGTGATAGCTGCCGTAGACGTGGCTGGGTGGTCGATAAGCAGTCGGCGAGGCCGAGCTGCTGGCGATCGTAGAGGTAGAGTATCTCTTGTACTTGGGCTGCGCCGACTGCAGGCTCGAGTCTGACAGAATCGCCAACTGGCTTAGCGTCTTCTCGTCAAAGTTGCGGTCGATGGCGTCTTGGTCCTCGGCTACCACGAGTCTCATAACTGTCTTGAAGTTAGTGTTGTTGTCCGTGCAGGAATGCATGCATGCATACTATAGTGGAGACGGGACAAAACGACAAAGACGACGTACAGTGAGGATCGTGCTTGAGAAGGCCCTTCAAGACTTGGATATGGCTGGAGACCTGCTTTCGCTTTCTCTCTTTTCCTGTCTTCATGAAGATATACTTGGAGATAAGCTCGTTCCGCCCGCAGGGCTTGCCGTCAACGGTAAGCTTCCTGCGGCCCTGTGGAGGGAAAAGCTCCAGAGCTGTGGTCGAAGAAAGTAAAAGTTAGTATCGACCGTCGCATGCATGTAGCCAACATACTGTGTGGGTTGGGGAATGTTTTGCATACCTTCGAAGAAGGCCTCTTCGACCTCATCGTCCCAGACCGACTCGCCGTCGGCTCCGGTGTTCTCGCCTCTTCTTTGGCGCTGACGATATTCTCTGTACGACTCCCGGGGATCTTGGGCCTCCTCAATCCCGTAGATGGACTTTGTTCTGCTCCGCATTGGGGATGATGTGTATCGCTGGCTATTAAGAGTAGGACTGAGGTGGTCGTTCGACAGCAAGGTCGGATAGAGATGTCGAGTGCTGCTGCTGGTGCTACTCCCGCTACTATGCAAAGGGCGCTTCTTGATTCCAGCGTAGTGCCGACTGAACCGGTTGAGGCTATGGTCCGGAGAAGGCTCAAGAACGCAAGGGTAACCTTGGCTTGGGATATAGTGATGAGTATCGGGTTTCTGAACGGATTCCATCGACTATATCCTTTTTATGGAACGATGGGAATGTAAATGTATATGTAGTGGAGGTGTAAAACCTAGATATAGTATCGTGTGTGTCCCAGCCCCGCAAGATAACTCTTTTTTTTCTTGTGTCCACACCTCTTTACAATTTTTGGATATCAGTTTTTCTCTCCTGATTTCCCAGTAGATTAAGATTAGTTACTGATTCGGAAGGGTAGATGCAGTTATTATGGTTTAGTGTAATGCAAAGATGTCTATCGGACTAAGGACGGCTGGTGAAGGAGAACGTTTTCGTTTCGACGAAGGCGCCAAAGTTCAACTTTGTGTCCCCAACGAAACGGACAGGCAGCGATGCCGTGTCTTGGGTACCCTTGTATCGTAAAGGGCTAGGGAAGAGAGGGGTAGGTAACAGCTAGCTGCAGCTCGGGATCCCCTTTGCTTGTCCTTTCTCTCTTTTTTTTTTAGTTTTGCTTGGTGCTTGGTTGGAAGTCGTTATTTCGTGACAAGAACAGCGTCCGATAATGGGATGTGGGTACCGGCGGGGTAGGGAAAGTATGGGGCAGAATTCGGAAATCAAAAGGCAAGGCGCAAGCAGGGCTTTAGGCGAAAATGAGTGTATGCTGGCAGCAAAGTTCGGACGAATTCAAGGATATGCGTATCATGAATAGCTTGCGTCGCGGACAGTTGCTGCTCAAGGGTCGGGACGGATATGGTCAAAAGTCGATCGACTTTGAAGTCGCGGGCGAGAATTGCTTTGTGAAGAGAAGTGTAAGGAGAGTGCGAAAACAAATTCTCTGCTCGATGCGGCTTTGCCTTTGAAACTGAACGTAGATGGAATGGGCGGACGGGAAGGAATTGCATACGAAAACGCAACGGGAAGACGTCTTCATATACTGTTCTCCACCGCTGCAGCTCGACGGTGAACTAGCTGGAGGCCGGTGTTCGAAACTGGGTGTAAACTCACCTATTTTCGATAAATCGCAGAGGTCAACAGTGTATTGGTCTGGCGCATTCCATTACAGCATTTCGCAGAGCTGAGGAACTCTCGATAATCGATGGAGGAGGGTGGAACGGAATATTTGAAGGCCAGGGTGTGCCCATACAAGAGAACAGGAAGAAAGAATTCTTGGGCCGAATGAACGAACGGTGGGCATTCTGCACAATACTCTGCATGCTTTCGTGTCTGAGCTTTCCTTTGGTGCTGCAGGCAGGAGTGTACCTTTCGGTCAAATCTTGAGAGTGACTTCGAAGCAAGGGGCATCATGGTGCAGCAAGAATTTGACTAGTTCAACCGGGTTCTGGGGCATCGTCGATTTTGCTGCTTCCTGGGCTGTCTCCATCAGAGATTTGATCTGATCGAACATTTTATTCTGTTCACCGGGACAATGTGATTGCAAAGTATGCATCCCTTTCATTACGCGCATTCCCGTGAGTCCTCTCAGAAGCATCAAGCAACATCGTCATCGACACCCGCGGGTCTGGGTCGCGCGAACGAGCCAGAGAGACGCCAGACTCGGTCCTGGCGGTGATTTCGTCTTCTAGCCTTTGACGTTGACATGTCTCGCGTCTGTCTGCATGCCTCCTGGCCTGGTTTCTCCGCTGATATCATATTCCGTGTCGGACGTCGTTTTTCGCACCTCCTGCAGCCTGGTCTGTATGCACTGCAATGTTGTATTTTGGCAACGCAGCCCAGGCGAACGCGGGCGCTCCTGCAGCCTAACAGGACCTGGCGGACCCAACAGTAGGTGGCCTCGAGAACTGATTTGACGGCGCCGTGCATTGCATCGATTGGGACTGCTCTTTTCAGCAGTGTCCCTGCAACTGGTTGCATATTCATCACGCCCGCTGATTGGCGTATCTTAGGCTTTCTCCAGCAAGTCGCATGCACCCTTCAGCGGGAACCCGATCTCGATTGCGTTCATTTCGTGTCAATTATCATCATTTTACTATGCAAATGCACGTCGTGAGAGGTTTCCAACTCGCGCCAGCCACAATAGGCCAGCTGCACGTGCCACCGAGGAGGCTTGCAAGGTCGTCATGGTGGACTTATTAGATATAATTTCTTTTATTGACTTTTATATCCGAGCAAGAGGTATGCTGGTCACCTCACATCCGTCGCGTTTAAAAGATGCTAGTTACGTTGGTGTCTCATTTTCCCTGATTGGCCAAGCAGCCTCGCCGGAGAGCCGTTTGGCGTTCTTCGCAGCCTTCTGGAGTGTGGCGGGTGTTCCTGCTGTTCGAGTGGTCTGGTGGCACTGTTGCCTCGAAGCCAACCCGGGGATACCACTTTCATCTTGGGCGGTGCAAGGAGGTTGTAGTTTTTTTTAGTCTCGAGCTCCCTCCCGTGCTAGCGTCGTGGGTCGTGGATTAGTAGCTTCTGGTTGGCGTCGACCTTGCGTCAAAAAGAACCTCTCAACTATTTTGCTCAAGTTTATATGTGACCCGGTTCTTTGGGCCCAGAGTCGGCGTCGACGCGGATTCGAAATCGGTCTTGGTTCGCTGGTTCGATCGAGGCTCGCTGGCATGGCCTGTCATCTGTTTGGCACCATTTGCATTTCGCGCTAGTTCGTTAGATCAACGAAGCACACCAACTGTAATCAAATCAAGCTACGGGAGGCAGTCCGCCAGCCGGAGCCGGTGCAGCAACCAGTGCAGCAAACCAGTGTCAGCTGCAGCCTTCAGCATTCGCTCGCAGCTGCAGAATAGAAAAATTTTCGTCTCGGCTCCACGGTGAGAGATTAATCACGAACCGATGATTCGATGCATCTTCGTTCCGTGGAGGATCGATATCCGGCAACTCAACCGAGCCATTAGCCGACGCCTTGCTATCTCCAATGGCTGTCGCATTACGTATCATTGCATGGACCTGATGACAAACACGAATGTTAGTCGCCATTTGTTTCGTTTCTCTCTTTTCCTCTTTTTCTCTTTCTCTCTCAATATGTCTCGGCGGACGACCGAAGAAGCCATTGATAGTGCTTAATCCGCAGGATTAAGTAGCTTTGGAGAGGGATATCGGGGATCAGGTAATCACCAGTGTAAGTTGGCTGAAACCCGCACCCATCGGCTATATTGGAACAAAAATTCGCCTGGATCGAGTCCATCGACCTGCAGATTCGAATCCAGTCGATATGCTACCGCTCTAGGGCAGCCATCAGCGTTGATCGAATTCCATACCAGCTCCTGGTTCCCTTTTCTTCCAATTAGTTACGTCCTATTTTTTGTTGAGAAGGAGTGCCTAATTGCAGGAGACGGAGCTAGCACGAAGTACTTCGAGACAAGACGTACCGGTTCGACGGGTCCACCGGGACCACCAACCTCGGAGTTTGTATTATCAGGACCTGAGAGACCTGGGGAACACAGGCAAGATCGAGCGATAGAACCTGTTCATCGTGCTGCTGAGAGCCATGTCGGAAGTTTCCATCGGGCAGGGTGAGTGAGGAATGTGCATGGATGGCATGGAGCAGCAACCGCATCATATCGGCCCAATTGACCGAAGTTGACTGCTCTGGCTGACCGCAGGGCAATTAACGTCGTGCATTGCATTGGCAACAACACTTTACCTCTTTTTATATACTAGCACGAAGCATACTAACGTTACACCTCCTGGCGCACGGCCACAGCCATCTTCACCTCCATCAAGCCCTTGACTAAGGTCGCCGCCCTTGCAGGTTCGTGATATCGATGCATGATGCACCGGGACAATGATCATGACGCCTGCCGTCATTTTTAGCCCATCTGGCCGACTAGCTCGCGCGCAGAGATTTGATCAACTGTACAACTTAACTGACGTGACCACGAGAGCCTCGCGATTGCGACGATTATCATATTAGGCTGCGGCGCACTATTTGCAAAAAAAGGTAATTTCTCAATTTCCTCGCGCTTAAGATATTGCCTGTTCTGCGATTGACATATCGATCGTCTGCTCTCTGCGGGTCGCTGGATGTTAGGCATTCTCGATGTCGCCACTTGCAAGTCGATGGCCTCGGTAATATTTTCCTCGCGATGCCCGCCTCCTGGCGCTGGCTGGGCCGCCTGCCGGCCTGCAAATTGCACTGGAGGATCGATCTGAAGCACCCATGCTTAGGTGCATGCACGCATGCCTTGCGAAGGGATGCTGTTTCACTTCCTCAGCCACTGCTATGCTCCATTCAAGTACGAGGCACTGACACAAGAATTCGAACGCGCCACATTCCACAGGTCGTCATCAACGGCTTCCTACCCATGCTCATCTTTGCGTCGACGATAACCTCCTTTTCTCTCGACAATATCAGCGAGGTAGGCAGGCCGACGGGGTGGGCTCGAGCCATCATCGTCATCCGAACAACGGCTTGGCGTTGGTCGCGTCGCATTCCTGAGCATAAGGCCGGAGGTAACATTGGATCTTGCGTGCTAGGCGGGTACCGTGCTTCTTAGTGCAGCATTCTTCACAGGTATACCTAGTTCGCAATGCTGGGCAACTGCATCCCGCAAGCCCCAACTGTCAAGCGCGCAGTTACAACTCTGTCGTGCATGACTCTAGCAGCTCTAGCATGCTAACTGACAGAAACCAATGAAAATTCCTCAGTGTTCGGACTAGTCTTCGGCCTCATCTGTCGCTTTGTGACGCCTGTTGGCCGGTGGAAGATGGGTTCGTGCACGGCCCAGTCGCACAATGCACTGCACTGCACTTAAATCCGGGCTAGACGCGGTTTCCCCGCGCAAGCCCTTGTCATGACGACACTGACCAGATATGGTGGCGGCGCTGCAGGCATCATCGCGAACAATATGTGGTCCAATAACGCTGATCTGGTGATTGGGATCATCAGTACGCTGGCCCAGACCAAGCCCTTCGGCGGGACCGGCGACTACGAGAAGGGCGTGTCGTACTCTTCCATCTTTGCTGTCTTCACATTTCTCACTCTGTACGTCGGAAGCCTAACTCGACCCAAGACACCCTGGAATGCCAGCATGCCTCTGCACTCAGCAATTATATCCAAAATCTTCAATGTCGTGAATGCTAACGTACTGCTTCCTTTTCTTTTTTCTTCCTTTTCTGTCGCTTCCACGTAATAGATACAGCATGGGTGGCATCCAGATGATCCAGCGAGATTTCGCGGCTCGGCCGCAACTGGATGACGAAGTAGGCCACAAGACAAAGCAAGACAATCCTGCGGGTGCGTCTGTCCAACGAAGTCGGGGCCGCCAGGCACCAGCGAGCGCCTCCCAGAATCACGAGCGCGAACCCCCAGAGTACGAAGAGAAAGACTGGCCTCGTACGACAACGACGATTGCGCCGGCCCCAGCGGCAACAGCAGGGACAGGGACGGCTGCTCTCGCGAAAACGACGAGTCTAGACGTGAACATCCCGCCCGAAGTCCCCACAGTCGGCCGCACGACTTGGGAGCGGGTCATGGGTCGGGTCAAGCTATTCGTGACGATCCCAACCATGACACTGATCTCCGCACTCGTCATTGCTATCGTACCTTATCTGCGCGCGCTGTTCATGCCCACGAACGGGGTCTCAATGCCGAACGCACCCGACGGCCGACCGCCTCTGGATTTCATCATCCAGTTTGCGAGCTACGGCGGCCAGCTATCCCCAGTGATGGGTATCGCGATGCTCGGTGCTGCGCTGTCCCGGATCCGCGTGCGGCATTTGCCAAAGGGGTTCTGGATATCTATCGCTGCGACGTGTGTCCTCAAGTTGATTCTGGGCCCGATCCTCGGGATCCTCTGGATTCAAGGGTTGAAGCGGACGCCGCTGATCAACGAGAACCAAAGGATGATGCAGCTAGTAATCGCCATAACCGGCGCAAGTAAGCTGATGCAAAAAGAAGAAATGATGCAGTATTTCGCACGAAAGGATTCAAAACTGTACTGACGATCTGCAGTGCCTGCGGCGACAAGTCAGGTCTACATCTCAACGCTCTACGCGCCGGAAGATGCACCGGAAATGTCGCAACTATCTGCGTGAGTATAGACTCTGTGTCGCTTGGCGTTTTGGATCCTTCAAGACGGACAGACGGCTGATGCTCCCGCGGGACAGAATGCTGCTAGCGCAGTACATTTTGAGTAGGGACCTATCTGCTTCATCCCTGCTTTTTCGTAACAAGATCCCGCTGTCAATGTGCGGACGATGCTAACATGTAGCGACTCAAGTTATGCTTACCCTACCTATCGTGACGACCTATACTCTGCTACACGTTATAGCGTAAGTTGACAGTGGGGGTGTAAAATGGAGATCCTGAGATGCCTGGAATATGATGTCGTATGAATTATGTACGAGTGATGAACCGGGATGCATATACTGGAATTTGGGATACGGATACGATACCTATGCACTGGAGCTTGGATAGATTGGACCTGATCGAGTTTTTACATCATTGCTTTTGCACAGATTAGATTGGAAGCAATTTTAGTATTGAGTACGAATATACGATTTTGGAGTCATGAAAAGAATGGCTTCACACCTAGGCCTCGTAAGCCAGACCGTACCTCAAATCCCAACATCGTAGCGTATTTCTAAATGTCCCAAGCGTCGATTAATTGGCTCAGAGCTGGTATATGAGACCACCAATCTACTAGCATTGAGGTTTGATTTCGATGCAAACTTCGATCCAGGCATACACGTATACAAGCTGGTAATCGAATCCCAAACATACTTGAAATTTGCACAGCAGCACTGAACTTCAACCGTACTTCATGCTGTAATCATTTCTTTCCTGTGATAGTACTAATTAGCTACAGCCATGCAATCGAGGCTCCGATGCGGCCCTGTCTCTCAATCATTCGAGGGTCATTATTGTTGGGGCCTGAACAGAAAGACTTGAAGCAATGTTGCACTGGTGAGAACGATGAATCTTGGGTAAATCGTCCTGATAGATAGATGCATTACGTCTTGAACACCGACTTCCGTGGCCAAATGGAATTTTTTCAGATTGCGCGTGTATACGCCCATTCATTGTTGCGAGAAGCATTGATACCAATGAAACGAGGTAGCGCATATAATGTCCAAGGGTTATCTTTCTGGAGATGTAGCAGCTTCACGAGAGCAATCGCCCATATATACATATGTGACATTACAACAGTACAAGTCGGCAACTCCGAAGTCTTCATAGTTGCACACGCAAATGCCACTCGAAAAAAGCATCAGTTTCTTTAGTTTCTTTACTTATTCTATCCATGCTGGAATATGTATAGCCACTTGATGATAGAAGAAAGTCCATGAGAAGAGAAATTGCCGAACTCTGTTGGGCAATTGCAGAGAGACAGTTGATAGAAGTCAAATATTCTAGTGTTTAGACGTGCGACGGTAAAGCTGGTATATTACAGGTAGACTGTATATACTGTATCGGGTCAGAAGGCTGGGCAACAGAGCTAGAGCACACGGGACAACATAAGACTGACCAATAGCATAGCCAGAGGCGTCATTCTGATATTCGCAGCGTCAGATCTAAGGACCCCTGTGTCACCTCATTTTATATATAATACAACGTGTAAGACAGCCCCTATTTACAATAAAGACTAGTACGATAAGAAGATACAGGCCTACAAGTCTGCAATATTGCAACGATAAGGGGTACGGACTGTTGGTTCTACTTGGTATACACTCATACTCATATGCTGAATTTGAATCGACATCTGAGTATGACCTGTCGTAGCCACTTAACCTTTCTCCCAGCTATGGTAGATAGAACCTATAAGTTATCAATATATCACTTCTATCGGAGCAAGATTTGACGTCTGCCGTTATCGATCAAGCTTCACTAGTATATGCTCCTTCAGACGCCAGGCTTCTACGTTAACTTTCTACATTATCTTGACATCTTGAATCATTCGAACGCAATGTATAGCTTGGAACGTAACCTCTAAATAATTAACATGATCTTGAATCGGAGTCAATTTCATGTATATTCAGGCCCAAGTCTTACGACTTCTGCACCTGATATTTCGGGTCTCGGAATTCCGAAACAGTAGCAAGGGTCTCATCTAGATGCATCTGTCCTTAGATGGTAGCTTCACTAACAGATTTTGCTCCATTGGCGGAGTCCACTAGGACAGACGCCTACGGGACTTCCGATAGTTGCACCGAATCTGAGCTTGCAGGTTGGTCACACGGTCCAGCCACACGCAGGCTATGAATTCTGAGAGATTGTGTAACGGCGTGGTTTCCCGCGAAAATGTCCAAGACTACCTCCGCTGGTGCACAGGTGAAAGCTTCGTACACCAGGTTCTCATAAAACGTTAAACGGTGCATTTCTTCGACCATGAACCACCAATTGCTCTTCGTTCGGCCCTATGAATGCTAGACGAGCGATGCTTGGGCGCCCGTCGTTGAGTCAATATTGATATCCATTGCGTGCAGTTGGCTACGCAAAGATATCAGATATGCCTTGGAAGCGAACAGATTGTGTAGAGTCATGCCTAGCTAAGCATGTTTGTCTTAGATAAGTTCAATCTCGTTCAAAACTCAGGACCTGCGAATATAAATATTTCATGAATCCTCTTGTAACATGCATGTCTTTGATGAAGGTGACCAGCTCCATGCCCATAGTAGAGTGGGTATAGATAAAAGAATCCAATGATTCGATTCCCTGCGCCTTCAGTATATTATTACCAGAATTAATCCGCTCTAATGTAGTAAGGCGTAGACTGGGCTGGTGTCCGGGAGCCGCGATGTCAGTCTATATCACCCTGCTATACTCTAAAATCCTTAATCAAGAGAATACGAAACACTTGGCGAAGTCGTAAGTTCTGACGCTAGTCTTCCTCTCTGTCTAATCATCTAGCATCATAACCTTTCACTTTGGAGAGAACTGTGCGCTGGGTATGTATAATGAATAATGGTAAATTTGACTACTGGTAAAATTTTTGGCGTTGCATCTCGGGCCCGTCAATTCGAATCCTCTTTAGACCGCTCTGCATTATATATATAGCCCGTTCTGTATTCTTCGCATTTTGAAGTCTCGTTTAAGAAGTCGCAGACGACTCGACTCTGTAGTCGCCAGTGGCACTCAGTCTAGTGGCTATCCCCGTTGTGATTTAGTCTCCTTTCTCGTCTCGGGGACACTCCGAGGCTTGGCGGTACTCAGTCTCGGGGACACTGCTCCGCATCGAGCCGATCCTATTTAGGTAAAGAGTTTTGGCGCCAAGGCAGAGTCTGAGCGGCTCTGGAAATCGATATTAATCGGTATTTGAAACTCATGACGAGATATCGGCGGGTTGCCCCAAACAATTCGCGGCCAGCGTTTAGTTTACGAAACAACTTCAATCCTGGTTCTGGTAATATATCAGACAACACACAAAGCGTTGCACCAAAATCTGTGTTATCGGCTTGCTCTTGTCTCTCGCTTGATGAGCTCTTATAGGAGAAAAATGCAATGCTTTTCCTACAAATTGTCTCCTAGCCCGAGACCCTGAATATCGAAGATGTCAATTGTTGAGGCTTGTTATCAAGTATTCTTCAGAAATGACGAACGACCGCGATGAGATGTAAAAAATTTCGCGAGGCATCGAGACTTCTAGCGCACATAGCGTCATAGAGCGCAGAGAGATCGCGATATCGACGGCCGTAAAAGCCTTTCTGGTCGTCCCTCGAGGACTTGAGACCAACAAACTGAACTGCGATGCTTCGATCATAGTTAGTGGTTATAAGTGCATAGTAATTGACGGGCTTCGGGGGAAATTCAAATGCGCAACTGTTTTCCCAGATGGCTGAGATTGTCAATCTTGTAATACGCATCTGGAGACTAATATTAATGATGACCCAGCCGATTCTACCACTCGCAAATTTGTCCCCGGCTTCAAGGCACTGGTCGTTGTAAAGAGTGGAATAATTACCGCTAGACGAACTGCAAGCTAGCCTAACAGTGACCGCTGTTTTAGGGGTGCCGCAAGTTTGGCTGCCAATCATCAGCCTCAGCGACGCCTCCATAACGTATATAGCACGAGTGCGTAGAAGCGCGGCCCGCAAACTGGCGACTTGGGATATGCTAGTGATGATACGTATACAACACGCAGGGGTGCATGCCAGCGTCCCCGAGACTAGGTGCATGCATGTTACACAAGGCTGAACTGCGAGGCTCGGTCGTATCCGAGTCCCGTCCATATTGGCAGAGCATTCCGAGACTTCTAGGATCGAAACAACAAAGAATGGATGGTTAGAACACGCGATTCACAGCCGAAAGCCACCGCGCGTTTATGCCCCATTAATGCATTTCGTAATATTTCTGATAATACTGAGCCTCGGCGCGGCCATTCTGTAACCCTCTATGGGAATACAGGTTGTTTGCAAAAGAAGCCAGCTACTCTTTAGTTATATACAATTTATTTTAACATCCCCCGAATCGAACTCGGATCTAGCTGGCCTTGCATTAGCTCCCTGCTAGTAGGGTCTTCGGACATATGCTGGGCTAGGAGAGATATACCTCGCACTGCGGATAAAATCCTACTTTGGTTGCATACATGCATTGACACTCATGATCAAGTCAGTCTCTTCTACTGTCAGCTGGACGCTTCTTGAAGAATCTAGGGCCATAATCTGCTCAGTGCCTTCCTGTCTCAGAGAATTTCACCGACCCCCTTACCGCCGCCTCACCGATACCAATATCACGCTCTTTAACTCCAATGTCGATCAGCTCAACACTTTCGCTTCACAACTGCCACACTGATACCCTGCAGCGTTTCAAGCCCAATTCGCAGGAGGCCTAAGCAACCTCGCCAAATAAGTGATCTTTTTAGAAAAGCTCAACAGAGGAGTTCCCCTAAATGTGACTTTGCTTTTGAGATTCCCGGTTTATGATACCACGCTGGCATTCGCTTGTAGTCGAGTATCTGCTTCGACTAATATAACCGGAGGATCCTGAACGCTGTAGAATCATGAAAAGGAAGGAACAGCATCGATCCGGAACCTGCCGTTCGCTTAGGACGTTGCCTTGCAGCCTCCACAAAATTAAATTTTCGGCTATCGCCTGCATTGACTATTTGTGAGATAATTTAAATTGCAGACACTAAATATCTACCTGAAGTCTGTTAACATCTCATTATCAGTTTTACAGGTTGGTATTATCTATATAAAATGCTCTATGGTGCAAACAATTGACGTCGATAGAAGAACGGCAGCGGAGTCGGGATATTCGTCTGTTCCACATAAGTTACCGATGGTGTTTCAAGGATGTAGTAGTTGGTCACGCTTACATCGTCAAAACCACCTTGCATCGTCGGCTGTCATAGGGTTCTAGACTTGGCTCGGGTTTGGCCATTAATGCGTTCGTGTCAGATCTCCAACCATCGAAATTTTCCGGCTGTTAACAACCACACAACTGCAATATATACCGTTAGAATCAATGCGACTGGAGAGCGTTTACATAAGCGCAAAGTTTGACGGAAAAGGCATATTATGCAGATCTTAAGTACCGCGGGGATGGTTACACGGCACTTCCGTCCATGCAGGGTATCTTGTGCCTTCGCCGATATATTGTATGTATCATCGCTTATGTGCATGTGGGGAAGATAGGGAGCTGGTGTCTCTGGCGAATCTCGTTTAGCCTTAATATATTTCGAATTACGGGACTAATCCATGTATCATGTTTCAGAATATGCCGCCGACGAGATAACAACCAGCCCAATGGAATTGGAGCGTGTATGCCAAACCCCCCTACCCATTGACTCGGGCATCATAATTAATACTGAATAATTTTTTACCAAACTTCGAGAACACTGTATATTCTCGAGATATATTGAACACTGGCCGTCTTGTTTAGCGTCACGGGCGCACGGGACTTCAAGAATTAAGCTCAATAGGTTATATCCTGTACCTCGCCTATAAAATTCGTACTTATGCCGACCAGGAACGGAATACTGATCCTGGGCAGCAAGAAACTGAAGCCTCAATTACCTAATGCAGAGCTATGTGGTGAGCTATCAGTTGAGCTGCCCACTTAAACCTGCAGAATAGCGTTGAGCCAGCCTTTCGATTTATCCTTTAGTGGTACTACAGGAGCCACTGCGTAATCTTAGTCTCGGTTAGCTTTAGCACGGAGGTCCGGTCGCCTACGATTTGATTCCTGATTTCTAGATACAGTGCTCTTACATGAATTGATTTCTTACGTAGTGTTCTAAAGTCAATAGCAAGAAACAGGGCTCATATGAGATGGGAAACTGTGTATAAATAGGACCTTATCCAGTGTCTCACATCTCAATTATCTCCAATCCCTGTGCAGCTCCACTCTCTTGTACCTGTCCCGACTCTAATTTTCTGTCATCGGCTTTCTAAGGCTTTTGGAAACATTCACTTTGTTCTCCTACTTCACAAGGACCTCAAGCTCATATTATAGCAACTAGATACAGTGCTATTGTACAGCAGTGTCTATATCACTCTAAGCAGAACTTTACAAGATGAGAACCGTCGGCATTGTTTTCGTTGCTGCTCTTTTCTCCTTCACCCAGACGGCTCCTGTATCTCAAGAGCTCGGTGTGAGCCTCGTCAAAGCACGTGGTCTACAAGGCGTTGGTAAGTGACACAAACTACCAGAATATATATCTACCGGAATACTTAGACAAGGACCAAATAGCTGGATACGAGAAGAGAGACTATCAACAGCCGACATGGGTTCAAGGAACATGCTACGGCGACAGAGCCATTGATGCTCCGCCTTGTGCAAGCGCGGATACAGAAAATAACTACATGACCATCCGGCCTGAGGCGAAAACTGTAGAGCAGTGTATCGCAGCCTGCAACGAAATGAATGCCTACGAATACGAACACACTCCGGCAGGCCAAAAAATCAAAGTATGCAATATGGTCAACTTTTGGATCCAGTGCACTGCTAGCGGCTACACAGAACCTCACTGCGCTGTGCATGGGCATGTGTATCCTGATCTGGACAAGTATGCGACGAATAAGGGCGGCCAGGACAACGGCCATGGAGTAGAATATATCAGAGATTCTTGTGTGTATTATCTTACACCAGAGATTGGCACAAACGGATGGGCGCCTCCCCCATAAAAGGAACCCTATCGATCACGTCGCTTATGATTATTATAAGCCAAAGAGAGTACTATGGTTATTGGGGGACCAAACTGCTAGAAGTATTCCTGTACGTAGCTATGACGCCTCTGAGGATTCTGACGGCCCTGTTGGATATAAGGTTGCATTGGGAACATCATGTCATGTAATAATAAGGATTCAACGCTTCGACTTACCAATTAAAGCCGTTCGGCTACAAGTTGCCTAATACTTTTTGCGAGTCTTTCGGTAGACAACCGGGTTGTGCTATATCTACCAAACAGTCAAACTTGAACCCTTACAGTCTGTGCGGTCTTGCAATGTTGGTACTTTTCCTCCAGTGCGGTGACCAAGAACAACATTTGCGCAGCAGTATAGGGAAGATGCATCCGGATTATACGATGTATATGATGTCACGCCTCGAGCGGCTCTGCTCCGCTGTGGTATTCTGCAATTGCGTTGTAGGCACAGATGTGTACCTCGCCACCATGCACGTCTACTAAAAAGATTTAGATATGAGCTCTTTCTGTGCAGACAGCTCGCCGCTACCAGAGTTGTGCGGATGCCTACAGGCAGGGTTTAGCTAACTCTGGAGAATCTCTTCTCTGGGCGGGCTTTTTTGAAACCTCATAGCCCCAGGGGCCATCCTAAGCGAGGGTCTACGGCTCAAAGAACGCATCACCAAGGCCGTGTAACGTCGTATCGGACTCGGATGAGCCGAGCCAACGATCTTTTCCTGGCCAGATAAGGTGATGTCAATTCGGGCGCTCGTAATGCCCATTCGCGCAGTCAGTCCCGACCTCGCATAACCTGAGTTGAACGACAAAAATTTTACCTTACCCCGTTTTACTGCGGCCAGCCGCATCGTGCCAGAAATCTTGGAGGGTACGAAGTTGACAGCCCTGCCATAGAAAATTCTACTCGTGCCTCATGCACGACTGTTAGCTCTGTTAAGCGGCACGTGCATATTAGATCCGAGACAGATGTGCATGCCCAGGTCTACCAGGACGTACCCGCACAGCATCTCGCATAGGTGCACGGATACTAGCATTTTAAAAATCATCTACATTGCGATTGCGATGATACGCTATGGCACTCATCGCAAATGATGGCTTTTTCAAGCCATGATTTTGACATCATAGCCGATAGTAACGGCGCCGAGTGTAGATGCATATCGTATATCACCACCAAGAGACGTCATATGCAACGCCCCGTATACTAGTGTCCGTGCCGTGAAACACCCGATTTGCTTATACATGAATCCTAGTCGCTTCATCTAGTCTCAATCGGTGAGAAAGGCATCGATTCCTGCGGGATAGCTATGCATAGCCTCTTAGGAGTTTTCTTGCCCCGGTCATGCACTGTAACGTTAATTAGTTGGCTATGCAAAAAGTTGTGATAACACGAGAATAGAGAGCTCAAACAGTAATAACGAGAGAATATTATGACTTAGTGAGTCGACCAGTTAGTATTATTCACCGATGTTGTACCGAACATTCAAGTGCGTTCAAGTGTAACATCCGGATCTAATGCCCACAGCCTGGCTTCAATGACCAGACAACGCACAGGTATGCTATATATAGCTCACGACATGTTCTACAATCACCTGACAGAATACCAGCGATGTCACTAGCACTATACAGGAAGCTATCCATAAACCCACAGCTATATAACTAGAGAGCTCGCAGCTCAACTTCCCCTCAACATCTCATCATCCAGCAAGCTCATCTTCACCACATCAGAAGCTCAAACTTCTATAGTTCTCCATTCATATACGATCTTAATCATATATTCACTACAACTTTAGTAAAGAACACAAACTAGGTTCTTTTCAAACGTTTAATATCTTACTTAACGTATCTACCGACAATTTTACGAATATCAACATGAAGGTCTCTATCTTTACTGCTTCTGCTCTCGCCACTTTGGCCCAGGCCGCTCCCACATTCCTGTCTGCACGTTTCAATTCTGCCGACATCGCCAAACGGGATCTTTCCAAGCGTTTTACAGTTGTTGGTGGAGGCCAGGAATATATCCCAGTATTCGATGAATGGACCGGGATCCCAGACAACAACAACCACATTAAAGATCTCACTCTGACCTCTTACGATCAGTTTGCCTGCGCCGACGCTTGTACCGCCACTCAGGGCTGTATTTTCTTTGATATCTTCAACATCAAGAACGGCACTGAACAGACAATCTGCGGCCTTTACTCGCTAGGCATGACCAAGGGAGATGCATCCACTCCCGTCTACGGCGACAAATCCACAACAGTCTACAAATCCTCCGGATATCTCAAAAAGCCCTTCCAGGTAGCCATCGATGGATGGAGGTTCACTTGCTATGGAAGCGCATCAATCCAGCCGCCCCCTAATGCAAACACATTCTTGGGCTCCTCGTTCAACTTGCCCAGCGCAACCCAGTGCGTTGAAGCCTGTGACAAGATCACGCAGGAAAATAGCCAGAATCCCTCGCAAAATGGGACATACAAGGCCTGCAACTTGGGCAACTTCTACGACACCTACAAGAACGGCGTCAAGTCAGGATCTGTTTGCAACCTCTTCAGCGTTCCCTACACTGCAGGTCTTGCCACTAGCCGTGATGAGTACAAGGATGGTGTCCTCATCACCAAGGGCGAATCTTGCGGCTACGTCCGAAACCAATTGATCGGGGACGTCAATGGCGTTGTCACCGCACCGAAGAAGCTTTAAATGGTTAATGCGGTTCGACTGAAATGCGTCCATGCATTGTTAATGGTAATGACAGATTGCAAGTGCGGACGAATCGAAAGCGTCCATCCGCCTCGCAACACGCAATGATTTTGGTATGATTTTATGGGTGGACTAAAGACTGAAAATTTCACGAAGCTATAGACCTTTCCATTCCTTTACGATATGTCCTTTTATGCATTTACGAAGATATGTACGGGTTAGATTAAATTTTTAGATGTTAAACATAGCGACGGTTAGATTAATGAAATTCCTGGGTTTTCTTTGAACGTACTGCAATTCGCAGACTTCGCCAACACTATATATGAGTCGATTATTAAGTACTCGATCCCTTCCTGAAATGGTCGCTCCTTGGAATTAATCAATATACCTGGAAATCTTTGGCTCCAAGACTTCTTTCCGAGAAACTTAAATCATAAAAAAATAATTCCAAAAGAATTCCATGAGTCGGGAATAAGAATAAAGTCCCGGCAAATTCTTCAAAAGATGGGATTTTGACCCGATATGGCAACGCCATACTAAATATTGTACGGGGTTATTCACGCAACATAAAACCCTAATGTTTAGACCGTAGCTATACTGGCATGCCACGCACGTAGTAAATGTGTTATTTTGACAGAGAGTACACCATGTATTTCATATCTGATATACTCGTATGTGGTCTCGCCAGGCATACTGCCGCGTTCGTATCACAATGAATGTAGTAGCGATTGAATATTAAACGCCATCCGGGCGTCATCAGCGACGTCTTTGTGTCGCCTGTTAGCGAAGTGATAGATGTGTAAAAAGACATCGCACTACCCTCAATTTCCCCACTGGCCTTGTTTTCGATGAGCCCACTTCCATCGAAATACAGGTACATACACATATATATATCATAATTTGTGACTGTGCCAGCACCAATCCAATCTCGGGCCAAAGCTAATGAGTGAAGCCCTTCGTGGACGGATCGCATTTCTGATATGATTGTCGCCGCACCATATAGCAAGAGCATTGTCATGTCAGTTGTGAAGAAGTGTTGCATCCATCTCGGTCACTTCCGTTCTGCTCACGCTTTTGCTTCCGTCTTCCAGACCGCCGGCGCATGTTAATTTCCTATTTGCGTTGAGCTGAAGGCCTATTGCACTCGAGTACTTCTGTGGTAGACTTTTTGGAAGGGATCGTAGCGCCCCATGGATCAAAGGCTTTTACAAATCGCATTTGAAATAGCCATCGAGGGAGTTCGCCAGAAGCATATAGACCCACCAAACGCGTGTTAGATTGGTGGCGTTTTCAAGGCGCCGACCCACCAGGGCGCAGAACGCCCATGCAACAAAACATCCGCGAACTCCAACTTTCTTCTCTGCCCAGAACCGAACTAGCTCGAAACTTTATATTGCCACAGTTAGCTCCTTTATGCTCGAAATTTCAATCGCCCAGTCTACGTATATGGTTAGATTTGGGCCCGTGTGCATGTCAATATATAATGTGCATTTACCCGCCGTTACAAATCAGGTGAATAGCAGGAGTGGAGCTGGTCAAAGGATTTCTACTGGGCATGATCGTCTATCGCGATGCGCGACACCGCGCTGATTGATGAAGAGGCTCACGGGAACTGTGGCAAGCAGCTTCAGAGCTGAGTATTGGAAAGCCCATTTGGACGCACGCTAGTCGAATTACGGTTAAACAGCTGGAAAGTTCACTGCGTTGATACCTGTGTAATATCATGCTGCAGGCGTTCGAGTGATAATTGTACCGTTGGCCACCAAGATGCCTATAGTGGAGCGTCTCTACTGGAGGCAGGCGCCTAGCAGGCTAACTGTATTGGATTCAACGCCCCTCGCAAGGCACGGCAACAGAATCGCAGATACCAAGATCTTAAGATAGTAGTATCCCGACTCAATATATAAAGTCCTTGATATCTCTCCATGCTTGACTAGTACTTCATCGTCCCTCGTTCATACATATTTCCATATTCCATCCGGTTACATCTCTAATACTCAAGTCAAACTACCAGCAAACCGATTCGCAATGAAACCTTCAATTCTTGCCTTTGTTTCCATTCTCGGCCTGGTCGAGGCGTCTCCCGCTTTTCAAGTCATCTCCAAACGAGCCAGCGCCCTTGATGGTTATACCCCAATTTTTGCCGGTTATGACAAATCAATTACCGCGGAGGGTTCGCAGGGTGGTAGAACAGTCCCTCAACCTTTCAACAATCCGACAACCTACGATGAGTGCGCCAAAAAGTGTGATGCTACAGCGAATTGTGTCTGCTTCGCCGCCTGGGAGGAGACTTCCGGTAGCCAACCTACGGCCAGATGCGACCTTTACAAAATTTGTCCAAGTGGCATCGAAACTGCAACGAATAGCGGTGGCCAGTCTCGTACAACAGGGCCAGGTCTCACTGCAAAGTCAAATTCTGCACTCTACGCAAAAAGCTCAGTCGTAACCGGTATGGATGTGGCCGGATATACATACCAATGCTACCAAAACGCATATATCGACGGCCCTGTACTCGACAATAGAGAATCTGGCGCGACTCTGGAGGGATGTGCCGCCTGGTGCAACTACTACAATAGCGATGTCGCAGCCTGCCCGTTTTTCAATTTCTATAAGGTTTACAAGAACGGCGTATACGACCACAGCTCTTGCAGAATCTTCGCGGTAACTCACACTGCCGCTGATGCCACCCACACCGGATATAGGGATGGCACTGATACCATCAGTTATGTGTACTCATGTGGTTACACGCGCAATGCTTGATAGACAGTTAGAGCAAGGCTATATCAGCTGAGCCCTGCTGAGTATATTTTGCGCTCAATACATATATAAGCATGCATGTACAGTCGACTTCGACAGGCTTGGTTTGGCTTCGAGGCTAGCCTTGGTTGTCCAGCGGAGTCATTTTCACGGCCGCACAAAATATATTGCATTTCTTTCTGAACACAGTACCCACTTGTGCTGCTTCCCATTTATTGTCCGAGGTCCTTTGTAATACAATACAACTGCTAGCTTATGTGGCTGTAGTTTTACTTGGTAGCTACCTTTAGATTATACCTAATCACTTATTAATAATGTCCAATATTTTGGTCTCCTAAAACTTTTCCCCGTCTGAGAAGAAGGATAAAGTCCATGTCAAATTCTCTCCTACAACTGAAACCTGAGATAATATCTCAACCCGAGCCGACAAATTGTAGATGTAAGAGTATATCTGCCCTTAATACGGTTAGAGTAGATGATATGAGCTAGCTCATCGATTAATTATAACAATACCCCAACATGGCTTCTAGTAAAATCTCAACTGTCATAGATACCGGATTACCTAACCGTAATTTGTTTGCTGTTCAATTAACTGAAATATGTGCAGTGACAACTTGACCTCGCGAATCGATCTCTCCGCGGCACGGATATATCAACATGAAGAACTCAATAAGAGACTGACGGGCCGGTATTGTGAACATAAGCCGATTGAATGGGCTTCAGACGATCACGCACACGTCAATACATTGGAGAGTGCACGTTTACGAGACTGATATAAAAACTACGCGGATGGGAAATCTAAGATACCCATAAGTAAATCTTCATACGGATATAACAGCTGAGGCAGAGAAAATATATGTCCCTTCCCCGCCTGACCACGGATTCTGTTGAGGGCAGCTTGCAAGCTTGAGCGTTCGCGGTTTCGCTACCATTTTGCCGGATAACGGACCGGCTCTGAAGCTTGGACCGGTTTAACCGTAAGTCTAGGGGTCCGATAATTCAAATGGAGGCGCCTGCCAAGTCTTTGATATCCACAGAGCAATTACCGAAACAGTCATTTCTTTTGCAGATGCGCACATAGGCATCGGACACGCGTCTGTTCACATCGGGCAAATGGGGTACGGCCATTGTCAGCTCATGATCAAATTGTCGGTGGGGCATAATATATTCGTGCATTCAGCAATCTATATATATATGCTTATTGTCGATTAATTCAATAGTTCTTGCAGAATCCCCTTTTAGAGTTGGTGGACGTCACTTCATACCTACAGAATGAGAATAGTATCCCGGCACTAGCAGGCCAAGCTTCAGGTCTACACTAATGCACGCAGTAATTTGCCTTGGGCGACATAGTCAATTCCAAACCTGATGTGAATTAGTTCCGATCCGAAAGTATTGCATCGACGATTGAAAACTGGCGCACAGGAACACCTGAGAACGATCGCCTCGAGGGATGCATATATACACAGCCATAGTAATTCCGTCCAGCATTCAGGCGGGGTCGCCTGCAATCTCGTGGAGTGCCAAGTTCGGACGACCCGTTGCGCCTCGACGCAGCGGCTGAAGAGCCGCATTTCTCAGCGAGACGAGCCGCAGTGTTGGTTTTATGCGGGTCAAAATCACAGGGGTTTTAACAAGAGCGCGATCAATTCCGAAAAGAGGCGGAATTGGCGAAGTCCAAATTTGGCTTTGTCCAGAGATGTAACTTGCCTTGCTTTCTTTGATCGTTACGTAAATACTACAAGTGCAGCATCTGGAGACCACGAGTGCGGACGACGGTCGCTTTTGTGTTTGTGCCTTCTACCAATCAGGCAAAGGATGTGAGGGCTTCAGTGAAGCAAGGTTTTGGCTCTCTACCACTCATATGTAAAGCCTCGCCATGGTTCTGGATTGAAGTTCCTAATCTGCCCTGAACAGCGAGCACGCAGCTCTAGGCGGTCGGAGCGTATGTCTAATCGGGTTAGGGGAGCCTCTTCGCCGATCCTTGAAGCACCGACCAGTTGCTTCTTTGCTAGTTAATACCCCGATTGATTCGTAGTCATTCATGCCATCGCACGCCACAGGAGAGCTCGAGAGTTAGGTCGTGTAATCCCCTGAGTGCGAAATTAGAAATTGCTAATCCTGGAAATGATGAGCTACCTCTTCGGGATATCCAACAACTTCAACACAAGGCTTCGATGGTGAAATATTCCGCCTCAAAAACATCCATGGACCTACATAGATGTCTCTGATCTGCAAATTTGTTCATGAAGGCCTTGAACCAAGATTTACCGAGCAGAGTTACGATTGCTATCATTATGCTCTGGATACAATGCAAGCCGCTTACTCTATGGACGTACGCTAGAGAGATGCTTCGTAAGTAAGAATTTTTAAAATGAAGTTTCGGAGTTCTTGGCAACGAGCTAGCCATGGAGTCGTACGAAGCTTAACTGATAGAAGAGAGCTGTGAAGAGAAAGACACCTGGCAACAGTTTTTCCTCGTAACTTCTGCCCGCTAGCTATTATGTTACTCATTACGGTGGCATTGGCTCCTAGCGGCTATCTTGGACTTTATAAATTGCAAGCTAGGCAAGTGAGCTATCACATTAGGTGAATCATGTGTGACCGAGAATGTAAATGTATCAGTGCGGGAAGGATCTGTGGCCCAAGCTTCGCGCTGTCGCGTTGAGGAAAGGCAATTACGCCTTATGCACACGCTAGAAAGTCGGCAGCCCGGTGAACTCCTCTTACTCGAACCAGGCCCACCTTCGCTAGGAAAAGAAATAGAATAGGCGCTAAACCGACATGACTCGACACTATATTAGGGGAGAAACGGAAGAGTGGGACATGCGTATGTTCTCCGCGATCCGTGGCGATACTGTTAAAGCCAGCTAATAAAGCTATTGCACTTTAGGAAAATCAGCTGTCTTGACAGGCTCTTGAGCAAAAAGAAAAAACAAGTACCAAGTATATATGCATGCACAGCGCAGCTTGTGGTTTCACTTTTGTACATTTCTTCCCACGCTCATAACGGTTATATCAGCCAATTGCATAGGATTGACTGTCTACACACTAATGTATGCATGCTGCAGACGATAAATGACTCTGGAGAATGAGGCTCCACTCATGCGCCGATATATCCGTGCTGCCGATCGCAGGTCAGCCGCAGTTCACTAACGATACAATCCATTGCCACTAGTCATGCCACTAGCTACCGACCGGTGTATCCTCCCTTCAAAGCCGGCCTTTCTACATGAGCGCTAAGGTAGTCAATATGGCGAGCCACATATCACCGGCATGCACAAAATTTGGAAGATACACTCTTAAGTATTTACGGGCTCGTACCGTTCTTACACCGTCACGCTGGCCATCTGCCAAGCAAAATTGCATGACTAGTGATTAAGTAAGTATCCATTGCCTTGATGGTAAATATCTGAAAATACAGTGCTACCACCTCAGCTTCGGATGGAACTTATCTGACGCATCCCCATATGGTGCCTAGTCATACGTGCGGCTGAGACTGGGCTCCATCTCCGAACAAAGTGGCCGTCTGGAATACCACAGCGGGCTGAAGAAGGGACAGTCCTAGTAAAAAGCCACAAAGGAAAATTTTAAGCTATCAAGATAGACATTTCAAAGAAAATATTGATGCGGTAGGCATCTGGAGATATTTTCAGCTTCATCATATTCTGGTTGCCCGTATGGAGATCGTCGTCGTGTAAGCAGAGTATGCATCCTACGTAAATGATCTTATCCCACCGTCATCCCCATATACTCGTCTTCTCCACCACTTCCATCATCCGCACTATCACCACTACCGCCCTCCTGCCCTCCCAGTATCTCCAACACACCCTGTATATCACCCTCCCTGAACAATCTCCCCACAACCCTACCCAAATCATCACCCTCATCCCCCTCGCCAGTCTTCACTCTCTTCCTCGCCCTCTTCCTCGCCTTCTTGCCCACTCGCGGCATAATCGCATACACAGCCATGAACCGTCGCACATTCAGCGCCTCCACCATCTTTGGCATCGCGGCTAGCCGTTGTTGCAGCTCGGAGTCCGTATTGCCTGTGACGGTCGTCGCTACGGATAGTAGATACATTGACCATAGCCCCGCATATACCTGCGCCAGTAGCTGCACGCGTGGCCACGTCCATTCTTCCGTCGGGATAGCCGGTATCTCAAACAGTGATGGGGAGTGCGTGATTGCAGCTAACAGCGCTAGGATGTCGGTCTTTTCCAGCGGCGAGCCAGCTTGACTGTGCTCTATTATGACCTGCGATACGACGTAGACTAGTACCGCGCGCGTGTCGCCTAGCGTTGGTACTGCGGCTACCTCGTCAGCTAGCTTGCCGGCGTCAGCGGTGGTGGATAGATTGATATATCGATGTGTGACGCCCGCTGCCTTCCGGCAGGCTTCCGACAGCATAGTACTATTGTCGAATAGTATACTATACGCCAGTTTCCGCACACGCAAACCGACGTTCCACGCCGACTTTTTTGTCACGTCCTCGAATAACACGGGGAGATATACCGTTACATCCGCCTCTTTACTACGCGGGTGTGCTAGGCTACTGAAGCTTCGAGACCGGTAGACCACCTCTGCGGCTCTAGAGTCTAGTATCACCGGCGGAGTGTCGTCAGTTGAGGAAAAGTATAGTTCCCTGGGAGGTAGAGTATACTGCTCCTGAAAGACCGGAGGGACGAGTACGCCGCCTAGAACCTTCCCACGTTCCTTGACGACGGACGCAGCGGCGGACGGAAATGTAGATGTTATATGCGCAGCGCGTAGGCTGTCGTGGTGAAGTACCCATGCAAACCGTAGTAGATTCCCGTCGCCACCGAGCAGCGCGTCGATCTCCGCTGGCGTCCATAACGTGACTTTGACCGTCCGTCCGTCCTCTGCATCTTCGAATGCCATGTCGCCGAGCATCGCGATGCGAACGTGCGGCTTGCTCGGATACACTAGCAGATCGCTGTCCGCCGTAAATATCACCGCCTCCCCACCCTGATACTCGCTCGCAGCACCTGCGCAAAAGGCGTCGGCTTCGCCGGGAACAGTGCGGACGACATGGCGGTACCGCTCGTGACAGTATACCGCGTCCGTAAACGCTGCGATGAGGAATGGCGGCGTCGGTGTCCACGGCGACTTGCGGAGGTCGATGGCAGCCGGCGACAGCGTACGTAGACGGGCTAGGTCCGTTACTGCTTTCTGCACGCGAGAGGTGCGAGTATCCGTCTTGTATGACGGTAGGTGACCGTCGATGAAGATATGCGTGCTGTCAATTACAAGTCAGTGCAACTGGTTAGTCTGAGGTCAGTTATAGTGGGGAAGGCAGGCTTACATTGTGAATCCGGCTTCCAGATCTTCAAGCCACCGGACGACAGCGCGCTGATACGCAGCGTAATCGAATGCAAGGACATCGGCAGTCCTATCGCGAAACGTCTTCACGCAACAATTGAAGATAAAATGCGCAAGTGCCGACCCGTCGATGACCGCCGCAGGAAGCTGCTCACGACCTCCATCCGAGCTGAAAGACCGACTCGCCGGCCTCCGCAGCTTCTCAAGCGTGGAAAGGAGGTGAGGGATGCCCATACGTATACCTCAACGCGTAGACGCGAGCCGTTAGACGTCACTAGTCGAAGAAGTTGAAATTGCAGAATACCACACAACGCAATTGAACTCAATTACAGAATACAAAACGAAAGAACTAGAGAAACGCTACTCGTCTTCGCATACGGGGAGGTCGATGTCTACGACTATCGCCTTGTTCACACCCTTATACGGCCACTTCCCCCTTCGTATCGCCGCGTTCACCATCAGCGTCTCGCCGTCGCGCAGGCCCGCCCCGCCAAACATCCGCGTGCGGGCCGTGACGTCCACGATGCTCATCTTGCCAGCTATCCTGTCGTCAACGGCGCCCGGATCCCGCCATTCCATCTGCGCGTGGTCATGCGTGCAGCATTTCTTGAGACTAGGCTCAGTAGTATCACTCGTGGTAGTCCAGTCGCCGGTATCGAGCGATATCGATTCGCTGTCGTTGCCGTCTGATTGGAAACATGCACACCCCTCTTCCATGCCGATGACATGCCTGCCGTCCTGCCACTTCACCCTCTCGACACCACGACCCTCGTGCACGTGTCCGAAAACGTGTAAAGAAGGCCTTACACGCCAGCACGCTTGTCTCAGCGCCTCGCA
Organism: Orbilia brochopaga; assembly: GCA_036872635.1. NCBI lineage: Eukaryota > Fungi > Ascomycota > Orbiliomycetes > Orbiliales > Orbiliaceae > Orbilia > Orbilia brochopaga. The sequence continues at coordinate 349,337 of JAVHNQ010000016.1, read as the reverse complement.
GCCGGCGCTCGTCGCAGCCAACCCTTTACCAACGCGCACTGCCGCCCCGTCGAGGTGCGTGGATGGCGGGCCGTGGGTGATCAATACATCTGTATTCGCGGGTAAGTCGCTCCAGGTCTCCTCGCTCTCGGTGGACGGGTAGGGCGGGTACTGGAATGCCCAGCGGGGTGTCGTCGTGTTTTCGTCGACTTTGGCAACATGCACCGGCGTGTAGGGCGAGCCGAAGACCGAGAATTGTGTACGCGGGCCGTTTGGCGAAGTGAGTTTTATATGCGCGGAAGTGTGGTTTAGGAAGGTGATGCCGGGTGGTAGTAGTGGTGGTGACATGAGGGATAGGCTGTCGGTTGGCAGGTCGGTTGAAGAATGGAAGTTGTGTCCGTGGGCAGCATAGAACGCCGGGTCGAGCGTCAAATCATGGTTTCCTAACACTGTCAGCCGACGTTGCACATCTCATAATCCATCTATATGGTATTAGGATAAGGGGATTACCAGCGACGATGATGGCATGCTCGACGACGCCATCTTCGACCAACCGGCCAATCCACTGCACGGTCCTCTGCACCTCCACGTACGCCCCCTGCTTCGTCATATCCCCAGCGTGGATGAGCACATCCCCCTTGGGCACCTTAAACCCGCCGTCGTAGGGACTCAAATTGTGCGTATCGGCAATACACACGAACCGCGTCTTCCGTGTCATTCTAGCCGGCTGCGCGTCCGTCCGCAGAGTAGACATGACGTTGGAGTGAACGTGCTGCAGTGGGATTGATATCGTAGGTGGGGGTCGATGGCGGGACGGACAAAGCCACGTACACAACGTCGGCATGCGCGGTGCCTTATGAGGGTTTGGTATATCTGGATTGGCTGGTATTATCCAGGCCGGCTGGGAGCCTGCGTGGCAGCAACGTGATGTGAAAATATTCGGAGCGAACGGCTGTACTCATAGTCGGTGATGTGAGGCGATGTAGACGCTGCTGCGATATCATGATGCGTGGGATAGTCATCGACGCGGTCTGCAGTGAGGTGCAGATTGGCGTTTGCGGATCGGTTGCGGTTTTGTCTGCTCAACGCTCGTATATTCAAAATACCACGCGTCTACGTAGACGCCAAGAGACGGAAGGTCGTGACGGGGCGGAGGAGACTGAAAATGTTCATCATAGAAGCCTTAGTAGTATGCATGCATTACATTGGATACAGAGACTACTGTCTACGATGGAAGCCAGTATAGGGTTTTGATGGTTTGATTTTCGACGACCTTGATCAAGTCGAGGCAGGATAGTAGCCGGACCCGTCGAGAATCATCATGAAGTTATAAACAGGATAAAAACAAAACAAAGTAATAATGCACAATCCCTCCATTGAGGACTGCAGCATGATAAAGCTCGTGATGTACAAAAGAAATAAGAAACCCTCGCCCGCTAGCTAATGTCGACAAAGGAAAAAGATAAAGATGCAAGATGGAAAACGGTAACAATAACGAATCCTCCACATCGTCACCTGCTCACAAGATTCCCATAAAGGCAATCATCACAACGAGTCCAACGGCGGTCCCAACAAGTCCTCCCTTGTTGATCCTCATGCTCGTGGCGGACCCAGCGTACGGAGGGAGGTAGTAAGGAGGGGCAGTCGGATATGTGTTGTTGACACCGGGGGCAACGGCAGTCGGCGTGGTGGTGTTGCCAGGCGGGTAGTAGGCAGGAGGGGCAGGAGCAGTCGGGTACGGCTGAGGAGCAGGAGTCTCGGGCTCGTACATCGATGCGGGGGTGGTGTTCTCGTAGGGAACAGGAGTGAGGGTAGGAGTGTACGGGACATACCCGCCCTCGGAAGACGGAGGGCACGAGGAAGTGGTGACGACGGAGTAGTAGCCTGGGACACCGGACGGGGTACCTGGGCCATACGAGGAGACGGTGACCTCAAGAGTGATGGTGGAGTCGATCGTGGAGGTCAGGGTGGTGGTAGGCTCGTCCGCAGGGTAGTATGGGACCGATCCGTAGCCAGTGGGAGCTGGGGTCTCAGCTGGCTCGGAGGAAGGATTGCCATAGTACGGAGCGGGAGTGGAGGGCTCAGCAGAGGAGCTGGGCTCAGAAGGATACCAAGCGGGGGTGGAAGCCTCGTCTGGGGAGGAATCAGCATGGGAAGGAGAGCTGATGGTGATGATGCTGAAGGGATTGAAGTACTTACACGGGACGGTGGACTCAGCGGAAACAGAGCTCTGGTCGTACTCCCAAGTGGCAGAATCACAGTCGGTCGTGGGGACCGCCGCCATGCTGGACTCGGGCTCTTCACGGCTGTCAGCATCGAATCTTACCTGGGAGAAGGAGAACGCGTCGACGAGGGGGAATCATAGGAGGGAGGAGATATCATCGTGTGATAGCCATACAGCGGGAGGAGGGCAGATGAAGGCATCACGAGAGGTTCATGCTCATCGATGAGACGCGTCCCGACCCGGTGCAGCAGCTGCATCACCAAGTCATAGGTACGATTTACCAATCTTGAGCTACGGGAGGAGGAGGAAGGGTACGCGTCTTACGATACATGAGGCCAATTGACATGTTGCATCTATATGGAGTACACGGGTACTACGAGGAGGATCGATGCACTTACCCCAGTTGTAGGGAGCCGCCAGAGCACCAATGCTCATGAGAGCGGAGCAGAACAAGATAACGGAGGACTTCATCTTGACCGAGTGATAGAATACAATAGCGTATTATTAACGAGAGTCGTGGGTGGAGAGTAGAGAGGAGTCTGGTAGGAACTTCGGTGTGATGGAGTGGAGATGATGAGGGTGTGTGGGTGAGGAGAGAAGGAGAGAAGAGGGAAGAAGGAAGGAGGAGAAGAGAAGAAGAAGAGAAGAGGGAAAGGAGGGAGGGAGGGCAGGAGGGAATCTTTGTTTCTACAACTCGTGGGCCTTCACCGCTTCTGGCAGACGCTGAGAGGGCTTCACCCTACGTCTTTGATACCAGCGCTGCTGTCTCGGCGCGGTGCGCTGCTGGAAGCTTCCAAATGTTCTTGCTCCAAATGCACCCAGGTAAGTCAGTCCCAAGGGAGATGATAGAGGTTACCCCCAATGGCAATGACATCTACCTTACTCACTCGTTGAGGGTAAACCCCATCCTTCATATGAGACCTGGGCTGTCTGGCTTCGAGACTAACATGTGGATAGAGATCTCCGATGTCAGCAGCCGTTACATATATATATCCTCAGCAGCACGATGCAAGAATGCAACAACAGCTGGGCCCATTGCGATGAGCATACAAGAGCCACTCATTGGAGCCTCGAGGACGGAAGACAACTCTGAGGACAGAATCACTCAGGCGATGGAGACTTCTAGCTCCAATGAGACCAATTCGATACAAGTATTATACCAATGGCAATTGCTTCATCACCCATATCCTACACAGACCTACTGACACTCTAATTTATTCGTGGTAGCGGGAGAAAACTTTTGTTGGAGACAATTGAGCATTGTAGTCAAGGACGTCGCTGGAACGTACGGTACCGAGTCTACGTCCAAGAACTCCATTCCGCAGCTGGCTTTATGGCTACGAGAAACTCATAGCTAGCCGCCTGGCCGACAGTTCTCCGCTTCGGTGTGAAATACTATCTGGGATAGCACAGCAGACACAGGTAGTTTGGAGACTACGGGCGAGAGCTTCTCATGAAATTTAAGCTGCAAAGGATGCTCGACCTCAGCAGCGGACCCGGCGGACCAACTTTGAGCAATTTCAAACACCTCTTGGACTGGAAGAGCCCACTAGACCCGGAGGTGATTCTAATTCGACATGTTGACACTGCTTGGAGCTTCGGATTACTTCTCGACCTGAAAGTTCTCCTCGTACCCATGAAACTTCAATTGGGCACGAGCGCGAGCTCGTAGTAGAGACGGCACGCGAGCGTCCATATTATCAGCACTCTCGAATAAGACATGATATCAATGAGCTAATTGATATATCAGATCGACTACCACGATCGTGGTCTCATTAAACATGGGTATTCACTTACAAAAATAAGGATTCGCCGTAGTCTCGGGACCAGACGCCGGCTCGATCGATTCGCCGATGAAATTGGCCTGCTGGCTTCGAGAGTGGACTCGCCGCGAGAATTACAAAACGTCTAGCTACGCAAGTCCGAAAATAAGCAATCCACACTCGTTTGAAAATCTAGGCCGCTGAAGGATATCATCAAGATAACTTTCCGACAACGCCATGCTTCGACGACAGGAAGACCGAAATACGCGGAGAGAGCATCTGTGTCATGCATGTGGACGTGTCGCCATGCCCTACCGGGATAGCCTACGACACTCCACGGCCTTCGATGGACCTGGGGACGGCATAATTGAGATGCCCGATGTAGAACTCATCGGACAAGCGCCAGATCCATACGACACTTTCAAGGATAGCGGGCTTCAATCTCATCCGTACCGCCCAGTCAAGCCTGAACATAGCAGGCCACACGATTCAGCCGGGTCGACAAATTCCGTCGCCGGTGACCGATATCCAGATGCCACGAGCCCCGAAAGTGACACATACCGCACGACCCCCTCACTATATGAATACCTCCAAGTAAACCGGCCCTCCGCTGCAGACCACGGCGCCGTCCGCGAGGACCAACAACCACCACAACACCACTGTGAGCAATGCCGTGTCAGCTACGAACTTCCAGTCGGCTTCTCCGGCAACTGCAAAATAATCAAGAAACTCCGCGCCGGCATATATGGCGCTACCGCCAAGCTTGAAGTTACGAACCTGGCCGAGCTGACACCGTGGAACCTGCGATTCAGAAGGGGCGATATCTTCGTCGCGAAGCGGATTTGTATGGCGCCCGACGCCAGCGGCATAGAGCTATCATTCACCCGGGAAGTGCTTGCGTTGAAGATGCTGGTAGGTAGGCCGAATATATTGCAGCTATTTGGGTACCTGTCGTGGACGAATGAGGATCCTTGGGGACATATATTCACAGAGTATTGCGAGATGGGAGACGTTGCAAGCCTATGCTCGGAGTACCGCGGGAACCAGTAAGTTCTACCATTCGACTATTCAGGGCTACTTATACAACTGGCTATATGATATCCATGTGCTGCAGCGAATTCGTGCCGGAAGGATTTCTGTATCAGTTCATGTTGGATATGAGCCGGACCCTGGCGTACCTGCACAGCGGCACGAGCGATCCCAGGATAAATGTTCCCAGCAACTGGATGCCCATCATCCACAACGACATCAAACCGGACAACGGTAAGTCCCCTCGTTCTGCATCATTTCTTTCGCGTCGCTATAGTCAACAAAAGTCTCGCTCCGCTTAGACAAGCGAACGAGGACGATGCAGACGTGCACGATCTAGTTATACGGACTTTACTAACAGATTACCAGTGTTGATGAAGCCGCAGCGGCGAGGAACGCCTAATATATACCCTACATTCGTTCTCGGAGACTTCGGCCAAACCTCCAAGATGAACGAGCCCGCAGCAATTGGTGCAATACTATTCATGTCCCCAGTACGACCCCCACATACCCCAAGTAGCGAGGACACCCCCATATCCCGCTGCTAATTGAACATCTGACTGTACCAGGCACGCACCGCGTTCAGCGGCACGGTATCCTGTCCTGCCGACGATATCTTCAGCCTCGGCACGTCCCTCTACGCTCTCGCCAACAACGACTTCCCATTCCGCCGCACGAAACCCGGAAATAGCCTCGACTTCACGTGGCGACAACGTCCGCGGAGTCCCTATGGTCGATGGCTGCATAAGCTGTCCCAGCGGTGCACCTCGCGGCTTGCTAGGCGGCGGCCGAGTGCGCGTGAGTTGATGCGGCGGGTTCAGAATGAGATTGCGCAGAATGGGTATGGTGAGGCTGGGAGTCCGCAGAGCCGATGGCGTATCGACTGGATTGATGAGGAGACGGTGGAGCGGTGGCATGATGGTCAGGATCGAAGGCCGTGGTAGATGCGTTCCAAAATAGCAAAGCTAGCTGCCAAGTAATCAAAATAACTAAGTAAGTACCTAGGTACTGGTTAAGATTCACACAACTGCTATATTCTGAGGACATGATATTCCCAGAGGAGTCGCCGATATAAATGGTAAGTACTGAAGTTGGTTCCAGAGATGTTTCTATAGATTTAGACAAAGGTATTGTGCCTACATCGCAGCAGACAATCATCCATAGAGCATAGACGTCTCAATAAAGCTTCGTGCCCTTTGGAAATTTGATCAATGTTCACGGGGCGTTAATGTATACGAGTATATGTTTCCGGCAGCTCTAAGCTAGCATGCGGTCATTCCCAAAATAGTATTTTTGGGACAGCAGGTCTCATACTTGAGTGCACCCTGCGCTCTTCAGTTTTGCCCCTCAAACTAGCATCATAAATCTCTGATGGCGAACGGTCAGCTATTGATATATACCTCTCTATGAATAGTTGTCAACAACAATTGTACAAGCTATGTGTAACAATAAGGCTAGATCGAACACGACACCCGAGCCCAACAGCTCGCGAATATGACAGTATGAAATGCCGTCGCGACGTCGACTGAACGTGTTCCGGAAGTATATCAAAGCCAGCTATCACATATCGCTGCCACAAATCATACACAATGCATGGTTGTGCCGCATTGGCGTGGCCCCGCCGCGCCTCCCTTATCAGAGAGTCCTTGTGGATGTGTGTGTGTGTGTGTGTGTGTGTGTGTGTTCGAGTGGTATGCTATATACGGGACATCGACCCATAGCAACTCAGGCCCTTATTGCCGTCCGGCGGGCCGTAAGGTGGCAGCAGTCCCTAGAGCCTCTAGGTATGCTCATTGGCCACCTTACCCAAGTGTAGCGCCCTGCTGGCGTTGCCCTATTGCAGGTTGTAATAGCAGGTTGGCCCTTGCCTCCCTGTGCTCCTTGCTGGCACCGCTCTCTCTCAGCGGCCGCCGGCGCTACTAGTCCTCCCAAGCAAGCCGGTGTCAAGATTACAAGACACACGCGCAACCCACAGATCCGCAGACGGTTTGCACAGTGCGCAGCGGCACAGAATCAGGCGCAAGATAGCTCCGGTTGAACTCAGGCACAGGTATAGAAGAGCCTGATATTGGTATACCTGTTGTATTTTGCCAGCCAACGCAAACTAGTTGAATAGTAAGCCAATGCTTCGCCAGCTGGGAGAGGAGCGGCGCGAGTATGCACAAGGATAGAACTCATAACAAAGAACGACAGCCTCAATGCGTCCTGCGCAGCTGCGCTGGTGCTATAAGAAGCATTCCATTTACAAAATACGTCTGCAGGTGATAATCATGGCTGTGGCAAGTCTCGTGTGGTTGCCCACAGGTCCAACTCATATGAAACACGTCCTAGCTACCGGCCGGATCTTTAGCTGTCCCGGGATCGAGTGGTGGTGGCAGCTACACTTTCAGGACACCACGCGTACTTGTTTCCTTCATCTGTGCCATTGGTATCTCAGCTGCGCCCGCTGCGGACGAAGATTGTGCAATTTTGTTCAACTTTAAATTCAAAAAAGGTTTCCTGTTTCCTGTTTTCTATTCATTGGTAAGTACATTATATATAGAAGCTTAGAAAAACCACTCGTTCATAACGATTGTCTGAAGAAAATAGCGGCTGGAGGAGGTTTGACTTTCCCTCTTGTAGAGTTTCCAAAATTATTTTCCTGCTAGGATACTGTTAATTCTTGCCAGCGTTCTTCTTAAATAAAGTCTTCCTTCAACTCCGATGGTACTAGTTATCGCTACTAAACACCACTATAGTACTAGATTTTGGTAGAATACTGCATTACTCTAGTATACAGTCTCATGTTAACTTAACGGAGACTACCGAAATACGCAGCGAGGGCCTTCTTTTGCTGATACCGTCACTGTCGATCGGTAGCTATCCGCAGATAACCACGACGATAAATCGACGATAGGCATGAAGTAAGCGTCTCATACAAATTACGGGTCTCGGGGCTGGCCGGTCAACCATGCAACTATACTACCGCTTCGAAAAGCGCGCTTCTGGGATGCTTATACTTTTCGCGACATCGACATTCGCGAGAGTGTCTGCAATCGGCGTATCGACGGGTCTCGGCTCCCCAGCCCAGCATTACCAGGCGACAACCACGCCGACAATCGGGGTATCGGTTCCTCACACTTTGTCAGACCCAGGAAGGGTGTTATTAAAATCACTTGATCCGAATGCTATATCACAATACCAGCGAAGGGAAGAATGCTCGGAAAAATGTCGACGCGGTGAACCCGACACCGCTCGTGTTGGCGAGGACGGCGTCGTCAACTCAAACGGTTGTGCTGGTATCTGCTGCAGCTGTGGAGCGGGCTGCGAAGCCGAGACGTCGATAGAGCTGGGGACGGAAGCGGAGCAGCAGCTATCGAACGACGCTACACAAACTAGCACCTACCGAATCGGAACAACCCAAATCCCGTCCATTGGCGACGGCCGATGTGAAGATACTCGCCAACATGATTCAGTAAACGCGGCAAGCGACCCGGAAGCACCATATCAGGGAAGCCAAGACATAGACGAGCAGGAAGGTATGTAGCAGAGATAACCAGCCGGCTGTCCAAGTAAGGCTCGAATCACGACTCGAAGCACTGCATGATAGCGATGAATTTCTCGATGCTAACGATAGCATAGATCCCGAAAGCATCTGGTTCCCTGATGTAGAGTACCTGGAGAACCGGCCGATTAATAGACCCGGCCCCCGCAGCAGTGAGAATGGGAACGATGCCGATGTACTCCGGCTAGCGCTTGAACGCGGAGAAGATTCGGCAGGGGAGGACGACGACACGGGTATCGCCAACGATCACGAGTTAGAACTGCTCATTGATGAGCCTCGAGAACTCGGAGGCTACAAACTCGAAGACTCTGAAAGGGACTTGGACTGCCTTCACAGCCCTGAAGATCTTTACAAATTCTTACTATCGTCGTCCGCGGATCACGACCGCAGCGGCACGCCTCCCGAGAATGCGAATCCGGACGCTACCACCCAACCGTTGCTAGTCGACACTGAGTCAAGGAGCGATGACCACTGGCTCACTGTACTAGAGTGCAGTACGCTTGATGCACTCCCAGCCGCAACAAGCCTAGACCTCGAGCACATCGATATCGATATCCTCGATCGCATCGAGCGAGAGCTTTCCCAACGATGTTACGTACTGGGCAGTCAAAATGGCGTTGTTATCCTTGTGTGCGAGGATCCTCGGTTTCAGAGAGCATACGCGTGCAGAGAAGCCCTATGCCAAAATATCGTATGTAGAATAGTCGACCGAGTTGTAAATGCCGACGGCACAATAGACGGAAGCTTCTTTGATTCCGTCCCGAGCTCCAATCGTGGCACAGATGCAATTCCACCATCACTATCGAGGCGCGCCCCACTTCTCTCTGCCGCCTCGGGGTGCAGCAGCAGCGAAGAGAACAAGCGACTGATACTGCGGCGAGACACCATGGCGAATAGAGTTGACGCAGTCGAATCATGGCAGCTGGTCTACGAGACGACAGCCGACAGAGATATTTCCACTCTCGCACATCCGGACTCAACGAATACTGCGGTTGTGGGTACGCAGCATTCTAAGAGGGCTACTACCCCACATCTTATTTGTCTGACTGGCCTTGCGGCAAAAGAAGACTATGAGACCTTTTACCGCTTACCAAGACCGATGACGTTCAGCAGATTTGAAAAAAGAATCCAGCAATGCCGCAATCGTTGTGAGTGCACAGAAGACTCGGGAGGTCAGGCTACGCTTAAATGCGGAAGTCTGAGATATCCGGATGCAATTCCGACCCGACTCAAAGTCTGCACCAGAGCCTGCTTTTGTCAGCTTCATCGGACCGATGATCAACGTCCAGGGGCTGCAGCGGGGTTCGCGGGGAGGCCATACGAACATATTCGTGGGAAAGATTCCTACGGTTTGGGCGACACGAGTTCATCCGACGCTGGGCCTAAAGACAGGACTCTGCGTGTGAAGGATTTGCTGAACACGGCTCCAGACGAGGCTGGCTCCCAATACTCGTGTAGTTCCACAGCCGATAGATGTCCCGTCCCGGGCACAGCAGAGCCATACTATGTGGAAGGCCCAGGTCCGAAAATTGACGACGACCGATACCTGAAGATGAATCTAAACTGGGGCGCAACCTTCAACAGTCCGAGGTTGTATCGTCGCGGGCGGGAAACTGCAGCTGGCCCGGAAGCCGATCACGATACCGTACTTACGCGCACAGGATTGCTGAGAAAACGAGTAGACGGTGTGCCGAAGCTGGCAGGTGGCATGACCTCCAGTCAATTCAAAGCTCGATACCCGAGTCAGCCCGAGCAGTGCGTCAATGACGGACACGGACGCGGACACGAACATGCACATGCACATGCATCCGCTCTGGCCAAACGCGTGAACCTGGCCTCGGGGCCAGGCACTGGCGCAAAACCTCAGGCGGAGCTGATATGCGACACGTCCAGTGATGACTTTTACAACGGACTGCTGACGAGCGGTTCGCCCGTGCCGCAGAACTGGCCTGATTGGACGACGATCTACTACTACGCACGGGACAGATGCTATCGTATCTGCGAGTGTATGCAAAGGAAAAGGGGCGGCCTTAACAATTGGACTCTCTACTGTCCGCGGGAAACCGAGTCAGCGCTCCCTGTGTATTTCATGGACAGAACCTTCTGCGCGAGGGTTTGCCGGTGCATACTGCCCGTGCAGGTACCCGAGTCTACCAAAGCAGGAGCTATCGACCCCGTTGCCTCGAATCCCAAAGTCGGCCTGCCGCCCATCTCTGGGTATGAGCTCTCCCGAATCGCGGATCGAGGGCGCAGAAGAGCGGCCTACGAGCAGCGAGGATATTACAACGCCGACGGCAGGCACGGTTATGAACATCATGACCGGGCTGATTGGGCTAAGGAGCGAAGCCCATACCCAATACGTATAAAGTACACCAAGGAGCCCTACTACGTGGAGGGACCGGACGACAGTCAACATTTCCATGCCATCGCGTCTGCCCGTGAAGGCTTCGCCCTGCCCACCGGCTTTATGCACGCAAGCGCCGGTTTATATCGCAGGGACTTAGCTGATCTCGAGGAGGAGGGGATAGCGATCGCACCGCGGCGTCTTGGGAAAAGAAACCCATGGCAACCCCACGCCCTCCTCGTCTGCGACAAGGGCTATTCGGAGGTAAAAAAGATGTTGCGGGAGAAGGGAATTGCGTTCGGGCTGAGCGGTGGATATTTCTTGAGATTGAGGGCGAATTGCCGTGAATATTGCTTCTGCAGAAGGGTGGGCATCGAGTATGTCATAGAGTGCGATCGGCCAAAGATGGAAGCCGCCGGCAGATATAGGCGTTTCATAGATTCTATGCTTGAACGTTGTCACACCTTCCATTGCGAGTGCGTGGAAAGGCCCCCGCAGACTGGGCCTTCCGAGGGGGCTGCAGCAGCCCCTGCCGTCGGTGACGGGAAAATCAATTTGCCATCTCTCAACAGCCTATTTTCTCAGGGGATAATACCCGATCCTAGAGGTAGCATTGGCGTCGCCGGCGTCCGCCCCAATGTTCATGGCACGGGAATCACGCGCGTAAGTGTAGTCGGTGTTGAGGAGCCCTATTTCATCGAGGGGCCTTCTCGAGCGGACGAGTCGCGTCCTAGCTTTGTCGATTCGCAGCTCCTCCGCGACGCCTTTCTAGTCCGCGGGTCGACTCTCGGAAAGCGTGGAGAAGGAGAGCCCACTGAAACTTTCGGGAAACGAGGAAAGCACTATAAGTATACTTGGCTTCACACAGATATCATTTGCGACAAATCCTATTCGGAGGTGTATCCACATGGTGACAATCTACGAGATGGCCGGTACCTCAGGCAATCGCAGCAGTTCTATTACATGCACCTTATAAGATGTCGCGAGAAATGCCGATGCGAGTATAGTCCACCTAAATTTCATGCCCACATATCCTGTTACAACGATGTTAAGAATGCAGACGCGAGCATTCGTTTAGGCCGTCCGATGGCGTGTAGACGATATTGTCACTGCTCCGCATTCTTCGCCGACGATCCAGCGGCCGCAGGCGACTCCAACGGACTTTTATGGGAAAACGGCCTCAGCGGCCTGTTTAGCTACGATGTTGGGAACCCAGGACAGTTTGGCGGCGAATCCACAACGAGCAACCAGGACTGGGCACCATTTGGAGCCGGCGGATCCACAAAGAGCACCCGGGCTAAACACCGCTACTTGGTGCCCAAGACACCGGAAGCATACTATCTAGAGGGTCCATTAGATGGGTATGAAGAATATCTCAAACACTCCCGGGGCCTTAAGTTGCCGGGGATAGGACCGGCCCTCAGGCCGCTCGGGATGGGGCTGGGTAGTCGAATATCCCATTCGTTGTATAAACGGGACTCACAGACTAACGGGATTGATATCCCTGATGAGGCGCTGTGGAAAGTCTCCGGTATAGACCCGCGGAGCCTTTCAGAGGACAAGCGATTCGCCTTGTTGATGAAAGTTCTGGGCGATCTCGCGTCGTTCTGCGGCTTCGTGCGCAGTTTTGTAGAGGACGAGGCTTACGGCATCGGAGGCCACGTACTTTTACCAGCAGTTCAATACCAGTACCGGGAGGGCTGGTGCACGCTGCACCGAGCACTGGAAGCGGAAGAGACGGACAGTGATGATTCTCAAGCGAGCAATAATGTCAGCTGCAATCCTACTTTTGCTGGCGATTCGGAATGCGAATACGACATTGCGGCTCCGCTCCAGGATGCTACGCACGAAGAAATCGATCACAACCAGTTTCATCTCGAGGAGTATACAAAAGATACAGATATGACCCTTCGAGAAGGCCCGCAAGCGGAATTAGAGAACCCGCCCAGTCTCTATGCCCCCAATGACACAGGAAGCCCAGCACCACCAACAGAAGAAGATAACGTCCTCACCAGCGACACAGTGCCACCGACAGAACAGACCCACCAGCTAAATCCAAACGAACAACCCTTCAGCAATGCTAGATCAATACTACCTTCCACCCGCACATCCACAATTTCATCCCCTACCGCGACCGTCATCACATCGACATTAAAACCGACATCCCGACGGCTCATATCGCCTAGCGACATCCGGTCAACAGGGGTGAGCAGCGGCTTTGAAACAATCAGAACAAAAACAAGGTCTATTTCCACCACCACGGTAGGCACATTAAATAAGCCCCCATTCCTCCATCTATCTGAATTCACGAAGCTAACTACATGTATGCAGATTGTGGGAGATGTCTAGCTTCATTCTCACCGTAAGGAAGTTGAGCTGCTGTGATATATATATTTCCGTTCTATTTTCAAAATCGAGGCCGACTTGTTGCTATATTATGATGTGCGATGAACAGTTCAGCGCTGTGAGCGAAGTTTTCGCGTTTTTATTCTTCCAGCGTCGCCAGATTATAATTAGTGAGCGGATATGTTGCGAACCTGAAACGTCGGATGTACATACAGTATGTGTGTACACGTGTATACAGGCCTGATTTATATCATTTCAATTTATGTAACAATGAAGGTTGATTCAGGACGTGCAGGCGCCATATATAGGGGTTTGAGGAAAGTTAAAACTATGATGTATACGTATTACCTTGTCGATATCACCGACTAGTGCCTGGCGGCATTCGGGTCTAACCCTCGAGACCAGTCTAACCCGTCAACTGGGCTAATACAAAACAGCGCGTTGCAATGTGCGTTGGAGAGGGTTGGAATCTCAAAAGCGTCGCGGCAACGTTACACAAACCCGCATTTGACCCCCGCACATACATCCAGCTGCATCCCACATTCATCATGCCGCCGCCGGCCCTGATAACGTGTGTATACACCCTATCACTACCTCTTTGAAATCGCCGCTCTAGCTAACGTGTCACCATCTAGCTTTCTGGGCACCTCCTCTGCTGTGCCTTCACAGACTCGCAACCACTCCTCTCTCGCCCTGACGCTGCCATCCGGCGCCACATACCTCTTCGATGCGGGTGAGGCGACGCAACACCAGTTGCAGCGCGTGCCTGGCGGCTTCAAGGCATCTGCATTACGCAAGATATTCATCACGCATATGCACGGCGACCATGTCTTCGGGCTCGTGCCGCTGCTGTGCACATTGATGAATGGCGCTGGTGGTAGCGTTGGCGTCGAGGATCCTAGGGTCCTTGAAGCCGATGTTGTTAATGCAGAAGATGCAGAGAAGGTATCACCGGCTCGCACGCCGGACTTCGAGATATACGGGCCGCAGGGGCTGAGAGAGTATGTACGCTCGTCACTGCGGTTGACGAGATCACAGCTAGCTGGGACGTACGTTGTGCACGAATTACACGAAGTTACGGCTGCTGGCGTCCCACGGGTAGAGGTAGATGAAAACCTTGATAGAGCACCGATGGAGCTAGCAGGATATAATATATTTCCGGACGAGCGAGGGTGTTGGATGGACATACCTTCAATGGTGGGATCGCCGACGCGGGAGTGGGAGGTGTCAGCGGGGCCGATACTGCACTCGGTACCGTGCGTCGGGTACGTTCTGACGGAGCCGCCTGTACCTGGGAAGATCACGCCGGAGTATAGGGAGAAATTAATGGCGAATAAAGCTGCGTTAGCAGCAAGCGGAGTTAAGAATCCGATGTCGCTGTTGTCGAAAGTTACGGCGTTGAAGGACGGAGAGAGCATCGAGTTACCGGATGGGCAGAAGCTATTTCGACCGCCGGACCGGCGAGGGCGCAGGATCACGATACTCGGTGATACTTGCGACGTCTCGTCGATTGTGGGTCTGGCGGACGGTAGCGACGTGCTGGTGCATGAAGCTACCAATGCCTTTTTTGGGGATAGGCTCAGCAAGTTGAATAAAGACTACCGGGAAGGCGAGACGTACGAGGACGTTAAGAAGAAGACCATCGAACACGGTCATTCAACGCCGGAGATGGCAGCTGAAGTAGCTAGGAAGATTAATCTCGGGGCGAGCGGCGGTGTCGTGGGGAAAATAGCAACGGACGAGGCAGCAAAAGCCAAAGAGAAGGAGATTTACAAGCCGAAGGGCATCCTGCTGCTGAATCACTTTAGCGCACGATATGCAGACCCGAGAAGCAGTGAAGCTGCAGCAGTCATCATGGAAGAAATCAAACAGTGCGCGGTGCGAGTGCTTGAAGAGTCCCTGTTACAGGAGAGACCGTTAGTGCAAGTTGTCTGCGCGTACGATTTGATGCAGTATGAGATCAGATCAAGCGATTAGGGTCCACTACAGCTATATCATCACATTTGTGACTTAATGTTACTGCCAGACCTGTCGGGCTACCAAGCGTTGTTGTAATGATGTGTGTCGTTGAAATAGCTATCCACAGCTGGATAGATTTTCTCGGCATCGCTCCTGTCCGTTTTGTGACACCATCGACATCACACAACATCGCCATGCCATTTCCTCGGCGCCCGTCAACGCCATACCCCCGGGGTGAGGATCAGGCAGTCTCTAGCCTGTCAAGCATACCCGAGGATGAGACCACAGATCCACCAAGAGATCACGTCCCTTTCTACGTGCAAGCAACCCCTTCTTCATCACCATCTTCTACACCCTGCTCATCATCACCCGATGACAGCACATTTTCTGAAGATTACCGACCAAACTTATCAAAGATGCCTGCTGCTATTCGCCCGAAGCTGGACCCCCTGGTGTCCCCTTCCGTCCTCATTCAATACATGAAGCCTACGCCAACTGAAAACAACGATGAAGAGGAGCAAACACATGGTCAAGATGACACGGTGGAGGGAGTCCGTCAAGGACTGGAAGGCCTGGAGACTACTACGCCAACAGAGCCGGATGTCAGGAAGGAAGACTACGCCATTCCATTGGACGGTGACCACCGTGAACTCGCACGCACATTGATGATCAAGATGCTACGTACGAACCTTGGCGCACTGCATCCTGAGAAAATCCAGCGCAAAAATGAAATGATCAATGAAGTCATGCTTTATTCATGGGACAAGGCTGTCGCAGTTACTCTATGGAACCTTTCCCGTACGTTCTCCCGTCCGCGTCCCGATCTCCATTAACTAATCTGACCCGGATAAACGGCAGGAGCAAACCCATTCACCAACCAGAACAGCCTCACTATGTATCTGGACAAGCTCTGGGATGGCTTCAGAACGATGTTCCTAGACATTTGCTCCCATGCCAAGGCACACTTGGACTTTGCCGAAGCTGTTTGCAGGTTTCTCTATCAAACCCAGCACTCGATGGTTACAATGGAGCTGAAGTTCCTCGACTTCTATGCGAAAGTGTACCATCTCACAGGCCACGGTTTCTATCTGCTTAACTACAGCCAATTCCGAGATTCCATCGGAGAGCCATTAGGCGTCCACCGCGAGTACGCATTGATGAATCGTGAGAAAGTACCCAAAATTCAAGCGGACTTTGTCCTCATGATGCTCAACAATGAAAACTTTGATTCTCCCGGCGATGTCCAACTTCCTATGGAGATCATCGAAGCCGCAGGACTTCTCGTCAGAATCCTGCACCAATCCCAAGAGAAACCACATGTGCGGGATTCCAACGTGATAATCCTCGACCACGTTGCGCGCAACATCTTCTCTGTTGATCGCCAGAAAATTGTTCGGTACTGTCAAATGTCTTCCGCTTCCGTAGCCTTTGACGATAGGGTTTAGGATATGCTCGTTACGGCTGCAGAACGGATGTTTGGCATCGACCTTTTTCCAGCACCCGACAGTGATATCGCATTGATAATGCGTGCTATGGTTGTCAAATCGAGTCCAATGGGTCTCTGGGACATGACACTCGGAGACAACTTTGTCAGATTCAGAATCCAATTCCTCCTCGCGATGCGTGACAAGGAGAGGCTGCCAGACGCTTCCAAGAAGAGCCTCGAAGCCTACCTCAAAAAATTAGACCGTAAGAAAAAGCTTGCAGTGTGCTGCGAGGTAACTCCAGTGGATGAACCAGAAGATCCACAAAATCTCCCAAGAAAGGTTGGCGAGCACCCCGAGGTCATTATCATGCTGCTCATTCTACACGCATACTTTCGTCATGGGGAACGCCAAAAAGGCAAGCGCCGTAAGTAATCGGTGTGGGTTATAGCGCTCCCCTGAATTCATAACTAACGTTGAGCAGCCTCCGCTTCCGTCTCTGCCGATCCCACGATCCTCAACCTTCTTTGGTGGGTTTTCGTCAAGGAAGCTTATCAACGCGCTGGCGCCGACACGGCGTACCTTAGAACTACCACCAAGCTGTTCTCCAAACACGAGGATTGGCTCCTGCCGCTTGTAAAGGAGCATTGGGATGCCGATCCACGCCGAGGCGCTGACATTGTAAGTGAAACCTGAATATCAGACCTCGAACGGAGATGCTAACTAGTCATCCAGCTCATGTGCTGGTTCGCTACCGGCCTCGATAGACACGGACTCATCGTCCGCCACGCAGACCAGAATAAACACAAGGCGCTTCGTCAGATCTATGAGCACCAGCTCGGCATTGAGTTCCCCCTCGTAAGCCCCACGACCAATCCACTGCCCGCACAAAAGCTAATCAGTGATAGGAGCTTCTCAAATACGGCAATGCATCGAATCCCGTTCCAATCTATGAACCTGTAAAGGATCGCGTTACCGTCTCAGCCTTCAGCGTACTCTACTATCTTGTCAAAGAGGGTCAATTGTTCCATAACCAGGAGGTCATTGAAACTGTCATCCGAACCCTTGCAAACACATTCACCTGCCCTGAATACTACCTTGATCCAGAAGAGCGTCGTCCAAAGGGCTTCTATGGGATGTACAAGATGGGAATGGAAATTCTATCTACGACGCCGCACGCCGTCTTCGAGAAGGCCATCAAGCGCTGCCGCGCCGAACTTCACATTCTCAGCAGTACGTATCCATATCTCCTCGCTATACGCAAGACAAGCAGCCAACTGACGTGAGCAGTCCAAGAAACGACCAGCCTCCTCGTGAAAAATTCTGAACAGCACGCAGCTTCCATGATGCAACCTGACACGGACGCCCAGGACGTAAGAGCCGCCATAGCAGCGAGCATCAGATCTCTCAACGACTCATTGACCAGTCTGCGTAATCTTCTTGAGTTCATCATTATCTGCGCGCCGAGGGAGACAGTCCTTCGCATGCGCCTTCGCCGTCGTGCAGTTGTCGTTCCATTGTGCACTCTCGTCACTTTCTTTACGGAGAAGCCGGACATTTCGAGCGTTCCGCGCGGCGCTCCACGGCCGACGGCGCTGTTCGCCAAAGTTCCAGCGGGCTCACGCGTCTCCCTGGGGCACTTTTTGCAAACGTCGGCGAAGTTTCTGGATATGTTGTTCAAAGGTTGGCCGGATGAGGACCAGCTATCCGAGGAAATGATGGAGCAGCGGGAGCTGGTTTTGAATTTGGCGACGGAGGCGGATGTTGCTGGCGATATGGTTCTCAAGATGGATCGTGCCGGGCATCGTGGTGGATATACCGTCTAGTCCCGATTTATACTATCGGCAAATGTATGTTGCGTCGCGGTAATGCTTTTACGAAGGTCACTCTCTCCTCTATACTTTGTCCCTAATGTGCCTAGGCACCTACGTTTCTCTCGGGTCTGTTCTTATTTTCTTTTTTTTTTCTTTCACCATCATGATTGCTTCTTACGCCAATAGCTGTGGACTCTATCATAGCGATACTGATAGGCGAGCGAACGAGCGAACGAACGAATGAACCTATAGTACTTTATTAAATAGAAATCGCTCCGTATCGCTGGTGTAGCTTTCAGGCCTCTGCTGATGTAACCTTCAATATCGCCATTGTTGCCTACGGCTCGAAATACTCATAGCCTAGCTTGCAAAGCAGTCACTGCACGTAGAAAGCGATAGCCATTCTACAGCTTCTAACAGATTTTTATAGGAGTAAATACCTCAAAGAACAACGAGCAGATGCTAATTTCCGTGTCTGCACCAAGCAGAGAAAGTATACGCCCTAAAGCTAGTCGTCTATTCTTCCACGGATACAATTAGCTCGCCTTGAGGATCCAGTAATAGATTATCCACCCAATCAGCCGTCAATTCATTATCCTTATGCAGCGTAAACTTGAACCTTCTAAACATCACCGCCAGTGTCAGATATATCTCGGCGGATGCAAGGCTGCATTGAGCACTACTATCAGCTTCGAGTCCGTTTTTTTTCTATACATAGTGTTCAACTTACTGCAATCCGAGACAAGATCTCGAGCCTTTGCTAAACGGTACAAGGTATTTTTCCCGGAGTGGGTCATTGGGAGTCTCAATCCAGCGTTCCGGTTCGAAAACCTTTGGATTCGGGTAAACGGACGGATTCTGGTGCATCAGATATATTGACATTGAGACTGCCGTCTGAATACAGTAATTTAGATTCAGCAAGTGCATTTTGGAGTTTCTGGAAGACATCGAGTAGATGCACCTACGCATTCGGGAATGTGTGTCGTGCCACAAACCGTACCGCCTCTAGGAGTAACCCTTGGTAATCGGCCCGGGAGACCTGGGGAGATGCGAAGAGATTCCTTGAGAACAGCCGTAAGATATGGAAGCCTTTCGCACTTCGCAAGCTCAATCTCGTCAGAGCTCTTTTCGCCAACCCCGGGAAAAGCGCGTACGAGTTCGTCATGCAACTTTTCCTGGACCGACGGGTTAAGACATGCGTAGTATACAGCCGAAGATAGTGTCGAGCCAGTCGTCTCGAGACCCGCTGCCGTAAGAGTTACAGCTTCGCCAATCAATGCTTGTCGTGATGGCCTTGGAGATGATCCATCCTTTCCACCCTCCATCAGGACCTGAAAGATAGTTGTGTGCGTTGACTTTGCCTGTGCTTTCGCCGGATCGTGTATGAGTTCGTCAACTTGGTCGGCACAAAACTACGTATCTCACGCGAGCCCCTCTTAGCGCCATTCTCGCTGTCGGAATGATGTTCCCGTAGAGACATACCTGCTCTAAGTCTGCCGTCCCTCGTAAACGCTTGGGTACCAGTACTTTCAGAATTCGTTGCGGCAGCATAATAAGCAGATGGTGGACCGGCCAAAAGAAGTTGAAGAACCACACATTCCTGGCGCCTCTTTTCAATGTCTTTATAAGATGGTTATCAGGATCCTCTAGTAAAGTATCAAAACCCTCACTGAAGAGATATTCACTAATGATGTCTATTGCAAGGCATCGCAGCAGCTTGGATAGACACATCCCTCTCTCCATAGCCTTAGCGTCCTTCGTTTGTGCATATGTTGAGAGAATTTCTTCAAATCTGGCTATATGTCCCTGGATATTTCGTTCCAGTTTCTGAACATGGGATCTTGAAAATAGCCGGCTCAAGACTCCTCTACGCTTTTTATGCGCGGCGGGATCGCGATCGGCGAGTCCCATTAAAGTATCCATCGGGCTGACAAATTTGTAGTGCGGCCTGTAGTTGACGAACTTATAGTTTGGAACGTAGCAGACGTCGTAAAATGTTGGATCGTTGATATGAAGCTCGTCCGGGCCGATGCGGATTATCGGGCCTATCGTTGTAAGATTCATATAGTTAGCGAGACATTTGATAGACCGCAGCTAGCCAGAAAGGTCAGAAGAAGAGAAAAGGAAAGTGTTAATGTGGGTATTACCGAAATCTTTGTGCCATTGTTCAATCCTGAATATGAATATGCCACCTCGGATCACATTCCAATAGAACTCATACCATCGAGAGATGCACGCAAGGCGACTCGGAGTTGGAAATTTTGCAAGGGGATGGAATGGAGAGAGGCGATACAACCACCGGCATAGAGTACAAGTAAAGAAAGCGGCGCTGAAGTAGAGAACAAGCTCGGATGCCGTCAGAGACGAAATCATTGCATTCAGAGCCTATTCGGTCAACCAGGATCTCAGCGGTGACTTGGTCAGGAAAATGTCGAACGAGTGGCAAGCTGTCGTAGACAGAGAGGTTCTAGAAAGGTCACAAATCGAATCAATTTCTGCTGCTTCACAAATGTATATATAGGTCCTCGTTGGCACAACGACCTTGAATGTGCATGTGACATCTTCGAGGCCGCTCCACTTTGCCAGTGTGCTTGGGAGACACCAGGGTTTTGGAATACTCGAATAGCTTTGAATCTGTCACCGACGTTGTGTAACAATATTTTTCCTTGTTCCCATCAGATGTGGAAAGGACATCCTCTACCCACCTTGAATCGCGCAGAAGCTCCATAAACGTCGGTATCTTAGAATTGAGTTCATTATTCAATCTTAGGAATAATAGTATACCTCCATCTCCGATATATTCCCATAAATCATCGAAATGCAGCTCATGTTTACTTTCTAGATCATTTGACCAATGAAACTGTCAACGAACGTCTGAACGAACGCACAAAAAAGGAGATATCCACATTTATATTGGGGTCTCATGAAGAGATCCAAAGAAGCTGATATAGCGTATTGGTGCACTACAGTACTAGCTGCAGTAGAAAACCATGTCATACGTTGCACCGGGGGAGCGGCCTATCTTGAGGGCTAATTCGCATGAGGAGTGATCCCGCCGGTCAAGAGATATCGGGAGCTCCTAGCTCCTGATGTTTGTAGGTCGTACGATACTAACGCAGTGTAACACTCAAAACGACCATTGTACCGAGATGCTCCTCCAAGGTAGGCGGGCACCAGCGGGTATATGATTATATTGTAAACACGACGAGAATCGTAACCCAACGAGAAATAGTATCTTCTAAATCTGAGGCTAGTTGGAATACGCATGTGTAATCTTTCTAGATCCGCACAATATCATTGCGTAGAGAACGATCCAACCGGATCAACGATTCCTTTTCGAAAATCTTCAACTCTTGGGAAAAATACTGGTATAAACGTATACGTACTTCACTGGCCTATCGGACAAAGTCCACATTCTTTCTGACCATGAGATTTATGTTATCATAATCAAAATAGCTATCAATAAGGCTATCAGTATATCTACCTGGACTGAATATCCGCATATTTCCTGTCAAATAAGCCTACCATCTTGCAATGTCTCATAAGCTTACTCACTAGAATTAATGACAAAGATACTAAGGAGCACTATATTGGTCTTCCATATAAATAAAACAGTCAGACCTCCCCAGTAACAAAGCTGAAAAGTCATATCGAAGCTTCACAATAACGTGAGAGCTAATGCTGGTGATTCTCGTACCTAAAAATAATAATATTGACGTCTTATAAGCCGGCATCCATCATACTCGCCACATCGAAATTCGAAGCGCAGTATTGTGTTGTACCAGGCTATGATAGACAAAGGGGCTGTTCAATATCCTCCCAGACCGAATATCCGCATATATCCTGTCATCTGTATCTGTGGACGTTGGCTGTTCTGTTGGACCGACAGCCATGGAAACGCAGAATGCGCTCAGAGCGGTCGTGGCTCAGCCATGCTTACTTCGCCATAAATAGGCGCCAGGTAGGCGTATATATACCAGGGTAGATGCGTATAGAGCCGCCCCGACTGCGAACAGAATCCATCACTCCACCTCAAGATCAAACTCAGCATATCCAAGATACAGCCATGGATCCGCGAGCGCGTCCGACGGAAGAGAAAGAAACATACTTGCCTCCAGCAGCATTATCGGCACTTCATGACGATCAGATCATCAGGGACAACAGAGTCATGGATGTCAGATTGAATGCTAAGGTAAAGTTGAGATCTCGATCCGCCGATGTATCTTTATGGTGCCTTGGGCTAATAGACATGCCTATACCAGCACCTGTTCGCTCCGTATAACTATACGTCAGCCGGTCCCTCAAAGGGCACAACGGGTCGTTTTGTCGACGCGTTGAATGACTGGTTTGGTGTACCTCAAGATGTCCTCGAGCAGATCAAATCGATTGGACAGCTGCTGCATGTATCATGCCTCATGTCTGTGTTCCACCACCTGCGGACGAGGCAAGGCCAATGATCTAACTCGGGATGGCATTTTAGGCTAGATGACATACAGGACAATTCACCGCTGAGAAGGGGACAGCACGCTGCTCACGTCGTATACGGCCAGGCGCAGACGATCAACACCTCCGCCTTTCTCATAGCAAATGTCATGAAAGAAGCCAGCAAGCTGGGTAGCCCGGAATGCATTAATATTGTATTCGGTAGGTGCTCCCATGTGTCCTGGTTGACTGCACGCTAATTCTTCGGATACTCAGACGGAGTCCAGGAGTGCTTTATCGGACAGAGCTATGATATGTTCTGGAGAGATGAGCTGATCTGCCCGACTGAGAATAAATATATGGATATGGTCGCGAAAAGTATGTTCTGAGATCCTATACTGCTAGTTCCCGAAGGAAACTTGATGCATCACTGACATTTGCGGGAATGGGATCTAGAGACTGGCGGACTCTTTTCCCTCCTAGCCAGACTCATGATTGAATGCGGCCAACGGAACAAGTGAGATGATATTCATTCAAACCTTTTTCACTTCTTATCCGCTTACAGAGTCAAAATTATAAGGCAATTCAACCTCCTGCGCTTGACGAGCCTACTCGGCCAGTTCTACCAGATCCGCGACGATCTCATGAACCTCACGATCAAGGAGGTAAATCAAAGTCCACGGCTGCCATCTCATCAACATGCTAACATATATATACGCGACAGTACACCGACCAGAAAGGCTTCTGCGAAGACTTGGATGAGGGAAAGTTCTCGTATTTGATCATATTCGTCTGGAACATGGGTGGACAAGACAGTCTGGACCTGCAAAAGCATTTCAACAAGAGAGACAGGGATAAGAGCATGGCGATAGAGGACAAGCAAAGGGTTTGGAGATCCTGGCCAGGAACGATGCTTTCGGATTCACGGAGAAGAAGCTTGATCATCTCAAAGAGCAGATTGAGAATGAGGTCAGGGTGTTCGAGATGGTTACTGGAAAGCTTAACGGGCAGCTCAGGCAGCTCATCTATAAGCTAACGGCGAGACCAGGATATTAGGTTTTGCTGGATATGCGGATAGTTTCACCCCATTGGACGTTATATTCACGTCCGACTGGCTTTGGATAGGTTTTTTTAGATACCAGGAACATAGGGAGTTCTCGGAAATGGATAATTGGATAGGCAGGCGCCTCTTTTAAATACCAAATCGCGGACTATTATTTGCGGCCACTCAGACATAATTGATATACTGACAAAGTAACTTGGTATTCACAACATACGTCAAGTGAACTTGATTTTCCCAGCAAGCAGCACACCATACCCGATGGTCCCAATCACGCTTCCCATGTTCAGCAAGCTGCTGATCCCATGCCACATTCCAAACCGCTTATTTAAAGCCCTCATCTCCGGCGACACCAGCACCTCCTCATCTTCGCGATCCCCTCCGCGCTCCGCACCCTCGGTTACACCCGGCAGTTTTCTTCCATCGTAGCGACGTCCGTCAAACACCTCCCGCGCCTTCCGTTGGTCCATCACCCGCGTCGTCGCCGGGCCAGCGACACCGACATTCAGTAGCGCCGTCGCGATGACGGTGAGCAGGAAGCCGTACGTTGGCGATGTGGCCGTGTTCTTTAGCGACTTTGGCGCCGTGAGGAGGAGGAGTAGAGAGAGGACGAATTGGAGGGAGAAGTAGAGCGGGAAGAGACGGCGTTGGAGGGCGGAAAAGTGCTCACGCGGGAGCACGCGGAATGAGACTATTGACCTGATTAGCATATGTTCAGACAATCGTTTATATCATTACGCGGTATAATTGCTCTAGACGGTGCTGGAGGTTTAAATGTGAGATATGGGAGATCTTACTTATCCCGCCAATGAAGGAGTGCCAGATCTGGGTGCCAAACAGAAAGCTGTACGACAGCAGGTGCGTCACAGAAAGCAGCGTCGATGGCAGCGGCATCTTGACAAGATAGCAGCTGTCGCGTATACGGTAAATGTATGGATAGCAGTTCAATCGGTCAACAAGATATCCGCGGTTGTAGAGGGATGTCGCGATATTGCCGCGGGATAATGAAATGGCGTGTTGATGTGTTGACCGTCGTCGCGCCGCCACTAACCGCATCCGGCTAGCCTCCATCCGTCATAACCAACATCCAAAGACCCGCCTCGACTCCCGACTTCAAGACGAAGAAACACAGACACACAACCACCAACCATGGCGTCAGGATACGGAAACCACGGCGGTACGCTCCTCCATCTCCCCTAGAATATCGATACGCACAGCTAACAGACGGCAATGGACAGGCATCACCCGCTGCTTCCCCTTCTGGCAGGACGTCATGGCCTGCTATGTCCTCAACACGACGCAGGAGTCCGACGCCGGCAAGATCAAGTGCCGCCCCTACCGCGAGGACTACTATGAGTGCCTGCACCACACGAAGGAGGTCAGTCGATACTGAGACAGGAGGGAATATGGGCGGCGGACGGGTCGGGGATGACTGAGGAGAGCGGCGGGGTCGACGGTGTAGAGAGATACACCACGATCAATTGAGACCAGCGCACCTCATCCTCCGACTGGTCTCTCCATACTGCCCATTGGGAGGCCAAGCTGACAGCCAATAGATTGAGAAAGTCGCCCGCATAAACGAAGCGATCCGCCGGTACCAAATGGGCCTCGGCCATGTAAAAGACACAGCCGAGCTCGCGAGCCTCGGCCTCGTCAAGGGCTCGTACGATCCGAAAAAGACAGACGTGCGGCCGGACAGCGTGTGGAAGAACTAGCGGCATATCATTCAAGCATACAGCATATACCTACGCGTCATCATCTCGCCCGAATTGTCCGCCCATACGGAGCGAGCTGTCAAGTACAAATATATTAGACGACGGGCATGGCTTTACGTACGGGGTTAGATGCGGCAGCACAAATGTCTATTATCATGGTGATGGAACGATGGCGATTGTAAATGCAGTTGGAAACATGTATATACATACAAACAGTTGAACGAATAAACATGGATATTCTCAACAAATCAGTATTGTACGCCGTGAGGAATCACCGTCAATATGGAGCGTACGCCAACGTCCAGCTAGATACTCATGAGCGGATGCAATGATGCCACCAGATGGATTAATTTCAGACCTCTGCATGATAATCCGCATATACGCATATCGATAACTGTAGTATACGTATAGCGCCATCTCGAGCTGATAGGGAATAATATCCACAGGACCATATACCGAAAACACACCGCCCTCTCGCAATAAGTACATATAATTATAACAGTTACAAAATTGCAATCGAAATTGGATTCAGGCAAAATCAATGCGATGCAAACGACGGGTATAATTCTCAACTAGACGTACAAAGACAATGCAATACAATCTCGCCCTCCAATCCCATATACACACCCACCACAATCATACAATGGTAATAATGATACACACCTACCTACCTCCCATGACAATCTGCCCGCCACCACCACCTCTCACACCCCTCACCTCATCATTCACATAATTCTCACCGCCCACCTTGCCCGCATCCAAACCCCACATATCACCAGGATACTCCAGCCCCACAAGCCCCCGCCCACCACACGCCCTCTCAAGCGCCAACACCGCAAAATGCCCACCGACAACAGGCCGCGCCATAAACGTTATCCCAGGAAACCCGCCATCGCCCTCAGTATCATACAGGTCCGTGAACGGCCGGTCAGTACTAGTCTCATTCACCCACGTGCCCACGTTCCCGATTATCAGCTCGCGCGTCTTGCGCTGGCTGACTGCCGCCGCGAAGAACTCCCAGTCGGACTTGGTGTAGAGATGGCGTGAGTCCAGTGGTAGTCCGTACTTTTGTTCGACGGTAGCGTACCACCGTGATTGCTTGGTGTAGATTTCCTCAGGTACGAAACCGCCGTCGCTGCCGATGGGCTCCTGGTCGCCGGGGAAGAGCGCCCGTCGATTATTTTTATTAGCATGCAAGGTGGAGTACTGGGCGAGCGGGCTGGTGAGGCCGCGGCGATAGCAGAGCAGGCTGTCCGCGTAGAGATTGTAGAGGGTGCCCCAGGAGCCCTGCCAGTGGTATGCGAGCTTGGTGTGGCTGCCGTCGCGGGTGAGGGCCAGCGAGTGCCATGTCTTGATATACTTGTTCGCGACGTCCTGGTTTTGTTAGTCTGCATTCTAGTATGCGAACGGTGGAGAAAGAGGATTAAGAACTCACAGTGAAGTACTTTTCGTCCTTCGAGTTGCCGACGACGCCCGCCAGCTCCGCCATAGCCTTGATCCCCAGAATCCCCTTCAGCGCCAAATTCGTCTGGTTCGCCAACCGACCCGCAAAGTCGTCCGTAGAGACTATCAAAAACAGTCGTTAGCTCCGTGCCCATCTAAACCACCTACTAAATCTCCATCAAAGGTAAAGTCATGACGTACGCTGGGTAGCTGGCAACAAGCCAAACTTGATCAAATATCCCGTCCACTGCCTCCAAAGCGCATATCTGCCCCTCGGCCGCCCGCCGTCCCCCCACGCGCCCTCCAGCCACTCCTTCGCCATCAACCTCCCTCGCTCCCCGCCGCCGTTCTCCTCAATGACGCTGCCCACGGCCGCCGCACCCATTATCAACATATTCCCACACTCCTCAACCGGCATGTACTCGTCGCGGCCGTCCGGGTGTCCTGTCGCATTGGGGAAGCTAGACCCCAGATCGTGCATGCTGTAGTCGTTCGGATACAGTCCCGCGCTCTGGTGCTCGAGAAGCGGCTCGAGCAGGTACCGCAGCCACGTCGGGTTGGCGTATAGGAAGAATGGGAAAGCGGGGAAGATGACGTCTATCGTCTGGAAATTGCCATCGCTGCTTATCTCCTTGAGGAAGAGGAGCGGGCGGGAGGGCGTGCCGGAGAATGAGGTCCCACCGAGAACCTGCCGGGTGGAGAGGAGGATGATGTCGGTGTACGTATGTGCGGCGGGGCCGGACATGGCGCGGAGGGCATGGTCGATGACCTGTTTGGAGAATCTGTCGGCCTCGATGCCTGCGTGCCTGTAATCGTGGAAGTGGAAGTGGATAACGTCGTGGTGGTCGTCAAAGTAGCCCTTCCACAGCGGCCGCATGGCGGTCAATCCGCGAGCCGAGGCGAATTGCGCGACCTCATCCTGGAGGTGCGCAAGGGTGAACAGTGCAGAGGAAGATACAGACGAGGAGTTGCCGGCGAGGTTGAAGGCGTGGGCGAAGGCGAAGACGGGCTCAGCGTCCATAACGCTGCGGAAGCGGTTGTCCGAGGTGTTCCGTAGTGAGGATCCCTTTGCGAACCGGCGACGCAGACGCCCAGACTCGCTGCTCTCAAAGTGAGTGTCCTAAACTGCCAATTTAGTGTTCCATCGTGAGAACATCAGATCCGTAGAGATGGGGTATACCTTCGGTGCGGAGAAGTAGAGACTGCCCCATTCCGCGCGATCCCACTTTTCAGAAAAGTGTTCCTCCCGCGAGCGCGTCACCTTCCAGCTACGCAGACTCCCATGCTCCGCCATCTGCCACTTGATATGACTGCCCCGATCCCCAGTAACCCACACTATAGTACGCCCAGTCAGCGATGTCCGTTACCCATGCAGAGGATCTCACATACAGCCGTTCACGTCCACGTAGACCTCGCAATCGACGTCCCCCGATACATCCACAGCTAGATACCCCGCCGGCAAGCTCTGCCGCATCGTATCGTTGACGGTAATGGGACTCGTGAACGTCAGGGTGACCTCCACCCCTCCCACGCCGCCTCCATTACCGCCCCCAGCACCACCATCGCTGATCCAGTACCGCAGCCAAGTCTTCGACGCATCGTAGTCCACACCACGGTACACGGGGTACCGAACAGTATACCCATCATCCTCACCGCCCAGCGAGTCCTGCGGCCGTCCGAGCAGCGGGTAGACGCTGCCGCCGACTTTAAACAGCACGGCGAACCCGATCTCCTGGCCCGTCCAGAATATCGGCCACCGCGTCCACGGCTCGCTGCGCGCGTTCTGCAGCCATGTCGAGAAATACGGGTTGCGCACAAACAGCGGGATCGTCGCCGGCGTGAGCGTTGCGGCGAGGGTGCGGACGCCCAGCAGCGTTGTTAATAGTGCGAGTAGCGGCAGCATCGTCGGTGCCGACGTCGCACTTTAGCACGACGATGCGAGGAGGACCGTGGAGGAAAAGGCCGCAGTCCGGCTGTCTGTAGGTGTAGATGATCTCCTGTCTGCGGGGTATACCAGCACGTAAACAACCAACCAGCCACCAAAGGGGTCAGTTAAGAAACACTCACCAAATGTCAAGTAACGAAACCACAAAATCAATCACCGTGCCTCATACCACCAACCGAGAGTTGCAAGAATAAAGAACGAAGAGTAATACAATCGTGGAGAATGAACTCTGAAAAGAGCCCCCGCTGCAGCAAAACACGGGGTAGCAGCGAGAGCTGAGCACTGTGGAGAACATCGTACTGCAGTTACCAGCCTGCATGCATGCATACCGCCAGGGTGTGCGCCCATCCGTCGCTAGCCCGCCTGCAATGGGAAAGTGCCCTCCCAATCAGTCCAGATCCAACGGCACGCATGCGCATGTGAGCGCCTGCATCGCATAATATTCGACATGGTCTGGTCCGGTTGGATCGAAAAGTATACATCGTCGTCCTTTAGCTTTATGCCGTCTCCCAGCCTTCAGCCGCTGCCGTGTCCGATGCTAGCATTCTGTAACGTCATCTCGGCAGATGCCCGCCGAAGTGCTGGCTTGTGAGTCGTCGAAGTCTCGTAGCTGCACCGCAGGTATCCGTCAGTGGACATCATACATACGTCAAGAGAATGGAAAGTAAGAAGTAAGTACTTACTATTACTACTGTTACACGGAATCTTGTCGCGGGGTCGAGATTGACGGTGCGTCGTCCCATCTTCGGCGGCGCCCGTTCGGTCGCACACGCCGCCGGAATAGGAAATACCACACACAACGCATCTTCAACATGACAGTCAAAGCCACCAACACTGAGGTCCTATCTCACGTCTACGTCTACGGGTAATTCTTGCTCTTAATAGTTTGTTTCCATTCGGGCTATTTACATGCCGGCTGGCAATATACAAGCCCGCCGTACCCCCCGAGAACCATGCCGTATCCTATCGATCGATCTATCGTACTATATCGTAAAGACAGAAGAAGGAAACCTCAGTCAGCTAGATTAGCCAACTCTATTTCGATTCTCCCCTCGCAATCGCCGCAATGAAAAGATAGGAAAATTTTGTTCAAGCGATCCAGTTCGTAGCTTCGTGAATAGTGTCGTGTCGTGTGGAATGTCGTGACCGATTCGCGGTTAGACTAGCGAAATCCAGGGTGATGCCCATACGGATACATCATACCCTTCTGTCGCTGCATCTGCTGCGCATGCATCGCATAGTGATGGTGACTTTGCGTCGGCACCTGCACACCAGGGCCCCACCCGTGTCCGTAGACCGAATACATGGGCTGTGGCTGATACCCTGGCATCGACACCGGCACCTGTGCATACATCTCCTGCCCTTGTCCAGGCCCAGCTACCTGCATCGCGCCGGACGGTCCTTGTAGCATCGCATGCTGAAGCATCTGTGGCGTTACGGTCATACTGCGTTGGGGATGCTGCTGTTGCGATCCTCGTTCCCCGCCACGCGTGCTCTGCTCCGGCGATACTCCAGCGCGTGCGTCGTGTCCGTCCGACCTGCTAGTTGTGGCGCGCCATGGCTGAGGGTGTTGCAAGACCGGCTGGACGTGCGCGTGAGCTGCTTGAGGTCCGTGTGCCTGTGGGTATCCCTGGATGTGCCCTTGCGAATGGGAGTGAGGGTGCGACTGCGGTTGCTGGCCGTACGGGTACCTAAAATCCGCATAGCCTCCGTTGTCATTACCGAAGGCGAATTCCCCTGCTATGGGAGAACCCGCGTGCGTCGCGTAACCAGGATACATTTGCGGACCATTCGTACAAGCAGCATTTGCATTAGCACTGACGTAGCCGTGGCGGACGCTCCCGGCGGCGGATTGCTGGCGGCTGTGACTATGCCCGCTCGATCGTGTCATTTGTCTTCCGCGAGGACCGTCCTGGGCACGCTTCATGGTGTCGTAGCCGCCTTGTTGATGATGTTGGTTGTAAACGTTGTGCGCATCCGGCCCCATTTGACTTGCCATCTGGCTGACAGCGGAGCGAGGTCTATGGCCACCACCCTGCTCAATGTACTCGCGAGCTTGCGCGTATCCACGACTGCCGTAGTGCTGGTTGTACCACCCCTGACCATGGTACTGTGGCTCAACGGGCGTGGTCTCATCGGAGCTCGTCTTGCCGTTGCCAGTCTGTGCTGCGGTAGTGGCTGTAGTCTCCGCCGGCTTTTCATTCTCCCCTTTCTGCAAATGAAAATCCGTCAGCAGGGAGTTTCGCACCTCTTATCGACTTGTATATATTGACGACTCACATTTCTTCTCTTGTCAGCCTCCTGCCTCGCCGCCTCTGCAACCTTCTCTGCACTCCGCTTCTCAACTGCCTTCTCGGCCGGTGGTGCAACTTTCATCGCCGTAACGGCCTCAGAAGGCTTGATCTCAGTGTACTTGACCGGCCTCACCTTTGCGTAAGAGGGAGCCGAGATAAGCCACACCTTCGCCTCCCCCAGCGACTCAATCAGCATGCTCAACAGCGTCTTGAATTTCAGCCGGTTGTCCTCCGTCAGTTTCTGTAGCTCGTGCGTCAAGCTGGCGCAGACGTTATTATGTAGATGCTTAGTCTTCATCTTTGGGCTCTCGCTGTCCAATTCGTCCGCGTTCTCATCGTTGAGGCCGTTGGTCGGCGACCTTTTCCGCGCAGTTGAAAAGTCACGAACGGGGAACATGGAGATCGCAAAGTTCGTCCACCCGAGTATCGCATTGTCCATCTTCTTCTTCTGCAGCATCATCTGCCCTTCGCTCTCGAACAGCGTGTTCCGCAGCTCCGCCTGCTTTGCGCTGTCCGCTTTATTCAAGATGGCCGTGTAGTTGCGCACAAACTCCTGCAGGCTGCCCATCCAATCCGTCGTCTGGTTCAGCACCACGTTATCCATCCCGACGGCCTTGAACATGCTGTACGCCTCCCGCGCAAGCTCCACGCCCTTTTCCATGATCCGCAGGCCCCGCTTCAAAAAGGCCACGTCCTTAGCGAGGTCCTTGGGCGACTTGGGCTTGTCCGGCCGCTGCAGTGTCTTCGGGTCAACAATCTTGATTGGCTCTTTCTTCGACCGAATCGTGAATAGCGGAGGCTCGTTCGCACGCTCCGGGTCGCTACCCGCGGACGCAAAGGAGATATCCCCAGCGTCGGTGGTGTCGACAACGGGCGAGCAAGTCTTTTCCGCCGGCCGGACAACAGGCTCCCGTACGATCCCGAGCTCTGCGTCTCTTGCTGCCCGAGCTGCCCGAGCTCGTCGGACCTCTCGTCTGCGGATCGAAACCACATTGACGGATGATATGAACGGGAGGTCCTCGCTGCATCCTGCAGAACTGGCAGCCGAATGCTCTGACTTGGCGTCGTCGTCTTTCTGTTCTTCTTGTGTCTGTTGCTGCTGTCGTGCTAGCTCCGCCTCAGCCCTGCCGCGGGCCAGGCATCTTTCGTAGCAGACCTCAAAGATTTCATTCACCGTGAGCTCGACAACTACATCTCCTCATTAGCACGTTGATCCCCCAGTGACTCCCATATATCGATATACGTACACTCCTCAGGCAGGTCGACAACCGGCGAGAATTCGTCACAAGATTCCATTTCTTCAATTCGACGATTGTACAACCAGCACTTTCCGTGCAAGTAAGCTTCAAAGTTCTCCGCCTCAATTTCGTACACCTCGCCGTCACTCCCCGTCTTTAGTAGGCGCCCAGCTGGCACGCTTTGCGGACCCGTAGCCCAGATATTACGCTCCAAGTATCCTGCAGTCGAAATCACAAACGGCAGCGACGGTATCAGCGCCGGCGTGGCCAGAAACGCAGCCTGCTCAGCTGTAAGTTGCACGCCCTGGCGGCTGCGTTCCCACAGTTGTTGATCGTCGCGCGTGGGATCTAGATCCGCGACGTTAGGCAGGATGATCGAGGGAATTTCAGGAGCTAGCTTTGTAGTAGTAGTATTCGAAGTAGAAGCGATAGGCACGGACTGCGCACGTGGGATGTTGGCCAGCGAGATACGTTGCTGGGTGGGACGTGCTCGAACGGTGGTCGTCGTGGGGGGAAAGAAGGAGCTGTTGGCAGTATTGATCGTGTCCGCGCGAAGACTCTGCCCGAGTTCGCGAGAAAAAGTGCGGTTGAGTATGGAATCGACGACCTTGGAGCCAGTTGACTTGAGATATTGCCCGGTTACGCCGCGGATGA
Organism: Orbilia brochopaga; assembly: GCA_036872635.1. Classification (NCBI taxonomy): domain Eukaryota; kingdom Fungi; phylum Ascomycota; class Orbiliomycetes; order Orbiliales; family Orbiliaceae; genus Orbilia; species Orbilia brochopaga. The sequence goes on along the minus strand of JAVHNQ010000016.1, from coordinate 316,140 downwards.
TCTCGCTGCTGGACATGATCGGGGGGTCAACAGCGAGCAGGAGACGGTTTATCAGGTTGCAATTGTCATTTGTACAACAAAAGTTAAAGCGATTTGAAGATAGTGAATTGGTGGATGTGGATTTAGATGGGAAGAGTGTGATAGGAAAGTGGAGAGGGGAAAGTGGATGTTGTGATGATGATGACGGGTGAAGGGGTTGAGAGCTCCTGAGGATGTTGTATTTTATAGACCTTATTGCGCACACCACGCTCAGCTCAGTGCACGTCTCATCCCTCACCACAATAACGTCTTGATATCAAACCCTCAGGGAACGTGAACTACGGTCACTCGGACTACGGATACGGCAATCCCTCGAATCACCTCTTACACTACTACAGCAACAGCCGACGCAGCGCGAGCCATCATATGCTTCAGGGCAATCTAACTCTCTACCAATAGGTATATACATCCCGCAACGTGCCAGAACCCCAAATGCTTAGTTTCCTGATAGTAACGTCCATCCCGTCTACTAAACTATAACGACATTCTGCAGTCCGTCTCGAGCTGTGCTTCTGTCAGTCTACGATGCTGCGCATAAGGTGGGGGGTGGAAGAGCAAAGTATGGACTCTTGCAGAATAGTCTTTATAATTTAGTTACGGTCTTCAGGTATGCATATGCCAAAGTACCCGTGATATACTGATTGTAAGTTGTCTTCGGGTCGCTTTCAGATAAATATCCTATCAGATTTAGCCTCAGCCAATCCGATGGGCAGTCAGGATTACGTTAGTACGTCTACATAACATAGATTTGATTATAGATCGTCACCAATACGGAAACCGGTCAGGGTGACAACTACAGTTGTTCATGAACGCAAAATTCGATTCTAAACACGCATTCCATGCTATTTTGGAAATCGATCATACTAATAATCACTTGAGACCGGCTATCAATACTGCAATCTGTGTTCTGACATGTTGCAAATTCAAATAAGGATATGCTGCTCACTACTGCATTCAGACTATAAAATGCCCTGCGTCGCGCGGTCACGTTCGCTGAGACTTATATCACAAAGACTACGCACTACGAACTACGAATCGGATATACAAGAGACATATCACGGGGTCAGGCCCTCAGTCATCAATCTACACATGTATATACACACACATATACACACGAACTAGGATATCACAAGCCTCCAAGACCTGCGTCTCCAAGCCAAAAATCAACAGAGAAACATCTCAGACAATACATCTGACACAACGCCCTGTTGAAAGGAATCGCGCCACAAACTACAACCTAGTCAGAATCTTTCACAGTTGGCGGCACGGGCATCGCATCCTCGAAAGCCCAACCCAGGCACACGGGACGACCACCACCACGGGACTACGCCCGGTCTACAACAGCATTCACCGGCGGCCACGATATCATGTTAGCACGTTAGTACATAGGCCACCCTCCCATTAGCTTGGGTTAGTCACTGGATGTAAATAGCTCAGTTAGTACATCCGGTTAGTGGTCTTCGCGGTTAGTACAATTGTTATAGGCGATTAATACGAGTACGGTTAGTAAACAGTTAGTGTAAACAGGTGTAGCCGAAAGACATAAGAAAATAAAAAAAATGTAAGCAGCGACGACTCGACTGTTCGCCAAGTTAGTTTCCTCCGCCAGTTAGAAGGTACCTAGATGGAGAATTCAGAAGGTCGGAACATATGTCAAGGGGTGTGTTGAACATTTTAAACCAAGCGCCCATTCTTTTCCTCCCAATATATTCTTTCAAACATCGTCAAATTTTCTCTACTCTCCAGTTAGTTGCAGGGGAGTAAGAGGTCTCCTAGACCAGCCACAGGCTAGAAATATCTAAGATGGTGGCGGAGGAGGGATCGCGTCGTTGGGTGGTGGAGGCGGCGGGGGCGGTGCACCAGCATCTGGCGGTGGAGGGGGTGGTGGAACGCCTTGTCCATACTGCGAGTAATGACCATACATGCCCGGTGGGGGTGCTGGCATTCCAGGAGGTGCACCCATACCAGGTGCTCCATAGGATCCGTAAGAGTTATAATGCGTTGCGCCGGAAGCTTGAGCCCAAGGAGCATAGCCAGAGGTCTGAGGCGCTGGAGGTGGTGGTGGCGGAGCGCCACGATCGCGACCACCGCCACCGCCGTAATGGTCATTCCCACCTCCAGAAGCCCATGGAGGGGCACCTCCAGCATTATCACGAGGCCCATGATGGCCGCCGCCGCCGCCGCCATAGCTGCCACGGTCTTCGCGCGGTGGGCGATTTTGCCACGGGGCGGCAGCACCAGTTGGACCTCTTTGCCATGGCTTGAGGTTTCGGTCACCATCCTGGTTGTTGTAACGGTCGTCACGATTCCCGTAACCGCCACGATACCCACCATCGTTTTGTCCGTTGTCGTTTCCACCGGGTCCAGCTTCAATGGTTCTTTGTTCACCTCCGCCACCGATAGCGGCAGCGCCGCCGCCAGAGAGTTCTTGCATGAGTTGCTTCAAGTGGTCAGTATCCATATACAGGCATCATTGAGAAGGGCATACATACCTCGTATTCACGGTCCACAGCATCTCCGATGTTGCCTTGTCGGTTGCCGAAACCGCCACGACCGCCTGCGCCGCGGTCGTCATTGCGCCAAGAAGCGCCGCGCTGTCGATCAGGACAGTCACGAGCCATATGGCCTGCGTTACCGCAGACACGGCAGATAATGCTGGCGGTGAAGTTGCGCTGCTCAGGACAGTCATACTTGCGATGTCCAATTTGACCACCTGTCCGGATTAGTATAAGGAAATTCATGTCAAGAAGTTGATTGCTCTTACAGTTTTGGCAGGCTTGGTTCTCGTCGTCACGGAGAGTTCCGTTGAGAGCTGCGAGTTCACGGAGTTGGTTTCGCTTCAGTGTATTCTGACCCTCAGGAATGGAAGCAGCCTAAAACTCGAGGTTAGTATTGTCACCGTAAAGCGTTTTAGAAGAGGATAAGATCGAACTTACAGTTTCAATGACCTCATTGATCAAAGCCTTCGCCTTGTTGACCTTGTCCTCGCTGTCGGCCATGATCAGGCAGTGGAGGTCCTCTTCTTGGTTAGAGGCATGGGCTGCATCGCTTCGGCCCTTCCCTTCCTTGACGGAGCCCTTTCCGCGGATAGCAATCTTGGCACCTGATTGGCTCTCCATCTTTTTGAGTGTGTTACCACGAGGTCCAATCAAGAGACCGACTTTTCAGATGATGAGTGTGTTAGTATCAGAACAAATTTCAAGTGTAGACATATGGCAAGGCCCGGTTTTTGTTCTTCCTGTTCCTCCCGAAGGCAGTCGGAAACCACGTATACAAAAATATTACAAAAGCAGCACAAGCGAAAGGGGAGCAAAAAGGGGTGGGGTTAGTAGAAGCAAAGAGTGGGAGGTTAGTACTAAAGTTAATTTCTGGATAATCGTTCACTGGAACGTAAATCTTTTCCTGAGTCTTAGTAGGTCTGCGGTAGTCGGATGGCGGATGGTAGTTCGGGATGGCCTTCATAGCTTTTTCGACCAGTTTATGGCGCTCATCCTCGAGGCGTTTGCGGTAACGGTATTCTCGGGTGTTGATACGACGACCCATATTGTCATACTGTGGAGGAGGGGAAGGAGATCTAACCCGAGTTGTCAGTACGAATTTGACATCAAGTACTCAAACCGGGGAAGGTTAAGAGACTTACCGATCCCCATCCGCAGGAACTACATCATTGATGCGAAGTTTCTGAGTGATCTCTTCAATACGAAGATGCAATGTGTAGGCCTCGAGTTGCTCAGAGGTCATGGCAGCCTCAATCTTCGTGGGAAGACCGACAAGGCCGGCAGCCTTGTTGTCGACTGCGTCGCCCCATCGGTTCTTCTTCTTGCGCTTGCGTGTCCCGTCGGCGTTTACTTCGGGTTCCGGGGCTGCTAAGAACCAGTAGTATGTCAGATCTCATGCTCAGCAGAATAAGGGTTCACGCGACATACCTCGGACAGGAGATCTCCCTCTCTTCGGAGGAGCGCCATCGGATAGGCTACTGATGGCGATGGGGAACGGGTCCGCTGGAGCATGTGGGGGAGGTGGGGGCGTCACTTCGTCATCGCCGCCGCGATCGCCAAAGCGACGGCGAGTGCCGAGAGGCACGTTGTTTGTGCCGGTCATGCCCATGGGGTTTCGACGCGACATCTTGAAGGTGTTTAAGCCCGGGTAAAAGTATTCAGTGATGGTGCGTGTATCGTGCCTGGAGGATTGTTGGCGATTCCGAAGGCGGAAGAGAGAATGATGAAAGGCGATGATGGAAAGAAAGTCGAAATGAAAGTTCTGGCCCTATAAACAGCGGCAAATTAAGCTAATTAGTCAGAAGCACAGCACGCGCCAAATAAGGAAGGTTCAACAGGGGCAAACACCCCGCCGCCAACCGCGCTCCAACACATGGCTTCCACCCCACCTCAAAATAGAACTCTCGCCATTCGCGCACCACCGTTGCAGTTATAGTTACCGAACGAAGCCAACATGATCAAGGACATCTCTACCAGCAGTATCAACCCGGAGAATCTCGAGGAGACACTCAAGCCCTTTCTGGAATCACTGGAGGGCAAGCCGCTGTTCTTGTTTTTCATTGCCTCTGACGACCCAGCGACGAATCAGCCGTGGTGTCCAGATGTTCGCGCAGCGCTAGGCCCGGTGCGTAAAGCCTTCGACGAAGATGCAAGGGAGCATAATTTTGCGACAATACGGGTTGGCGTCAAAGAAGAGTGAGCATAACCACGTTGAGCATTGTTTTGTGTATCTACTGATCAATCGTGGGTGTAGGTGGAGGAACCCTACAAATGTCTTTAGAACCCAATGGAAGCTCCAAGCCATACCAACCCTGGCCAGGTATTCTCTCATCACCGTTGACGAGCAAAAGTTCCCGTCTGTACGCATGTTGGTCGAAGCCGAATGCCTTGACCTGGCAAAATTGCATGGCCTAATGGCCGAGGAGTAGACAGGATAGAAGTCTAGAGCGAATGCAAATCACAACGGTGTCCCAAATCAAATATTAGCCCAGAAAATTCATCATTGGGCTCTATAGATTGGGCTGCCATGGAGCCGGTGTTCTCACAATCCTCATTGTCTGCTTTTGCGCTCCTCGAAGTCCCCAATTTTCCTGGTAGTGGGACTGAGTGGTCCCATGGACGGCCGTGGATATTCGTGACGCCTCCGCAGAATCCTGGTCGTTGTATCCGTATGTAAAATAATATCGCTACACTCAATGTATATAATGAGACTACACATTTATCCCATGCACGTGGCTGTCTTAGACTAGACATCGATCAGGTCTAGACGTGTGTGTACTAAGTAGATACAGATTCAGCACGGAGCCACTGTAAAAGATACCACAGATTGTCGTGTTGCTCAGAGGATTGATAAAATTCCCGAAGGGGCCTATCCTCAAGAACATCTCCTCCTCTTCCTAGCAAATCTTCTCCGAGATTCTTCGATACTTCAATAGTTGCTCGCTGAAATTCATATTTTTGACGCCGTCCATTTCGGCGACAGCTCGGGCCCGTGGCAAGATGTTGGAATTGACGTCGACGCCTGTAACTAACATGTTATAACATGGTCATTGAGGATGAGCTTGGCGAAGCTCGTAGATATAGTGCCTGAGCTGGAACTGATGTCCAGGAACTTCCAATGGGGGTTGGACTCTTTCATAGCTTGTAACTTGGGCAGCAAGTGGGCTGCGCTGTTTTTCGCAGTCCGGAAGTCTCCATAAACATTCGCTTAGTAATCAGCCCGATATACAGCTTGTTCCTCCCTCTGTAGATAGGTCCTTTCTCTCCCTTTCTCTTACATGTACATGTACCTCAGACAAGTCATCATCACGAATCTATCTCACAGTCTCAGCATTCCAGCATTCTTACTCTGCCCTACTACTCTCTGCCCTAGCAATCCCGCACCACCGCACCTCGCACCACAGCGGTGGACTACTGCTCTCGTCTACCTCTTGATCACAAATGTGGGTATAGCTTCTCAGTCTTCTTCCACACCAGCTCTTTTGAGGGGTCGCGCTACACTAGATTCAAAGCCAACTGAGTGATCGTTGTCGTAGATGTCTGAATCCTGGTCTGCAGTCCGTCCTAGCGACGAAGTACCTCTTGGAAGGCCGAATTGGGGCCCCGAGATCGAGTGGCCTTCCGATCCCCAAGATCGCGTCAATGAGCTCAAGAGGCTGCTCGCCGACAAGTCAACTGACCCACGGCAATTAGTCAACATCCGTGCGGTCTTAGCCGCCTTGGAGGCCGGGGAGACACCTGCCCGGTACTACCAATTCGGCAAACCCTTCTCGCGTCTAGAAGATGTTGAGCTGGGAAAACCCCTCTGGCCAGAAGTAAGTGCTACCGGGGCTGATGTTCTGCTGCGGCCTGATTAACCGAGTTTTCTGCTAGGGGCCCTTCCACCAGTTCATCAACTCCACCCGATACGTGCAGCCAACTCACAAGATGGTAGGTTGATCGAATATGGGCACGAGGTAACCAGTTCTCTGATGTCGTTCTAGTTTTAGGTTGAAAGGGGCGTCTTAAAGGATGCCTGCTTACCTGAAATGTTGCCATTCTTCTGCTATAGCCCTTGTTCTACTGCGGTTGGATCGTCTCTTTCTGAAAAATTCAAAACTGGGTGTTCGGAAACTCCTTAGGGAAGACAGTGGTAGAAGCTGTCCCAATCACTGTAGGTCCTGAACAATAGTGCCGCTGGCTTGCAAGTCAACAATATCGAGTCTGATATATATTCTTTCAGTCAACCAATTCAAGACAATGACTTTCGGTTATTTGGAATTTATGTTGGTGAATTCATGAAGAAAGAAATGACCGGGGCCTTGTGGCAATTATGGCAAATAGCTGTATCTAGACGTTAGTCTTGTATTGAGACTATTTGGTCTCGTAAACCAGACCTCACGCCAGATCCAATCACGGAGTGTTATATATATCGATCCGAAGCTATCAGTTTAACGCGGTCCTTTATGATTCCCGGTCTTCATATTGAGGACAAAGATACAATCTACTTCTGTATAATCCAATAGAACAGCAAAACCTCACATTTTGTACTCCTAGTGGTAAACATCTAATCAACGTGTATGTCTACTATGTGCTCCACCCTGGAGCGCAATCAGCTCTCATATAATTTGGATGTTGCCGGGCCTTGTGGTGTTTAAGAGGCCTGACGTCAGATCTTGAAATCATTCTCAAACCACTGAATTGAACCGTCGTTATGTCGTCGACATCACAGACAAGAGTTTGTTTAAATGTTTGAGTGGTATGCTATATACAGGACATCGACGGTACCTATAGCAACTCAAGCCCATATTTCCTTTCCAGCGGGCCGCAAGGTGGAAGCAAAATCCTTTTCCACCTTACCCAGTGAAACGCCCTGCTGGGGTTGCCCTCTATGAAGTTTGCAACAATTCTTTGCAGCAGTTTAAATTCATTTTGGTGAGGGTCCAAAACAGATCAATCCTCCAAAACTTCCCATCAACCACCATCATGATCAGAGACGCCACGCCACTGTTTCGAGACCCCGAGGTCAACCTCGCCGCCCCTTCGCAGATGCTCGCAGTTCTGCAGACGACAATGCAGCCCCTCTACGTCTTTTTCACCGCTTCAAAAGACTCGTCGACCGGAGAATTCTGGGACACCAAAACCCAGGACGCGATGTACGCAATTTACGACGTCTTCAGAAAGCACAACAAGCGCCACCATTTTGCTACCATCCCAGTCGGTAGCAAGGAAGAGTAATGCTGATACCCTCCAACCCTATTCTTCAGATATTCGACACCATAACTAACCGCCTCGATGATAGCTGGCAGAATAGCGACCACCCGATCAGGAAGAGGTGGAAAATCACTCAGATCCCAACGATCGTCAAATATGAGCTGCTTAAGATCTCTGGCGAGGTTTTCTACCATTCCAGAAGGCTGATCGGCTCCGAATGCATTGACCGGCACAAACTCGCTCTTCTCCGAGACGGCCCGATGGCGGGTATACCGAGTGACTGGGATAGATGGCGCGCCAAATTCTACCAATCCGATACAAATCCAGAAGCTGACGGCTGGGAGTACGAATTTGTTGGAATTCAAGCGGCAAACCCGAAGCCAGGACCTTCACGCGAGACGGTACTGCAAGACTACGCAGGCCCCTCGCGCGAGATGGTGCTGCGAGACCATCCGGGACCTTCGCGCGCGATGGCGCCGCGAAACTATCCAGGGCCTTCGCGCAAGATGGGGCTGCAAGGCCAACCAGGACCTCCGCACAAGATTGTGGTGGGAGACGATCCAGCACCTAAAACCACAAACAATCCCCCCAAAACCACGAAAACCACAATGTTTCCACCTAACAATGGAGAAGTCAACCAAGAGATCCTCGCGGCCGTCAGAGCTCTCGTAGGACCTGGCAAACCTGCCCGCCCTTCAAACGAGAGCAAGACTACCAGCAGCTCAGATGATTCTATCTTTCATGTAATCTATGATGTTGTCCCTAGACGACGATCCCCCTAGCCAGCTGTGATCTCGAAATGGCGGATATTGGATCATTATGGCTCGAGATCTCCTTATCATTAAAACACAGAAGAGTGTATCTACGTAACACGCAAGTCAACGTGCGTGGATACGCACTTCTGTCATCCACGACCGCACACATCAGGGCTCATATATTGTAGGTAGAGAGAATATGTGGCATACACACGCCTGCTTGAGATTGTTGTCCTAAACATACGAAAGGTGGCTCCACAATAAAAGTCCCTTGTTATATTACGATTAAATAAATTCTTGTTGTCATAAAGCCCACGCACTTTCTCTTTTATCACTCTCTATCTTGACGCCCAATACCAACCCACATATAATCTTCCTTTCCAAACCCCAACTTCTTTCACACCCGTTGATACAGCTACCCTCCATTGTAACATTATCGCAACTATGGTTTCGAGCAAAAATTATCTCGATGACTTCCCATCAGAGATATTACTGGACATCTGTAGTTATGTAAGTTATCAAATTCTCTCCCGCTTGCTTGCGCCCACATCCATATACTAACGCCGGGTACAGCTCGCGGACCACCGTCCATCCCTTGATGCTGTCGGTCTTACCTGCAAACGATTCTATGAAGTAGCCGCAGAGTACCGCTGTCAAACCATCCAGGCTGAGTGGGATGCTCAAGGCAAGCTCTCCACTCCCACTCGATTGTCGGAATGGGCACACGCGAAGAAACGATTTCCCAGATGCCTCGTCATCCCAGACTGGACCGCAAGCCGGGGAGAATCTTATTCATTTAGGGATTCGCTGAAAGGTATTCAAGAGGCGTTATCCAATAATGAGGACATGTCATTCGATAAACTCGAGTCTCTATGGTATGTATATTCCCTCGCCTGGACCTTATTTCTACAGGAGGGTAAATACACAGTATACTAAGACGGAACATATAGCTTCGACCACCCTAAGAACCCAGACGACAACAACTCCAGAACTACACTCCATATCATCAACCAATTTCCACGTATCAAGAAGCTCAAAATGCCGATTACATTGGAAATGATGGAGGAAGCGGACAAGCTTTCCGGTAGAAGTATTCTCCCCTTTTCCTGGCCGTGGAGGAGCGACCCGCCTCGCAGCTTTCTGCCCCTCCAAAACTTGGAACATCTCTCCTTCGAAATCTACCGGCCGGGCGAAATGTTGTTCAATCTGAACCCAGACGTCTCACTCATTTGGGACCTTATGTTCAAAAACCTCGACCTGAACGCTCTACGTTGTTTGCGAGCGAGCTTCACTGATTGGAAGTACTTTCTCGACGCTGCGAGGAAGTCTGGGAGGGTCGAGGATTTACTCCAGTGGCTCGGATGGCCGATAATTCGGAGCATGGAAATCTTTCTGGATTCTCATCCGAAATTTCGACATGAATGGCCAAGGAAACTTAGTCTCAAGACTCTTCAGCTTATGTTGTTCCCATGGCCGGCCTCTAACTTCGCCAGCCTAGGCTTCATACAACCCGAAGCTCTGCAAACTTTGAGCCTGGTGTTTTGCACGTCGTGGAGGGGGAATCTCGACTGGCTCACCCACTTCCAACCAGGGCAATTCGTAAACCTGAAATGCTTCCAGATTATCGATACGGATATATTCTCGGAAATGTTGGAAGATTTTCTGTGGGAACTACCGCCGTTGGAGGCCCTGTTCGTCTCCTTGAACGGCCTGGAGCATTTCAACTACCACTCTCTTGACAAGCACAAAGATACGATGAAGCGACTGGTGTTGACATCTACAGAGAGAGCCTGGTGTGCACGGTTTGACACTTCACGATCGTGTCCTACTCTAGAGCCTCAAACTTACTTTCGATCATGGAACAAGTTGGAAGAACTGACGTTCCATCTTCATCCTTTGGTAAGGTTTGCCCGTTTATAAGCTCCCAGGCGAAAATCTACTCCTGAACGCATGCTGACTTGTTGACCGTATTGTGTAGATCAATTTACGCCTCCCACCGTCCCTTAAATTTCTCAGCCTCATGGATATCGATTTCGAAGTTGGAGGTGAGCGGGATACGAACATATACTTTGACATGATCGAAATGTTTGCACTACGACAAATGCCACGTTTACGGCCGAGGAAATGGAATCTTCAGGCAGTCATAATAAACCCGGCGCTACCGCTGTACCTCGACATTGGACCCTCGTTCAGAATCTTCACTACAAAGGCTTGTCGTGGCACCCGCGAATCGGAAATTATAATCGGGATAGATGAAATTAAGGAATCCGATTTCTACAGAAGATTCGAAGGAACTGCTATCCTCAGACCAGATGGAATGCCGACGAGTTGGATTGATTCATATAGTTAAGGCAAGTTATCTTAGCCAAACGATCGATCCGAAATTCATGACAGCACATGACAGCATTTGGACCGGGCTGGCCCCGAGACCACATTTGGGCATAGCGCGACGCACATATACCTGTTTTAAAGCTTTGGGTTCTATCCGAAATTGTCATTTATTGAACAAGGACGACCTTCGACTGGTTTCTTTTTTTTTTTTGTTCAAACACCTACTTTTCACTTTTTTGCATCGTCTTTCATCCCTACATGAGCGAATATGTCAGCTACCATCGCAATCTAGTCCGAGATTAGCTCGAATACTTACCCTTCAAAATCCATGCGCTACTCTGGGCAGCATGTGCGTCCACCTTCTCCTTATCTCCCATAATCCCCCGTAAGCTGCTTGGCTCCGGCACATTCCTACCCTTCTCCACCGCCTCGACCTCCTCGATCCTCTTGACCCACTTCTGCACTTGCGGGAATTCATTGAGCTCAATACCCGCCCACTCAGCACTCACAGCCCACCCGAAGGTAGTAATATCGGCAATGCTGATGTGATCACCGACAAGATATCCACTCCCTTTGGCCTCTTGCTCCTGTAGTCGCTTGTTGATGACGCCGTACAGCCGCCGGCCTTCAGTGACGTAGCGATCCATCCCGTACTGTATCTTTTCCGGTGCATAGCGCACGAAATGGTTCGCCTGGCCTTGCATCGGGCCCAGCCCGGCATTCTGCCACAAGACCCACTGCACCATCTCCCAATGCTCTCTGGAGTTCTTCGGAAAGCTGATCTTATGGTCCTTGTCGTATGTCTCGGCAAGGTAGAGGAGAATCGCGCCGCTCTCCATTATGTGTAGCGGCTTCCCGTCACCAACCGCCGGGGGATTATGGTCCGTGAGAGCTGGGATGCGGCCGTTCGGATTGATTTCGAGAAACCATGGCTCCTTCTGCTCGAGCTTGGTCAGAGCTATCTTATGGGTCTTGTACGGGAGGCCCAGCAACTCTAGGGCGATCGAGACTTTGATGCTGTGGTAGCATGTTCATATCAGCACCAGCCATGACACACGTGATATACAGCAGGTCCACTTTTCAGGCGCCGATTAGGCTTGAATTACAACTTACCCGTTCGGCGTCTGTGCTGTGTAGAGCGTCAATTCCGGCTGCGAAGTCATGGTGTTCGGCTGGTCTGGCGATGTCAAGTGCGTTGATATCTGTTGGATTCTGTTCTGCATTGAGTGCCGCTCTGGACTTCCCGGCGTCAAAAGTAGTGAATGACCACGCTTTATATCCACTGGACGCCCCCCGCAGGATGGATGTCAGTTTAAGCTTTCCAAGCTTCCTACTTTGTGTAGTCTTGTCGAAGTGCGGGGACTTAGTCGATCCGAAATCCGAATGGACGTCATTGGGAGCGGGTTGAATCTCGGCCCGGCCGAACATCTTGCATCTAGGGAGCTGCTTACCAATACCCAGCGTGACTTCATGGGCGGGTCTTCTATAACCGGCATAGCCTCAGATCACCAGCTTTTACAAAACCCTGGGGTAACATCACCGTATTAGACTGGACGAATGATATATATAAATCCCCGCGCCGGAATTCCATCCGTGGGTGCCTGGTTCCACATAATTGGTCCTAGTCTCGGTGCCAAACCCGCCCGGTTGCCAATGTGAATTGGTCCTACCGCAGACACAACGCAGTCATTCGCTCAATCCAACGCCATAATCGGGTTTCTGGGATAACTTTCCTCCGGCCTCCAAAACCTCCCTATGCTTCGCGGGTGACGGGCACTGCCGTACGCATGCATTATTTCTAAGCATGGCGGGGGGATATGAGTCCGACGGACTTTGTCGGGAGAGACTCTTCGCCTGGCGATACGATAGCCACCCAGTATCTCCTCGAATTATCCGTAGTTATCACTCAAATACCCCGAGAAATGCATTATTATATTATGCTAAGATTAAATTATGAAATCCATTAAGAACTCTGAGTCGCATGAATGTTTGGTATCGGGAAGCAGAATCACAAGCTCTGGTGCACTGGTAGTGACTATTGACCCACGAGCATGGATTGGACATTTTCTCGTGAACCTGGCTACCAGTCCTCTGAGGCACTTCACCATTAGCAGTTTAGTCTACGAGACGGCAATGATCAGAGACTTTAGAATAGCTTAGTTTGTTAAGTACATGATGTGACCTGCCGTGCGGTCTGGCTTACGAGACCAGATGTGACTATGATTCTGAAGGATGCAGAATCATGCCCTTCCCAGTTAATTACACGAAACTGCTCTTCCGGCTCTGTTTGTCAGCCGCTTTCCAAAATCCCCCCAAAAAGAACTGGATATCCCCGGTGATTACCGATCACATTGAGGCAGTATAGTAAAAATCGCCGCCACAATGCCAAATATAATATTCCCAGCTCGCAGGAAGAAGACAGTATGGACCATTTACTGCCATATCCTAGCGTCGTCACACACGCCTTGCTCCTTCTCACTGCTTTTTGTCGTCTTTGCGCCATTGTGTGAGAGATATCGTTGCTTCCCATGGTTTCCTCAGACTGTCATTTCCGGAATGTTGGACAGATGGATTCGTCGTCCCAGAACAACGTCGTTTCTTCAACTTGGTTCAGCCATAGAGAATACTCCCGGTGCTCTCTTGACGGCCCCGTGGTCACGGACGGGAACGGCTAGTCTGAAATCCATACCGTAGTATCCTTCAATACGCCAGCCTTCGATAATCGTGATATAACAGACCCTCCCGAAGCCCCAAAAGAACCCTCTGTTCCAGACGCGTGTTTCGGGAAACATTCGCAACTGTACGACGGAGACATCGGCGTTACAAACTTTCTCCGGGAGGAATTCATGATGGATTCTCGCGGTGAGAGTGTAGCTCGAGGCGAAAAGCATAGATGCAGGCGACGGGCATGTGCTGGATTCAACGGTAATCGTGCAGTCGTCGTGGTGGCGTCGAGTATGTAGATCCATGCTCGCGACGTCGGTTCCGGTGACATTTGAGATGGTCTGCGCGCTGACGATCACGCTAAGCTGACTCATTATTAGAATGACCACGAGCAGCACCTCGATAGCGACGAGGAGAAGGGAAACCCCGCTAGGTTTGGTTGAAAATAAGCGTCCCATGTTGGTGACAGTCTAGTATCCCGAAGGTAACTTGAGAGAAAGGCTGAAGCTCTGAAGTCTGAAGTGCAGATGAAATTTAAAGATATTTTGGAAATCAACCACTTTTGGACGCACAATTCCGAATTTTTAAAGCTGCTTTCTACCTCATACGCGAGCACACCCAGCTAGCCTTACTATCGCATCGTAGGGAACAGAATGAGATGCGCACATATCTCTCGTGGATGGCTAACCGATGCGAGGTTTATAGCTGATATCGTGAATTCCCCTGCACGCCCTGCGCAAAATACAACGCTAGCTCGTGTTGTATGCTGCCAGCGATATCTACAGCCTCGGATCGTGCTATAGTATTATTATGGTAGGGGACAAAATACACGATTGAGATCTCCCGTTGAGGAAATTGATGTAGTTAAGATTCGTCATCATCATTAGGGCCCAATCGATATCGAGCATCCAGCGTGCGGGTTCCATATATAGTCAAGATGATTCCTCTTATGATCACTCCTACGGGAACGGTTTAAGTTCTCGGATTCGGATTATCTTGCTTTTATAATTTACACCAGTCTGCCACGATGATCGATGATATTTAGCCAACAAGTATCTTCACGGCAAACGATTCTACCTGCCTCACTCTTGGGCCGTAACGTCTCCCCCGCGCGGGCAATGCAAAGTACAATGTCAGATCGGTCTAACTAGCTTGCAAAGACCACAACTTAAGCTTGACCACAACTTAAGTTTGATGTCTACCTTTCACCGGGCCCGTCTATATAGGCATGTTTATCCTGATTAAAAGATCTTATGAAACCTTGGGTGTTGCTAGAACATGTATTTCATGAATTCGACATTCTACACAAATTTACCTCAGATTAGTTGCAGCAACTGCTTCCGTGTACCATGCTATATAGCTATGGTATTGAGATTCTATTCAACAGTGCAATCGGCACATGTACATGTACATATGCATCGGATCAGCAGTCACACTGTGGCCATCGGCAATGCAAATCGTGACGAATAATGCCCCGGAGTATACCGATATCTTTACTGCTAGCCGTGGCCGCAGCAGTAAAAGCTGTTGGCCCGGAGAACCTCAATCTCAGCATTGAATCGTTTATATAGAGTCCCTTCACTTGGAGTTTAGAGATGTCGGAATGACATCTGCTCCTGCATTCCCAATAAACCCGAAATGTCTACATGCTTGCTACTTCGATCAAATGCAGTTTCAAGACAGGCTCCAGTATGAAAGGGTCTCGAGATATCGCGACAGCACCCTCGTACTAGACTGGTTGACAGTCAAGTTCCGTTCATCAATGCTAGTGTCGTTGTATCTAAATCCAGTCTACGAGTAGTACAGCTATTTCAATTCTAACTTTCTAGTCGAAAATATGGGATTATACTGGTGGATGAGTTTGTATCGAGGACGGTCTCGTAGTCTAACTTGTGCCATATCCTGAGAAAGCAGGATACCGAATAAGCTTGAATCAGAGCCCAGACTTGACTCGTGTTACCAACTCAGGCGTGTATACATATATATCACTTATCGAATCGATCAAATCTATGATGCCACGACGTCGATGCCATGATTACTTAATGTCGCAGAATGCGATACTCACAGAAGTATATATTTCCGTCACCCTGCCTTAACGTCTAGACCTTTGCGTCCAGCGTCTGGTTTACGAGACAAGTCCAGACCACTGGTCAGTTAGACACACTAGGTATGACAGAGCTATTATTTCTAGACGATCAATATTACCAGTCTTTGGAAAAAAAGATATGCCAGCGGTAGAATTTGCGAGCTCAGCTGCAAATCAATTGCTAACTCAACTATAACGCACATGTATAAATGTATTCATCTCTATACCAGAACGAAAAATGCTATGTCAGACGCACGCACGCATGCTCAATACAAAGCTAACACTAAACCACCGCCTATCGCCCCTCATGACATCCCCACAAACCATCACCACGCCGCCTACGCCACGCCCCGTTGCCGATGTTCTCATCACTCGCTATCGCTAGCGGGACCGCTGCCCGCCTCGTCGCCGTCGTCGTCATCGTTGCCGTGATGTGCCGCTGCCTCTCTAGCAATCTCCGCTTGGACGACCATCGCGACCTCCGCCTTCCGCAGCGCCTCTCTGACCTCGGGGCTTTTCGGGTCAACTAGGTCAACCGGCTTCTGCTGGCCGCGGTTTTTTATCCTAATCGCAGTAAGTCAGCCAGATGTTCCGCTATAATATAGAGCTCCACCAAGCTGATTTTTCTATTAAATATGAAGGTCACTACCTCGGATCCGCGCCGGCGTCTACCAGCAGGTCGACCAAGTGTCCACCAACCGCGCCGTCCTCCGATGTATATCGGGCCGCAACATGCAACGGTGTATCCCTCTCCATCACGCTCTCTGGGTCAACCTCCAGTCCCTCCTGGTCCAGCAAGGTATCGAGGATGTCCCAGTTGCCATATTTGGCGGCGATATGTAGGGCCGTCTCGCCGAGGGGGTTGCGGGTCTCGTTGAGGAACTCGGGGGAGCAGACGGGGCTGTCGAGGATCTCGTGTAGCAGCTCGAGGTTGTTACGGCGGCAGGCGTCGAGGAGCTGCTCTGCCGGGCTCGCGCCTTGCTGTTGCGCTTGTCAGCAGGTGACGGAGAGGACTAGAAGGGATAGAGCGTACGTACGTCGTCCTGCGGCTCTTCAGGCGCCTTGGTGGCTTTCGACATTGCGAGAGAAAGAATCGTGGAGGGGTAGCTGTGAGGTGTTATGAATTTGATGCGGCAAGCTAGCTCTGCTTCCCAACAGACAGCTAACTATCGACGGCGGGCACCCGAAATTTCTAGCTGATCGCAAGGATAAGGACGCACTGACTCGCAGTACGTGAAGGGAAGAATGAGAATGACGATAAAATGTCAGGGGCAGAAGCTCGAGCAGTCGGCCAAAAATATGTCATGCGGGTCCCGCGAGCTTATATGCGTCTTTCTTATGCTGGCGGAGCTGTTAAACGCGGGGGCCCAATTTCCTGCGCCCAGCCCCGTTTCACCTAAATTTGTCACCCCAAATCTCAACCTCACTCAACCACCAAGCCCTCCGCCCTGCAGTTACTACCGCCACTACCACCACCACCGCATTCCCTACAGTGACGCGTCACCGGGACGGCGTAGTCAGCTGCGACGATGCTTCTCTTCTGCCCGACCTGCTCCAACTCGCTGACCGTCAGCCGCCAGCCGATGACGGGCCTGAACGCCCTGACGTGCCCGACATGCCCGTACACATACCCGCTCACGCGCCGAGTCTACGAGCGCCGCCACATCCGGCGGAAGGAGGTCGACGATATTCTCGGCGGCGAGGGCAGCTGGGATAATGTCGATAACACTGCCGCGCAGTGTCCGGACGAGGGGTGCGGCGGCGACCGGGCGTACTTTTACATGGTGCAGATTCGCAGCGCCGACGAGCCAATGACTACATTCTACAAGGTGGGTACACAGTGCGCCTTATCCATAACTGGGAACTGTATATCCCAATCTGGCTTTGCGGTATATGTATGCTAATCATGCGGTTCGCGGACAGTGTATGAAATGCGGGCATAAGTGGCGAGAAAACTGAGCCCGTCCGTCCCCGGCGCAGTCTTACACCGAGTCGGGTTTACATCCGGATCGGTACATACCTTCGAGAGCGGCTGCCACGAAACCTCTACGTCAAGATACAATTACTGGAAGAGATTCAGCTATGCGCTTTACTAAACCTGCACTCGAGCCACCTACCACCTCGCTCAAGAATCTCTGCGCACGCGCGCTTAATATCCAGACGACGCAGCATTCCCAGTCGACAACCTTCTCATTACCTGCCAGACGCATTCTGCGGCACAATATCTGTTTCTTAGCGATCCAAAAGTATATAGACGACATGATACCCATTTGAATGTTGAAGCTTTTTGCGACGTCAGCAATGCAGTCCCGCGTCAACTGCTATGAAAATAATTCACAATTCGAAGCGTATCTGAAACATTGCAGCAGCTTCGAAAGTACAGTCGTTCACGGCCAGGAGACCCCTAAATCCTTCCCACCTCAAATAATAATACCACACCCCCCCAGATACACTGAATCCCATGCGTCGTTCCGTTCCGAGGACATCGTTCATCCTAAGTATCTCATCCCCCAATTCTCCGCTATTTCCGTGACCCACCCTTCTTCTTCTTCCTCTTTCTCTTCCTCGTAACAACCTCACCACCCTGTCCTTCAGACCCATAATCGCCGTTATCGATCGAAAGTTCATCCCGGGCTTCATTTTGTTCCACATCCATCATGGGCTCGTCTCCGTTCCCATTTTGCTGTATACCCAGCGAGCTATCGCCCCGACACTCTTCCCGCTCTCTAGCCATCGACGAGCTGTCTTGATTCCCCTCCTGCCCTTTTCCCACAGAGGTCCCGCCCTGATTATCCTCCTCCTCGCTCTCCACTGGAAAATCATCTCGGTAGAGCTCTTGCAGAGTCAAAAACCCACGATCGAGCTTCTGGAAGAACGTCCAGCCGAGGCGGGCAAGCAGGAAAGGCAAGCGAACGACACTCAGCGTGCGCACTTGGCAGTTATGTAATGCCCGTGCCGTGTCAATATGGCGTCTGGAGACAAAGTTTGCGACGAGGGCTCTCTCCTATTCATACGCACAATAAGGACATTATATTAGCGCCATCAACTCGTGCATCAGTAACTTATACAAACTCGGAGGATGCATGGCATACCTTAACTGTGATGCAGAAGTCACCCTTATCGAAGACATATTGAACGTCCCGTCGCAATGAGAGCATATTGTCTTCTACACGTGCTCTGTCGGCCACCGTGTGGCCCTTGCCACGGCCCATGGTCTTCGAGTAAGAAGCCAGGCAGTTCGCCCACTAGTCGCGGGACACCCACATACACACGTCAGCGCTCCATCCATTACTCTTGCGTCACCTAGAGCGCTAACCGCAGTGGACGGACGACATGTGGTAGAGTTCACTCACAAATTTATCGCACATCCCCCTCGGCACGATATAGGCGATATCCAGTGGGCCGGAGCTTCCCGTCAACAAGCATTTCTCATCGCGGTACTTGACTGCATCGTTCAAATACTCCAACGGATAGTTGCGCTCTTTGCGAGACTCGGAGTTCCGGGCCCACCGGCGTCTCGACAAGTCATGCACCTATAGCATGTACCACGAGTTAGTTGAATCATCTTTCAAGAATAACACAAGAGAACCTGAATTCGGCAAAGCTATTGCAAAGACTCGGCCATAGGCTTTGCATGGAATAATTGGGGGCATACGTATACTGCTTCCCAGGTCTTCAGGATTGGGTGGTCCTCCATCTCTCTCATCATGGGAAGCTTCCAGTCCTCAAACCGCTTGAATACCTCGTACTGTGGGTTCTTGAAGTAATCCACTGCCACGTTCGAATTCGAATCGATTAGCTCTGAGCACCAGACATAAAAGCCAATTGATCGAAATACAATGGCAAAACTTACCAGGGTAGAAGAAGTACATGTCAGCCGTCAGCACTTCATCGTAGCCCAGCTCGCTCTTCTCCACCCTCTTCAACTCCGCCTTAAGCTCTCTCGTGCCCTTGAATCGCCGGGTTGACAAAATCCCATGCTTTCCACCCGTTAGCGCATAACAGACCAGCGTCATCGTCCCACGATGAACCCCTGCCCATTCTTCGTATTTCTCAATCTCCTCATCAGTGGTCAGCATGCCGCCTTCGGATGGTGTCAAATCAGCGCGGGTGTCAAAGCAGGGAATGCGGGATAGAAAAGCGGCGCGCTGGTCGTCGTAGTAGGGATGATGGATTGCCATATGCTTAATGAAAGGCCCATCGGGCAGCGGGAGAATACTATGGTCGAAGACCGTCGCCGGCGGGCGGACGAGATCCGCCATGGTTGAGTCAAGATATCAGATGTCGAATAGTTCGTGGTGCTGGTTGGGATAGTGTGGAAGAATAGATAACCTCGATCTTTATTTTTGTGCAACTAGGCACGTCTACGTCTGCTTGATCGCCCATATCATGCACGCTCTAGGGTTGAAGCCAGGCGTAGAGGGGGTTAGGGCAATACTCACGCTCATCTCATCTTCTTCATACACACGGTGCGCATACTCTTATCATATAGATACACTTGCGTTATTCTTACAGAGCGCATCTCTCCCTCTTTCCAGATGAATGTTTCCCTCGCTGCCTGACAGTATGCTCACCTGAGCTTAGAACCAGATGGCTGGGTAAATGAGATTGTTTCCCGCACGTAATGCTAAATATAGCAAAGTATTAAGTTCCCATGCGAAGACCATTACAATGAAGAGAAGTGCTGCGAGTCTGCTTCATTTTGTAAATTTCACTCAATATATGCGTACAATGATATTATATCGGCGGCTAGCCACTGTGCAACATATATACAAGATTTCGAGATTACGAAAGACATAAGCACTCATACAGTACCAGGCAAGCCTACAGCATCGAGACTAGTACTAACAGAAGCAGGTAGAAATTGGGAGTCCGGCTGTGCAGTCATTTTCGAGGGTGTGTTATTTTAGAAAGCATGTGTTGAGTTCATCACAAATACCACAAGGCTGTAAACCAAGCGGTAGTTGCGCCTGATCTCGTAACTAGACGGCGTAACCCTCACCCTAGGTACGCCGGTTTCTACCAGGCCGATTATTTTATAGCCCAGTTTACTAGAGATAGGAAAATCGCATTAGCTTTACAACAAGTGTCAATTAAGATCACAACGCCCTCGGTCAAATGACACATTCACCACCTCCTGGTATCCCATGTGCATCTTCAACCTATGATCACTACGTCACCGAGTTCACGTATAATACTGGCTCATCCTCACAATTCCTATCTGTATCGTGATATCATCGATTCTATCACCACAAGTCTGTCTGACAGTGTTATATAACGTCCGGAATGCAAGTGAAGAAACAGGAGAACACCCCGATCAAGCAAGAAATATATTAGACAGCGAAACCAGCCAGACGGACGGATGGACGGACAGAAAGTTGCCAGCCTAACGGAAGACAGACGGACAGACAGACAGACACTATTGTATCATATCGTATCGGATGGTTTGTATGTATGTGGGTATGGTAGTGGCGGAGGAGGAGGCGGTGGTAGAAGGTGGGAATGTACAGTCGAGGTCATCCGTTCATATCGATGACAAAATTATAAAGTAAACCAGGCATGCGGGAAAAGGAGATATAAAAAGCTAGAAGTAAGGAAGGAAGCAAAAGAACCCCAACGAAGACAAGACAGCGCGCCTAGTATCCGTACGAAGCCAGCTGCTCGTCCGCGCCCGTCGTGGTGTTCTTCTTGGCTTCCGCGACCAGCTTGAGCTGCGCCTTCTTCCGCGCATAGTATGCTGCTCCCTTGACTTTCCGGCGCTCCTCCAGTCTAGATATCACAATTAGCACCCATGCAATGATATAATCCAACAATATCCGCGTCGGTGTAGCAGGTGGTATACGTACTTGCTGACGACATCGGCGTACTTCCAGCCGACCTCCTTGCTCAACCGTCCAACAGTGCAGTACTTCCTTCCGGGCCGCAGTCTCAGCACGCGCAGCGCCTGGGGGACAACCATCCGCTTCTTCTTGTCGTATGGTGGGGGAACACCCTCGAAGACCTTAAGGCGCTCCATGGCGGCAGTACCGCGGGCAGTCTTGTGCGGGATCATGCCGCGAACAGCCTTGTAGAAGATGCGCGAGGGGGCGCGGAAGTGGAAGGGGCCGTGTGTCTTGTTATACCGGGTGGCCTTGCGGAGGTAGGCGTGGTACTTGACTATTCATTCGTGTATTCATTAGCCTCGTCGTTCGATATACAGCTTCTGGAGCCAGGTACGGTCTGGTAGCTCAGCAAAGTCGGTTGAATCCACTTGCTCCAGCTGCCAGATGCCAGTCGTACTGAACCTCCAGCTAGGGTCCGTATAGATGTCGAAGAGAAAAGTTACGCACGCTTTGCCCGGAAAAACTCCCCAGAGATGTTGAGATCCTCACACCGGACCACCACGATCTTCTGGCCGTTCAACAGCTGCTTGGCGACAATAGACGCCAGGCGACCGAGCAGGTGGCCCTTGCCGTCAATGACGACCTATATATCCACCATCATCAGCATATATCCCATCGAAAGTACCACCTCGTCGAACGAGGCAGCGGAGCCGGTTGAGGGTCTGTCTGTCGGTCTAGGAGGAAACGTACGACTTCTTCAAATGTCGACATGGCTGTATATGGCTGTTAGTAGTGAGGGAGGTGATGTCGTGGCGGTCGTGTCGTGTCGATGTCGATGGTCGAATTTCGATGGCTGTCGTTGAACCGAACCGATATGTCAGGTTTGTTCGCTGGGCACACTTCGCCGCCAGCCCTTTCCGAGCGACGGGACTGCGTTTTCCGCATCCGTGCACGTTGTGTTGTTAGGGCTTTGTCTCGGCAACACATCGTAGACAACAGACGGGCAAACGGATGGATGGACGTTGCAGCCATATGGGACGGAACTACACGACACTATTTAAGTTCAAGTTGATTCATAGGTGGTCTGGAGCTTGATGAAGTGCGTACGTGGTGGCTTATACATATGCAATCATCGATCATGATAGATAGGACGAGTACGTTGCTCGTCTGCATGACCCAACACTCAGGATTCTCTCGAAGAGAGGGGATAACTTCTATCGTCGGCATGAGCCGTTGCACCTTCACCCCAATAATGGTGATATCTACGAGGTCATATTCCAGGTCGAGTATGCATATAAATATATATATATAAACATCCACAGTATCATAATATATAACAATACAAATACAATACGCCCCAAGACACCACTGTACAATCTGCCTACCGCACACCATCCCCCACCCTGCATTCATTCATCCAATGCAATCATCAATCATCATCCACCCTGTCTACCGCCCATCTATACATACACGCTCGAATCCTCTAAACTACAAACAACATGATAGCATAACATAATCCGCAATAGATGCGTGAAATTGCAAATCGATATCATCAACTTTATACCGATCGATATGCATGCATCAAGGAATTCTCCTCCTCATATGTATATATAAGTACGTACTTACCAAGGTACTTATAAACTTGCCCGGGTACTGGGCATGATCGTCCGTATACCGTACCGATTTGTCTCGTGAACCAGTTCGTTAGCCCAGATGTCAGCTGTCTAGTTCACGAGACAACGTACCGACATACAAGAGCAGAAATTTCTCCGCCACGCAACGAATGCGACGCCCCGGCAAGAAAGAGGTAAGAAAGAAAGCGGTATGAAGGGAAAGCGAAAGTGTAATACAAAACTATGCAATGCCATCTCCAGGCCCTCCGGATATCTAAGATGAAAAAAAGCCAATTCCAAACACAAACACCACTTCCACTCCCCATGCATAAACCAGCCCCGGATACGAAAACCGTAGTAGTAGCCCGTAGGACCAAACGAAACAGGCAACGATGACAAGAGGGAACACATGAACTCATCAACCCTTCCGCAACAGGTACTAACCCTTCATCGCGGCAGCTTGAGTCTGCGCGCTCGTGTCGTCCAGCGGCAGTGGCGCGGGCAGTACCGCGTTCTGCTGCGAGACGCACCACGGGTGTTCCAGCACCTGCGTGATCGTAAGCCGCTTCTCCACGTCGCGGTTCAGCATGCCCTCGATCAGGTCGATGCTGTCGTCGCTGATGCTCCAGGGGATGCGGATCTTGCGGTCCATAATCTCATCAATCTGTTGATAGGTAAATTAGCAGATGTCGTGATGGATGGTGGGATGCATGCATGCTTACATTGTAGAATGGGTTCTCCTTGTATATGATGGTATAAAGGAGAACGCCCAGAGCCCAGATATCCTGCTCTTTTCCTCGGTACGACTTGCCCTTTAGGACCTCCGGCGAAGCGTAATCTAGGACATATTAGTACATGATCTGATTAACGTTATGTGAGAGAAATACCTACCGATCGTCCCGACAAAGACATCGAACGGGCCGTTCTTAATGTACGCCGCGCTCCCAAAGTCGATCAGCTTGATCCGTCCTTCGCCGTCGAGTACCACGTTTTCGTCTTTCACGTCCCGGTGCACGACTAGCGCCTTGGTGTGCAGATGCAGCAGCGCTTGCGCCACCTGCGTGAAGATGCTCCGGCACTCGGCCTCGTCCATCGTGACCTTGAGCTCGATGTAGTCGTACAAATCCATGCCGGGGAGTCCATGTGGCTTCATCTCGATATAGTAGTTGATGTCGTCCTCGAAGAAGTCCTCCATTTCGACAATGCACGGGTGCCTCAGGTCCTCCCGGCGCAGGTAGTTGAGGACGTGGATTTCCAACGGTACTGTGCCCAGCTGCCGGTCCCGAGTCCACGTGTCGACCAGGATTCTCGCTTTCGTGACGTATTTCAAAACGACTTTCTTGTTCTGGTTCTTGCGGTATTTCGCCAGCTTGACCTGCCCGTATGCTCCTTGTCCCATGTCCTCGAGTATGACGAAGTCCTTCACGGTCTTTTTATGGCCGTCTAGTTGGGAGTGTTCCACCGGTTCTTTCTTCGGAGGCGTCGGAGCTGGTTTTTTGATGTTCTCTTCCGCGAGGACTCGCTCCAGCTGCCGCGTTATCGCAGATCCTTTGGGCGGCTTCACGGGGTCGGTTGCACTGTCGGCTCGCTGTAAAACTGGTGTGCCCGCCTGGCCTGGTGATGGCTGATGCATTGGCGACTCTGGCGGAAGTCTGTGGAGACCCGTCGCAGGGTCGATCTGCTCCTCGGAGATGGCGTGGTTTCTCGAGTACGTCACCCAGAGAGCATAGACGAGTTCGGACATGTCGACAGGTTGCTCCGAGCCTTCCGGGTCGAGTACTGCAACGCCCGATTCCGAAGTCACCACTCTCATTTGCAAATCCACCTTCAATTCACCGCCATCTCGATGCTTGGCGGGCAATCCTGTCGGCCTGAAAAAGGCGGCGGCGGCGTTCTCTCT
The DNA here is from genome assembly GCA_036872635.1 of Orbilia brochopaga. Lineage (NCBI taxonomy): Eukaryota > Fungi > Ascomycota > Orbiliomycetes > Orbiliales > Orbiliaceae > Orbilia > Orbilia brochopaga. The sequence goes on along the minus strand of JAVHNQ010000016.1, from coordinate 291,239 downwards.
GCCGTCTCTAAGGGCAAGAATCGCTCTAGCCCTTCTAAACGAGTGCTCCGGAATCACCGTTCCGTCCACCAGTTGGGTCTTGTCCTCAGTCTCCAGAAACTTCAGCCACCGATCAAACCCAGGCAAAAGTTCGTTGACGTGCAAGCCCGCAGGCTTCGATTGGCCAAATAGAGCGGACGAGAAGACGCTGTTGGAGCTTTGGATGACCAAGGATGAAGCTGAGAGAACCAGAATGCCGGCAATGTGTGGGAAACTGGAAATCTTCAATTCATGCTCCGACGGCCGGTAGTCGACCGAGCACGGTATCGAGATTCCGCACGAGTGCCTGGCGGTATATTGGCTGTTCTCGCTCAGCCTTCCAAAGTCGATCCGCCCATCATCGAATTTCGGCAGCCCCGGTAGTAGCTGAGCAATTGGATATCCAGCGCTCAGAGGTCGTTCCCCAAAAATCTTCTCGGTCTGGCCGCTCACTCCATTACAGCATCCCGAGTTTTCGTCAAAGCTGAGACTGGCGACATCCTCGTTGATCTCCTCCAAGACCCAAATCAGACCTGTCCGCTTCTCCTTGACCCACAGACTGGCAGCTCCGACCTTCCCGTTCCGCTTCTGGATAGGCACCACATCGCCACACAAAATCACTCCTCTAGATTTGCTCTTGTTGTGATGCGAGCTGGACATATTCCTCTGGGACGGGTCGCGGCCGATGTTGCGGGGTTCCTCCGTCCTGGACTTACGAGACGAGGATCTCGGTTTCGAAAGAGCGCGCTGCAGCGAGTTCATCCGTGGGGGTGAGGACTGCCGACCATAGCGGCCTGATGCGTCAGGCCCCCTTAACTTTTCCGACAGCCAATCTCTTCTCTCCTCCTTTACGACCTCCAAGATGCTAATTTTCCGCACTTCCGCCTTTGTTACACCAAATACCAAACATGCGAGATCGTTTGCAGCCAAGATCGTCCATGGATAAGTTGAAGTTGTCGTAAAGATCGCCTGAGATGCGGGGGCATATCGATTGCTATGATTGTGTACAGTCGACCCGGTTACGCTCCCCCGCCCGATTGTAGGAGTCTGTCCGATTGCGGATAGAGGGGCCTCGCCAATTAGATATGGTTGAGCTAGAGCTTCCAGCAGCTTTGTTTGCAAGCTGAGGGGCGATGTGTCGGTGTAAGTGCGCTTCAAACTAGGTCTGCGAGTCGGAGGAGGAGATGTTTTGGTTGTCGAAGCAGATTCGTTTGTTGTGCTGCGAGAGGACGGTTGCAAATCGAATGCGCTGTCCGTTGACTCTATTTGTCCCGGCTCTTCGGTCATCGGGGCCTGTTCATCAATCTGGGGCGGCGATAACGGGGAGGAAGGTACGGAAGCGGTAGGCGCCTCGTTCCGAGCCTGGAAGTTCTTGTCGAATGGGTTGGCATCGGTGCTGGTCGTGGCCGGCCCGGTCATTGGTGTTTTCAGCAGGTCCTTGGCCTCCGGGCCGACAAGGACATTTGCTTTGTGCAGCAATTCCATCATTTTGAGCATTTCCTCGTCGCCCTCCACTTTAGCCTGGGCATTGGCGATCATGACATTGCTGGCGGACCAGCCCAGGCGGTCCCTCATAAATTCGATGCCCCGCTTCAGTATATTCTGGCGGCTGTGGATGGCATCTTCGGACTGATGAGCGAACGAGAACGAATGCAGGGACTCCGTTGGGAAACGGACCAGGTCCTCGCAGGCACCCAAGGTAGGTGACACGGACATGGAGAGCGAGCCGACCCTGGTGCCGGGAAGGGAGAAAGAGTGTGCGGCGTTGATAGGACTGGAAGGTATTTGCTGTCGTATACGTCGCAATCCCGAGGAATATGAATGATCGGCATCACCTAGAACCTGGCTCCTACAAGAAGGGAACGGACGGTCGACTAGTGAGCTCTCGTTTGAAAGATCGATACGTCCTGTGTTGTGGGAGAAGCCCGCTTTTTACATACCTTGAGAGCACATCGCCGGAGTCTGTGTCAATTGAGAATCGTATCCTGGGTGGGTGGTACGGATTGACGGCGGACGGGAGGTTTATGAGGCTGTGGCTCTTGTGGACAGGATATGTCGTCGTTCGGACAGACGGCGAGGAAGAGGAAGAAGGAGACGAATCGGTCCCTGCAGCATTGAGAAAAAGCCCCATGTTAGCTTAGCTTAAGCTTAAATTTGGTTTTTTCTCTTGTCAGTCTGCCGGGCAGTCTTTGAATTTAGCATATCCCGGACGGAGAGATATGATCAAAAGAGCAGCCAGCAAGCAGAAAAAAACACGAGCTAGCTTGAGAACGGTCAATCGGACGCCCGAGAGCCATCATCTGACCCGCTTTCCGTGCATGAAGAAGCGTGGTGGTCGATGGGTGCGGACTGTGGGGAGCTCCATGAACAAGCGGGATGGATGGTGTGGGCGCCGTATGCAAACGAGCAGCGTCCGCTTACCATGCTGGCTGCCGTCTGCGTGGACCATGCTGCTGAGAGGGCAGAATAGTCTGGCTGTAGATGTAGGTATCTGCTTCGTTCCTAGGTGTAGGTGTACCTGGACGGCTAAGTATATATATACAAGAGGGAGGGGGCCCTCTTAAAGTCCGCTGCGGGGAGCGCTGAGAATCGCCCGTCTGGCCGTCGGTGGGAGGCCGTTCGATCCGGGGTAGCTTGCAGAGTGTGTGGTGTTTGTCGAGCAGCGACTGCTAGTGCGAGTAAGAGATGCTCGAGATGGAGGCGAGAGCGATGGAGCCTTCGAGCGGGGGAGAATGCGAACGAGCGGACGCGGCGTGCTCCAGTTCGGGCTCGAGGGGTGATGGTGATGAAGTATGTATGAATGTCGATGGAGGAGGAGGAGAGGTTGAGGTTGTAATCGAGGCCGAGTTGTCCAGAGCTGGAACTGACGTAGGGCTCCAGGCCAAAGGTTGGCCCACCTCAACACCACTCGAACTCCTCCCGCAACCACACAACCACTACGACGACCACGACGACCACCAGCTCCACCAGATGGGCAGGCCCCACTGCCAGTGCGTTTTTGCCTTCGGCTACACCGCTTCTACGACTTCTCGGATTGGAGCAGGCTTGATTGGTCACGGCAGGCTCCAGCGGAAGCAGTTGCTGGTGGCTGACGGGACTGCTATCGAAATATCAAAAGGTATGCGCTGATATATCTGCAACCCGCTCTTTCTGCCTGATACGGCCGCTACCATCGTCGTCCAAGATGCATTGTTAACATTTGCATACATTCACATGTGTCCAGCGAGATTTCATCGAGAGTGAAAAAACATTCCAGATCAGATTCCTGCATGGAAAATTTCTGCCAGCGCTTGCATTCCAGGCCGGCCGGTAGCGTTTGCTCGCCGACAAGGTCCGACGCGAAGACGAAGTTCCCTGGCCCAACAGGCCCACCGCTGGATTCCCCCCGACGGTGGATGGAGTCTCCGGATGCAGCCAGAGACGGCTTCTGACACCTGCAGCCTTTGGATCGCGGGCCAGAAGCAGACAGGCGGACCGAAAAGCCAATCTCTGACCGTTGAATCCGAATCCGAAACCCAAAATTACCCAGCATTGAATCGGGGCATTGAATTTCGACCAGCAGCGAACTCAACCTTCTCTCTCTCGCCACGTTGGAATTTCCGTTGACCAAGCACCAGGATCCAAGGGTCCCTACCAGGGTGCCTGTTGCCAGCTGCGCGCCTTCGGATGAAAGCCGTGTGGCCAACTCAGCTCGCCCCGTCTAGCGGTCCCAGTCCATGTAAGAGCGTTGAATCCGGCTGGCCAGCTGGGCATCGAGCCTGCCTGTGAATGCAGCCATCGGATGACTGACATCCTGCTCTCGTCAGACAGATCAAAGCGGCGAATCGCACCGCTGCTGCGATCTGACCAGCCAAGAGCGCAATTCAAAGGCATCAAGCTGTGGCGCGGTCAATCGAAGGGTCGGTATCCGCCCTGACGGAGACGAGCGACGAGCCCCCACGGCGGTCAGTCTGTCTGTATTTCTGTCTGTCTGCAAGACACGGCTGTATCAAGTTGTGCCTCTATCAAACGGCTGAGGCGTCATCCAGGGGAGCTGCAGAGGTGCCACCAAAGGCCCGCCCGTCCGTTTAGCCAGCCATCGCCGCTGCCAGCCTGCCAACCTACGTACAGCCTGTTCCTGCTGCTGCTATACTCGATCCTTGATATAACAGCAGGCGCCTGCACGGCATCCATCTGCAAGATCCGATCCTCGCCGCCGGGCCTGCCGCCATGTCGCGCGACTTGTTTGGCGACTTTGGCGACTTCCAGGCTGCTGCGTCTACAACGTCCAACAACACATTCGCTCCAGCCTTCCCCGTCGCCGCGTCGACGGCTACTACGCGTCCAAAGTTGCAGAACTTCAGCGACATTCTCGGCCTGTTCGACGCGAAGCCCGCCAGTACTCCGCCATATCCACCGGCCCAGCATGCGCCGTCTGGACTACAGTCAGGCCTCATGGCGCCACGGCCGCCCCTGCAGGCTGCCAGCTCCGAAGCCATAATATCAGGTCTGGGATTCAAGTCGTCCACGCCTCAGCCATCATCCACAACCCTCTTCACCACCTCCCCACAGCAAAATGCTGTCGTCGACGATGACGATGACTTTGGTGACTTCGCAGAAGAGCCACTCCCATCTGCTAATCCGACATTTGGCCCCTTCACCAATTCCTCCTCATCACCACCCCTAAAGCCATCCGCACCCCCTCCACCTCCCTCCGCAGACCTCGCTGCTCTTGTCGCCCCGCAGTCACCACCACCATCAAACCCGATCAACCCCTCAGCGGACACCGATGACTTTGGCCAATTCATCTACACCCCCCGCATTCCGACCCCGCCGCCCCAACAGCCCGCCTTCTCTCTTTCCTCACATCTAACAAACCCAAACCACCTGCACCCCTCCCATCCGCCACCGCCACTCCACGCCCTCCTTCCACTGCTCACGACGCACCTGCTCTCCCCGCTCCCGTTCCTCACCCGCCTCAAACCGCTCTCCTACCCGGCCAAACAGCGGCTGCTGTCAACGGACACCCGCGTGAAAAGCTACTTTACCAGCCTTCTCCTCACCGCGCACGTCGCAGGCCGCCTCATCGCCTCGAAGCGCATCCGCGCGCGCAGACCATACAAATCATCCAACGCCAGCGCGCTCTCCCGCCCGTCGAAAACGAGCCTCGCGAAAGACGACCGCGAAATCGCCGAGTGCGTTCGCGAATACGCCGATCTAGTCGGTAGTCTGCGCGCCGTCGTCCGCGGCATGGGACTACAAGTGCCAGACCTCGCTCTGGACATGCCAGTATCCTCCTCGCCCACCATTGCCCCTACTACCACCAGCAAACGCAAATCAAATACTCCAGCCGGCAAAGACGAGTTCTGCTGGCTCTGCGGCCTCTCCCCGCTGGACAAAATCCCGAAGATAAAAGAAGACGACGGCGCGCTCGGCGACGACACGGACATCACGGGCAAACCGCGGTGGACGCCCGGCTGGGGCCACCGCAGCTGCAAGAACTGGTGGGACGCCTGCGCGAAGGACGTCAAGTATTAGCGTGTAGTCTTTGTCATCTCTTACTCATCTCTCGACACGATATCTACAACGCGATGTTAGCGAGCGATATCTGCACCATGTATTGTATTCGGTCGGTATTTATATCGGTATTTATATCGGTACGTCTGTCGGCATTCTCAGCCAACAGAGTTCTAGCGTGTATCATATAGTTCGCGACTGGTCAATTTCTGCATATATGTCTTGATGGTATCGTACATACAGCATACTAGCGCGTGAAAAGCACATGCGCCAATTACATCTGCGAAACAGGTAGCCGCAGCTCGGGCTTCAATTGAAAAATTTCGTGATTATGCACAGAGAACGCCAATGTCTGAGCACAGCTGCCAGCTTATTCATCGACACCCGATTGTTCGTCCGTGCAATTGTACTTGCTCACGGCGACTACGTTATATAAGTTTTCGTCCAGATTTTGCACAGAGGACGTTAGCTGGCACCGTACAAGCTAGGACGATCGTGCGCGACAGCCATGATTGTGTAATCATGAAAATGCCGCACCTACGCCTCGCCGATAATCCTCCCGAATCTCACTACAATACGTACCTGTTCATGACATTTGTATACTCCCATACCCCGCGGCGAATGTACACCCGGGGTATCGATACACATGATAATATTATACTTACCTAGGTAGCAAGGCCAGCGCTAGCTCCCCGAGCACGGTGGCTATCGATGCATCGCCGGGCCGGGGTCCTGGTTACATACTTCCATATAATATCAATACATCCACCAGAAACCTAGGTTTGAACTGTGGCGGTGCAGACCGTACCGTTCATACCTGTAGAGAGGCTCACGCTACCGGCAGCAAATCGAGTCTGTATATCCGTACTCACGGGTGGCTTGCGCTATCGATGTCATATCGATCCATATACACACTGAGAATTGGATAGATCTAGATTGTACTACACCGAAAGCACGCTATATATCTGGGCCAAAACAGCTAGGCTGTCGTACGATATATCTTACGAAGCGCATATGGAATATTCATCGAACCCAGGCCGTCTACATTATTATCGATACATATATATACTTTACAGCGCCTTTGTACAGAGCTATCATGCACGGCCACAGTAATAGCATACTATACACTAAGCTACAAGAGATTGAGCGCAAATAAGTCTGATATAATACTATACTGCACAGCTAGTAATATAATCTACAGACGATAACGCCGCTAAAACGCCACAGACACCTTCCACATCCCGCATCTCATCTCATGATAGACGTACGTACGTCCATACGCACAACCGCAGCGACGACCGCACTGTTCACCAGCAGTCGTCGCAGTAGTTAAATGCATCGCGCAAGCACAGTACTGCAGTGTCCATCCTGTACCACAGCGATGGAGTCAAGCAGAATGCATGGTAGGTAGGTAAGCCGTATCGTTAATATGCCATTCAACCGCTGGACCTACGTACGTAAATCAGTATCCCCTTCCTCTTCTACGCAACCTACATCGCAGCCACAATCCACATGCATGCCCGCTCAGCGCCATCCGGTCCACCATCCAATAGTGACCCCGCTTTTATATAAACGAGCAACAGAAGAAAGATAGGGACGAAAGCACCCACCCCAAAATCCCCAGATCCCCAATCGTTAGCAATGAAATACGTCAGCGCGCGTCAGCATCACTAAGCCCCCCGCACCCAAAGCCTGCCTTCAAAAACTGCAGCTCGGGTGAAAGGCCGTCCTTGAAGAAAAAAGGTAGTAGAAGAAGAAAGAGAAAAAATGCTAAGAAGACAAGTAAGAGGAAAGGGAAGGAAAAAACAAGCGCAAGACATAACGCATAACATGCGTGTTGCAGCAACAGCGTAAATTTAGGACCGCTGCTCGGACGAACGGAGAAACGTAATCGCGTCGCTTTTGTAGGTAAAAGTATCAATATCGAGTCGGCGGTCCGCCAAAGAGGGTAAAGAATGGGGATACACACATCAAGCGTGTCAAAGCGATCGGGGGAGAATGGTTGCCGTGAATATCGCTGTGAAGATTGCTGTAGAAAGGATATGCTGTAGAAGGGATATCAAAGCGTGGACGTATCGTAATAAAGCTGCAACTCGGTCTCATCTGAAGGTATATGATGGGAAGTAGCGCAACGGCCTGGGCGTCAGCTCCAGCCGCTGGTACGGTGCGCTGTGCGGATCGTAGTAGTATCCTTCAATGTGGCCTGTCCGTCTCGCCAGACTGACAAAGTAGAAGCCGGTGATCGTAAGTCCCGATTCCTGCGACGACGGCTCGACAAAGCATTTCTCTGTAGGATAGTCAGCATTGAGATGGTACGTCATGTCATATGCATATACGTATGCTACAGCTGTTACGCACCTTTCCACCGCATTAGAACGTAATTCTCCGCGAGTTCCTCGAGGAACTCCCGGCTCGTCAGTTTCTGCGCCAGTTCCGCGTCGCTGAAGCCGACGAACGGATCCAGCTTCTTCCAGTAGTTGCCGTCAATCCGCGGATTGCTTGGCAAGTTGAGCGTCTCCAGCCCGTTCGTGTGGAAGTCGATGATCTCGCCTTCCCAGAATGTGTTGATGCTGCTGGTACCCGTCGCTGATTGCCAGTCCGGGACGTCGTACGCTCGCATCGAGCCGGAGATGCGGTTGCGCGCATGGTCGACTTCCTGGATCACCACCGTGACGTTCCAGTGTTCCTCGGCGTCCTTCCTATCGGCCGTCGCGGAAGAGGAATCGACCGGTGGTCCACCGGCGGAGGTAGCGTTGATGCGGGGATCGAGCGATGAAAACTGAGTCGTGCGGAAGCTGGCGCTCGCAGGTGGCTTCTGCTGAGTTGCGTATTGGGCGCCGGTGTAGATGCTGCCGGCGGTCAGCCAGGAGGTTGGTGCAACATGAAGCGTGTTGGTGTCCGTGATGAAGTCCAGACAGTTCTCCGGAACCTTGTTCCCGTATATGCAAGATATCAACCCTTCCGCCTCGTCTATCGTCCAATGGAAACCCTTGTCTTGGATCCGTGTCAGATACTTGATGGCCTCTTCGATGGGCTGTTTTCGAATCGCCCGTGTTGTCTCCCGTAAATAGGCATTACTGGGCTGGCGAGCGCGGTTGGCGGCAGCGGCGGCGGCGGCGGGCGTTGCTCGTTGGGGCTGAAGCGGCGGTTGCGTGGATGGCGTCGCATCTCGGTCGTCGTCGTAGCCGTTCATGGCGTCCAACCACTCCTGCCATCGTCTTGGCGGCAATTGTGAGACGTACGAACTGGTGGATTGTGTCGTTGGACGCTCTGAAACGGGATTTCCGAGCAGTGTGAATTGACGAAGAGGACGAGGTGGTGGTGGTGTGGAACCTGGAGCTGCATTGGCGGGACTCGCCTGCGCCTGCCTTGTCCGGGGCGGGCTTGGAGCCCGGGGAGGCAAAATGTCTCGCCGCAACAAAGCTTCAAAGGACGACGAAGAAGAGGTTGACGTGGTATTTCCCTGGGCCGCCTGCGAGCTTGTACCTTCCTGCGACGCGGATTGCGCGCTCTGCGGGGCCCAACCGTACAGCGACTGGCGGTCGCCGGGTCTTAGAATCGTGGGCCGAGACCCGTATGCATTGGCGGTGTTGCTGCTACCGCTGTTGCTGGTGGCGCCGGCACTGTTGTTTCGCTCATCAATCGACCGCCTTGATAAGGGCGGCGAACTTTCCTGATATCGCTGCCGTTCACGGCTTCTGCGATTGGCGGAATGGCGAGCAAAGCTGGTGGCTTCCTCCAGGGCCCGCTGCGCCAAATCAACGGCGTTCTCGATAGAGCGTGCTTCATCCAAGTCGACAATGTTCATCGGTGGGATTGCGCTAATTATCGACGATGGGGGAGGGGTCCGCCCCGCCCGTGATCTAGGTGGCAGCGAATCACGCCTCGAACGGACGGGGCGCGCCTCGGAAGGAGTGGCTACCGATGTAGGTTGCATATTCGCATGCTGTGTCAGCGGAGGAGTAGACGAATGCTGGCCGTCGGCTTGGTGATGGGGCTGGGCGACAGAGGGTTCCAGCAGGTCCAGATAAGCAGTTATGGGAGGGAGTTCCTGCAAAGCCAGCGCACCAAACATGTCAGTCCATTGCATCCATGCCTAGAACAGAATTTTTTCGCTTTCCCGTGTTCTGGGATCAGTGTCGAATCACAGTGGGGGAGGAGGCTTTTTTAGGGCGCAGAAGAGGATGCAGCATGGTGGGAATCGCTATCTCGTGCTTCCATCTCGACGATAGCGCATGCAGGGAAGAACGCCTGCTGGGCATGGAAGCATGCCATGCAGCATTCTTCCACCGTTGCCCCCACCATGCCGTATTATCAGATCCTCCTCTCATGTCCACTCGCAGAAGCAGCAGAAGCAAGCAGCGACAGCAGTAGCAGCAGCCCATGGGTCGTCGTCGTCGTCGTTCCTAGGAAGGCAGAACACGAGAACGGTAGCGCATCCAGGTCGTCGGACTAAACTTACGATCGGCGTATTTGCAGGAGGCATGGAACGGACGGTAAGGATGCAGCGCAGTCCTGCAGGATGCAGCAGACTGCCTGTACTTGTATTATCGGAGGGACGCCGGGTTTATATCGCCGTGGGAATCTTTGTCAGCTGTCAGCAGCGCCGAAGCGGTCTAGCAGAGGCTCAGCGGTTGCTTTCCTGCGCCGGACTCGGGACGGACGATTGAGGAAGGATGCGAGCTGGAAGCGGAACGGTCGGGCCTATTCGATCGCGGGATTGCAGGCAGCGGGCGGGATGGAGCAGGCGGTCGAGAAGCAGGCTACAGGCGACAGAGCAGCGAGGCCGGCGAAGAACTGGCAGGCGACGACGGTCGAGAGCGCTGATGACTGCGACTTTTGGGGGTGGCCTGGAGAGGTTTTTCCTGGTGGAGGTTGACGATGATTTGCTGCAGCGACGTTTGCTTCGCAGCGGCGGGCTGCTGTCACTTGATTTGCCGGCTGGGCCTCTCCGCCAACGTTGGAAAGGCGCAAAAATGCGTGCGGAGACGTCGCGCCACGCCGCTTCGGGCAGTTTTCGCCACGCACTAGCCCCAACGCGGCGGTGCAGCATTCGATCATTTAACAATCACTTCAGCTTCATCGACGGATGGGGACATCAACCTCTGCGCACTCCTGTTCTTCATCTACTGAAGGGACTCGTGGTGGCCCTCGTGCGTCCAACGATATCGATATGACATGCTATCGATCAGGTGCTCGGTAAGTCTGCCACGCAAATTCCACATTCCACGCTTATCGCTCAAGTACCATCCATCAGCTGATCGATGTACGATAGAACGATATCAAGATGGCACTCGACTCTCGAGCTCTCTCCCATATCCTGGGACTTCCTACCTGTCTCGCACCCTCGCCGTCGACATTGCATTGCATTGCAATTGTGCAGTGCGAGAGGGCATGGCCATGGATACCAAGCATCCGGCCAAGACGACGGGCTCGACTGCACGGGCCCACTCGGCCCTCCGAGTTATGTAACGTACGCCCGGCGGATGATAACGTTGACTCAAATCGAAAAAAATAAAAAAAGCCGGTGGCTTGACTCGGCTCCGGCATGCCTGCCTGCCTGCAGCTGCTGGAGCTCCGGCTCCATGGTGTGACCGGCTAAGATCCAGGCATCATGGGAAACGGTCAGTCCTCGACCCGGGTACTCACGCCGGACGTGTGCATATTCGTACTCTAAAGTACACAGTTACCTCGCCTTCTCTCAGAACCTTGTTCTGACAAACATCCCGCCGTCGGGCCGGCCGGTCATTTCACCATTGCATTGCATCGCACAGCATCGTCCCGACGTCCCCTTATCAGCTGGATGTGCTCTTCTCGCAGATATTCAACCCACAGGAAAGGGATTCCTTCATCGTAATCACATGATAGCACAGCCCACAGGAAGAGAGAGGGAGAGACATCCGTCGGCCATGGCTGGAAAACCACCGACTAAATGTCCCGAACGAAGGCTAAAATGCGGACATTCTCAGAATCGGATATCATTTCGTAGTGACGAGCTAAGTATCTAGCTCGGGCTACTACTGCTGCAGCGTTCAAGGTTCACTGCTGCGACAAGCTCCCTCGCAATCAAACCGACCGGATGAAGCTTAGCTTAGCCTCCTACCACCTGCGAGAGCGACAGCGTGAAATAAAAAGGAAAGAAAAGAAAAATTGGGTTTTGTTTCAACCTGTTGTGCAACTGCCAGTGCACAAAATGGTCGACCGACACGAAGCCCCAAAGCAGTCGCCGCCTGCAGATGCATGAAGCTAGAGCACCATCAGGTCTAAGCCAAAAAAGGTCAGTATTCTTATCGCGAAGTGCTCGCTAGCGGCTCCTACTATAGGTTGGCGAAAGCAGAGCAGAGCAACAGCAAATCCTCTACCACTGTCCGTACTCCCGGACACAGCAGGAAAATACCCATCTGCCGTCAGCCAGCATGGAGATTGATATCGCCATTGCGAGCTTTCTTGCATCCGGCAGGAGGCCGCCTCAATCTACAATTCTCAGCCTCGGCAACAGCAGCAAGCGGCCTGTCCGCCTGCCTAGCTACGAAAGCTATCTTTCCACGACAAATCTATCGCGACGTTGCATATTCAATTGAGGTTCTTTTTTTCCCTTGTCCCAAGGACTCGTTACTGCCGGCCTTGCATCCCTGCCTGGACCCCGCCACATGGCAGATCGTTTTCGCTTCTGTAGCTGGCCAGCCAGCGAACATTCTATCTTGTTCTCTGCTGCGGGTCAGCCTGCTTGCCCTGTGGCACTGACGTCGAGCAATTGCTCTCGTCCATCCATCTACCCCATGCATCCGGCTTAGGGCCCCGGAAATACAAACGAAGATTTCTCCTGCTGCTGCATGACTTTCTATGCGCGCTCCCTCCTAATCTCGACGATCAGTTCGCAAGACTGGAGAGAGACCCGCTTCTTCGCTCGCTAAGCAGCAGTATTAACTGACATATCAGAAGATATGGTTATGCTGGCATCAACTATAGGTCCCTCTGCATGCGTTGGAAAAGACCCACTGATTAGCTCCGATGCTGGCTGGCCTGCTTGGATTTCAAAACTTCACTAGTTCTCTCTCTCTCTTTTCTCTTTTAGCCAATATCCAGTCAGCTCATTCCGCTCATACAAGCTGGCCAGGAGGAGAAGGGAAAAAACGAAGGATCGCGTACGATGCTAGAACATGGTCGAGCATGCAGTCATAATCATTTCGGACCAAGGGCCAGGATCTCAAACTAAGAACGCCAGCTAGCTCACAAGCCGGCCGTATGCAGCTCGTGCTCCAAGCTTTGACAAACGAAAACCAACTGAGATACCGGTGCATGCAAATTTCCGTCCTCCATCCACCCAATGGCAAGCTGCAGCTCGTACAGATCTCAACAGGTGCCAGCATTCCTCTCGCCATGACGCAAAAGTGCTTTATCTTCCGGCATAAATGGCCCCTCTAGGCCGCTTTGAGCAATTGGCTGGTTTTTCCGAATGTTGGAGCAGCAGCTAAAATAAAAACCCTGGCTGTTGGAATTACTCGCAGGCATCCTTCGAGAATTCACTCGGGTCCGTAGGTCACAATCGGCCAATTGAATTTGAAACCTCCCAAGCTTCCACCTTTCCGATGTACGCCAGCCAGGACTCAATCCGTTTCGTCGTACGTTCAGACGAAAGGCACCAGCTGCAGCCGCCAGAAAGATCCAACGGAGCCCCCGACAGGGCCATAGCGGGAAAAAGCAGCATGCAATGTCATGTCGCCAGTCCGGCACCCCGGTGACGCACAAGCAGGTGCCGTACGTCCAGCCGGTACGGCTCCCTCATCTCCCGCGTCGGACGTCGATACGCATGCTACCCTGCTCGCCAGGCCGTCCTCCTGCTGCCCCGGACATGCGCAGCTTCTGCCCGGAGGCCGGAGTTCGCGCGAGTCCATGCAAATAAAATATGCGGACTTGGTTCCGCCGCTGCGAAAGCGCAACTTGAGGGAGACCCGCATTTAAAACCACCAACGTCGCCCGCTTGGATTTTTCCGTTATCCCCAGTTGCAACTGTACGGTATTCACACTGCCTCTGAATCATTATCCTTGCTCGACCACGTCGGCAGCTATATAATCACACCCACCTACGCGCATCTCGTCGTCTCTTCCCCTTAAATCTTTTCTCATACATATAAAGTTCACCATCAATTGGTCAATTGTGCGTACGACTCCACCAGTCTGATATCTCGCAAACAGTCGGGTCTAGCACGTCAAACAATACAGCACAACTTCAATCCGCTCCTCTCCGCACCATCCGCCACCTTTTCTCCTATCCTCTTCCACATCGCATTCACAATGCCTAAAATCACCTCGATAGAGTATTTCCGGGTCCTTCCGCGTTGGCTCTTCGTCAAAGTCAGCTCCGACGACGGCCAATACGGCTGGGGTGAAGCTACTCTTGAAGGACACACTGAGGCAGTCGAAGGCGCTTTGGAGGAATTAAAGATCCGCTTTGTCGGACATGATCCCGAGTGAGTATTCTACTTTCTGGTAGGGTTTCTGCACCCATTGGCTGACCATACTGTCACTCGCGCAGTCAAATCGAACATATCTGGCAGACTGCCTGGCGACTCGGGTTCTACCGCGGCGGCGCCGTCTTCATGAGTGCGCTTGCTGGACTGGATATCGCACTTTGGGATCTCAAAGGTCAGAGCTTGGGCGGACGTATCTCTCTACACACCGTTGGCTGCTAACGTTATAATCTTCTCGCTCACAGGCCGCAAGCTCGGTGTCCCCGTCTATCAACTCTTGGGTGGGAAGGTTCGAGACAAATGCTTGGTCTACGCATGGATTGGAGGAGATCGTCCATCCGATGTTGAGGCTCAAGGGTATGTTGTCTTTCAAGACACAATGAGCTTAAAGCAGTACTGACATGAGGTCGATGACGGTAACAGGAAATCCCGTATCGCACAAGGTTTCAAGACCATCAAGATGAACGCTACTGAGGACCTCGGCTGGCTCGATTCCCCTGCTGCGCTGAACGCCTCGGTCAAACGCCTTGAAGCCGTCAAGAAGCTCGGTCTGGATGTCGGTCTGGACTTCCACGGCCGGGTTCACAAGCCAATGGCGAAGCAATTGGCCAAATTGCTCGAGCCTCACCAACCATTATTCATCGAAGAGCCTCTCCTCAGCGAGCACATCGAGGGTATCAAGCATTTCTCCAACCAGACGAGCATCCCCATTGCGCTTGGTGAACGCCTCTACCACCGCTGGGACGTCAAGCCATTCCTCGAGGCATCTGCCATCGACATTCTCCAGCCGGACGTCAGCCACTGCGGTGGGATCAGCGAGGCACGGCGTATTGCCGCCATGTGCGAGGCCTACGACGTCGGCGTCGCCCCGCACTGTCCTTTAGGGCCCATTGCCCTTGCCGCAGCGTTCCAGATCGACGCCGCCTGCCCCAACTTTGTAATCCAGGAGATGTCTCTCGGCATCCACTACAACAGCATGCATAAGAGCACCTACGACCTCCTGAACTACCTGAAGAACCCCAAGGTGTTCGAAGTCAAGGAAGGCTACGTCCAGGTCCCCACGGGCGTGGGGTTGGGCATCGAAGTGGACGAGGCGGAGGTGCGCAGGGTTTCGAAAGACTGCCGTGCATGGCGTGCCCTTGAATTCTACGGCCCCGATGGATCCGTGCGCGAATGGTAAAAAATTTTCCTCTCCTCTTCTCTTTTTTTTTTTTGCCTTAACATTCCTACGCATCTCGTCACGAATGGAAGCGCCTTTTTCTTCTTTCCCGGTCTTGCTCCATCGAATCACATCGTTTCCCTCGAGCTCCGTTACGCAGGTGCAGTGCCGAATGTAATCGTCACACCCCCTCTTTCTTTTTCCCCGTCGCATGGATTAATTTCCTTTCCCTTGCCTTATTCCTTTCCATTCGCCTTTGTGGGTGTGCGCGTGCCCGCTCCAGATGGCATCATGCATACATGTACATCTGGCGGCGGCCATGCACGAATCAGGCGCACATGCAGGATAGCATAGCTACAAACGGGGCTGATGAAAAAAAAAATGCTCACATCTCCTTACATCTTCTCTCTCCATCTTTGCATTTACAATTTTCCATCTTCCTCCAATCGGTTACTAGCGGACGGTACGGTATTATTTCTCGTTCAGTTCCTACGAATAGAGCAGCGCCATTGCATGTTTCACCGTGGTCTTTCCTTGCCCCTCTTTTTTTCCCGCGCTTTCGTTTGAATGCGAAGGACGACGATACATAACATACACCCCATACAGAACAACTAGATCGCCTGCGCGTACTTACATCCATCCATACATCCATACATCTCTTTTCTTTTCTTTTCCGCCTCATCCATTCCAGTCGAGCTGGCTGGCTTGCTGCATCTGCTTTCTGGGGTTACGTTCCGCTTCTGTCTTTCCTGTTTCTGCTTGCACAGTGGGGGTTACTATAGACTATGATACAATTCCTGTTACTTGAGCTGCCTTTACTGTCATTGCAAGCGAGGGATCGAGCGACTGCCGTTCATACATGATTACATACATACATGGTCACTATACATACTTTACTCAGAAATACAACATCACGACAAGTCACGAGCTTTTTTCTTTTCCTCCCCACGTTTTGCGGCCAATTTCTGACATCACAATGTGATATCCAAGCGCCCCAGGAAAAACATGAGCGTACAGCTGTACGGGTGACAAAAGAAATTGTAAGGCGTAAAGTGAGGGGCAATCAACACCTACACAGGTGCATATACATACGACCAACCCAGCACATCATCCGCTCCGGAAGGTGGGGTTCGCCAGTTAACCAGACAGACACGCTGGGAGAAGGGAAAAAAAACCATGCATACGTTCTCCAGACGTGGGCATACCTCATGTAAACATGCATGCACCTGCGTCCGCGAGCCAATGGCTGCTCGCCTCGCTGTGCTCGCCGTCGCTGTTCCCTGCTGCTTTTTTCAACTCTGGCCGTGGGGGCCACCCGCGCTCTCCACTCGGCTGCAGGCCATTCGTTCGGATTTGTATGGATGTGCGTTTTTATGGATTCGAGGGCTATGTACCGTTACCATTAGGAGATTTCTTAAGAACGAAGTTCCAGATTCGCAGGGAAGCCTGAAGACAACTAGCATACAAGTATAGTGGAATACTAGATATTATCGAACGACAATATATTTTTTCCACAATTTTTCCCGAAATGCATATCGCGAGAATTCGCGGCGAGTTGTTGGCATTGTTGTTGACTGACTGATTAAGTCTAAAGTACCAGAACACCAGTGATAACTCAGAAAGTACCTACTTCATAACTACCCACTCTCCAGTCGTAATTCATAGTGGCAGAATTTACAGTACGTATACATGCCCCCTGCCTCCAGTGTAAATTATGCATACCTAGCTAGCAGCTGCATGCCTGCATGCATGGGCGGACATCCCTGCCAGCCTGCCTGCCTGCCGTAGCCCGTGAGGTGGCCCGAGGAGGAAGGAAGGAAGGGAAGGAACGGCGTTGCCTTTCGTCAGGTGGTACAGGCGATGAACATGGATTCGGATCCTTTGGGGGGCGCATGTATGTATGTACGTAGGTTGGAAATACGTACCGAGAAATTCGAAAAGTCGAGTCGATCGCAGTCGAGCATGCGCGTGGTCTGGCCCGGGTCACGGTTGATCGCGCGGGGTGCCAGCTGGGGTTTCGGACGGTTAGGGCTATATACCGGGTCGTAGTCGGACGTAGATTTTGTTTAAGATTCCTATTTCCGGACGTGTAGCGCCTGTGCGCTGTAACAGTCGTATAGATCGATATATCGACGATGAAGTTATGATGTACACCAGTTGGAAACATTTACCCCACAGCTGTAGATTTTTGGATCTACCCAAGCAGTTGTTGCATGAGGCCGGAAATAATCTATTCGTCGGTACTTTAGATATTCGTGTATATAGCGATCAAGGGAAAACTTCAAAATCAGCGTCGTAAGATTGTCAATGGCGTATACATGAACTCGAGTATTGATCAAACATCAAGTGGGTGCTAGCTTGCTCCTCCTACGTTAACGATATGCACGTCTACAATATCACCTTCACGCTCAGCTGCATGTTATCAGGTCCAGTCCGCCTCGTTCCGGGTATAACGGCCTGTCAGGCCATATCTTGCCTCGAATCCAACTTCGAAGCTTCCATGCCATGTCATGTCATGCCATGCAATGTAATGCACTGTTGGCTGAAGCACAGGCACATTAGAGTTGGAGACGCATCGATATCAATTCCTCCAATGAAATAGCAGCAATCGATGGAACTGGCTATCGCCTATTTCATTCGCTGACATGTGTTACGTCGACGTCTACAACCATGCATGTGCTTCAGCCTTGCAACGCTGATCTATATCTGAATGAAAATATCCACCAGGTATTGATTTGCATTTATGCGAGCGTAGCCAACCCCACAATCCTCCAAAACTATATTTGGCCGTATATGCATATATTTGATGCAGTTTCAGCTCGCTGGCCTTTACCAGATACTGGATTGTGGTAATCGTGTCGAGTCTGGCGACGCGGTACCGGTGCGCGACACGGTTGACGCTGGCCAATACCACAAACGCCGACGTCGGCTGCATGCTGCACGTTCTTTAAGCTTCCTCGCATTGCATATACCCTACTGCAACTGCAACGTCCTGTCAACGACACGCATGCACAATATCAAGAAGCATATTTACGTCCATCTTAGGATTTTCTAAGCTTCAGACCTCCTAGTCGATGTCAATATCATATCAATATATTAATATCATATATCATTAAGCTTCATACATGCATGGAACCTGCCGGAGAGTTTGGACGGCCAGACCAAATGGTACGGTACTTTCACCAAAGCTTCCCCGTAGCTAATGCATGAATGCTACTATTTCACGGGCCCGGTGCACTACCTGGCCCGGGACCCTGTACCGATATCAAATCAACCGCTAGGCTTCAACCCCGGGCCAGCCAAGCTGGTAGACATTGCCGTGCCAAGCAATATACACGACAGATGGTCCAGCTTAGAAAGATATGGAATCCGAGAAACGAAGCCCTGGTCGTGAATTGCCACACCTCGTCAGATTATACCCAGTCAAGAAGTACTTCATGCAAGCTTCCAAATTTCTCATTGACTAAACCCATCTCCGCATTCTACAGATCCACTGATATACCTATCATCAACATAATCATGACAAGCTTGAACTAGCTAGGCATATGTTACAGCCAGTTCAACCTATATCCGCAGAATTTATACGTATCTCGAGAGACAACATTATATCCAGCCGGACACACACAACCAACATTGGTGGAACATCAGGCTGACACTGCACGCACGAGACCAGACAAATCTATAAATATAAAAAAACTCAGCAAATTATGCAACATACCTTCAGTTAGATAAAACAAGCCACAGCACAGGTCAAATCAACCGTCCAGTGACAGAAACATGATGACTGCATGCATCGGCATGAATCTCAACATCGATACGGACCGGATTAACTCTCTCAATCAAGCGGCTCGATGACCGGGGTAAAGAAAGTCGTTACGAGACAATATGCATACTATACTCCCCACGACCCCCACGCCGAGGACATTTAGGAAAATCTATTTCCCGAGCCTAGCCAGGCCGGCCGCTTACCCCGGGCACCAAGATGCCCGATGCGGCTTTAGTATGCTTTTGGCATAACTAACCCCATTCTTCCACTTCTTTACATGCTGCCTCCCGGACCCCGGATCCCCACACGCTAGGCTCCCATATATGCCGATGTTCATATAACACTACCCCGAGACTATAGCAATATATGCATAAATGCACGGGCAGTCTCGTGCCATCTACTCTAGCTAACCGGTACCCTCGACCCCGCTGGCCATCTCAAATTTTCACAAATGGGCAGATCGAGCACTTCATCTCCCTGGGCGTCTGCAATCTACTGCTAGCCGATGCTTCCCGTGCATGCATCCCCTCACGCACGTATCTAGAAAAAGTACTTAGCTAGTATGACATGCCCATGTATAAGTATACCACAGTCACCGTCGAGATCAAGTCTGTTGTATTTTCACAATGCATAGATCTCGGCTGTCATACCGCATGCATACATGTGGCACGCGATTACGTAGCGTTCCACGGCTACTCCCGTAAGCTGCAGCCTTGCGCTCAGCCTCTGCATCGCCACGCATAGATCCGAGCTATAACATACGTACCCATGAATAGCGTACAGCTATAAGACACTTTTTTGCTCACAGTTGTGAGCTGGAACACGTAGCTTTGGGGCAGATATAGATCGAAATCTCGATCTTCAGATATCAGTGACATAACTGCAGCGGGATAATCCGGTTAGCTAGCTGAAAGCAGGTATCGTCCGGTCTCAGCTATATATAGATACACATATCCGATTCATACGATCATTGTAGCCAGCTTTCATATTTGCATACGTCGGCTCGAATGATTATATCAAAAATAGCAATCGAACTACTACGTACCAAGGTAGCTAGCAGTGTTGGCGTAGTGCAGCTTGGCGAATTACCCCAGTCGTGATCGATCATTATCGTGATATCGATTCCAATTAGACAGACTTATTGGCCAGGCGGAAACGCCCGACTGTAGTAGGAATTCCTGTTTAACACACAAATCATGGTAGGGGGGGTGAAATTAAACGTAAAAGGACCTGTATCTCTATTACCTAAGCATGAAAATACTTCCAGACATTTCATGCCAACCCTATAGCTCAGAAACATGATCCTGCGACAAACAGTCTTGTTCTATTGCCACTAGTTCATAGCATTCAAGTGCTTCACATATTGTGCATATGTATCATATAGATTTGTCTCATAAAACTAAGCTACTAGCCTGGCTTCCAGGCTAGACTATCGTAATTTGGCCTGCGACTCGAAGCATTCAGATATACACATAAATCCTTCGTGAAATTTCGAATATTTTTATCCCACCAGTGATAAGCAGAGCATTTCAATTTCCACGCCTAGGTTCTTCGCTGTGTCCTAAGGGACTGATAGTCTGGTTCACGAGACGACCTCACGTTTAAAGCCTCCGCGCGCATATCCTCACGTCCACATCGACTTCATATATATATACTGATCTATATACGCGTACATCTGATTAGTACTGTGGTAGCCACGTATACGCGTACGTACGGACGATAGATGCCGTTGTAAGTGTAGTAAATACTGTCTAATATAAACTACTCAGCCGGCATCCTCGATATATTGACGGTGGTATACTTGCGCGTGCCGTTCCTCCATGCGTATGTTACCTATATACCCTATATAAATGTAAATATATGCACCATCATCGGCCAAGAAATTTGATTTTTAGAAAAGTCGATATCAGAGTCCATGATAGCATACGCCGAGTATACTATTCACTCCATCTCGATCTTCAACGTGCACGCGTCTCTGATATTTCTGCGACGTCAGGCAATCTTCAGTATAGAGACCTTCGCCTGGCCGTAACTACTAGCCCGCAGCTCGCATCCTGCGCAGCTGCATCTAACTACCAATCATCAGTACACTTGCAGATATCGATGCGTGTATGCGTACACTTTTCGGTAAACTTACAGATGTCACTACGTTGAATCTATATCACTTCACCAGCACAGCACAATGACATAGTAATACATACAGTACCACTGATATCAAAACAAATCAACGTCTCAGGATCCAAGATCCAATATATACCCACACACACACAGCCCTCATCACCATCCCTACGTACGATAGATATAACACAGACATGAATGATACGACGATAATGATATGATATGATATATGACGATATGATATGATGATACCCAAATCCTGATCAAATCCAATAATTTTGATGTCAAGTACCAAAACTACGCTAAAAAAACGCATGCAACTACCAACCAATATCAACGAAAACATAACGAATGCATCTCTCAAGTGAAAAAAAAAAAAAAAAAAAAAAACTGTCAAAATCCAGCAATGCATCGCAAACCAAACCAACATGCAAAACATATGGGAACAGCCAGCAGCCAAGCTAGCCAGAGAACTAAGAAGACAGAACGAGCGTCCGGCGGTCCGTATGGTAACAAATAAAAGGGAAAAATATGGCAGCGCATCCGCCGAATGCACACTGCCCAATATTCACAACGAAGGTGAGCGTGCGTAAGCCAAACCCAGAAAATAGAACCCGCAAACCCCATTTTTATGTTTTGCCACATACAAAGGAAATAAAACACAAGGAGATGATGATGTTAAAGAGAAGAAATGGTATCTTTGGCGGCTATAAAACATCGAAAATGCTGCGAATGGTGGGTAACGTGTCGTGCTGGTTCACGGGGCTCCGCGGGTCACTGAACAGGTCGATGCCGTCGAGCGCGTCGCTGTCCGTCATGTGCGCGTCGATGGGGCTGGCGATCTCCGCGCTGAGCGGCGTCGGGCCGGGGAAGCTGGCGGAGAGGCCGCTGTTGCGGTTGCGCAGGATTATGTGCGAGTCCGAGTGCGGCTTGTGGCTGATCGTGGGACTGCGGAGCGGGAAACCAAAGTTGGTTGGAGGCTGTGTGAATGACGGGGTCGGCGGCGGGTCGTCAATGCTCGACATGATGCTGGGGAAGCGCCGGTGGAAGTCCGGGTTGGGCCGTGCGGCGGTGTCTGCGCGGCGTGCCACGCCGGACTGGTCGCTCATCGCGCGGGTGAGTTCGGATTTCGTCTTCTTGGCACGCAAGGCGGCGATGCCGGACGATTTCGGGAGGATGGCCTTGATCGCGGGCTGTGGGGAATGGGACCGGCGAGGCGGTGAGGGCGTAGGGTGCGAGGTGGGGACCGGGAGTAGGTTGTTATTAGAGGGAGCGGGAGGCGGCGGCGGCATGCTGTTGTTGCTGCCATTGCTGCCGCCTTCCTCCGCACGGAGAGACTGCAGCAGCTTCCGGTTCCTATTCCGGAGCTGTCGCTTCTCAAAGATCATTCCGCCCTTAGGCGCGAAGGATGGTGTAGGCGGCGGCAGGTCGGCGTGATCGCTACCTCTCCGGGCGGGAAACCCGACCAGGTCGCCAACGACATCACTTTCCTGCTCGAGCGGGTAGGCTGCGGATGGCGGCAGTGGTGGCGGAACATATCCTGTCCCCGCGTCGCCGGAACCCCATCCAGCGCCGTGATTGGTCACCGACACGGTCCCGGGAATGTTGATCATTCCAGGCGGAGCAGACATCGGGCCAGGTTCGATACCTGTGATGATTCCGCCATCTGCATTCCGCGTCTGGATGTTCATTTGCCGTGGGAAGTCACTCGAGTCAGGCGACGGCGGCCGCGGTGCGACTTGGCCAGGAATGTAGGGCAGCGGTGCGGTCATTGGCTCGTCTAGCTCGGGCGTGTACGGCGTGGGGTCCGAGCTGTTCGCAGATCGGGAGGGATGCCCCAGCTTCGGTCGAGCCATGCCATTGGCGCCACCGCGCATGGAGCCCTTACCGGCCCGTCCGGCGTTGCTCTGTGCGGTCAACTTGGCTCGCCAGTCGGAGAGTTGGTAGATGAGGCTCATGTTGGGACCAATCCACTTGCTGCGCTGCTTCACAAAGTCGTACGCCTCCTGCACGGTTTGTCGCGAGTTCATGAACAGCCCGTAAGCGATAATCAGACTGGCTGATCTGCTAACACCGCATTGGCAGTGCACCAGCACCTTCTTTCCTTCACCGCTCTTCTGCCGTATAAGCTCGACCAACTTTGGGAGATCGCCCACAATCGGTGTGTTGTGGTCCCAGGGCATATGGATGTATTCGGGGTCTTTCTTCTGGTCTTCGGGTTTCGGTGTCGGTACCCGTGACGACGAACCCTGGGGCGACTCGAAGGCTGTCATGAAGCTATCTGCTGTCGACGCGGTAGCCAGGGCTGGTGAGAACAGTTTTTCTCGGGCTTCTCTTTCCTTTTTTATCGGGTTGACCACCTCCCGCGCAACGTTTATCACAACGTCGAAATTCCGCGCCATATCCGCGTTGGGCTCTGAGAAGAGGTAGATGTTGGGTTCGTATATACAGACGGGTCCGTTCGGGTAGGCGGGTGACTTGGGGCCTTCGCCGTCGTTCTCCATCATGGCGACGTCTTCTTCGTCCATCTCGATGATCGGGCCAGGTGCTTCTATCGGGCTCGAGGGTGCCTGTTGTGACGAAAACGACTGGGAAGAAACTGTTTCTACGGGTGAGAAGTGGTTCGGTGGGGTGAATAACCTGGACGGCCTACCCGATAGTGTTTTGGCTTGCCCTCCAGGTGTGAATAACGACGGCGAGGATACATGGTGGCGTAAGCTCGGCCGGTTGGACTTTTGTATCGACTTTTCCGGACCCGGCAGCTTGATCGTGAGTCCTAGATTGCTCGGCCGTCTCCGCGGCATTGTGCTGGGGAGGATGAATCCGGGCGATGATGGGGCGGATGATGATCGGTTGTTGTCGTTCAAGCTCGAGTTGCTCTGAAACGACGAGGCCGTGCCAGGCCTGCTCGAGTTACCTGACATGTTTAACGATAGGTTTTTCGTATTTCGAGCTTTTTTCATCGGCGAAAGCGACCGGTATGGGTGGTTTGGCGAGCTCGCCATGGGAGTGAGAGAGTTAGAATTCGAGGGGGGTTTCGGGAAGGCTCCCAACGGGATGATTTCCCGAGGCGAATCGGGCGAGGAGGCGGGAGATTTCTCGTCTGTCGATGACGACGATTCCACCGTCGATACGGTAGTTGTGGGGGATGAGTTTGTCGAGGATGTCGCTGATGTGGAGGATAAGCTGTCGTGCTTCTGATGTCGAGGATGTAGATGGCCAGGCGAAGGTACAAACGATTTCGTCAAGCTATTGAACCCTAATCCGCCCAACGTCTCCCCTCCTGTCATTTCGACGTCCATGCTCAAAGCTGCTGCGAGGTCGAGCGTCTTCTCAGCCGTCAGATAGAGTGGTGATGGTATTTCCGGCGGCGAATCCTGTCTTTTCCTCCGGGTTAGGATTTGTTGATGTTTGAAGTTCCGTCGCAGGCGTGAGCGTTCTAGAGGTTTCCGAACTCGTTGTGACGATAAAAGATCAGATGCATGCGATACTTCGTGAATCGGGCTCAGTGATGATGATATAGAAGCTAAGGTGAATCTGCGTCGTCGGATGTGAGGGTTAGCTCTGGATCGGGATATCATCAGGTCGTCCATCTTAGTGGTAAGTGAAGCTCAGGTTTCGGAGCTCGAACAGAACGGCCAAATCGGACAAAGACAGGTTTCCGGTTAGGACAAAAAAAGAAGATTATGATCACAAGAGGGAAAAGGGAAATTAGAGGGGTGGAAATTATGGTACGCTCCATGCATGCAAGTAGACGAAGAGGGTAGCCAGGCGTTTACCTTAGTGACAGGTCATGCCCCCCGCTGATGACTCTGGATATGTGTTAAGATGCGCGTGTGTGTATTATAAGAATGAGGATGTAACGCTGCGGTAGGAGTTCTGCGCAAGAGGTACAAGTTCTGTAACTTGTCTGGGGGCGTATGCGAATGGGATAAAAATAAGAAAGTTGATTGAGATTGCGTAGTCCTAAGCTGTTATTTCCCGGGGTAGACGGGTTAGTTGCTGGCGTGGTAGATGAGAATAATCGGGCTGGATGACAATGACGGCAAATATCTATAATAGAAGTCGCTCGGGGTGCACGAAATCGACAAGCTTGGGGGTGGGAAAGAAAGGATCGATAGGTGCAAGTGGTGTAGTGTTGAGGGCAGGAAGTACCGGTTGGCTGACGATATGCCTGAGGAGGAACCTCTTCGCGGTGGGTTATTTTAGGATATGTACCTGTTTAGCCCCCCCAAGACGTCGTAAAGGGAAACCAGGGTGAAAAGCGAGACGCTTAGTGACAGCGCCCGCCGCGGTATTTGATTTGCTGAAACCCCGAGAGCCCAGCCTGGGTAAGCGGTAACTCAAATCTGTGCAAAAGAGAGTCCGCTACCTGCATCAAACCTTGGCTGCCTTTTCACACGCCGAGTGTTTGCCGTGAGGTGGCGGCGGAGGTGTTTGCAAAGGGCAGCTGCGGCCTAGACTTTTGATAGAAGGCGGTTTTTTTTTTTTTTTCCTTTCTTTCTCTTTACTTCCTTTCAGCTGATGGCTGAATGTTTCTGGTGTTCTCTTTATTCCTTTCCAGCAATCGTACGAAAGTGCCTGTACTTTTGTCCGTTCGCTCGGATCTGGCAAGGGAAAGGAGCAGAGTCAGTTCGAAGACTGAACCAGATTCGAATTTCTAAGCCACCCCTCAGCCTGGCCGATGCCAATAAAAGCGAGGCCTCGGATTGGCGCAAGCACGAACCCAATCCACAAAGCCTCCGCGAGGTGCAGTGGTAATTTGGGAGCCCACACCCCCAAAATAGAACCAATCAAATCCGGCGGCCAGTTTATTGGCCGGCGGCAAAGAAAACTCACCTCGGTCGCCCACAGAAAAATCAAAAGAGGGCCTTGTATATAAACCAGGTGTGTCGCAGAGACGAAGAAATTTTCTGTGAAATGCTGCTGAAATTGCTGGCTGAAAGGAGCCCGAGGAAAAGAAAAACACAAGACGGACACGCCGCAAACGTAAGAGGTACGTACGCACGCCCTTGGCCCTAGCGATAGAGTGCGATTGTGCCCCAGGTTAGTATCTTCCAGCAGCTTTGCGATTCGCTACGCCAATTCCATCGACTCGAGCGAACGGATGAATGAATGGAGGGAAGAAATGCGCTGCTGCTCGAACGGCGTATAATAAGGCGCGGAATGCCGGCCAACCGCAACAGCTGGGTACGAGAGGGCAAAGACGATGCGAAAAATCCGCAAGGACGGCTTCCAACTTACTGTTTTCTTTCTCTCGAGAATGCCGCGACAGGTCTGTGCTCCGGCAAAGGGCAAGGCCAGACCGGAGGGGACAAGTGTGGGCAACGTGGGTTTCTAATATTGGAGCTCGCGAGGAGCAGATTCGAGCCGGGTGGCCGGGCGGAATGTGTTGCAGCTGTCGTCCGCCGCGATCTCGAGTTCGGCCCAGTTGACCTCGCCCGAATGACCCGCCTGCTGCCAATGGTGCCGGCGTTGTAAGCTGGACCCGACCAGACCACAGGACGGAGGTGCTATAAAAAGGACGGATGGCGGATGGGAGCGAAACGAAGACGTTGCTGCCGGGAGCTTTTGCTGCAAGGGACCACAGCTGCAGTCCGTGATCAACCAAGCGTATCCACCGTTTCTAAATGTGGATGCGGACGTTGATGTATTGTTTTCCCTTCTCCCCAAGCCACTTCCTTTGATTCGCGGATCCGGACTCTTGTTTGATGCTTGAAACTCGAGATATAAGCAGTCCTGCGTCCCGCCAGAGGTTGAAACTGGATTGGCCGAGAAAGTGGCTGCCGTCAAAGAGCCGTGGGCGTATGTCCGTGTGTGCGTGTATCTGTGTATGCGTGTAATGGATTGGATTTCGAACGTCCGTCCGTTGATGATGTTGTATTCTCTGCCTGTCTGTCGCCTGCGATGGGAATAGGAAAAAGGGAATGCGATCTCGTTGATGGGCCAGCAGTCAACAGAGCTAAAGGCAGAATACGTGGGAAAAGATCGAGAACGAGAGATGGAAAGACCGTCTGTCTGTCGGGTAAAGGAACAATCGTAATTGACGCCGTGTCCGTGTTTGCTCTTTTATTCTTCCCTTCTCCGAGTACAGAGATCCTGTCGGCCCGCCAAAGAAAGAAAGGACCGCGGAACGTTGTCGTAGCGGTGGTGACAGTGATGGTGGTATCCAACAGTTAGAACGACAAGCGGCGGCGACAGTTCTTGCCAATTCGTCCGTAGACAGCCCGAATTCAAAGCTTCCCGTGATCAATAACACTCCTGAAACCTAACAATTGCAAAAGAGAACGAGACAACAGCGCCAGCTTTTTCTTTTGGTTTCTCCCGTCGTGATCCGCCTTGTTCCCTACTAGCCCGTCATCGAAAGATGAAAGAAAGAAAGGCGAAGGTAGATCGGAAGATGCTGGCAGGCAAAGTAAAAAAAAGTCGACAGGTTGGCGGGATTAACGTGTCAAGAGACGACTCCGGTGTAACCAGGATGGATGTTTGTGGGAGGAACGGCAAGCACGGCGGGAAGGGGATTACAGCCGGGGCGGAAGCAATCAATCAGTCAATAACTACGCCTGGTAATGTCGACGGCCGGCTGGGAGGAGTATAGCGGGAGGGGTAGAGGTGGTGATAGCGGCAGCAGGAGCGGGAGTGAGGATGAGTGATTGAGTGAGTGAGTGAGCGAATGAAGGGAGGTATTGGAGTGGAGTGGAGTGGGTGAAGGGAGTGGAGGGAGGGTGGAAGGAGGGCGGAAGGCGGATTGGATGGATGAGACAGGCGATGATGTCGTGTGGGCTGAATTGAAGAGCGAGGCAGGTTGCAATTCACTCCAATTCGATTCAATCGGGTTGGGTTGGGCAGGAAGGGCTGCACCGATTGATTGATTGATTCAGGCGATTGAGTGATTGAAGTGGATTGTGGGGGCCGATTGCAGTTGGACCTCCCTCCATCAGACATCCAATGCCTTGGACGGACCACCGCACTGGCCACCCCTCTCTCGCCCTCTTGACGTACCGTCCTGTAACAGGTCACTTCATGCGTCCCAAGATACTATCATACATACAACCGATGGCAAGTTTCTCGATCGACGATGGGTGCGAAGCGCTAGTCCGGATGGCTGACTGACCACGAACTGCGAACCACTAGTATATCATCTTGTAGGGCTACAAGGCTCCAACGCTCGCCCTCGGCCTCAAGCGATGGCCTTCCTACGGCCT
Source organism: Orbilia brochopaga (assembly GCA_036872635.1). Taxonomy (NCBI): domain Eukaryota; kingdom Fungi; phylum Ascomycota; class Orbiliomycetes; order Orbiliales; family Orbiliaceae; genus Orbilia; species Orbilia brochopaga. The sequence continues at coordinate 263,006 of JAVHNQ010000016.1, read as the reverse complement.
TCCTCCAGCTTCGCGCCCGCGACGAGAAAAAGCGGGAATGTTTGAAACCAACAGACTTCCCTTTTTCTGCCAGTGTGGGCGGGCGGCGTGAGAGACAATCTCACAGCGTCCATGGTTCATCCGACCCAGCCTACAAAACATGAGCACGGCTGGGCTGGATTGCTTTCCCTCCAGCCGGGTCCATCCATCCATCCATCGCCGTCGTCTGTTGCAAGCACGGAGTTCGGGGCAAGCTAGCTAGCGATCCTACATACACACACACACACAAGTGTACGATTATTACATGCATACATGTCCCGTACGTGTATATGTGTCATTCCTGCCGCCTCATGTCCGGCAGAGACAGCAGGAATCGGCCGGCCGGATTGTCGAAGGGTAAAACGGCATCGCCAGCAGCGAGCGTCATCTGTCAGAGCATCTGTGCTGGCATGCAGCAGGAGGGCCCGCCGGGAGCAGCTCTCGCTCGTTTCATCACGAAGCACTTGGCCTTTCGAATTCACCCCCTCATCCAACCCGCTTTTGCTTTTCACCAGTGACATCTTGCATTTTCGCTGCATGCGCTGCATGCAAGCTGCATAGCGGCAGAGGTGCTCTACCCAATGCATTGGTAGAGACAATCAATCAGCACTCACTCACCTCACCTCACCATGCTCGCTGAACGAGAAGAGGGAAGGGAAAAGTCGTCGGCGGCGGGTTTTGAACCCACTATCACCCGGCCCCGGCTTGCCACCGAAAAATTCACACTGGCGAAATTCACCGGCAGAAACCTTTTTCCACGAGACGATGTCCTGTCTTGTCTGCAAGTCCTCCAAATGACGCCGGCTCGGTCACGTTAACGTTTCTTTTTCGCTCATCGAAAAAAAAGCCAGACAGATCTAAAAATAGACCCACTTGTCGCACACCCCCTCTTCACACCATTCGTTCTTTCGACATCTTTTCTCGAATCGAATCGCAGCTTGCCCCGAACCGGCCTAGTTGCCTGCACCAGCCCTTTTAATCCTTGATCGGTGCATGTTTCAGACCCTTGATTGGGCCTAGTCCTGTTCACTCGCAACCCCCCTTGATCAGGGGCTTTGTGGAGTCCAACTGCGAGCAAAAAAAATTAAATCGGTTTGTTTCCCAGCGCTTGCTTTTTTGTTTCTCTGTTCCTTCTCCTCTGCCTGCCTTCACCAGCGGGACGGAAATGGCAAACGTCGGACCAACAAACCAACACCCGGTATCGTGACCTGCAGGCGCTTGCCAGACCTCAGGTGTTCTTTTCGTTCCCTAACGAGCCTTCCATACGGGTTTAAAGTTATTCCACCAGCTGCCGCTGCTCATTCAGGGGAAATTGGCGGATCGAGCAAGGTGACCTGTCCCGCCCCCAGGGATACGGGAAATTGGAATGGACTGCCAGACACGTCGTCCACGTCCGTCCTCAGGGCCCGGTGCCCCCAATCGAAAAAGGAAGCAAGAAGAATTTACCCTCATTTGTCATTCCGTCCTTCGACATTCAGCCTGCAAACCGTGCATGTTGGTGCGACGTGCAATTGTTTCCCCCTCTGTGTATCATCCGTTTACCAAGTAGGTATTCATTCAGACGTTCATTCCATCCAAGCGAGTTGTATGTATGCACTGCGGTGGCATGTCGTTCACTTCAAGCGAGCTGAGTGGTACCTGCGAAATCTTCAAGCGACAAGATGATAATTATATCTTCAGATCTCGCAGGCTGTGTTGTACGCACGTATAAGCACTTAATCATATATACCATTTTGCGTAAGAAACAAAGAAAATCCAGCCAGCCGCATGTCGTACGAATCCAGCAATCGATGCTACTGCCATTGTCAACTGTTTCTGCACCCCAGCCCGCAAATATTTTTCGAACCGGCAAAACTAAGCGAACAGAATGTGGAATCTCGCTCCTTCCTCGCGCCCGGCCGGCCAGCGCATGTCTCCGACGCAGTTTCCTCCGTCTCTTCCACTATAGTACTATAAGAAAGTACTCGTCCACGCATACGCACGTACTACTACTAAGTATACTTACAATCTGCAGGTTGTCTGATATGTGCATGCGTGCGTACGTCCACATTAGATCCGTACCTGTCGAATTTAATCAGGGTTCTTCCGATTCCAGATCTCGGCTCAACGCGTGCCTGAATGAATGAGCGAATGGCATGCCCTGTATGTTTCAGAACAACCATTAAGATTGACGAAGGGCCACGGCACGGTAAATTACGACACGCTCCAGACACCATCCTCACAACTTACCACCAACTACTAAGTTTACTTCTTGGTATAGTAGAAATGCTTGTGTGCCCAAGTCTGATATATTATTGTGCAATATCGAGCGATGATGTGATGGGTGGCGACGGGGGCAAAACGCCATCTGTTTGAAGGTAAATTAGACAAAACAGGCATGAAGCTTTACACGTAGGTGTGCGCCCGCCATGTGAGGCTTGGCTACCGTATTTTTACAGAAGATCGTATCGATATCAAGGCAATCGATATCCTGTGGTCTCACTGCGATACATATCTACAACGTATTATACGTGTATACCCACATATACTTGGTATACCTACGCATATATATGACTCTACGGGTAACGTGACGTCGACTGCGGGGTATTATCGTCCGTATTATGTCTTCTGTAACATACAACGAGACGATACGGATACAAACTCTCTTGCCAGTGGATATACAGCTGTCTGCCTGGTCGATACTAAAGTATGATGCAGATGCAAACCTTACAAGAGGGGATATAGGTACCCCAGTTGTGTGATGGGTACCTGCATCCGATGCCCCTGATTTTGACACTTATAAGTCGGCCGGCAACCCGTGTGGGGCTGGCCTGACGTGAACCATAATTTATATTATATCGTACGGACACGACAAGGAAGCTGTATTAGAGGTTGCCGTGTGTGTGTGCTATAGTTAGTATACTTGTACGATTGTGCAGGTGGTTATTCGGACTTCCTGTGTCTGACTGCCGGAGTCCATGGGATGTTCCGTGGCCGAGGTATCATATCATATTTTGGTACGTACGGGTCGCTCGGATTAATTGTTAGGCAGACGTGTATGCCTGTCTATCTGGTACTTACCGGATTATCCGTACGAAATAATATTTGCTCGTCCGTTCGTAGCTATAGTAGCTTCCTAAATGCTTGCTCGTATATGTTGTTGGATACATGCATCGTCGACGTGTTTTGTGAAATATCTGCATGTCGGCACGTGAGGCAGGTGCAGTTTTAAGCTATGCTCTCAGATCAAGGTGATTTACTATCAAATGGAAGCACATTATTGAAGCCAAGACTACGGGATCCCCGGGAAGCTATGGTCTTGTAAAACATACCATACATCAGAGTAGCTATATATTGAATTTTATACACCAATGATTCGCTTTTCGTCACTAGTTCAGCCAGAACTAGGAGCTTCTCAAAAAGTATAAAAATAGTATATGCGAAACGATTTGTATAGCAATTCAGAACTATGAGTCTGATAACTTTCATAACATGGGAAATGGAAAACCAACTCCAGTGTGCATGTTTATCGGTGGAAATAGTGTTGGATGTGGCGCATGGATACCATCTCGAGATGCCGCCGTGACACAACGTATACGAAGGCTGTATGGACCACAAGAAAATTTTTCACCGGGTACACGCGGCCGGAATTAACCCTTAGCACCGATGGTCCGAGGTATACGGGATGCCAGGTATCTCGGACCGGGTCGCTCAGCCTCGAACGACAGGCATGTATCCGTGCGACGTAGACGACTACCATGGCAGCTTCCGAAGAGATCTCGCGTGCAGCTCGTATCGATCTATACGGTTGGAAATATCGAATTGCGGTTACGCAGAAGAAAAAAAAATCGATCTTGCATGCAGTATTATACGAGTAGTGCGAAATACTAAATGCCATCGCAGCTATCGGATATTGCATATACCGACTAATAGACAACATGAGTGTCGTATCAATCAGACCATCTGGGCGAACCTTTACGAGACTAAGGAACCGGTTACGTGGAATTTCTCGGTTCTGCAACATGCATATTCCATACGGCGCAGCTGGTATCTGACTCGTGCACAACTCGTCCTATTATACTGCATTCACATTTCGATTCCAGCCAAGCATGTGTATATAAACGTCGATGGAATGTGGACAACGCAGACGTGGCGTCGTTACACTAACTGCATGCAAACACCTGCGAACGACTGAATCCAGCAGCTCCACGCGCTGCTGCATAACGGACCGTCGACATGCCCGTCTACCGGTTTTGGCAATCGCTAAATCTTTCCTAGCGTCACTGCGCATGTCTATCCATCGGAGATATAACGGCATATCTAGAATAAAAAATCAATTCGCTGTATGTATATTCCCGTTTCTTGAAATGCGGACGACCGATCGTTATGCTGTGCGGCATTTCGTGGCGTTCAATTGCACGATGGAGGTAAGCGAACGCATAATTATGGCGTGGCTGGGAAGATTAATACACATGGCTGTTGCGTAGCCGTATAAGGCAATGGTAAGAATTGGTAATATACCGCTTGCTATAAATATTAAATGTCGGGGAAGCTATTTGCGGAGATGTCGTATGGCTTTAGATGGTTATATTGAGTGTAGATTAGATGCGACTTTACTTGTGACGTTAATATAATCCGAGTGCCAGATAGATCACGCTGCCTGGGGAACTGATATTAACGGCTGGATCGAACACACACAAGCATGCAACTGCCATTTGATAGCTAGTTTGTGATAATGGCTTTGAAGCTAAGATTGCGCTCGAAGCTGCGATATCGATTGCAGATCTGGCATGTTGGAGCTCTTGCCGACAGGTAATGCCGTTGTGTCTATATATGCGTGCAACAGAACAGCATGCGTCTATGGCCGCCCTCGACGGCTAGCGGCAGAAGCAGCAGTATAGTACCAATATGCAACAGAAGAACAGATCGTAAAGCCAACCAGGCGCATAGCTTCAACATCACCTCCCGTTGCGCGTGTGTTGTCGACGACGTTGTTAGCTGCCACCGGAGCTATCGATAGCTACCGGCCACCCACCGCCAGTTATATCACCGCGCATTTAATCATGCAACCTCCCTGCAAGCTCATCACGCCCGGCGCGTCGGCCTGCATACCCCCTTTGCATCGTCGCTGGCGTTGTTCCGATGACCTCCCCGATACGTCCGTACGTACCCCTCTTTCTCGAGACATCTTGACCCGCTGCTGAGGGCTTTGTTGAGCCATGTAACAGGCATGAAAGAATACTAGAATCAAAGGCATGGCCAATGGCCTCCAGCCAACTGCTACAAACGCCAGCGAAACGTCTGGCCTGGTCTGATTGGCGATCCGCCTCTCCAGCTGGACTAAGCGAGGGCCTGGCGCTTTGCTGCTTCCCGAGCTAGACGATGTCGAATGGCCGGATGGTTACCTGGCTGGCTCCTTAGAGGTACTTCTTGTGCATGCCGCCGCCTCTCTTCATCGTACATTACATTATCATCGCCTCCCCTGGTGGACGACCGCTGCTGCTGGCTTGCTGCACCGCGACGAGCTGCTGCTTTCCAGAAGAATCTCGCCGCCGGATCTAGCCTCGATAACACCACGCACCCGCGGAGAGTCATTCTGGCTTATCAGAACTGATACATACATTTCTTGGGAACGGCCAGCGGGTAACTTGGGTGCGAAGCCGTCCATTGCCTGCGCGGGACCTTGCTGCACTCAGGAACACTTCCTCTTCAGCTACCCTGTCACAGACTCGACCGTCCCATCGAACGTACGCATTTCGACCGCCTACCTTCAGCTTGTCCTACTGGTGTGACGACACTTACCCTGGACCGGCCCTGCTGGACCTTCTACCCGCTTGTAGAGCGGTCTATCTTGGCCGGATCGTCATACATCTACACAGACCGTCATCTTGGGCTGACTCGAAATAATCCTCGCTGAAATCGTCATCGTCAGGTGGACGGGACTCGAGCTATCACAGACTACCTACTCTCAAGCTTTTCGGCCAAACTCGTTGGGGACGACGCATCCACGCCAAGGATAAACTACTACACCTAAACACTCCTGAGCCGGCCCTCTCACGAACGTCATCCTTGCTGGCTCATTCCTACCGGACCAACTGGACGAGGATTGGAAATTGTCCATCACGGGCTGATTGATCGCTGTAGAATATCCGCCATCGATCGATCAAATCAATCAATCAATCTTACAACCAGTCGGTCGACCAATCCCTGGGGGTAAATTCACGGATAGATTGGGCAGGAAACAAGTTTGCTACCAAGGACAGACGCATCCTTCCAGAACAGCAGCGTCCGGGGTGGCCCGTTGGCAAAACATCGAAATTTCGGCTATCCAGCAAGTTTGAGCCATACAAAGTCGAGGCGATTCTGTTCCGGCCAGTTCAGGCACCAAATGAGAAAGAGAGAGGACCGGAAACAACAGCAGCGTCCAATCGTGAGGTCTTGAATTTCTGGATTCGCAACGTTTCCTGCCAGACTTCGCCAGATTCTCATCTTGCCTGCCTCGTCGCCTCCCTTTTCTATCCTCACATGCTGGCGAAGTGCCCTCTTTGAGGTAAGTAAGTAAGGACAGAGTTGTCAGATTCCCACCCCATAGTCGCGTTTCTGACAACCGCTTCCTGACGGCTACGGGCTGACGGACAATTATTGTTGTTGTGGTCGCGCCCCAGAAAACTCCGACTTTTTACCCCTAACGTGCGCCGAAAAGAACCTCCTGCATGGCCGTTTCGCGCGAGAAGTCATCCAGTCAAGAGATCCCTGAATCGCACGATTCAGACACGGTTCGTGTGCCAGCTGGGATATTAAAGTCTGTCTAGCGTGACGAAAAGAGCGGACGGCTTGCTACATAGGTGTACATGTAGCCCGTCGGTGAGGTGGGATCATGGGAAAGGGCCCGCCCGTCACCTATTATTCTAACTTTCTGTCAAACAATAATACGATAATAGCACATACCAGGAGGGCAATAAAATCTCAAAGAAGAAAGAAACATGGCAGCGGTTGCAGGGAAACGGGGAGGAGTAGGAGGCCCAGGAGGTCCAGGCTACGCCCTCCACCAGCGGTCAAACAGCACTCCCTTCCACCATAGCGCCAACAGCGGTGTGACAGCCACCCGAAATAACACCAACAGACCCTTCTCAACCTCTTCCTCCGCCCAACCGACATCCTCCACCGCGGCGGCAACGACGACACCCACCACGACCTCGACGACAGCGGCTACGACAGCGACGACGACGTCCTCCTCATCTTCATCCTCTTCTCATCATCATTCCGCCTTCCTCACGACCCCCCAGCACCGGCTGCTCTCGAAGACCTCGGCCAACTCGGCCACCTCGACCTCCTCTGCGAACACCAGCGCCACCAACCAGTCCCAGTCCGCGCAGGCCCAGCCCCAGTCCCAGTCCGCGCGGCGACGGCTTACCTCCTCCAAGCGGCATTCCTCAACCACATCTCAATCAGGTCCCGTTTCTCCTTTGAGCCCAGGCAATCCCGCTTCCAGCTCCACCACCATCGTTTCGGCCTTCGCACCCTCCGCCGTTCCAAGCAAGAGGCATTCCGCCGGCTCTGCAGACCTCATTACCAGGGCTAGGTCTTCCGCTCAGCACCCCTTACCAGACTCTTCATCGTCGTCATCACACGGCGCTGCAAGGCACTCAAGACGGTCAAGTGACGAGCCCAAAGTCACAACCCGAAGAGCACACGACTCTGCGTCGAGAACTTCCGCTCTCGGCCAATCCCGGACGTCACGAACCGCAACGGCAGTTGCTACGCCAGTTGTGTCACCTCTAACGAAAACTTCTGCTACCTCTGTTTCCAAACCCACCCGTCGACCTGCCGCTGCTGCCGCCGACTCGGCTGCGTCCACTCCTAGTCGTACCCTCACCACCAGCCCTATTTCCCCGCCGTTGCCACCGACCGTGCTGCCGACTGCTGCTGTCCCTGTCCCTTCGTCCTTACCCTCAACCTCTTCCGTGCCTCCCCCTTCCGCTCCCGCTCCCCCGGAGGCAACCTCAGCCGGCATCCCTCCGCATATACAAGCAGAATTAGACAAGAACGCGTCCATTCAATTGTCTCAACCGCCTCGAAGAGCCAGGGCTCCCGCTCGCTTCAGCTCAAATGGTATAGCGACCGTCGATGCACCACCGCCTTCACTCGCATACAGACAACTCCCTCCGACTGCCGTCGTCGCCGCCCCTCCACCTTCCATCCCTCCCCCTCCTCCGGCCCCGCAGCCACCCCCTCCGCGGCCTTCTGTAGAAGACGAGGCTGAGGACTTCAAGTATCCTCCCCCGTTGGAAGAAAGCAATACGGCTTTCGTCTCTATCGAGATTGACGACCAATACCTGGCACCACCAGCCAGGACAGACATCATGACCACCTATGAATCGGATCAGTTTGCGCGAACAAATGGCGGTGTTTTGAACAATGGAATGTCGAATCAGTACCATGCCACAGTTGAAGACGACGAGCCGACAATCAAGGATATCCAACGTGTCGTGCAAGATGAGAGAAGCAGCTTCTCGAGTTCGCCGGAGCCGTCGACAGTAAGGACACCCGGATCGCAAACGGGCGAAGACCCGTTTCTGAGCCTTGCGCGCTCGAGCACACCACGGAGCCAGGCCCTTCTGGATGCACAGGCACGACAAGAACGACGGCGTTCCCGGATGTTGCAGTATTCTGTAAACAGTAGCCGCACATCCGGGCTAGCTCATGAATACACCTCTTCCTCTCGACCACAAAGGAGCACCGCATCGACAACCGTTTCCGACGACTCAACTGGAGGTGTCGAGCTGTCACAACCTTCCTATCAAACACCCGGCGAGCCCAGCATCCCGGACACCGACCACTCCCTCGGCCATCGACAATCATTCCTCCGAAGACAGCGAGAGGCGCAGAACGGTCACGCACGAAGCATATCCGAGGTTCCCAGGCCGATTGGATCGCGGGCGAACGTCCCGCCCAGTGAGATGTCTCTGTTGCCGCGCGCGCAGACCACCAGCGTCTTGCGCAGCCCAATCAGCACGCTGATTGAAAGCGACAGGGCGCAAAACGCCGCTCAAGCGCGGCTGGGCATCAATGATGATATTCAGTCCACAATTTCGTCGGGGACAGTGTGGGATGAGCTGGACGAGCTCAAGATGAGGATCAAGAGACTAGAATTAACGGGTACTTTGCCTCCCGCGTCGTCTTCATTGAGCGGCATAGGCTCGGGAATATCAAACTCATCCGGTGAACGGCCGCGAACAGGAACCACAGCCGCCACGACGGTGTCGAGCTCGCCTCAGCATCAGAACCAGCAGATTGCTGAAGTGCCGCAGGCTGGTGCTAATGCCGATGCTGCTGCTGCTGCGGCACCAATGGTGATGGCATCGGCGAATGGCCCGCCGCCAACAATCCATCCGGTGCTGCATGCAGCCTTGGCGAAGACGAAGACGGTGCTACCCGAGCACATCATCAAAGCGCTCGATGCGCTGGCCAACGACACATTGAATCTGGCGGAGGCAGTGGGTAGCACAGGGCAATCAACAATGTCGATTAACGCAGCGCTCAACAGCCCGGAGAAGCAGCTCATCACAGACCGGCAGATTCGGAGAAAAGTGGATAACGTATGCCGCAGCCTGACCGAGCTGTGCGTCGCGTTGGCGGACGGAAGGATGCCGTTCGAGCCGCCGGCGGACCAGCAAACAGCAGTAGCTGTACCTCAGCAGCCGCAGATTCAGACACCGCAGATCCAGCAGCAGCAGCTGCCGCCGCCGTCGTTCCCCACACGCGCTGAAGACCCAATTGAGAGGGCGGTGACGGCTTTCGACTACCGTAGTCCCAGCGCCATTGGTCACAAGATTGACCGTGAAGCCACCGTCACACCCAACTCCGCCGCGAGAGCGCATGCTCGCTTTGAGGCTCGTCGTGCCAGTCTCCTTGGCGCACCGTCGCCACAGTATATATCCCGCCAGGAAGCGTCGCCGTCGCCACAACCTGGTGCAAACCGCCTCTCCCACCGAAACTCCATGTCGCTGCGTACCCAGCGCAACAGTATGCAGGAGCCCGAGGAAGAACTCGAGATGCCACCTGGTCTCTCGATCCGCTCCCCATCGCGTGCGTCCAACATCAACGGCATGCAGCCACAGCTGTCACCTATGCGCGCTACATATCCCTCGCAGTCCTATGAGTCGACTCCTCTCCAGCGGACACTCACCCTGCGTGAGCAGCGTGCGCAGCATATGCAGGCCAACGGCCAGGACCCGAATGCGAGCCTCCTCTCCGCCAGCGCGCTGCAACACCGCAGGAACTTCAGCACAGCCACTACCGTAACCCCGCAGTCCAATTCTGGCCTGAGCGTCGCACCGCAGCGTCGATCCTATCTCGACCGCGAGCGCGGCGTCGTCGACCCGAACATCGGCACGGCAATCACAACCGGCACGGGCATCGGCAGCGCCTCGCAGCCAATCGACATCAGCCGTCGGCGGACCGAGTATCTCCGCGCAGCGGGCGTCTCGAACACCGGCGAGCAGGACATGGCGTACTCCCCGCCCATGAGCGTGAGTGGCGCTAGCGTCGCGGGCAGCGTCGTGCAGGGACGCGGCCGAACGTCGAGCATGAGCAGCCGCGTGGGTAGCATACGTGCGCGGCCGAATCTACTAGGCAGCGGGTACACTGGGCGTGTAGACACAGGGCTAGGCCTAGGCAGAGACCGGATACTGAATACCACGCGGAGGTGATCCCGTGGCAGCAGTGAAGTATTATATAAATAATGGCTATATACGAATCTCCTTGTTTGCGATAATAATTGATCGGTTTTTTTGATTATTCGAAGCTTTTGCTTGAGTATTCGGTTGGTTGGGGCTATCGATATCACTGCACGCAGTTGCGCTTTTTCTGATAAAAGCTTCTTCATCGTTACTGTTACAGTACTTGCACGGGCTTGTCGCGTCTGCTCATTGTCTCCTTGCTGCCTTCCCTTGTCCTGTTTTTTTACTTTTTCTTCTTTTATAGTATATATTCTTGTGTATATTTTTCACATCTCGTTCGCGTCGTTCCTTAGATGTGCGTAATATTTGGCTTGGATGGCGATCTTATCTTTTTCTTTCCTATTATCTATTTCTTATTTTTCATTGATCTACTACTTATCTATATACCACTAGCCAGCACTGTTTCCTTTGTGTCTTTGGAGGAGGGCGTGCGCCTGTTTCTTTTGTTTGCGAGCGCCAGGATACTGGTACGGTATGTTTGGGAGGATGGAGGACTGATGGGTGGATATGGATTGGCTGAGGGTGGATGATATCTTGGAAGTGAGTGGGTCAGGGTTTAGCTAGCTAGCGGATGGCGTGGTATTCCCGGCAGGGCGCCGTGGGGCATGTATGTAGCGTGTATAGATATATATACATAGTATGATTGCGTCGAGAGTCCTTTGCCTCACTCCGACAGACGTGTGAAGCCGTCTGTAGTTGTGCATAGATGCGTGTCGTATAACGTGGTGTTGCATGGCTATAAGCGTAGCTTCGAAGCCAGGCGCTGAAGGGCAGGGCAACGTTATCGTGTATTGGCATATATGAACTTTCAGAATGCGCATATACTGCTGCGTAATATATGTTGGCGTTCAGATGTCGTTTCATCCGGATTCCTAGCGCTGCAGTTATCCGCACGTCATATTGGATGGCAGGATAGTACTATAGTCATAATACCGCGTTTGTGTCTAGCTAGACGTTCTAGTAGCTTGGATCAATGTCATTATTACAGGCATGTAAAATGCTAGTTAACCAGCTTCTGTCATACCGTTGCGGTTTACAGTGTAATGAGGTTGGAACATTTATATCAGTCATTCTCATGAGCTTACATTGTTAACGTCGAGACTAGATGAGGAGGAGGTTTGTATCGGTGATGATCCTGAAATGCCGTGGGTAATGCAACCCAAGTAGTTTTGGGTTTTGTACAAGCGTGGTAATTGCGGATTTACAATGTATGGATTGTCGACACTTGGAGAGGGTGTAATCATTAAAATATAGTAATCAGAAGCATATATAAGTCAACGTGCTCAACGTGATGGATGCATTGATAGACTAGACTCGTGGTACCATGGCTGAGCTGAGAAACGTGGCCGCGCGCACGATGCGCAACGCACATGAGGTCAATATCCAACGTTAGCCTCGAAGCCAAGCCCTGATCTGACGTGCGACGAGTAGACGTGCCTCCGGCACCCGGCTTTGCCGGTAAAGTACGGCTGTCTGGTACACGAGACAAGAGTAGACGTATATTGACGTGTTTGTACGTATAGGGTACACAACTGCTCTACTTTTCAGTCTTTTCTGTGGCATTAGCCTCCCGGATTTTCACTAAAGTGTGCAGATTCGTCCTCTCTCTCTCTCTTTTTTTCCTTTTTTTATATTTATCTTTCCTTCTAAGATATATTGGGAATTTGGAGTGCTGGTAGGCAGGGGTTGAAGAGGAACCGATGGTAGTGAGTACGCTGTTGGTAAGCTCTTATGGGTTTACTGTGGCCGCATTTAGTCTTAGGTGCTGACATCAAGAGGGAATTTGCAGACTGAGTGGGCTGGTAATGAGCAGCGGTATGAGGTGATGGGTGAATGTGGCGGGAAACTTGTAGAAGCGATGATATTACCGTGATGGTAACAAACTGCATATGAGTCTATCGCGGCATCGAGTCCAGACGAGAGTTATGGCGGGGAAATCGAGGAGAAATATGAATATGCTGAGAGGGAGTTTGGTGAATAAAATATATCGTGCATATGCATGCAGCAAGTATCAACAGACTGAAACTGACGTTGGTAAAGGACGAGGTTGTGATGGAAGGTCACTGTTGAAGTCGAGTGAGTCAATGCGAAGCTAACGACGCACCGATTCGCGAACTGCAGTCCTGGCATGGGCTGAGATTGATATAATCTTATGCATCCGAGTATTTTGATCTGAGTGGACCTGCGTAGTTTCTGGCATGGTCTTAGGCCTTCGTTGATAGGCCGTCCATGTATCAATGTATCATAAGCTTCATTCTAGAGGTCGAGATACGTGTATATATGATTAGCGTCTAGACCTATCTGCGGCTGGGACTGAACTCTGAGTAATTGTATAACTATGTGTATATCTGGCTCATAATTTGCGAGCAGGAGACCTTTTATCAGTGTAGGCGCACCTCATGCACGCTACCGGGGTGTCGTTTACTTCTAGCATGTGATGGTCCGCCCCATTGATTTACATCTGTAGAAACAGGATGGATATAATTCGCCTCCGGTACTACATATTTATGACTTTGATGGTACGACCACCTTGGCCGATATTGGCTTACGCTGCATGCAGCGGATGGATTACACCCTTGTCCGCTGGGCTGTCAGCCGCTGAAAAGCGGGCGGGTAACAGTTTGGATAAGGTTGTGAGTCATGCCGGATGAAAATCTTGGTCCGAAGGATGGGACGAAGATAGCATAAACAAGCCGGCGCAAAAGTCACAATCACAATCACAATTCAATCGATGGATCGAGCATAACCACACGGTCTTCAATCCCCACTGATCAGCTTTTCATCAGCGCATCAGCGGATTAGCGTATCAGCGTGATAATATCAGGACGGTGTGAATGGATGTTGTGTGTGTTGTTGGATGTTGGAAGCAAACCCTGCAAGCGAAGGAACAGATGTTCTTATACGAGAGGCGGGGTCAAACTGCCCCACCATCACCGTAGAGACAAATCTGCACGAGGGCGGCAAAGTCGTACCGTCGTTGTCTAGATACATCTGCCACTCAGTGCATTGCTTCTACATCTATGATAGTAGACGGTCGAGCTGTATTGTCAGAGATGCACCGAGTGTAATGGTGATGGAAAAGATCTGACGGTGAGGAGTGAGAATGTTCACGAATCTGCGGTTGCAAATATAAGATGCAGCCAAGCATCCATGCAGCATGCACGTCGCTAGCTCGCTCGAGCTGCACAGCATGTTCGGTCTGCGAGGTGGAGAAGCCGTTCAGCATCTGTACGTTGCTTGGACATGCCGGATTGGATGGCATTCGCTGGGGGCAGCCATATCGCTCACTGCAGGCAGCTGGGGGAGCTCGATCGAGCTGCCAGCTAGCTGTCTCTCTCCTTCACGTCCGGCTGAGGTATATATGTGGATGTCAGATGGTAGCTTCACCGCGGTGGGGATAAGACGTTTGGACATCCTGGCAGATGAAATGTCAGCGATTGAAGACAGACAGACATGTAGACAGTGGGAGATGGATACGTAGATGCTAGTGTGAAGCTTGAGCTTGAGCTCTGAGCTGGAGTCGAGCCCCGCTGCGAGGAAAAAGGAAAGCGGGCAGCTGCTCGCTGAACTAGTGCCACAATGGCATTAAAATTTTGCACCCCAGCCAGCAGCAGGCAAAACCGGCGGCGAGCATGGGAGTCATGTACAAGTAAGTAAAAGCAAGCTTGCTTGTCTGAGATAATCGCTAGGTGGTATTGAGACAGAAGGACAAATAAGATTTTGCTCGTTGTGGGCAGCAAATTTTTTTGGGAGGGGGAAACGCAGTTGGAGCGTTGAATTTAAATAGCGGCGGCCACAGCAACGACTTTTCTCTCCTTCTCCTCTTTTCTCCTCTTCTCTTCTTCTTCTTCTTCTCTCCTTGTCTAAAGCATACCGAACAAAGTCTACCACAACGTTCATCTGCTTGCTCCCCCTTCTTCTTCTATACACATTTTATAACTTCAATCAGCCGCCATGGGGTATGTATTCATCTCTCTCTCGCTCCCTCTGTCTCCTCCCTCCTGCAGTTCTCGTCATTGTGGGATGGCAGCAGCAGCAGCTGCCGTCCGACGGCGATGAGAAGACGCCCCAGATCCCTCCTCCCATCCCCCAGCACGAGGACGATGCTAACAGCTCGTGCAGTAAGGAAAAGACTCATATCAACGTCGTCGTCATCGGCCATGTCGACAGGTAAGCCCCTCCTCTCTAGCCCCTCTCCCCCTCCTCTCGCTCCCTCTCTGGCAGCGTGGCATTCACATGGATGCTGATCATGAGCAGTGGCAAGTCCACCACTACCGGCCACTTGATCTACAAGTGCGGTGGTATCGACAAGCGTACCATTGAGAAGTTCGAGAAGGAAGCCGCCGAGATGGGCAAGGGCTCCTTCAAGTACGCCTGGGTCTTGGACAAGCTCAAGGCTGAGCGTGAGCGTGGTATCACCATTGATATCGCTCTCTGGAAGTTCGAGACTCCCAAGTACTACGTCACCGTCATTGGTAAGTTTATTCATTCTCCTTCGTTCTCCTCGTGCTCTCATCATCGTTGTCGTGCCGACGTGATGGTGATGGTGGGGCTGCTCGCGTCGTCTATTTTTTTTCCTCCTCCACGCAGCAACTTTTTTTTTTGTGCGGGGCCCAGAAAATTTTTTAGCTCAACACATTTGGGCGCCCCACCTAACCTTATCGCGTGCCGATAAGCGAGCCATGAGAGCTTCACTTCATTCGAGTCTTTGAGATGTGCAACATCTGGCTAACGCGTGAGATGCAATGTAGATGCCCCTGGCCATCGTGACTTCATCAAGAACATGATCACGGGTACCTCGCAGGCCGACTGCGCTATCCTGATCATTGCCTCGGGTACTGGTGAATTCGAAGCCGGTATCTCCAAGGATGGCCAGACCCGTGAACACGCTCTCTTGGCCTTCACTCTCGGTGTCAAGCAGCTCATCGTTGCCCTCAACAAGATGGACACCAACAACTGGAGCGAGGACCGGTACAAGGAAATCGTCAAGGAAGTCTCCAACTTCATCAAGAAGGGTATGTCTCATCTCCACTCTATTCATCTTTCAATCTAGAACACCTGCTGATGTGGTTCTGCAGTCGGCTACAACCCCAA
This sequence comes from Orbilia brochopaga, assembly GCA_036872635.1. Classification (NCBI taxonomy): domain Eukaryota; kingdom Fungi; phylum Ascomycota; class Orbiliomycetes; order Orbiliales; family Orbiliaceae; genus Orbilia; species Orbilia brochopaga. The sequence goes on along the minus strand of JAVHNQ010000016.1, from coordinate 247,173 downwards.
GGCCGTCCCCTTCGTCCCCATCTCGGGCTTCCACGGCGACAACATGATCGAAGTCTCCACCAACTGCCCCTGGTACAAGGGTTGGGAGAAGGAGACCAAGGCCGGCAAGTCCTCTGGCAAGACCCTCCTCGAGGCCATCGATGCCATCGAGCCACCTGTCCGTCCCTCCGACAAGCCCCTCCGTCTTCCCCTCCAGGACGTGTACAAGATTGGCGGTATCGGCACTGTCCCCGTCGGCCGTGTCGAGACCGGTGTCATCAAGGCCGGTATGGTCGTCACCTTCGCCCCCGCTGGTGTCACCACTGAAGTGAAGTCCGTCGAGATGCATCACGAGCAGCTCGCCGAGGGTGTCCCCGGAGACAACGTTGGTTTCAACGTCAAGAACGTCTCCGTCAAGGAAATCCGCCGTGGAAACGTCTGCGGTGACTCCAAGAACGATCCTCCCAAGGGTGCCGAGTCCTTCAACGCCCAGGTCATCGTCCTCAACCACCCCGGTCAGGTCGGTGCCGGCTACGCCCCCGTCTTGGATTGCCACACTGCCCACATTGCCTGCAAGTTCTCCGAGCTCCTCGAGAAGATTGACCGTCGTACCGGCAAGTCGATCGAGAACAACCCCAAGTTCGTCAAGTCGGGTGACGCCGCCATCGTCAAGATGATTCCGTCCAAGCCCATGTGCGTCGAGGCCTTCACCGAGTACCCCCCTCTCGGTCGTTTCGCCGTCCGTGACATGCGTCAGACCGTCGCCGTCGGTGTCATCAAGTCGGTCGTCAAGGTAAGCCTTTCATCCCCTCTCCACCACCCTCCCATAACCTGACTAACATTCTCTCCCACAGACCGACAAGGGTGGTGCCGGCAAGGTCACCAAGTCCGCCGTCAAGGCTAGCAAGAAATAAATTCTCAACATGGCCTCAAATTAAAGTACTCATGTTGCCTGAATTTACGTCTTGTTGTTCCTTTTTCTTTTTTTTCATGTTGATAGTTATGGGTTCATGATCACGAAACCTATATACGGACGCCGTTTCCTTTGTTCCACCTTATCTCTATCTCTCTCTCGCGCGCAAGCCGAAAAGTTTTCCATGGGTTTTGTTCACGAATAGACTTACGACTGATGGAATATCTTTCGCCGGCCGACCCTTCCTCCTTCTCCCCCTCTATATATTTTCATGTACACCTCGTAATGAAAATACCCAGACTTGACATGAACACCTGTTCCCGTAGACGTAGATTCATCTTCCGGTGAAACCGTAACTGTAGATTCAGAGAGACATGCGGATCTGCCCCGCAGAGCAAAATTTGAATGTAGTGATAGAAAAGCCGGGAGGAGGAAACAGTGTCTTTTTTCGCCACGTGATGCCATGCTTCAACGCAGCGTGTGGAAGTGGCCTCAAGCGACGACTACAGACAAACGCCTCGACAACCACTATTATTCTTACGACTCTTACGACAGGCGCTGTACCCACGCCACGAATACACGGACGGGCGGACGGGGAGCGGATAGCGTGCTGGTATGCTATAATTCTACCGTGACGAGCTTGCTTTGGTTTCTGGTCAGTAGCACTCTAGTGTCCAGCTACTAACAATGGTGTATCTAGGTACCTGCATTACATCACAACCGCAGTCGACCGATATACCAACGATTCTATGTATATACACACCTACCCTTCCTCTATCGACTGCATGTAGCGAATCGACACCAGCAAGCTTGGGCTCTGAGATTACATAGCTCCACAAACTCACGCTACAATCAATATCCTTACCATGGCCGCGCTGTCACCCGCGCGGACGGTGCTGCTCGCCGTGCAGATATGCTCAAACGCCGATATATCCGCCCTTCGAAAGCTGGTTTGCACACAAGCAGCGGTGCTACAGCCACGGATAGTACTCGATATCCTGCTGCGGTTCCTGCCGGAGAGCGTCCCTGTCGAGACTTATACGCCGTTCGTGAAAGATCTTGTTGCCGGGCGAATCGGCGAGAGTGACGCTGGTGAAGGTAGCGTGGACGTTCGGTTCGTGGAGGGGGTGAGCGAGACGTCGGCTAGGCGGACGCTGGAGGGTATTGGCGTGTCTGAGGCGTGGTATTCTGGTATGTATACACTATTCTACTGTCTACGGTTCTGATGCTAATCCGTACAGGCACATATACGTCTCCATCTATAGACGACAACGATATATTAACACCATGGATCTACGCCCGCGGTCGCGCGATCGACCGCGAGACCGGCGCGATACACCTCGCCGACGCCCTCGTCGCGCAGTTCCTGGAAACCTCGCCGAGCATCTACGCTTGGTACGTTGGCACTGTCGCTGTCCTGCGCTGGCTGGTGTACACCTCGCCTGTCATTTCTACATCCTACAGCACACCCGGCTCCTTCAGCACCCCTTCTTCATCTCTCTACGGTATCCCCGGCGCGTTCGGCAGCTCGTCGTATACTTCAGCTGCCTCTTACAGTCCCGGCGCTAGCGGTATCCTCGCTGATGCCAGCACACCGAACGTCAGCTTCTCCCTCGACGAATTCGAGGCGCTACCACACCGTTCCGCCGCCCGAATGCTGCTTGACGTCGCTGTCGGCGGTGAGAATACGTTACTCGAGGGTCTAGCGGTCCTCAGCGACTATCTTCGCTACCGTGGCGGCGCGGACGGCTGGACGCATCTGTACGCATGGCTGCTGGACCATGCTGTTGACGACTTTGGCACTGTCTGGCGCGTTATCCGCGACTGGGAAGGCGATGACGATATCCGGCTGCCGTATGCGCGGTGTGCGGTTACCGCATGCTATGTCTGTCGCGGCACCGACGAAGAAACAGTGCAACAGCTGCAGGACGTCGCGCATCGTGTCGCGGCACGGCAGGGGGTTGAATTGGCGGATGTGGACAGTGCAGCGGTGGATGCGCTGGTACGACGGTTTCTAGATGCGGGCGGCAGTCTCCGCGATGCGGGCGGGGTTGCCGGCGAGATTGTTGAGCCGACGCCGCCGGCGCTGCGGCTGCTGGGGGATATGGTGCTGTCGGTGCGCATGCTGGCGCTGTTGCCCGTGCGGATGACGGTGCGGGAGGTGGTTAGGATGCGGTTTTCGGGGAGTCGAGAGGACCAGATGGGGTTGTTGAGGCGGGGGCTTGGGCGGCCGAGGAGCGATTCGGGGTATGGCGAGGCGAGGAGGGCGTGTGAGTGGTTGAGGGGGTGTGGAGTGCTCGGGAGGATGAGTGCTGAGGATGTGGAGGGTGAGATATTGCGAGACATGCTGAGGGGTGGGAGTATGTATCCGCTGTCCGAATAGTCGTCTGATGGATTACGGTACTAACGCTGTGTAGAGTTCAATGCTGCGTCTGCGACGTATGTCAAGACGAAGAGCCCGCCGCTGCCGGCTGCGGTCGTGGAGAAGGCTGTCGTCGCTGCCGTTCTCGACTTCTACGACCGCTCGACGAACGGCAACCGCACTCGCGGCGGCATGAAGAATGCCTCCAATGCGTGGGTGTCCTACTTCTCACAAATATCATATTCTCAGCTAACATGCTCATCTACCGCTAGATTGGCGATTCTGTACCCCTCGCTGTCGACCGCGCTGCCACTTCGACGCCTCGCCGCACTCATCTCCGCGACGCACGCGCTGTCAGAATATAGCCTCACACTCACGCCCGGCACGCCCGTCACACCCGTCCAGATCAGACTATACCCCGACCCGCCAGAGCTGATCTCACGCGTCCTGCAAGCCAACACGAAAGCCTACCTACAGCTCGACTCGCTCGTCAAGGTCACCGCGGACCTCGTATATGGCGTTGGCAAGGACGACAGCGGCGATGTCGATGTCGCGGCGCTGAAGAGCCGCGTCACGGGAATGTGCGTGGAGGCCGCGCTTGCCGAAGACGATTTCGAGACGGCGTTCAGCTACGTCGTCAATAAACTCGTGCCGCACCACCAGAAAACACGCAAGGACAATTCAAACGCCAACGGTAGTAGTAGTAAAACCGCGGATACAGCATGGCAGGCGGCGCTGCAGGCCGGCCGCTACCGCTCGCCGGGCATGCTGGACGACGACGGCGGCGGCGTGGACACCCACGTTGCGCTCGAGCGCGTGCAGAAGCGTATGGAACTGCTGTCGCAAGCGCTGGTGATATGTCCGGCCGAAGCGATGGGCGACGTCCTGCGCAGCTGGCGCGGCTGCGAGGAGGAGCTGGAGGAGCTGCTGGCGCGCGAGGCGGCGGAGGAGCGCGTGCATGCTGGAAAACTGCACTGGACGAGCAGTCTGCCGATCCCCGGTGGCGAGATATTGAGTAAAGGCCCAATGAGCCTGCTGGGCGTTGCGTCGACCGCTGGAAATCTAGCGCGGACGTTAGGTTCGTCGGCGTTCCCGCTGCATGGTGGCAGCACGGCGAGGGGTAATGCTACCGTTAGAGATGCGATGGGCGAGGATGTGGGCAGCGATAGAGGGAGTGGAGAGTGGGAGAGGGGTGAGGACGGCGAGCGGGTACGGAAGCGGGATGTGATTAGTGGGATGGTGACGAGCGGGCTGGCGAGCGGGCTTGGGTGGGTGCTTGGTGCGAAGCCGGCGGACGTGAATGCGCGGCGGTGATGACTGTAGATGGTAGGTGCATTTGTGGCGTTACGGTGTCGTTTGGAGCGTCTACGAACTAGTAGTTCGAATGTACAGCCTTACTTTTCAAATTTTACATTTCGTAAGGAACACAGGAGTAATCAGTATATACATGCATTTCGTCTACTGCGGGAAATTCTTAGTATTTAGATACATCATATTCTTCGATGGCATTGTCGTCTGTCGTCGTGTCCCCCTCCTGACAGCCAGATCTAGATGATAAAGGGTATCTAAACAAGTCATATTTAATTGATACAGAACAAAGGGCTTGAGATCTGGGGATCATGATCTTGCTGCCAACCACTTGACTAAGAACGTTGGAAGATAGGGCATCGTGCATCCATCGTCATGATAGGTAGTTCTCTTGAACGGGTATATCTAGTCTTCAAAGCTTATATTTCTTCCTGTCTCCATGAATTTGAATTCGAGGGCCTGTTCATGCGTAGACCGCGCCAAATGAATTGTGGGATCCGCATCCGGCCGTCGAATTCTAAGGCCAATGAATCTAAGGATCTTAGTATATATACTCTTCGGCGACTCATGTAGGCATGCTGTTGTGTGGTAATATTCAGACTCGGCATCTTGAATCGTGGAAAGCACTGTATATACGTATACTCTGTTTATAAGCAACATCGCCAAAACCTTCTCCTCCTGTTTCTATCTTGGTCATAGGTTTGACTAGGGCGAGTAGATGCATGCCTTGATTCTTTCGGCAAAATCTGGGAGGATATTTTCATGTATACGTGTATAGGAGGGATTTCTTTTGTCAATGTCCCATTCGAAAGAGTTGCGGGATGTTAGTTTGGGATCAAGTCAAATCCCGTAGATCTGTCGCTTCAGTGACATGTGCTTCACCCCGGTACTCAGATATTTTGACGATGTGCACGGTCATTTTCTGGGAGACGTCAAGTCCAAGTTCGTTGACTTGATCCAAAAACCTAGGTAGCATGCGTTGACCTCTGGGTAGAAGTAATATACCTTACATTACTGCGGAGATATCTAGATGTGAAGATACAACCATTCTTTCCTCTCTCTCTTCGATTCGCACATTGAATTTCTCGTGAACGAAAGCGTTCGCAAACCAGGGCATGCATGGGATCGAGGTTTGCGTATCGTTCAAGATCGAATCACGAAAGCCATTGTAGTGAGCTAGTTTTGAGCAGTTATCTTGTCACCGGCCTTCTGCTTGCCTGTTTTGCGAAGCTTCCTGGCTGTTGTCATGATTAAAAGGCGAAAGTTGCGCTGTCTGGTCATGGGAAGGTGGCTGATGCCGCCAACCAGCTAGTTTTAATCACATTGACGTAGCTGCTCTTTTCTGGACGTTCCGCTTTAGGATTATCAACGGGTAATATTGCATTGACGATCTATATATATAGGGACTGAAAGCTCTGTTATGAGCACATCGTGCGCCAGTAGACTGTTTGCCATGAATCTTGGAAATATGCATCTGTCTGCACGAATATGGTACTCTGTTGCCATGAGCTGTAGCGAAGGTCGTTCGTGTTGTATTTGTTCTGAGGCTTCATATCGTGTCAGCTGTTCCGAGTGTTCGAAAGTCGTTGACATTTAGCATCAAGGGCACGTTTCTGACGAAAATGATCATGAATATTCCTGGGCCGAATACTCCAACCAAAGTCATGAATCTCCGGCTTTGAGCATTTGTCAACATGTTGCAAAGCCCATGAATTTTTCCAATATACGGTCAGACTGAGTATTACTCAAGCAGTCACTTACTTTGCTGAAATATTTCCATTAGCATTCAGGCGCCCTTGTCCAGAGGAGCATGCACCTCGTGTGACTCAGTTTGTGATGTAGCATGTATATGCCATCTGAGTTCCAGTCGTCGTTTACCGATTTTCATCAAGTTGGGTATCCATAAACCTTCATTGACCCTTCGTGGTTGTGCTTATATAATTATGCATCTTTGCAATCGAGCATCTGCATGGTCGGTGAAAGCGAGTCTGCATCAGGAGGGCGCACTGCGACAGCATGTCGCTTTCTGTGCGGGTCTGTTTTGTTATCGAGACGGTAATCCATATCCGATTGCCGTCGTCTATAGATCTAGACGTCTGGTACACATAGGTACTATTCGGTTGTCGACGCGTCTGGGACCCAGATTCTTCCATAAAGTTGCCGAGAGTCTTGTGGTACGCCGTTGGTACGCAAAGCTGGTAGCACAGCTTGTTATATATAAGCCATATGATATTTCTGCGGCATTTGTCGGTCTCGTATACCAGACCGGACGTCAAGGTACCCATCTTCCTGGTGGTAGGTATATCTGTTATGATCATGATCCGTTCTCGTATAAATTCGGCGTAGCATGTTGGTTTCATCTTGATGCTGTCAGTGCGGTTGCTGGAGGGGCTGTTGCATCATATATGTCTCGATCTCGTTGTAAAGGTATCGGTATTCCAACTTGACGCTCATTTGCGAGGACTTCGTCGTGCTCATATGATTATATGGCTGTTACTTTTGCGCTGGCATGGAATGTCTCTGGTCTGTTAATCGTAGTCGTGTCGAGGCATTAGCAGGTATTGGCTGTGGCTGCATGTTGCGTGACGGCGTTGCGAATTATCGAGAGATTCATGCGTGAAGACTCGCAATTGTATATGTAACGCTACAGGCCGTTAACGTATTCATGTAACATGATAGTGCTTCCAAGATTGGTCGATGAATTGACGACATCGATTTTCGTGGTTGCTAAATTCATGACAGAGCTTTCGACATGAAGAGCAGGTCTCTCCATTGCCTGGTCGTAGGTTCCATGGACCCAGCCAACAGGGCGTCAATTTTCACGGTCTGCGCGTATGTAACTCGCTGGCAGTTGATGGACAGCTGCGCCGATTGCTCCATAGGAAGTATCTGTCTGCAACTGGAAACACCGCGCCTGATCATGATGCCTGTCCCCATGCGAATGGCAAAAATCATGATGAGTATCTGCTTCTGACGAGCCTCCTCCTCCAACGCCTCCTTGAGAACTTTCTCGTGATTCTTCTCACTCCCTCAGTTCCCTGCCATGGTCGTTGGGCTTGGTTTTCTTGAGGGATGACTCCTTGTCAGCCTTACGGGCCGGCACGTTTCGCAGCGGCCAAAGCAATCAGAGCGACGTTCACAGGTGGATTGGGCTGAACAAATTTACCCAGTCTTTCCATTCGGCAGCCCTCCAGAGATAAGAGGTCTGACTAATCGGCCTGATGTTGTCGCCAAATGCTGTTGGGAAGCCACCTTGATTCCTGATCGAAGAATATCGATCACGATAGCAGCGTCTCGCCGGGAACAGCCGCCGGGTGACGTCCATGTTGCTTCTCGACACCATACGTTTTCTCTTGGCTTGTATATACCTAGGTAATCGGTGCACACATCTGGCCAAGGTTCATGGGTGATTTCCAGGCCAATTGACATCGATTCGAGCTCGCGCATGAGGCCTTATTCGATGACCAATTCGGTAGTGCGCTAACTTGAGCGGTATAAAAATATATCATCATATTCGTTGAGCATTGTTTCGAAGTGCATGTCTGTACTTCATCATTGCGTAGGTATATCTGCGGGAGGACCGCATTCCTTACGACCATCACAAAGTTTACATGATGTCTGGGATCGTCAATTCCGAATCTTCGAGCTTCGGTCCATATGCGACAGTGCCGACTGAAATGAGAGATTGCGTATCAGACATAAAGCAGGTGTTGTACCATTTAGTATAGCTCATAGAACTGACGTCTGCCGACATGGAGCATGAGCGCTAGCCCGATGGAATGTGTAGATAGTATCGCATGCGCCGGTATTGCCTGGAGCTGAAGTTGAGCATAATAGTTCGTGGACGAGGCGAGTTTGAGGCGTCTATCATATGTATATTGGGTAGCCTCAGATCGTGCCTTGTGATGACGGGCGTCGGCGTCGCATAGATAAATGCAAGGACTCAATTTTCTGCTGCTGAGGTAGCAGTTTATCGATCAGCAGTCACCGACATCAATTTCTGGCTCGAATATGATGGTCATGAGGGTGGCTCTCCTATCCTTTCCTTAGAGCACTTTATTAGGGTCTTCCATGAGACTACTCTTTCATTCTGGAGAATAAGAACCTTTTGAAATTTGTAGGATCATATGAGAGCGTCATTTGTTTCTGGCCATCATGCGCTAATTGAGACCACTGCTTTCTCGTTGTCCGGCTTCATTAATAGGATTATCATCATTGCTTTCTGGCACCTCGGGCTGCATCTTCAGCGCCTACGATAGTTGGCTTCTGCATCTAGTTGATCTTCGACTGCTGTAGAGTAGAGAAGACGCGTTGGTGTATGTTGTGGCGTAGCGCCGCTAGAATTTCCTATATATACCTAGGTATCTGGTGTGTGCGTTCCTTTGTGATGTGAGCTCGACGGTGCTGTGGTTTTGTAGGCCGTCTGTTTGACGGGCTGTCTTCATAGATGAAGTAGTGACTGGTACTGTCGTGAAAGTCATATGAGGGGGTTGATCAAGTAACTGGTATTCTGGTAATTACCAGTAACAGTGCGAGGTGCTCTGTGGAAGGGCCGGAAAAATCGCTGCCGTGGAGGCATTTATGAGCGGGCGAGCGAAAGGTGTCTGGGATTGCGATTCCTCTTCGTCGAGGGTACCGTATACCCGGGTCTATTCGAGGAACGAAAACATTGCTCTGGGTCTAGATTCCTATTACGGCCTTGATTCTCTGGATTTCCTGTAGACGTATATGAGATTTGCTGGGACCTGGTTGTTATATATATGTGGGACATGGGGTGGGTGATAGTATACTCAGGCGTATCATGTGGAATGTGGCCCCGGAAATTGCTGATGCTTGAAGGATATATGATTGAGAGTCTAGGTAATTGGATCCATGGAGCACGCGTTGTATCGACCACGAGTTGGAGCATGAGTTTAAGAAGGCGGAGCTATCGTGACCATGCCGATTTCTCCTTTCAGCTGGTGTGTATGATGTTGCATATTACTGATGCTTCCCAGATTTCACCCCTGTCATAGGGAGTATCAGAATTATAACCTCATGTTCTCTTGGTTTTGGAACCGTTGATCATGATATCAATAGGTCTGTTTTTAGGTTGAAGACATAATTTTGGCCGTTGTTGCGTGATGTTCTCTGCCCATACGAGTGTCGTATCAAAGCCTTTCCATCCGAACTCATTCGTTTCTTTCAAATTGCTCTTATAACAATCATGTTCCACTAGAGATCGGTTGAGTCATATTTTGAGGAGCGTGCTGGTGTAATGTTCATACGCAAGGATGTGATGCCTGCTAGCCTGGGTTCTGTCACTCATGCTCATCCACCGGTAGCCCTGAAACGGTTGCTCAAGTTTGGTCTGGGATATTTGGTAGACTTCTCGAGTTGGCATGTACGTTGTAATGTCGTCAAAGAGGCTAAATGCATGCTGGCGTTCGAACTTCTATGCCGTATATAAGGTAGCCTCGAAGCTAGGCGCTGAAGGGGCAGGGCAACTATATAAGGTATCTTGTGCATCAGAATGCTTTTAAACATTAGCGTTGTTGGACTTTCTGTGAGTGGATGGCAGATGCCATGCTCATGATATTAGATGCTTATGTTGGCTCCAAGCCTGATCATGAGGGAACGGAAGATCCGTGAAAATTTAAACAGGAAGCAGAGGAAGCCGCGCTGCGGTGTGAGTACTGTCATCTTGTTACCGTCTAGGAACCAAGTTAACACTGACAACAATGATGTCAGATATTCACGACGGGGTTGCAATGTCTTTTAACATACAATGTCCGCGAAAGTTTCGACTGACTGTACGCGTTCCTTCATATGACACCCACAGAAAGAGGTCAAACATACTAAGTAGGCAGTACAACACTGTCGAGGATTTCATGGATGATGTCGAACGCGTGTTCAAGAACGCGATCGAGTATTATTCAGAGGATTCGAGTCATATCGCTCGATTAGGCTCCACGAGGATACAAACTCTAGCGCTACATGCGGAGAATTGTTGACAGTTCTGAGCATAGAATATGTTGTACATATGGTAACATGATCGACTCTGAGCTGACTGACTTTTGAGAGTCTGGGTGACATAGGTATATGATAAATTTGATAGAAAGGAGTAGCTGAGACAATTTGTCCATCCTCTTGTGCCGCAGAGGTTTTGATGTGAGGATCCAGGGCCTAGTAGTCAGCATTTGAGACAGCCTGGTCTCCAGCCTGTTGACAAAATTTTATTGGAGTCCGTAACTTCGGAGTCCTAGTATCAAGCATTCAACATTTTTCATGAGGTCACCCATTGGCGCTCCCTGTCGATATTCGGGCGGGATTGAGGCCGTCACAGCAAGGGATCAGGCGATCTCTCTATATGAAGTGACGTAAAGAATACTCTTAGCTTCGTTTATATATACATTGGGACAAATTCGTGTTTGCTATCTCTTTCGTGGAATGGTCCCTAGGTGATTATTCATCTGATCTTCTGGATCAACGAAACACTCATCAGACTGACCCAAATGCCGCGTCTGGGAGCCCACAGGACCATGCTTGCATGTTTTGGGAGGAAAGATCTTTGAGTGATGCAGCAGCGTGAACATCAGGCTACGCCTTGTCACTGTACTATAGCTGTGTAAAATTCGAGGTAGGGTGCTAGCATAATGAGGTTGGTATCAATATATATAGAGTCGAGCTCATAACATCGCAATGAGCACCATAGTTTCAGTTGCTATACGGGCAGATCTTTATCGTGGCCACATGAAACCGGAATAATAGTAACTTTTCGTATGTCATGTTGCTTCATATAGTTCTTGGTATGATTGTTTTGATGGAGGTCTAGAATTTTCATACACCTAGCCCACACTGCCTCTCTGGTCGTGTTTGCAGTGTCAATCAAGGGGTGTGTATTTGTTGGCTTGGCTGTCGTCCGCACCTCAAGACCGATCTTGCACCGTATAAGAGCTCAATACATGAACTGGCCGGAGAAAAGTTTAAACTGCATGGCTAGTTGGGAAGCTAGAAGGCGAAACATAAGCCCTACTTCGGAATTATTTCCTTGCTATATATAGATGTGTTCTGAAATTCCATGCGTATTTCGCTAGGACAGGTCTTATTCTTTCGCCGGCGTACACCACAATTAGAATACTGATATATGGAAGATGCTATATCTGGTAGTGCATATACTGATGGGAGAGAGCCATTGCAGCGATCATGTGTAGGACCAGTCAACCTACGGAGAAATGGAAAACTTTGTGCAGATCGGGTCCCGGATTTTGGGATTTCATGCTGGTGGTTTCGCATGCGCGAGGAAGTGATCGAAGTCATAGGTTTGGAAATGTTGCGGGCCTGCTGGCTATTCAGATATACAATAAGCGTATCTTCATGCATCGAGGTTCGAACAAAGCCATGTGGATATACTCGCTCAATTTTTCAGTTGGGTGTACGAAATCGTCTTCAGCGTTGCCCGTGCGAGTGCATACATTGGGTTGTTGCTAAAGTATAGAGCCTAACAAGGAGACATGCTGTCGCGTCGGATCGGATCGATTGTGATTTCGGCAATAGTCGTGCGTTCCTGAGTCATGAATTGTGGATTGTGCTGCCAAGACAGTGATGAAATGAATTGGCATCAGGCCGCGGAAGCTTCGTTGTTGACGGCGTAGTGTGCATGTGGAATGCATGGATCAAACCCAGATACCCATTTGAAGTTTCTCTTGGTACCAAGAATATGCATGTTCTAGTACCATGACGACCCCCGTATTCAAACTCGATATATAGTTTGATGGAAAAGCACTTGGTTAGGCCGCGGAAATTTTTGGCCAGAAGAGTTCGCACTGTTGTTCAGGAAGGCTAATGAAGTGATAGTCTTGTTGCGTACTCTGGTATATACTAGGATCTCCCTCGTGAGACTGGATAGTTCCCGATAAATCGGGTAACAGGCATATCTTGCTGCCTTTTGGTTCTTGACATCTCTGATTTTCCTGTCGGCTTAGAGCCATACGATATCCATTTCCCGCTACGTCTGCTGAAAGCATGTGCTCTCATAGCAAATTTCTTAGCTTACTTGCAATCGAGCATGCATCTTTAGCGTCTGCGATGTGTAGAAGCGCAGATAATGAAGATGTTAGAAGATTGTGGTCATGCTCGAAGTTGCCTCCGTAATCGTACGACTTGGGTGAAGACGCACGTGAGGATCTGCATGACAAGATAAAAGGCGGGTGTGCAATTTGCCCAGGGATCCTCGAATATTCCATGGAATCGAGGTGTTGGTATATCGTGGAATGCTCATAATTTGGCCATGGTCGTCGTTGCATGTTTGAGCTCGAACTCATTATAGGAGTTCGTAGCCTTTCTGCATGGGATATAAAAATAGTAGTGATAGTGCTAAATAGCCGCGAGGTCGAAGTTGATGAATTTATGGATAATGAATAACTGGTGGGATCAAGGCTGTTGTATAGACGGGCGCTGACGGTATGCTGACAACTTAGCTTAGCCAGGAATTATCACAGTGGTGCAGGATGGCCTGTTGATAGGCTGGGGCAATGCATAGTTATTGAGCTGATAAGATTCTGATTAAAGCGTAGCATGAGCGCCTGTAAACCGGGTTGTGATAGCAGCCATCTGATTATGTGTTCTGCTGGCGCCAATCATCGCCATCGGCCCAGTCGACAGTACTGCAGTCGCTAGTCGTCTGCAAAAAAGATTGCCAAAATTACGGGATCGCCATATTTGTGGAGCACAACGGTTCCAACTGGCACCTGAGGCTATCTTGTCGTGGATAGTAGAAGACAAGAGAATGATATATATTCAAATGGACCACGTAGATAATGCGTAGGTGTGCATTTGGAGCGGGTGTCGTTCGCGTTATATAGAGTTACATAGACTTGTCTGGTAGTGGGGAGCATGAGAGACTTCGTCTTTCTGTAGAATCCATGTGACCATTCTGAAGCAGTTGGAGCGCAGTAATGATCTATAAGGCAAGAGAGGCAAAGCCCTAGCTGTCGGGTTATCATTTGAGTGGGAGCTGGGAAAGCTGTATCGCGATGCCATGTTGGTGGTTCCTCCAGATTATGTTATCGAGGTGGAACGTGTGTATGAGGTTGGCTATATTGCTTCTGGTACCGCATCATATGGCTTCGAGTAGACGTGTCCGGACTTCATCTTTTATGGACAGTCACTTTCTGGCTGTCGTGGCAATATGATTAACAATCACCGTATCGACTGATGATGGTTTGTAATTTGTTCATGTGCCTTCTTCGTAGTAAAGTCCCCCTTTGATCTTGTAGGATCATAATACCACCGTGATGGTTCAACTGCCAATTTTGAGTAGATCGAAACTGGTGACATCAATTCGGTGGTGCGACCTTTCTCAACGACAGGTATGCCATGAATGTGGCGTGAGGTGTGTTTATCGATGCGTATATAAGAGATTTTAGAGTCATTCTTGTTTCATGCTTCGACGGGATATCATTGGTATTTCGAAGACTGATTTCCGTCCTGGTATCCGTAGAACAGAGTGATATATATGTCATGAAGTGATGATAAGGGTATCCAAGCCATTGGAACAGGATCTACCGTTGTTTTCGAACGTGTTCGCTCATGCGATCGTGACATTGCTTGTGTTTGCTCGTTGGTTTTGGAGAGGACAATCTGGTAGGCTTGGTCAGTGAAATCGATCCGCATTTGACTGGTGGATACTGCATCGAGCGAACGGTCAAGATCGCGCATATATAGATGTCGGTTCGATTCGGGGTAGAAAAATAATCTGATTATCTCGATAGATGGAGGCATTTTCTCAAGAAGTGGTATTGTGGTGAGATAGATGTATATATAGATCTGGTTAGAGAGTTCAGAAGACGAGCATGTTTCTAGGCTGGGATGATTCCCAGTGTATAATATGTAGTGTGATGAAATGAAGAGAGAGAAGATATGTGGATGTCAGGCGGGGGGAGTGGCCTTTTATAGTTGCGCCTAGCTTGGCGGGTAACAGTTCCTTCAACATCTACAGACATCCATCCACTACACTATGGCACATTCTAGAAAGCGCCCAAACCACACCAAGTATCTCGGCTTCAGGCATGACGAACCCTCCGCTGCCGGCCCTGGGATCGGACCTTCTCTCGCAAGCTCGACTTGCTGCCGCCCGCCCATCGCGTCCATCGCTCCAAACTTCCTCGCCGTCCATCGACGCCGCGATTGGCGGAGTGCAGTATGGTCGCATTACGTCGCTGCAGTGTGACATCGGTGGCCATGGGACTTTGGTAGCTACCCAATACCCTGCAGACATATCCTATTCAAAGCTCAAGGTGCAGGGCCAAAAAGAATTTAAACTGATGAGAGAAATCACTAGCTGGCATACTACATCGTAGCGTCATATCTGCTCTCCATCGTCGACGACACCTCTCAGGTCGCATACGTCGACACGACGGGCGCCTTTTCCGCTGTCAACCTCCTGCAAGTGTTGATGCGCAGATTGCAACAGGATGCAACACACGCGCAGGAAGCTGGAGCGACGAGCGTGCGGGATACGGCTGCACAGCTGCTGGATCGCGTGCAGTATATGCGTGCATTCGATTTTGACGGCGTCGTCGAAACGGTCGAGGAGGTGACTATGGGGATTCAAACGGAGACGGACGCCGATGCGGAGCCGAATATCGCCCAAGAAGAGAGGATTATAGTTGAAGAAGAAGAGGTAGACACGGCGGGTATCTCGAAGGCGGAGGATGCGGATGCGTCCTCTGCAAGTGAGGTGCAGAGTCTGGTAGTTCCAGACTCGCTAGCAGACTCCGATGAGGAGATATTCTGGCCGCTCCCACCACTCCTGAAAGACGACGCGGGAATCCGAAGGAAGAGACGGAAAGAAGAGGGCAAGTCTGAGGTCGAAGAAGAAAAGAATACACAGTCGCATCCGCCATCAGAAACGAATACCGTTGCTCCTCCAATTATTGTGAAGTGTGATCAAGCAAAAACTGTTGGCCTGTTAATTGTCGATAACATCTCACGACCAGTCGAGGGGCTACTGGACACAAACGAGGTGGCAGCACATGCAGCCCTCACGCAGCTGTCACGAAAGCTGAGATCTCTAGCACGGGACAGGGGTATGACAATTCTGGTAGGCTTACACCGTGGTCTAGTGTTTATTAGCAGATTCTAACGCGCTCAGCTTCTTTCGAGCCCG
Organism: Orbilia brochopaga; assembly: GCA_036872635.1. Lineage (NCBI taxonomy): Eukaryota > Fungi > Ascomycota > Orbiliomycetes > Orbiliales > Orbiliaceae > Orbilia > Orbilia brochopaga. The sequence goes on along the minus strand of JAVHNQ010000016.1, from coordinate 231,462 downwards.
GCTTTCCAGCAGGGCAAGTATAAAGACCGGAGGGATATCTATGCACGAAACGTCAGCATTTTCGCTGGCATTGAAGTGACAGATGGACTAGTCCAGACTCTCAACAATAACATCGACATGAGCGTGATGATATCAAAGTATCCTCAGCCTAGAAATCATAAAAGGCGAAGCGGTGGGCGGGAAGCGTTCGTGGTCGAAGTTCTCAGCCAGCGGTATGACGATGGCGAGGGGCAATGGGGGGCGTTTACGGTCAAGGTTCGTACCTTTATTAGCAGGAATTTCATTTCATACGCTAATACTTCGAAGGATGGGACCGAGCTTGTTGATTTCTGGCCTGTGGCGGAAGAATCGAAATAACTACATGGCATTCTTTGAAGGAGAGATTAGGAGCTGGTCTGATTCAACAACCGGTGAAAATTAGACATTATGAAATGTGGCTTGTACGTTTTATACGGGGCAGTTTGTCGAAAGTCTGTGACAGTAATCCAGTCGCAAGTCGCCCCAGAATTGAAGACGCATATGATGACCTAGGATCAAAGGCCGCAAACTTCGCACTTCACTCCCCGTTGATTCCTATCTTTGCCGTCTGCCAACTTCTCTCCGTCGTTAAACGCATCCGAACCAATCATTTCTCGCAGCCATGGTGCCAGAAAATACGGAGCACCCGCCCAACGGCCCTCCCGCAGCCGATAGGCCCCTGTTTCCTTGTTCTTACCAAGGAGTAAGCTACGTATCGCGGTCAAATCGGATGGGTGCGTTGGCCGATCGCCGAGGTCCTTCATCGAGATTCTGAAAGGCGTGTCATCAATGAACGGTGCTAAGTACTCAAGAAACTCTCTCCTAATGTGGGAGGGAATAGCCTCAGAAGGAAGAACCTCAAAGGAAACTTCATCAGCCGGTATGTTTTCTGTTGTTAGGGGCACAAGGTCCTCCTGTTCAGGGTTGTCTTCCTCTTGCTCCGCCTCCTCCTGTTCTTGCAGCTCTTCGCCTTCTCCGTCTCCTCCCCTGGTTCTGTTTTTTCTGTTACCACTACGCCAAACAGATATTCTGGTAAAGTTCGTCATTCGAGCATCATTCCATAGATAATGAAACACGAGCTCTTTGAAGCCAGGTTGGAGTTGCCACGCAACTAATCGTTGTACTCGCTCCCAGAATTCTGATCTCATACAACAACGAGGAGTCATTGCAGGAGCATTGGCGTCTTGGTCAACGCCCGGAAACGTGAATCTGGAATCCTGATAGGGAAACGGTATCGAGAGTTTTCGCAACTTCTCAAATCGACGGAAAGATCCATAGTGAGCCTGTAGTGTTTATCCGTTGAAGCAATTCGCTTCGTTAGTATAGTCTCGGAGCATCTGCTGCGGGGTGCAAATACCCAAGAAAACCTACCGTACTCTGCGGAAGCCCCGTGTCGATATGAAGCTCTTCAAGCTCTGGGAATAGGACCGTAAATTGATCCACATAATCTGACGATTGACCACACTTCTTTTCTTCAAGGTACAGAGTCTTGAGATGCGACGTCCCCAGCAGAGAAAAATCCAGTCGTTCCCATCGAAAACGGAGGCTGTCGTCGCTTGTGTTCTTCCAGTCAACCACTACTTTGAGGTGCTGCAACAAGCGTTCGTCGTCATTCCCCGTCATATCGACTCCTAGCTCGAGGAAACACTGTGTGATGTTTCTGCCATCGACCGCTCCAATTTGAAGTTCGAGCGATTCAAGCGGTTTCCGCTGTCTGTCGTTCTGGGATGCACGCTGCTTACGGAGAGCCAACACCGCATCTTGCATATCCTCGGCTGCGGTAATCGCGTCGGTCTGCTCCGCGTCGTCGATCGTGATACGAAGCGCAAAGCTGCTGAAACGATCGTTGGCCGTTTCGAGCGCTCGACGGAACATAAGGACGAGGCCGGGCAGGGAGCAGGCGCCTTCGCCGTGCGTGCATAACCTCAACCCAAGCTTCATTTCCTCCGGCCGTGAAGATATAAATTCGGCGAGAGGGGTATAGTATGCGCTCTGATAACATCCTTCAAGGCTCCTCATAACATCCTTTGTGACGTCTATCGAGACGGTACTGTTCCAATTGAAACCCAGTAATTAGAATAACATGCATTATATTAATTGGCCTTCCCCTCATGGCAGGCGAGATGTCACGGCTAGGGTAGCAGTACTTGATATTGATAGCACAGTCACTTACTCAATCAAGTCATAGGCCTTGGATTCCTTGAGCAATTTTATCATGCCAGAAGTGACAACCTGCGGCAAGCTGAGCGGAATCTGACCCCTTGCAGCCAGCACGCGAACAGACGCGATGTAGGATTCACGCGACGTCTGCGCGAACGCGAATAGCTCGCGTGGGCCGCAGTGACGGAGTGTCTCTTCGACGAGTTCCGGCGGTAAAGGTATCGTATTACCCCACATTTTCAAAATCTTATAATCAACCCGTCGGTATAGTATAGCTGGTTAGCTGGGTATATGGTCGATGGTCTACTTATATACCTAGTGCGCGTACCGTGGTGTTGGAAGCGAGCGATGTTGTTGACAGGTGAACTAGGACATATCAGGTTAGCATCCTCAGGGCCAGAATCCCACAACGGAAATGGTGAATTTTGTGTTGTTATTGCACGCACTACTGATATCTGGCCTGCCCAGCACTTCATAGCAAATACTAAAGACACAGCTACTATCTTTGTAAGTACCATGGATACTACATCCAGCTGGCCACAAGATGAAGCTGGAAACTAGCCTCCTTTGAAATGGGATTCTCGCGTTCATGAAAAAGATTGCTCAAGGTTTTCTAGAATCAGAATGCGAAAGATATAATATGTATTCGTATGGTGGAGGTCCAGTATACCCTGATTACAAGTCTCAGCCATTGGTGGACTGCATTGAAAAGGCATATAGATAGCTAACTGACATGCAGGACGAGTCGTGTATCACCATAAATCCCTCCCTTATCTGAGAACCATACCGTTGGTTCGTAGAACTGTTGAGAGTAGCTCGGGTTGGGCTGGCGGTACATGACAAGATGAATATAACATATCGGTAGATTCCAGTCCATAAGTGTGTCGTCCATTCCGCTAGAAACAATTAAGAATATAGAGGCCGTCGCCGTCGCTCGCAGCCCAGACCCGCTCGGAATCCTGGAGTCTGGTCCCAAAATCTTTCTTCGAGTCGTTGAGGAGAATATCGGGGTTTGCTTGTTGTTGGAGGCGGTGAGCGATGGGCGAGATCCAGTCCGCTGTAACGGTTCTAAACGTCATGTCCCAAGGGCAGAGCGCCAAATCTGACATCACGCCCCAAGTCCTGGGCATGGAGGGTAACAGTAGCAGTCACAGAGAGACGATGCTCCGGAACTTTCAGTGACATAGCAAAACCGAAGCATAGTACCCTGTCTATCTCCTGATTTCGAATTGGGTCCTACCATCGCCGTCGTGGCCGAATAAAACTAGACTCTGTTCAGAATTGGCGCTATGCTCGAGCCCCATATCTACCTGAATTTCCGCCAGCTTCGGCCAGACGAGGTGAGCTTCTGGGTAACTCCACCCCGACGCCGGCAAATGTGATGACAAGCCTCTATCCTCAAAGTGCAGCCGCTGCAGTGTCGCTGAGATGGTAAAGTTGAACGTGAAGGTGTACACAGACACGCGATCCAGAGCATAGCCTCTTCCTTGAGCGTCTGATTTATTAGACGAGGCATTGCTGTATGGCTTCCACCGGACTGCCATGGAAAGCGACTCAAGGGGAACTTCGACGCTCGGCCCCTTTGCGATAACACTGCTCGCCATTCCGACCAGACTTTTGAAGACATCGTCGGCGTTCACCGCAAGGGCGGAGATGGCTAGGGATGTAACGGGCGCGCAGGTCCGCCCACCCTTGAAGAGTCCCAGGCTCCGCACATCGTGGGCTCTTTCTCTGGCGTAAGCGTGGAGGGTAGTCTCGTCGCATTCGGCAACGGAGACGTCGATGGCGAGGCTGTCGATGGCGTCTGGGGCGATCCAGAAGGCGTGTGTTATGATATCGACAAGGAGGAAGACGTTGCAGTCTTTCTCGCCGTGGGTGTAGATGTGCAAACTGGTCGTCTTGCCGCGCCTTGACCGGGAGAGGAGTAAGTCGTAGAGAGGGTCGAGGCGGGTGCGGTCGAACTCGGCATCTACCTGCGCATCATTTGGATTGAGTGCATCCAGCCAGATGTCCTCCGAGACATCTATCGCGACAGCGCTGTATTTCGTGTTGCCATTAGTCAACTGCTAAGATACGGAGGCACAAGAAGAAGAGAGGGTCTCTGGCCTACCTGATATGGTCGTACAGCCCGTCAGTTTTACGCTCATCCAGCCATCCAGATGTGACGGCATGCGGCAACGTCAACGGGTGGCGATGGTTGATGATTTGCTCCCGCAGACAAAACTCATATGAATCGCGAGACGTCTGCGCGAGTGCCCGAAGCTCCGGAGCATCGCAGTGGGCCACCACCTCGAAGACGAGCTCTGGCGGTAGGAAGATAGAGTTTGCCCACGTCATGGTGTAATATTCCGAGTATTCGTGATCAACTAATCAGGTAACGAAGGTTCAGAGCTAGAAAGTATTCGAGGAGCCTAGGCGCCTTTTTGATGCTTGTGCAGAAGATCTCGCGAAAGTCGTATAACAGTCGATGGTAGAGTGGAAGGTGTAAAAGGTGTAAAGGAGGAGGCAGGTGCGTAAATTGAATATAAAAATACAGCTCCGTGGGAGGACAGTGTGGCCGCCTCCTAGGGAACGCTACAAGGCGCTGTTTAGGGCTGGTTCGCGCAAAATACGTGTATACGATCATGTTGGGGTTGGTGTCACTGCACTGAATTGAGGGCATTGAACGATCACTGTGTATCATATATAAGATCATATCCCGCGCGTTGTAAATACACAAACTCGCTATTATACACTCCTCGTCTTATCTGTACTCATCATTCCTCCATCTTTGGTCACAAGAAATCCTTAATCTGCGCGCTGGGAACAATGTACGGGTCCGGTCCCTCCTTCCGCACATCGGTCTTCTGCTCAAATGCAAATGCAAAATTGATCAACTTCTGCTCGTCGAACCGGCGGCCGAGAAACGCGAGCCCGAATGGCTGATTCGGCGCATTGCTAATCAGCCCGCGCGAGTTGGGCGCCGAAGGCCTCGTCGTCTCCGGATAGAAACCCATGGGTACTGTTACGATAGGGTATCCTGCGATGGCTGCAATGCCCGCAGCGAAGTCCGTCGGCATGATGAGTGCGTCAAGACCCCCTTCGCCGCCTGCACTTTCCAACGCGCCGAGGATGCCGCCAATGCCGCCGAGGTAGACGTCGGCCTGGTACGCATTCCAGGCGTAGGCGCATGAATTGTCTTCACAGGGCTGGTTATTGGCGGAGATCCAGGTGTTTACGTTGCGGTCAGGGTAGTCCTCGCGCGGGTCGGCCATGGTGAAGTCGATAAGGTCCTTGAGAGAGTGCAGGTTGTTAGGGTTGTATGTCAGCTGATCAAAGTATTGCTTGACGTTGGTTTTGAAGTCCAATCCGAGGACGATGGAGGAGTTCCCGGAGCGGCGGTATTCGTCGTAGGCGGGGAAGTTGGCATTATCGTAGACTGTTGCACCGAGTTTCTTGATGACCTCGACGGCATTGTTAAACGCTGCCAGGACAGGGGCATTGGTGGAGGACGAGGTGATGGCGATGCGAGGGATGCCGATTTTGGCGCCTTGGAAGGAGGACCGCTTGAGATTGCGCCAGTAGTCTGGGATCTCAAAGGGGATCTCAGAGGTGTAGTTATCGTAGGGGTCCTTACCCGCTATAGCGGTGAGGATATATGCGGCGTCTTTGACGGTGCGCGCCATGGGTCCCACAGTATCCTGGTGCTCGCTGATTGGGATGACGAGGTAACGGGAAGTCAAGCCGACGGTGGGTTTGATGCCTACCAGGTTGTTGCGCTGGGATGGGCTGACGATTGAGCCAGATGTCTCAGAGCCGAGTGCGGCGAGAGAGAGGCCGATGCTGGCGCCGACACCACTGCCACTGCTACTACCGCTAGGGTCTAGGTTTGGGTAGTATGCATTCGTGATCTGGCCGTGGCGGGAGCTCCAGCCGGACGAGCCATTCGAGGAGCGGTAATTAGCCCATTGGGACAGACCGACCTTTCCAAGGATAATTGCGCCGGCAGCTCTGAGTTTCGCAGCCATGGTGCTGTCCCTGGGCACTTTGGCACCAAGCAGGGCGTACGAGCCGGCGGTATTATTCATCTTGTCATCAGTGGCGATATTATCCTTAATCAAGATTGGCACGCCGTGGAGAGGTCCTCGAATCTTGCCCTTTGCGCGCTCTGCGTCGAGCGATGCAGCGATATCAAGGGCATCAGGATTGAGTTCGAGAACAGCGTGCAGAGTCGAGTTGACCTCATTGATGCGGGCAATGTACGCCTTGGTCAGCTGGACGGACGTGAAGCAGCCGTCGTAGAGGTAAGTGGTGATATGATCAATCGTGATATCAATCAGATCCGGTATCTCATTGATTGAGATTTTGCCTACAGTATTGCGATATTAGCATATTAGGTATACATATTGAGATAAAAATCAGCTGTCTAAGCTTACACTTATGAGTGGCAGCTCGAGCTTGATGAGCGGCATCCGTCGGGGCTGCATTGACACCGAGAAGTGCCTGCAGGGCGAGCACTGCAGGACCGAACGAGGCTGAAAAGATCATCTTTCGACCGCTGGTTGCTGTTTATACTGATAACTGGCTTGTAGAGCGACTGCATCGTGGCAGTTGAAGTTGAATGAAGCACCTTTTATAATATCTTGACTGCTCATATTCCTGGTCTCACAAGCCAAAATCTCCGGCGGGAGAATCTTCCCAGGATCGCAAATCCCAGAGCTCAGCATGGCAACTGGCCTGTCAAGGCTCATGGTGGAAGGTCCTCGAGACGAAAGAAGCGCTGAGGATTCACAACCTCCGAGGGTAACATCCGCGCCTCCAGCAGAACGTCTGCTAGCTAACGCCACTATCAGCGACGACAGGCATTACCCGGTGGATACAATGCATAATACACGATCATATACCAGCAACCTTTGCTGGCATAAATTGAGTTCCGTCGCGACTCCGAAAGTCTGGGACCGACGTTCGTTCTTGTATCGAAACCCGGAATTGCGTTCAGCGGCTGCACGTCCGCTACATTGGCGGGGCATACATCCGCCTTTGCGGCAGAAGCTTCAGTTGACCCCCATGCTGCTGACGCTGAATGCTCAGCTTCTATGTCTGTCGTTCCCCTGCATCCCACGGCGCAGACAGAAGCTTCGCATTGCCCAGCCGGCTCGCCAGCTTCCGATTTCTGCAGCAAGCGAGCGCAACCATCTGTTTTCGGAAACAGCAACTGATAAGGAAACGTCGTCGGCGGGGCGGTGAAATCCTCGGTTTTTCGAATGCGCAGTCCGAATTCAACTCCGTCTCGGTGAAATGCGCGGTGTAGGCATGCTGAATAATCCAGTCAGTCAGCCTCGTCCTCCTCTCTTGCGCGTGGGCGTTGCATGGAGCGGAAAGTAACGTGGGATGTCAGCCGTAGTACATGTATGCTTAAGTTCGACCGCTGTGGGTCCACTTCTGATAAGGCTACTGCAGGCGTGTCGCGGACGAACAAACGATATAAGACGCGTCTCTTACCTGTTGCTCGTACGTAAGGTTATTTGCCAATTGACTGGCGCTCAATCGAGTCGTGATGGCAATGTGTGATCGAAATTCAAATCCTCGCCAAGGCCAGCCAGGAAGCTTGAACTGTTGCGCCGCGACGCCTGCATGTTACAACATCGGGTGGAGAGTAAACGGTCGAGTAGACAATGCAATTTGCCCGCGATAGCGGGGGTCAGCGTCTTATCCGGGTGAACTCCGAGTGAACGCTAGCTTGAGTGTCGGGAAGTTGTTTAGTATTTCTTCGCGATAAAGCTAGCGCGTGGTATTTTATCCTCCAGCAACGCATTCTAAGGCAGCTTACAGTTCCCACGTTTATCGTCTTCCAGGTTTTGGGTGTTCCCTGCATGCAGGTCCCGCTTTGCATCTTAATGCATTCTATATTGGTCGCCGACGCAATGGAACTAATTTTGAGGTTAACTGGGTTTGTATGCTGTGTTACCCACGTTGCGCAGACTAACCAATTGACGTCTGTTGGGATATATTAGGGTAGCCTGCTATGGAATTATGGTTACGACCACTTCTATAAAATGCGATGGAGATTGCGCTGCAAAAGTCGCTCCACGACACCGTTCTTATCACGGGTAAGTCGGATGAATAGAGACCATATATTTGTGATGTCCCCAGTGTACACGTATCGGTCGAGCTCGGAGTGGCTCAGATTGATATATAATCATACAACGCTAGACATCTTGGCGCTGCAAAATTGTGAAATGACAATTCGCTCAACGTTCAGCTTCTAGATATCTAGTATCCATCGAACGGCGAATGTATCTCTCCGGCTAGTCCGATCAGTTTAATCAACTAGTCTCTGAATATATTTCCACCAATCAACTACATCTATCGACCATACATTCGAATACTTGACAGCCAGTTGGTCTAAGAGACAGCTAATTCGTCCAGGATCGCTTGGAGTCTCTCCAGATCCGTCTGCGACTGGACTTCTTCATTCCCCAGCAGTTGCGCCAATTCATCCTCGGCCGACAAATACGGATCATTGACCAAATACTGGAACTCATTTTCCACCTCTTCATCAGTCAGTGGATAATCAATCAAACCAGCGGGTTCCTGCTCTACTTCCCGCAGGAGATCCCAGATCGGGTCATCGTCGGAAGGAGCTTGGTAGTCCTGGATGCCCTTTAGCAGTTTGTCGAGCTCTGGATCGCTCTCGAGCTCGGAATCTAGGCCAAGCCCGGACGCGGACGTACTGAGGTCCCCGAGGCCAACGATGGGGGGTGCGTTGACCAGATCGTCGGGATCGAGGTAGCCTTGACTGGAGACGTAGAGGTCGACGTCTAGGCAGTTGGCGGCTTCATAGCGCTGTTGTCTGTTCGCATCATAGCGGCGGAGAACGCGGCCGGAGGGAGTGTCGCAAGCTATCATTACACTTTCTGTTAGTACATAAGTCGCGTATTGTGCTATATATTAGGTAAGTCGGAGTGTTGAGGGGATTATATTGATACGTACAGACAAGACCTGGGAAGTTGAGTATGCTGGGATTGGTGTCATCCTCCGCCTTGATCGGTTGGAGAATGTCGCCAACCGCCAGATCGTCTTCAGTCGTTACAATATACCGGCCGTTGCGCTCAACCCGGAATCTACAGCACCCCTTAGTAAACTCCATGATATCAAGAGCAAGTCGGACTCTACTCACGGCTGCCGCCAATTGTATCCGAGCTCGGAATCCTGCCCCGTCCGAAACATCACCGGCTTCCACGGATCGTCGTTGTAGAATAAACTGCCACCCCAAACCGCCACATTCCTGGGCTCTTCATATCCGCCATCCGTGTAAGGACTAAACGGCGGGCCGAATAGCTGAACTACTGATGCCAGATTATCCGAATCGTAGATGCGAGGGCGCCAGCCGGGCATAGAGTCTGCCTCATCGCAGATATCCTGCAGGAGAACAATTCTGTTTGCGGCGAGAGGACGGCATACTGTAGCAGAAATTCAGTCTAATATTAGCAAACGCGAAAATTGATGTCGGCAGCGTTGTAAATTTTGGTGCGTGGATGTAGACTAGGTGCATGTATACGCATACATGGATACTTACCGTTCAGGTCGTATATGGTACCCGTTTCGGTATCATAGTGCCGCGCCTTCACGATGATGGCGTGCGTGGAACCAACCAGCGCCGCCGACAGAAGGAGCAGCTGTGATCCGATAGTCGATTGCTGCCGCATCTTTTTCTCGATGGTTTATAATCGTTTGGCTATATATAATAATAAGATCTTGCACAGCAAGTGAACAAGACGACGGCATGGCGCCTAATTGTCAATTGCATGGCGTGAAATACGGTACCGGTCACGCACCGATATTGAGTTCCAAATGCCACAAGCGTCTTCGCAAGCAGCACGCTCGAAGCGCGCCTTTGAGGCATTTTGGATAACAGAAATTGAATGCATCTAGACAACACAATCAGCCAAAAACTACAACATACTGCACGCAAAGAATTCGAAGTGACTTGGACGTTCCATTTTATCTACATCCAGCTGGATCAATATTGCGGTTTAGACGCCGATATCGCCGATACGACCGCACAAATTTCTTCAGCCAATGCTTATCAGCGGCCCGTAGTCGCGTATATTAATAACCAGTCATCTGCGTCGGACTCCGCGGACGCGGACGGCGCGTCGGGATTATATTGGATCCGACATCTCGCCAATGGACGCCTGAATAGCGCAGCGGTCGCCATGAACACACGTTGTCTCGCTCGCTTGCATCAATAATAGCTTAATGTGCAAGTACCAGTCGCCTGGTAAGCTCACCCTGCTGTTTGGCCAATGTTGAGTCCACGCAAGCGCACCCGTCGCCATAACGTTACACGGTACCACGCCGAAAAACAACGACTCCGATTACGTATACACATTAAATGCAGCAATAGCCGTTGAAACTATAGGCCATTCTTTGGAATTATGTTCACCATCTGCGCGAACAATGCGTCCCGGAGCCGTCTGAACGCCCAGTGGCAGTTGGCTGGGCGGTCTCGGCAGTTGTGTTGAGTGCTTGGCGGGCTGAGTGTTTCCAAATTTATCATGCGTTAGTCAGCTTGTGACGCGGACCGTCCACCACACGGCAGTAGCAATATGCAAGCTGGAGATGATAACTGTTTCAAGGCAGTTTGGCGAAAATTGCTCCAGCACTCCTAAGAACGTTGCTGCATGTCGTCGAATATGGGCTTGGCTGGGACGTAATACTCGGCAGTGCTTGGGCTCGGATATATTGGATTTCGTTAGGGAAAGCGTGGTTTTCTTATCTGGTGTAGAAGTTTCAGTCGGCCATAATCATGCGACTCGGGTATACTTGCAATGTAGATATCGTTTCTGCGGCTCCGGGCCACGTCTGCGGCCGATACATGGATCAGAGCTCGTGCGCGGGCTGGGCTGAACATACGTGGACTCCAACCGGCGATATTAACCTTAGATTGCTATATGCTGGCTGTGTAAACACCTTGTGCGCGAGCTTGGGCCCTGCACCGAGGGCATCAGAGAACTCAAAATCCGTCTGTCAATGGTGAATTAACGTCAAGCAATCTGATCGTTTCGCCTTGCGGTTGGCGCCCACTAGGATATCCTGGCAGCGGGCTTGTGCAAAGCTTAGCAAGCTGGCAATTTATCGATAGCAGATGTACACCAACCATATCCTCGCGACGATATACCTGATACAACTGATATATCATATTTATGACTGGTCGACCTATATATATTTGAACAGTCGCACAAGATAAGTATATAATTCTGCTGACTCCCCGACATCTCGTACGGTATCTCTCATGGACTCTGTTTTGAAATTCAGTCATTCTAAGCATCGTCGGCTTCGTTTTTTCTCACGGTGGTGCTTCAGTTTTGCTGGCGTTGCGGCGTACCGTCGTTACCATCGGGCCTAGGACGCGTAATCTTCATCATATGCATTACTCTCCATAACGATATACCATTTTCTTCGAAATCTTGCTATTTTTCCATAAATTATCCTTAGAATAGAGATCTCTCAAACGCTATATACCTAGGCCTAGGATAACGATATCCGCCTGATTGATATTTTCTATTTGATTTCATATTGTTCGTTTGTCATAGGCCAGAGAATTTCGGCCTTGAGTCACAATGGGGTTCAACTGCGCGAGCTATGGTCAGCAAACCCCTATCCTAATTTACTTGGCTATAACTAACACACACATGAACGGCTTCAGACTTCCAAAGCCCGGACTCGACGTCCACCTTCCTCTACTGCCCATCTCTCCCCGCCGCCGCGCTCTTCACCGCGCTCTTCGGCCTCTCAGCGCTCACCCACATCTTCCAAGCTTTCTACCACCGCAAGCTGCGACTATGCTGGGTTATCATTCTCGGCGCGTCATGGGAGACTATCGCATTCGGTTTGCGGGCTGCGGCGACGCAGAACCCCTTGTCGGACGGGCTGGGGATTCCGTCGCAGATTTTGATTTACCTGTCGCCGCTGCTGGTGAATGCGTTTGCGTATATGGTTCTTGGACGGATGGTGTGGTATTATTTGGAGGCGCGAAAGGTATTCAAAATTAGTGCGACGAGACTGACTGTCATTTTCGTCTGGCTGGACATTATGTAAGTCTATCCCTTTTCTTTCTTCGCTGAAAGTATGTCAATATGTATAAATGCTAACGGGTGTCCATATGACAGTGCCTTTCTCGTCCAACTTGTCGGCGCATCTATGGCCTCCGCTCGCAACGACGACCCAAATGCCTCGGACAAGGACAAAGCAGATGCAGCACAGGCACAGAAGAACGGTCTGCACATCTACATGGGCGGTATCGGCTTCCAGCTCTTCTGGATTCTCGTCTTCTCAGGTGTCGCCTGGCGGTTCCGGATGAAGGCTGTGAAGGAGCGGGCGCATGGACAGCACGTCGAGCGCCAGACAAGTTGGCGGCTTTTGCTGGGCGTGCTATACTTTACGCTACTCGCGATTGTGGTGCGTATACAGATACCCCTGAGAGTTCAAGGTGTCACACTAACGTTGTATATATAGATCCGTATCATCTTCCGTCTCGTCGAGTTCTCCGGCGGCGAGTTCAACAATACTTTGACGACACATGAGGTTTTCTTCTTCGTACTGGAGGCGACACCAATGTTCCTGGCCTGTCTGACGTGGAACATCTTCCATCCCGGCCGCTTCCTCGTCAGCCCTGACAGCGAGTTTCCGCGGCTGTCGCGGAAGGAGAAGAAGGCGCTGAAGGCGGAGAAGAAAGCGCGTAAGGCGGAAAAGAAGCAGATGAAGGAGGCGCGAGGGCAGGGCTTGGGGCTGCTATGGAAGCGTGGAGAGAATGATACAGATGTCGAGATGCAGTAACTTCTTGACGGCAAATGATATTAGAAATCATGGTACGATATTCGGTATGAGGGTTATGATGGAGTCCTGGGTTTCTTTGTGTCTTTAGTTCTGGTTTAGCAACATTCTGCATGATGGGAGTACGCAGCTCTTTGTATGATGTATTTCTTAGAACATATGCTGCTATTTACATTCATTCACTCATGATGCAAACGCCCTATTAACCATTACTGTAGCCGGGCGACATGAACCCAGACAATTCTTAGATAATGCGTCGCTGTAGAAAATATTTGTATGAGCCTTTCTATGAGACTGCCGGCATGCCTGAAAGAAGGCTGCGGGAAGAGCCAGCTTCATCTGTTGGATATTTTGTGTTGTCGTCGCACAAGCCAAAGTCAACTTTTCGACGTCTCTGTAATTCAACCAGCTGGAGCTCTCGCAATGTCGGAAGACGACACCCACCTGGACCCGAGCGTCCTCGGCACAAAAGCTCAGTACGTCAATCTCAACCCGTCGTCACTTCTCATAGCTAACATCAGCCAGTTGGGACGACCTATACGCCCTCGAGCTGACAAACCACGCCGCAAATCCCTCGGATATCGGCACCGTCTGGTTCTCAGACGCGGACTGCGAGACTCGGATCTACCGCTACCTCACTGATGAGCTCGAGCTGCCGTCCTCTGCGACCTTTCTCGACGTCGGCACGGGTAATGGCCACTTGCTGTTTTCGCTGCTCGAAGACGGCGACTTTGTAGGCGAGGGGATGGTTGGCGTCGATTACAGCGAGCGATCAGTCGAGCTTGCGAAGAATATTGCATCGCAAACGCCTGGCGCGGAGGACGTGCGGTTTTTGCAGCTCGATATCATCAAAGAGACTCCGGAGCTGGAATTTTTCGGTGCGCAGGTGGCAAATGAGGGTGGCTTCGACGTAGTATTGGATAAAGGTACTTTCGACGCGATATCGCTGAGCGATGAACGGCTGGAAGACGGACGGCGAGTGTATGAGATCTATCCGGAGAAGGTGGCGAAGTGGGTGAAGCCGCAAGATGGGGTGCTGCTTATTACGAGCTGTAATTGGACGGAGGAAGAGCTGGTGAGAAAGGTTACGGCGGGAGGTGGGTTGGAGGCTAGTGGACGGGTGCGGTACCCGGAGTTCACATTTGGCGGAAAGAAAGGCAGTGCGGTGTGCACTGTTGCGTTTAAGAGGACGCGGTAGATGGCATGTAATGGGTATGGATCTACGAGCCTATGTATGTATATACATAGCACTAGCCTCGAGGCTAAACATAGCACTCGAGTGCTTCTACTGTATCATAACATGTGGTCTATAGCGGATTGGGTAGGCTATTCGACTTTTTAGTCTTGAGGATACCGATGATGAGCCAGCGATTGCGCTCGCTGCTGTCCTCAACGCCACGATCGGGGAGGTACTCCCTCTCGACACCTTCGACGTTCCGTTCTTTGATGCTTTCGATCTCAAGACCGTCTTTGACTGCGAGATCCCAGAAGTTCGCGACTTTCCGGCGACCAGTATGCAGGCCCGCGACTACGACTGCCCGCGCGTCAGCAACGTCCGCGAGGAAGTGTATGATACTGGCGATCAGGTTCTCGTGCTCCCAATCCATCCAAAGGGTATCGGCAGCGATGATTCTGGTGAAAGCGTGTTGGAACCTTTGCGCGACGGGCTCAGACAGGGCACCCCAAGTGTGGCCATAGACTTTTGGAGAGGTCGAGGTAGCCAGTCGATCGGCGTTCAAGTTGATGTTGGCTGTAATATTTGCAAGTATCTCGAGGGCTGGGTAGTCTGTGATGACGACCTGTCACTGATTGGCATCAGTCCGAGCCTTTTGATGGTCGGCGTAAGAAAAACCAACCGTTTCAGCGCCTGCGAGAGCTGATATCAGACTGGGTAGCGCGGCGCCTGTGAAAGAAACATATATAATAAGCATTACGTAACTCCCAGGTCTAACGCCGCGAGAACCATGCATACCGGCGCCCAGCTCGATCACTGACTGTCTTTTCATCTCAATCTCTCCGTTCTCGATCATCGCAGCAACCTCGACGCCTGCATTCCACAGGTGGTGTGAGAACAACCTCGTCTGCTCCTTCGAGATGTCCGCAAGCTGCAGCGTCAACTTGCCGAATTTTGGCGAGGTGTAGGTGACGGGATGCCCCGGCTCGCCATGCTGCGTCCGCACCTCATTGAAGATGGTGAGCAGGGAAGACTCGAAGATGTCGACCTCGTCAGTGTCGTCCGGGGCCGACTTTTCGGAAATGCGATTAGCCAGCATTGCATTGGCGGTTGATGAAGGATGTGGTCGTTAATTGGTGGGATGTTGCATATTGAGGCTGAATACAAGGTGGGCTTGAATGTCCGCGTGGATGTCCGCGTGGGGTGTCATCGGCCGTTAACGCCGAGCGCTATCTCCGAGGCATGTGGCTGATGGCTGACATCTGATCTCGTCTCCAGCGCCCGGTTTCGCTTCCTCCTGCACGAAACGGCCTTCAGGGGACATCGCCAGCCCCGTCTCGTCCGACCTTACATCTCCACTCTATTTGATGAGCCTCAACTAGCACACGCGCTATGGCGGTCGGCTCCAGCGTTCTGTCGGCTGTCGCCTTCGTCACCATCGACATCTTCGTCCTTCTGCTCATCCGCTTCTTCCTGCCCCTCCGAACGACACCGCAATACCTACTCGTACCCGTCTTCCTCGCACTCGTCATCCCTTGCTCGATCATCGTGCTCGTCCCCATCGACCTCGCGAGTAACAGCGGCATCGATGGTGGAACCGGCAACCGTGGCGTCGTGCTCCCGGACCGCGTGCTCCTCGTGGCGTGGCGGATCGCCTACTGGCTGAGCTTCGTTCTCACATGGTGCGTATCGAACGAAAGACCCGCCGTCAGAATGAAGCTAACGGTGTCGCGATGATCAGGGCTATTCTCCCGATCCTACAGTCGTACCATGCTTCCGGCCATCGCGACCCGCGGAAGCGGTTGTCCGAGGCCGTCCGCGAGAACATCCGCTATCACCTCATCGTCCTGACCATCGGTATCATCGGCCTCATTTACCTCATCGCAACTAACGGCTTCAACCCGGGTTCCATCAAGTCGCTGGTCATCGCAGCCTCCTACTTCTACACGCTCACATTTGCCGTCTTCCTGATGGGCCACGGCCTTGTCGCAATCCCGAGGAATCTGTGGCGTGATAGCACCGTCGCGGCCCGACTGCGCCGACTGCAAACCAAAGCCCCCAAGACCTACGACAACCTCGCAAACGCCACCGAGAAACTCGAAGATCTGGAAAAAGAAGTTCTTGCGATCCATAAGCGCGCCTCCACGAGCACTACAGCCCCGGAATTCCGCGAATGGATCGAAGAACTCGTCGAGAACCTCCAGCTCCCAGAGTCCAACGTATCTCAAACCCCCACATCCCGCCAGGAACGCTCGCGGTCGCGCTCACCGATACCCAGCATCATAACCGAACAGTATCTTGCAGCCCTCACCCGCAAGCTGCGCTTCGCCGGCAATCAACGTGCCCGCTATGCCGCCGAATGGGATTCCCTCGTGCGCTCCGCTGCGAATACGCAGGCAGTCCTCGACTCCGCAGCATCAAAGCGTCTCTCCTTCCGCCCAAATCCCCACAGCATCACGCCCCGCTTCCTCCAGTCCCTGCCCATGATCTCGCCATACGGCCGGTACCTGCTACACACATACGTCATCCCGCAACTGCGACGGATGCTCTCAATCCTGCTCGCGGCGGCCTCCGTCTGCATTGTGTGGAGCGAAATCATCAACGTTCACCCGGCGCTCTCCAAGCTATCCATTGTCGGCTACAGCATAGTCCACCACCCCAACTCCCCCAAAGGCAGCATCGGCTTCGCCGGTCAGTGCTTTTCCGCCGCTTGGATAACGTACATGTGCATTGCCGCATACAGCACCATGCGAACAGTCAAGGTCTGGGGTGGTTATGCCCTGGTCCGACGGCGGACAAGCGGAAGCTCTGCGTGTTTCTATGCAAGCTATGCCTGCAGGTTGACGGTCCCACTGAGCTACAATTTCACCAATTTCCTCCCTGCGACCATCGTGAAGGAGAGCGTGTTCTACGACTTTTTCGGCCGCTCGATCAACCTTAAGGGGCTTGGGAAGGGGTTTTCCGACTGGTTTCCCGTGCTTGTACTGATACCCATTGGGTTGACGCTGTTTGGGTTCTACGGACGCGTGAAAGGGTGGTTCGGGTTCGGCAACAACATGCTCGAAGAGGACGAGGAGGACGAGTTGGCGTTAGGCGGTGGGTGGCGGTACGGCCGCGATTTGATCGAGCGGGAGATCGGCGATGTGCCTGGCACGAGCCCAGCGGGCAACCAGCCGCAACGGTGGCGGAGCACCGCGAGGTTTCCAGGTACCGGGAACGACAGCAGCAGCGGACTCCTCGGAGACCGTGAAGACACGAATCTATCCTCGAGTTACCTTTCGCCAACAAATCTGTTCACACGCAACGCCTCACCGCGGCCAAATCCGCTGCAGTCCTCGTCGCCATCGACGGGTGGTCGTGTCGCAGCGACGACGCGGCCGTTGAATCGGCGGATCGACGATAGCGAAGACGAGCACGAACCGGAGGAAGAATCTGCGATCGGTGCATTTTTCCATCGTGTGAAGAACACGATCGATACTGCAACCGACGCGGGCGAGGGCGGTCGACCGAAGTGGATGAACGACATTGGCGAAGCGTTCAAGAAGCCGCGGT
Source organism: Orbilia brochopaga (assembly GCA_036872635.1). Lineage (NCBI taxonomy): Eukaryota > Fungi > Ascomycota > Orbiliomycetes > Orbiliales > Orbiliaceae > Orbilia > Orbilia brochopaga. The sequence goes on along the minus strand of JAVHNQ010000016.1, from coordinate 213,740 downwards.
GGATGGGCGGTGACGATGCGCCATCGAGAGGCGGCGCGGGAAGCAGCACGCGGCCGCGGTGGATGACTGGCAATTTTTTCGGTGAAGACAGCGAGTAGCCAACCTTTTTACCACCATCTTCACATTCGGCTGAATGGAGGACTTTTACTTGCAACTTTGTTTCGTTGGCGGTTTATATATGATATCGATGTTGGTTCACTCAATTTGCAAAAGGGATGCATAGCTAGCGGCTGGGTAGTTTTGGACTGTTGATGTGATGGACTGGAGAATCTATGCAATGGTGGAGTTTGGACAGCTACTCACTGCTATCTTAGGTTGATAGAATTTCGGTATTCCAGCACTTTGGCGTTAGTTAGACGTTTATTACTTGTATTAGTATCTATATATCTACTATTTACTGATTCCGCAAATAGCTGTGATGCATGTATAAATGCGGGCATATTTGCTCCGTTTCGTAGTATAAGACAAGATACTTTATGCGTACCTTCACAGCCATACTTTCAGCATCATATAATCTAATTGAGCATCAGGCTGTTAGGATAAACAGATATAATCTATGATATATATACGAGATAGATCGAAAAGACACCAGAACGATGAAAAGAAATCGCCAGCACAATATGTTACAATATATATACAAATCTAATCCATTATAAAACCCCGCTGTCTATCATCCTGCGCGTACGGCGTACCCCTACAGCAGTCGCTTCTTCCCGCTTGTGTGTGTCTTTTCAACTGCTTCGACGAGCTTACGTGCCGTCTTGACGAAACGTTGGAATACCGCATCGGAGATGTGGCCGGCGCGTTCATCCTCCTCTGATACCTCAGATTCTGCCGCCTCCAATGGTGTTGTGGTAGCGGTGTTCACGAGGGCTTCAAGCTCCGCTTGTATACGTGCATCGGCGTCGTCGGTGACAGTGGTTGTCGATGCCGTCTCCTCTTCCGCTACTACTTCTGTAGATTCTGCAGCCGTGGGTGTTGTATTCGTCGACGACTCAGCGCTGTCCTCACCCATCAGGAACTCCACGCCCGTGTCGTCGGCGGCCGCGCGCTCGTCGGTGGCTTTCTTCAGCTTCCCTTCTTCCTCCGTGCTCCACTGCTGCATCTTCTGGTTCCACTCGGCGTCGTCGAATTCGTCTTCGCGGCCCAGCCGCTGCTCCTCGAGCGGGGTTAGGTACTCGATGCTCTCGGGGCTGCATTCTAGTAGCATCTCATCGTAACTGCCGCCGGACGCACCGGCTTCAACCTTCGTGTAGACGAGCGGGGCGCCGTCAAAGTCGAAGATTGTGGAGGAGCGGGTTTCCAGACCCGTGAAGTAGTAAGTGACGGGGACCGTGTCGGCTTTATCAGCTGTTGCTTCTCCAGCTTTCTCGTCCGGCGAGTCCGCTGGAGGTTCGGCGGCGGAGTCTTCAGCTTCAACTGGAACCACCTGGTCGATGACTTTGCCGTCGTCGTCCAGCGCCCAAGTTTCTTCCCGCGCGGTGTCTTTCAGCATCCACTTTGGCACGTTGAGGACGAGCTCTTCGCCGGCACGTAGCCGCTCCTCGCCGAGCACATCGAGATCTGCGGACTTTAGGTACCGCTCTACATCCGGCGTCCGGCTCTCGATCCGCACGAGCCGGCGGCGCACGAAGCGCAGGTCGCATGCGTTCCGCGGCATGAGGATGTCGACGAGGCTGTGGCTTTCTACAGCACCGATCTTCAGACTTAGTACCTCGTTGACCTGCGGGTTGATGTGCAGCTCCATCTCGACGGGTGGGAGCAGCTCGAAGTTCGCGGGGTTGCGCCAGGGCGACGGGCTGAACTTGAGGATGATCTTGAAGTCGTAGCGTAATGTTACTGGGTTCAGTGTCGATAGAAAGTCGATAGTACGGGGTACGGAGTGGCAGAGGACATGCGAGGGGTCTGCGGAGAGGACGGCGCTAAGAGATTGCGGTTCGCGGACGGCGGGAAGGTGAGGGGAGGAGTGTAAGACTTGTCCAAGGACAGCATGGTAGGTAGTCGACGTCTGTGCAGTTTCGGGGGTGGATGTAGTGGGGATCGAAGTTGCGGAGGGGGTCGGCGGCGAGTCGAGGAAGGCGCGTAAATCGGAATAGTTGATGTTGGAGCCGCGGACTGCATCTTCAAGTGATGGTGGCAGGGAGAGGGATGGGTCTTCCTCTTCGAGTGTGAGTTCATCGGCTGTCCGGGATTCGCGCCAGAGATTGGGCGGGCGGATGCTCCGCCAGCGGGACCAGTTCCGGCCGCGGTACAGCCATGGAAGGGCCTGGTCTTCGGTGACGGGGTAGAGACCGCCCATGAGCGATTCCGCCGGCTTGGTTTCGCCGAGTAAACTGTAGGTCTGGCGGAGATGCAGGTCGGTCGAGTTGAAGATTAGCCGCTGGGCATCTTCAATGTTCGACGAGCCATAGTTGTTCATGCTGTGAAGAGATATCTGCAGGGTGTCAGTATTATGGTTTCGCAGGTGTTGGAATTTGCGACGTACCTTGTTGTCGTTGATTTCAAGGAAGACGGAGGTGAGCCGTGAGATGGCGGTGATGTAATTCTCATTGATATGGCCCACTCTCATCAGCGGCGACAGGTCGACTTCCTTGTCGATGATCAGGTCAGGTAGCGCCTTAAGATTCCGTTCAATCGTCTCGATCGCTCGCTTGGGGCCCTTGAGAAGCAATGTGTTATTCTGAGAATTGAGGATGATTCGAGTGCGGTTTTCGCTGGCAAGCTTCTGCAGCATGTCTCCACCTGTAAAAAAGTCAGCATTCGAAATGGACAGTAGGTACTAATTTACGGCAGAGCGGCAAACCTTCAGCCATCATGAAGAACAGGTCCATCCGTCGGAACTTCAGCTCCTTCTCTAGGATGACGTCCATTTCGGCGGCGATTTCCTCGGCGACCTCCACTTTCCACACTTCCCTCAACACCAGATTGATCGCATCCTTTTTGCGCAACTTGTGAGTCCCTCCCGCGAGTTCCAAATCCGTCGTCGCAAGATACTCTTTGATCTGGGCCCCCAAGAACGCCTGGTTCAGTTCCTTGTAAAGCTGCATGAACCGCGACCTTGACACACGCAGATTCTCCGGCTTGAACAACAAGATCTCATTCGTGACTTCCTCCTCGTGGACCTGGTATTCGAACGTCTGCAGGGTTTGAGTGAGGTTTGCGACATCGTTCTTGTCGATGGCCAGATCGTCGTGCTCGAGCCGCCGCTTCTGGGTGGGCATCGTCAGAATGACGAGGCGGCGGGCGGGTAGTCTGCTCTTGCTACGCGGGGAAGCGTATTTAGACTGACCACCCGAACCGTAAGACGCCGCCGACAGCGATGGTAGCAAGTACGCATAGCGAGGAGGGGTAGCGAGGTGCTGCGGCAAGTTATCGGCGAGCAACTTGTATCGTAGCGGGGTAGGTCGTCGGCGAACCGACCATGTTGACAGGCCGCGCAACGACAGACGGGCTCGGCAGGAGGTGCATATCCGCGGTGGTACCCGGACAGGCGACAGCGATGGCGCGCATGCGGATGCGAGGAGCGAAGGAGCGATGCGGGCTGCTCCAGCGGGACAGCGGAGGGGCATAACTAGCCGGAGTCAAGGTACCATCTGCTGCAGATATGCGCAGGCTGTAACCCTTCAAATTGGCGAGGTGGTTAGGTCGCGGCCGGCAACTCGCTGCCTCGGTGGCCGGATTCGACGTCGGTGAGGTTGAATCGAGTCCAATTGGCGATCCGAAGATGCTAGATGGAGAGAGGTTTCGATTTGATGTCGCACAAGAGGGTCAAAAATTCGACGGCGGCCCAAAACGGCAGTCGACGCGAGCGCGGCTTGGCGCCACAGTTGGACGCCTCCCCGCGGTGGTGGTCAAAAGCGCACTATTGCGATTGCATTGAGATCGGATGTCGGATTCAAATTCAGGAATCCTATAGATCCTGTACTTCATACGAACATTGAATTATTCTCGCCTGTGGGGGCAGCCTGGCGGCGTCTATCCGATGCGTATTTAAATTGAGGACCCCCCTGGGCTCTAGTATAATCGATTCTAACGACACCATCCATACATTCACATTCGCCGAACGCAAAGTCACGACAGTATATATATACCAAGGCTGGCCTTCAACTGCGGCTTCAGCAATGTCTATCATCAAAGCGCCGATACATTGCTGCTATGTCTGCTACACCCGATCCAACCTCTTCGTCTGCAAGACATGCTTTGCTGTTCAGTACTGCAGCAAGGAGCACCAGGCGCTCGACGCAGCCCGTCACCTACCAGAGTGTGAGAGGATCAAGGAAGCTGTAGACTGCACTATACCGCTCCTTGACCTCTGTACGGATGTATCCATTCTCAGAGCTGTCGAAAATCTTCCTACCGAAATTGAAAAGCGCACCAGACAAGTCTTTGATCCGGAAAGTCTTCTCTATAATAACCGCTCGATGAACTTCCAGAGCGGCTACAGATTCGTCCATAGAGCCCTGATCAGGCAGCTCGGCGAAATGAACACAAAGTCGTCACTTAGCCTTGCCTTATACAAGGCCGTTGCCCTCGACCAGTTCGGCACGCGCCGAAGCCGAAAATTCTACTCCTGCACAGCTGCTACGTTGTTGCGCTTGGGGCAGGAACAGCTCGCGTGGGAGTACGCTAGGAGGGAGTCTTTGGGGGAGAGGCCTTACGGCGTAAAGTATGTGGCGGCTGCCTATGCAGACCTCCTCAAGGACCGCAAGCCCAGATTCGATATTTGGAAAGATATGCAATGTGTATTTGTGGCACGATTGACACCGGGCACGAATCGCATGGTGGTGTGGATCTTGCTGTTGCACCGGTGGATCAAGGACCTGGAGGACCTGCAAGCATTCCGCAGCGTGGAGGATGCCGTCGTCGCCAGGCTCAACTATGATGTCGCCCACGAGATCCGTGGCCATATTTTGCAGACGGAGCTGTTGAGCGGCCGCAAGGACTTATCACGGGGGGACAACCGAGACCTTATCGAGCAACTGAAGAGACATCGAGAATACTTTCTCTGTGCGTCGTGTCACCGATATCGCCTGTTTTGGAGATGTCTTCTAGACGCTGATGATCGCGCGAGGGCAGAGGCGGCAGGCGTAGCGGAAACCAGCTCCATGAAACGAACCCGCCTTGCGATGAAGCGCCTAATGGAAGGCCTACGCGCCAGTGTTAAAGGGTCGGACCGAGGCGCGGTTGACGTTGACGATGATTTGATTACCTCCGCAGGGACGAGGCTGGGGCCGATATACGCTGATCAGGATTCGCCGCGCGAGGCGTTTATGGTGTATTATCCGTTGTGGAGAGATACGCCAGGAGCCATCGACTTTGTTAGAGACTTCTGGGAACACAATGCGAGTTGGTTGGACAATACGGGACTCAGAAGTTTGAGGATTTCAAACGAACATATACACAAACTTCGGCAAGAAAGGGCCGGTGGTCCTGAAATATTTTAATTCTTAACGGTAGGGTGTATGTACACGTACGTATGCGCCGTGTTGGAGATGGAAATCAATATGGGGATGGACATGGAACTGGATATGCGGTGCCAAACTGCATTTGGCGATGCGTATGTGCATACATACAACCACGGGTTCTTGTACTTACATAGCTCTGCGCATGCATACAGTACTTCGTACATTGCAATACAACCCTCGCCATAATAATGCGGATGTGTGGGCATACCGGCTGGCCAGCTCGAACGGATATGCAGCAACCGGATCCGCTTCGGGGAATGTTCGCGACGAACGAGTTGGGCGGCGAGAAAATACCACACGCCGCCAGGAAATGCGGCAAACAGGCCGATTCAGGCCAATGCAGGGCTATCAGCAGGATATCAGCAGGCTATCCGGCTGCTCCCGGAATGGGGAGCTGGATGCGCTGCCAGGCCGACAGGCGTGTCCATGTGGTGCTGGATGGATGCTTGCTGGTGAGGTTGCCAATGCTTGCCACCCCTGAGGTGCTTTCGTATAATCCTGCCGCGGCCTGGGAGTGCGATTCCAGACGGCAGCTTCTTCAATGGCAAATGGGCAGGGCCAGACTCGAGATTGGACCGGCCGGGGGGTGCCGTCCCTCAAAGCAGGCCCCACTCGCGATGATGCGTATGCTGCGAGCCGTGTGTGCAGTAAAGTAACTGGCATCATCCGCTTACTGCCAGACTCGCAAGACACCATGCGTGTCAGATCGAAAGAGTCAGATCGAGAGAGCGTTACTCGCAGAGCTGCGGCAGATCGGGTGGGAATCGAGCTCAAGGCCTCAAGGGAGGCCGGCCGGCCAGCGCAATCGCCCAGCCAGTCGAGCTGGCTGGCTGGCTGCTAAGCAAGCTGCCGCTGCTGCTGCTGCTGCCTGCCTGCGAGGGGCGAATGCGAGTGGTCCCGCTCGTCCGTTCTTATCCGTCGTGCAAGAATCGATTGGTGCTGTCAGTCCGTGGCCGTCCATCGTGCAGGAGGTGTTTTGTGTGCTGGCTGGGTGGCTGCTGTCAAAGTGTCCGTTACTGGCTGGCGGGTTTTGGTAATTAAACGGCCACCGCATCCGTGCCTTCAGCCTCATCCCTCATCCACCATCCATCATCCATCACCCATCATCCATCTCCATCTTCACCTTCATCAACATTGCCCATCCTCACTCCCTCTCTTCCTCATCCATCGCCTCGCCATCGCCCTTCGTGCCTGTGGACCCACTACATAACGCGGACGGCCCTTTCTCGCTCCAATTACCCCGTTTGCACACTCGAGCTACCCGGCTACGGTGGGACGTCATTCCGGGCGGACAAACACCGTCCTCACTTCCCTCTTCCTCTCTCTCGAGTCCCCCCTCTGCCGCCGCTACTACCATCATCATCCCATCGATTTAACGGCTCGCGGTTACAGCGATTCCTGACGCGTCTCGTCGCCGGGCTTCTGTCATGGCTCGTCTCAGCCGGCGATAGGTTCCTCCGGTCTGTCATCCCTGCCTAGACACCTGCCTCGACCTCTTATCTGCCCTTACTCTCTTCATCGTCAACGCCGGGATGTCGGCGTACATGGACGTTCCCGTCCCCAACATGTGTCGCCCAAAGCACCAAATCCTCGTTCTCAAATGCTACCCTAAATATCAGAAAAACGCTGCCGAGATCAAACCGAACACATCCGAACTCTCCTACCTACTCTACTATGTCTCTACCCGACGGAGCAAACTACAGAAAGTCGGCGCCTTCCTCGAGCGACGAGCCTCTCGCGACGTCTCCAAGAAGCGGACAGGGTATGCGCCCAAAATTATTGTTGGGAAAACGGTGTGATCGCTGACAATCACTCTAGGAATATCCAAGTCACTCTGGAGATCTGCCGCTCTTTGATCGAGAAGTGCCCTCGCGACCTCAACCTCTACGCCTGGAGTATCCTCACGATCCTGAAAACCGTCATTAGCTCGAAAGACATCATCCTCATCGAAGAAACTCTGCGATGCTGGGATGCCTTCTGCTCCCATCACGATGGGGCCAACTTTGCCTCCGATCAACCCTATGTCAAACTGTTCGAGGATGTTGTGCGCCTATACGCCGACCTTGCGTCCAACCCGGCGGCTGGCCACGAACTTCGGTGGAGGTCCGTGGGACTCAAGGCTATACGGAGCGTCTGCTCCTCTGAAGCCCTATCATCAGCTAGCGCAAAGAAACAGCTAGCAATAGTCCTACCTGTCATCCTCCAGAACGTCTATACGGAAGACGATGAACATCTGGATGAACTACAGCACCGGATCACAACTGTCCCGACGAATGAAGAGAAAGTTCACCCTCCCGGTGGTATCCCGAGGACTTCTATCGGTACTATCGACGGCGCTATGGCCAATACGGCCGCTGATGCCGACAAACTCGAGCAGCAAGATATAGAGGTGCTGGCGCTACAAAGTCTGAAGGGGATATTCGAAATCAACAATCCTGCACAGCTTCGATTCGCCACACAGGTGCTCCTGGGCTACATGGCATCCAAACCCAATGTGGCGGAAAGTTGGTCAACAAGCACGATAGAAATGGTCGCGCGATGGGCACCTACGCAGTCACGGTTCCTTATTCTGGTCGTGATCCTGGAGACTCTCGTCGCCTGCCCCATGGAAGAAGCCGAGTTGCAGAAGCAGATCATCTACGCGCAACTTATCTCGTGGCTGCTCTCGTCGACGGTCAACCTGGTGGGGCTTAGCGTCATGGACGTGCTGGTGGCCCTCATCGCCAAAATACTTCAGCTGCTGCAATTGGAGAAGAAGCCGAGTCCTCCCAGTTCGCCGAAAGTGGTCACGGAAAAGCCGGCGACTGCTGTCAGCACAGCGACAACCCCATCGCTCACAACTGCAGCTATCTTTGCCATCACCGCAACTATCACCGAAGTTGTAAAACACCCATCGACAACCCGGAAGGACCTTCTCAACAAGCTTCGCAAATGCATCGCTAATCTGGCGACGCATATATACTATACCGACCAGATAGCTGACATCACTTCTGAGCTTCTGCTCAGGGTGAAGCCATCTCCTTCGGCGCCTCCTACCACCGACCCGTCAGTCGCTGGCGCCGTACCTAATCTCTGCGAACAGCCTCATGTTGACGATTTTTTCAGCTTTGAAACAGCACGTGCTGTGGCGCTTAAATCCGTGCGCGACCTCTTGATTATAGCCAATCAGCGGACCTCCCACCAATCCATAGGACGGAATACAGTACCACTGAGCGTGTGGGAAGGGACGCATTGGTTGCTACGGGAGGAAGAAAAAGGTGTCCGGAAAGCCTATATTGACAGTTTTGCGACATACCTACAAGTTGAGATCGACCGTCCAAATGCAACTAGCGACATTGCAACGGCACTGATCGAAGTCAACAGCTTGAACCTAACGCATAGAGCGTCAAAGCTTGTCAACAGCTCCTTCATCAAACTGTTGCATGTGGCAGCTTTCGAGACGGCGCTTGCCCATGCAGAGCGGGCGGTTGACGTGGTGGGCCTATACAAGCTACTCGATCTGTTGGTCCGGAAACTTGGATTACCCGCCGTTCTTTCTGGCCTACCAATGATATATCGACTGGATGAGGAAGCTGGCAGCTTGGAGACAGCCAAGGAGAAGATCGCAATCAAGAGTCTCGTGCTCGCGTACATCTACTCAGTATGCGACACGTGGGGCATAGAACCAATGCGGCAGGAGACACTAAACCTTATCAACGAACGACAAACCGCGAACAAGTGGTTCATCCCACTTACAGTCCCCCGCGATGAGGAACAGATTGTCGACGTGTTCGACGACAGACACGTCTATCCCGACAACGTTACGGAGGGCGTTCTACTACCTCGCGAGGATTATACCGATGTCACGGAGCTAGTAATGCAGTCAATCGCCACGGAGAGCGAAACAGACTTCCCGCCTAAACTCAAGGAAATATTCGCCGAAGGTGCTCACTGGAGCAAAGATAGTGTGATGGCAGCTATCGAAGCCCATAGCAGCCGGCAGACAAGCCTGGCGGAAAGTAAGGTTGGAGTCAGCCTAGTTGGCGGTGCAGCAGCTGGCGGCACCGTCCGAAGCTTCCTGACAGTCAACGGCGACAGACGGAGCACGCATACCAGAGGTGAGAAGGATACGGTGTACCGAAGCTCCAGCCGACCAGCAAGCCGCCCGACAACTGGCAATCTGGACAAATTCAAGCTCGGACAAGAAGAGCGGTTCGGACGAGCTAACCGCTCAAACACCAACATCTCCGCTGCACGGACCAGCAGCAGCCGTGAAAGCACCCTGCGCGCGACGGAACTTAAGCTAGTTCTGACCGGCGCCTCGCGGCCATCGACCAGCCGGCCCATAACCCAGAATGGACACGCCAAGCGACGCAGCGTCGGCAGCGGCAGGAGCGACAGCAGCGAGAGCATGATGGACATCGGTAGCTACATCGGCAGCTCTTCCGACGACATGAGCACACACGGACGAGGCGAAAGTCCTCTATTCACCGGTACGAAGCGGAAAGGCAGTGTTCGCAGCCGCAGCTCGGACAGAAAGGGAACTAGCCCACTCCCTGGTTCCGACGCTGAGGAAGACAAACCGCCAGTCCCGCCACTGCCAGGTGTCTATAACTCCCAGCAGCAACTTCACATTCCTGGAGAATACCCGATGACACCGCCTGCTGCCACTGAGAACGGCGAGGCGAAGAAGGACGATGGTCTTGCAAGCTTTTCCTTCTGGGATGAGGCTGCGACGAGCAGCAATGCGAACGCGAACGCGAACGCCAATACCAACAACGCCCCGGGGAAGGGAACCACCATGACCACAAGCCCTACGGGAGCACCACAGATCGAGTTACCGATATCTGCAGAATCGACCCCACAGAAAGCATGGTGGGAAAGTGGCACAACCGCAAAATACTCTCCGCCACAGGCGTTCGTCAACCCTGAGATCCGACGGACACCCGAGCCACCTGCCAGCCCTACCTTGGCTGTGGCAGCAGTGGCAGGCAGCAGCGGAGGCGGAAATGTCGGCCGCAGCCTCAACGTCAACAGCAATCCCGGCAGTATCAACCGTAGCAATGTCGCGACTCCTGTCAGCGCTCTTAGCAGCAACGCGAACAGCCCGACGCCCGGTGTCGTGCGGCTCCAGCAAGGCGGCGGACACCAGGGCGGGGCGATCGACGTGAAGAGCCTCCTGAGCAGCATTGGCACCGTCAAGGGGAAGGGGACGGGACCAATTGCGACGCGACCGCGCAGCGGCAGCACATTGAGCAGCGGTGGCTTCAGGCCGCCTTACTAACCTAACCACCTTACTAACACTTGTTTCGTCACTATCCATGACAAACACCATATACCTTTTGACTTGACTCTCTTTGCGTTTAACTATTTCCTTTGTGCGGGGTGACCGATGGAAGGCGGGTTTCGTGGTGGCGGCACACGTTTTGAGTCTTAGCATGACGAGTCCTCTTTGTGATTATTCGTGTGTCTTTCTTTCGTTCGTTCTTTCATTCTTCTTTCCAGCATTGCCTTGGACAATATCATTTTCTGTCGCTTTCAGTCAGCATTGCCGTTCTTTTGTTGAACCTTCTCTTCTTCTGTCCTTCCTTTCTCGAAAATGCATATATAAGTATCCTTGTTGGCCGGCTAGGTGTCAGCGGCCATGTGCAAAAGCGTGCGTGTGGTTTTCAATTCTGTCGTCTGTATTAATTATACTTCTCATCCGGTTACACACTTTACTTACTCGTGTTATATATCTATTCTTCTGTGGATATTTATCTCCTGCCTTGCGATTTCTAGATTTCTCGTGATTGATTGTAATAGTTAAGTTTGTGGTTTGTTGGAGATTGGACCGGGTGGTATATCTGTCGCTATGGGGCGCGGCGTCGAGCTTTATATATAGTTACTCCTCTACGAATTTACGGCTACGAATCGTGTATATATAGTACAGCGTCGACGGAGTGCAGTCATCGCATGAACGCATCATGCAGGTCGACAACGATTGTAATGCGTTCGTAGAATCTACTCACACAGCACATCGACGAGCTCGGTCGAACGAGCTAGCTGATAGCTAAGAGATAGTGCATCCTCGGACGTCAGGTACGTACGATTGTGCTAGGATACAATGGACATAGCGTGGTATAGCTGCAGCTGCCAGGGGCCGGCTGGCGGTAGCAAGCCACAGCTAGTATGCATATGTACGATGCAGCCCTGGGCGCTTGTAGTGGACACATCGTCTGTATGGATGTAATAGCCGTATCTTGCATCTTTGATATATCTAGTGGGTCTCGATGATTGTCATATACGTATCCATGCATGAGCGCACGGAATTTTGTACAGCGCGACGCTGAGAGCTTGCGTATTCACGTAATGTACATGTACATTCGACCCCTGCGTCGGTGCATATCCTTGGTTATGATATACTATTCGACTTTGCTCACTCGAGGCGCTACGTGCTCAATATATTGATCGTTGAGATTGGGATGTATAGACGTCGAAATAAGTTTTGGTTACAAATAAGGGCCAGTGATCATTCCATAGTAGGCTTTGATTAATGATTCGTCTCGTTGAATTAGTAGTTGGATTAACATATCCAATCGTTAATACATCTATAGGAGATATCCTGCTCCGTCTTGCGAAAGTAGTATGTACATCTAACGCCGATGCACCGTAAAGTAAACGCCGTCATGCACGCCGTGTCTGCAGCCAAATGTAAGAATAGAAACCACCTATCTCTAATGTCAACGTAGGAGGCGAGTCCGAGCACACGGATCACTCGCTGCCATAATCATTGCCGCCGTCGTCTTCCTCCTCCTCACTGTCGTATCTTCGCCGCCTCCGCCCGCCGCGGGCACCGCCTCTCCCTCTACCCCCTCTACCGCCGCCACGGCTCTCCCCTTCCCCGCCATCTCCCTCGCCACCCTGCTGCTTCTCCTTCTCCTCGCCGTCTTCCTTCCCCATTGCGCGGTTCACCTTTCGCTCAAGGTTCTCCTCGACCTCGCCGTCTGCCCCTTCGTACACTCTTCTGACGTAGGCCAACACCCCCTCGCGCCCCATCTCCAGCTTCCCACGCGGGCCGATCACATATGTAAAGGTCTGCTCCTGCCCGGGTACAACCTCATCTCGCAGCTTGACCAGATACCCGTCCTTGACCAATTTCGCCAATATGTTCTCGACGCGGCCGGTCTCGCGGTTGCCCTCGACGGCGATGCGGTCGTCGATACCGAATTTACGCAGATGCCGCTTTAGTAGGTTCTCCCCGATCGAGCGATTCGACAAGTAGACGATGGCGACAATCGCGCTGCCGATTCCGAGCACCGTCTGGTCGTCCGGCAGCTGCGACGCGAGGAGGGCGGGGATGCGGAACTTCTCAGGGAGGACGGAGACGAGCTGCCAGGATTTACTGCCCGTTGTGGCGTCTTTCTTCTTAGCGGCCGCTTTGACAGCCTCCCCGCCGCCGCCGCCACGCTGGGCTTCCGCGGCGGCCTGGCGACGTTGTTGGGCTAGGGAGACTTTTTCAGTGGTGGCGGGGAGTTCGACCATTGAGAAGCCGAAGACGAGCTTTAGTGCCGTTTGGGCCTCGTCGAAGACTTGTCGAAAGTCACCCTTGTACTGGGTGCCGAGGGCTGTAGAAAATAGTATTAGCGTTGTGCCCTAGAAGTATATGTGTGTGCGGTGTCGACTCCGCGAATGTACCAATAGATACATAAGACGGAGTATCCAGCAGAATACAAAGGGGGAGATAGGAGATACACACCCTTCTCACTGATATCCTGCCTCCTAATCGGCTTCTTCTGATACTCCTGCGCCAGCGCGAGCCTCACAAGCTTGCTGACAGGATCCAGCGCTCTCCTACCCTCCGCAGCATCCTCAGCCTGCTCTTCCTCTTCCTCCTGCTGTTCTTCATCATCGTCCTCGTCTTCGTCGTTACGTTGTCGGCGCCGTCTGCCGCGTTTGCGGGCTTGTAGATCTGTTTCTTCATCTTCAGCGGGCGGTGGGAGGTGGGAGCGTCTGCCGCGGCGTGTGGGCTGTTCGTCTTCGTCTGCTGCGTGGTATCGCTGCACTGCTCTGCCTTTGCCTTTGTCACGGGCGCTAGGGGCGGTGGTACTCCGGCGATGGCGGGCGGGTGCGGGTTCTTCCTCTTCCTCTTCTTCCTCCCCCTCTTCTTCCTCTTCTTCTGGGGTTGGTTCGCGTGTGGGTTCTCGTTGCGACTGCGTGGTAGGTAGGTACGCCTGTCAGCTTGTGCTTTCTCAATCGCTACCGATATAAATCGCCAGCTAAGTTCAGGATACACATACCCGCCGTGGCCGCTTGCGCGTGACAGTCTGCTGTGTGCGGACCATCCTATCTGATTTGTAGATGGTTTATCAGGCGAGCTGCGTGATGGATGCTGAATGCTGAAGTAATTGGGTAATGACAGGATGATTGTGAATGTTGTAGAAGCCAGGATGAAGAACTTGGGTATGGCACCAAGCTGATTTATATAGATATGACATGCTTTATAGTACTGCTTAGAGCTCTATGAACGCGATGGGTAAGCTGGTACGCGTGAGGTTGGCGTCTTTGAAAGAAGTCGCGTGTTGGAAGCGACGTCTTTGTTCGCTTGGCCCCACCACGCTGGGGCGTGTCAGAGACGCATCTAGAATTGGATCCCGGTGGGGTAAATCCGCGTCTCATTGCATTCGTGATATAAGGCTATGTCCAAGCATCTAGCTAAGCACACTATAGTATAATACTAATCTCTCCCCGGTAACGTTATGCACAAGGCGGGAGTCAAAGGTAGCAAGCAGTAAAAGTGTATGTAGGTTTCGAGGGAGGTCGAGGTCGTTGGAGGACAATACATAGAAATAGTAATAAAGCTTCTAAAGAACAGTAGTAGGAGAAGGCAACAGTAGTAGAAGATGAGATTCCGTCGATGAGTCTGCACGTCTGTCTTTTTTTTTTTTAGCGGTTTTGTTTTACTTTCGGTTCCCTCCATTCTACGGACTGGTGTGCATGGCGTCCGGTAGCTTGCCGGCTGCCTGACTCGAAAAGTATCTGACGTCAATGTCGTCATCTGCCTGCAGCTTCTCCAGCGCCGGCACGATGTCTTTCTGGATAACCTCAAGCGCTGCTGGCGACGGCTCTGTGCCTAGAGGCGCGATCTCGCCGTTGGCTAATGGACTACCATCAGCGGGCAGGCTGCGGAGCACGTCGAGCAAGGACCCATACGACTTGGCAACGTTGAAGCGGATGTTGGGGATTGGGTCTTCGACGAGCTGGCCGATGACCGGAAGGATGTTTTCCTGGATGACCTCCAGCGAGACGACGGGTGCAAGGGTCTACAGAATTAGCACTCATTCGGGGTGTGGACGTTAGAGGGGTGTGGTCTCGGGGACGCTGAACTTACGCTTATGGCAAAGCAGGTGGTCATTCGGAAGAGGTAGTTAGGATGTTGGCCCATGCCCATCACCTTTGGTATTATCGTACTCTTGGCCCAGTCAACACCGAAGACTTCGGTGAGCTTCTTCAGGTTAAGCGTGGCTGCCTCTCTGATAGAAAAGACTGCGTCACCCAACCAGCCCATGCATAATCCTCCAAGCTTCTCGTCGAAGAATTCCACGCCTAGCTGGGAGGCCAGAAGAGGGATGTACTCGATGATAGCGAGACGCACGCGCCACTGCTTATCTTCTGCGAGTTGTACGATGGCTGGTAGGAGAGACTGCGAGAGCAGCTCAATTCCAATCACTAGAGACGTTAGCGGGGTGTCTTTCTAGCATCATAGATCAAGGAACTTACCATCGTTGACAAGCTCCAGTTTCGATATTATGTGCAGCCGGACGTCGGGGAACTCGTCCTTCAGCATCTGCAGGAACATTGGCAGCAAGTGTGCGATAGTCCTAAGCGAGTTAGCCGGTGTTCGCCTTGAGAAACTCTGGGGGAAACATACTCCTCCTTCCCAAGAATCGGGGCGAGGCCGCTAATCTGAGTGCCCAAGGCGGCCCTGACATGCTGCGAGGCGTCCGAAACGAGATCCTCGACGCTAGTCATGATCTCATTTAGGAGCGTCTCTCGGTCAAGCAGCCCGCAAAACCCTGGAAAGTGTAAGCGGTAGCCCTATAAACACAAAGAGGACCCATAATTATGATTGGCATACCAGGTATCTGTCCAGCAATCGCGGTACGGACTTCCGCTTCGGTGTCCTTCAGAAGCTTGACAAATGCGGGTACCAGGTCCCGTCGGACGACTTCGTCGCCAACGGCCTTGGCGAGTTTCTCGAAACGATCAGCTACCATATATCTGACACGCCAACTCTTGTCGCCAATGAGGTTTCTCAAAGTCGTGAGGAGAATGGTGTGGCTGGCCTGCTGGTCTTGCGGGATGACTTCTGCAACACTGATGAGGATCTCAACGGTAAGAAGACGGACACTATCCTGGTCATCCTGGGCAAGATGCTGGAAGAGAGAGAGCATCTCCGCGACCACGACTTCAGCAGACATGTGCTTCGCAAACTTTGCTAGGGCCGTAGCAGCAGCTCTCCTAACCATAGGCGTATCATCGTGAACAAGCTGGCCAAAATGGGCGCGAAGACTCTCCTGGGATGGCGAGGTAGCCTTTTCGTAGGCATTGCAGTAGAGCCCCGTGGCTGATATCTTGGATGTGAACCAATCCGCTTTTGAAAGTCGGATGATGAGAGGGATGAAGTATGTTTCGACTTGCTCCTGAGAGAGCTCGCTGCAGATGCGATTCAGGGATTCGACCGCCTGGAAATCAATCAGCTTGTGGACACGCTTAGGGGATCCTAGGGAGAATGTTCCCACCTTGTCACGAACAAGGGGTTCCTCGATCGCAGCGAGGTTTTCTAGAGGAGAGAGCAGAACGTGGCCGAACTCAGGGCCGCCAACGTATTCCACAAACCCCCCAAGCTCGTCGCTCAGGGCTGTCAACACCTCATCCTCGTCCTCCACGGATTCTGCAGACGCATCGTATCAGTTGCAACGTTCATGTTGTTGAAGGGTTACAAGGGGTCGAGGATACCGTCCAGGAATGGGATTAATTCGTCTCGTGTTCTTTCGGGCCCCAGCGCGAGAGCGATGGTGGATAATCGACGGATGGCGTTCAATCGAAGCAAAACATCGTCATGCTAGAAAGAAAAAAAAAGGGAGTGTGAGCAGCAAGTTCCCCCAAGATGTGCTTTTGGTCGGGGCGGTTGGACCTTCAATTCGTCCATCAACACCGCGATGGGATACAGCTCGTCGCTGGTGGCCTGGATATCCATGGTTGAGTGCTCTCGTGCTGCCGGGTACCTAAGGTGGGGATGGTCGTGGTTCTGGATCGTGTCTAGCGGTCGGTTCGAGGATGCGAGAGTTAGCTAGCTGGTCTCAATGCGATGGCCGGGAGAAGTATCGCCGGGATCAGGAGTCCCGTCCGGAAGAAGCGCGCCAGCCGCAGCTCGGGAGTCGGTACACGGCTGACGGGACCGAACTGGCGAAGTTTTCGACAGTGGGGGTGAAGGAGAGACATGAGGCTCCAGCAAGCTCAGGCGGGCTGGAACATTTGACGTAGCGATAGCAGAGCAGCGGCAGCGGCAGCATACATACAAGCAGGGGGTGGCTACTGGACGCAAGGCAGCGGGGCAGTTCGAAGATGACGATGAAGCTCTAGCTGCAAGGCAGTCGAGCAGTCTGGCGGGCGGGTGGTGATGGATTCGATGGCGGAGAGGAGGCTCGTGACGCCAGGCGGTGAAGTGCTTTCTTGCAGGTTGAGGGGACGAAGGCGTTCCCGTTCGCTCGGCGGTTAGTGAACAGCAGCCGGCCAGCAGCACCGCGGGACACGACAATGGCGATGGCTTCGAGAGCACGACGACGACGACGAGCTCGAGGCTGGGTTCTGGGACGGAATGGCGATATCGGTAGGATGGACGATGGAGGTTGGTGGAGCGATGAAGCTGGCTACGTAGCTATCTCTCCAGTGCAACGAGCAGCATAATTTACTTTAGGGGTTCGCGCATACACGCCCAATTCGACCCCGTGGGGTTCGAACCGCCCACGATGCTGACAAGCTGGAAGCTACTGTTTCATCTCTGCTTTCTCTCGACTGCTCGACGGCAGCTTCGGCTTCTCCAGCGTCTACGCTTGGATGGCCTGCATTTCAATTGCCCGTCGATGCATCGTCGCTGGTGGAGACCTGAAAATTCGGCGGGGCTGCTAGCGATCAACCCCTCCACACTTTTCTGACTCAGCTATCGATACTTCTTTCTGCTGCCAACCACATCCATCGATCTACATCTAGCCTGGTCTCCATCGCGCCCACCGTCTATACAGATTTCCACGATGCCGACGATAGCGGTAAACAAGGCCGACCTCTTCGCCTCCCTCGGCCGGGAGTACTCCACCCACGAGTTCGACGAGCTGTGCTTCGAGTTTGGTGCGTTCCGGTCCACGCTTATGCTGCTGCTAGTTGAAGCCCGCTAACCGTCCCATAGGCATCGAGCTCGATGAAGACGTACGATACTGTCCCAACTACACAATGCAATACGACACTTTAAGTGCTGATAGGATGCCAGACCACCGACCAGGATCGCAGGGAGAAGGATGGCACCATCCGCCCTCCAGAGCTCAAGATCGAGATCCCCGCCAACAGGCATGAAGCCCCCCTCCATGGACTTTTCTTGTGCGGGCGAGGCTGACTCTGGCACAGATACGACATGCTATGCATCGAGGGCATTTCGAAGATGCTCAACATCTTCCTCGGCCGCGAGGAAGTCCCCAATTACCGTGTCGTGGCCCCCGAGGACGGCGAGATGCAGACAATCACCGTCCATGAGTCAACGCTCCCCGTCCGACAGTACATCTCTGCTGCCGTCCTGCGCGGCGTCAAGTTCAACCAGGACCGTTACGACTCCTTCATCTCTCTGCAGGATAAGCTGCACCAGAACCTGTGTCGCCAGCGTACGCTGGTATCCATGGGTACACACGACCTCGACAAGATCAAGGGACCCTTCACATACGAGGCGCTGCCACCGCAGGACATCAAGTTTGTCGCCCTCAACCAGAAGCAGGAAATGAACGCCACCGAGCTCTTCGAGCACTACGATGTGGGTGACCCCCTCTGCCACTTCATTGGGGCCGTGACTAAGTTGTGTAGAAAGACGAATCGAGCCGTCATCTGGCCAAGTTCCTGCACATCATCCGCGACTCGCCCGTCTACCCCGTCGTACTAGATTCCGAGCGCAGGGTGTGCTCGCTGCCACCCATCATCAACAGCGAGCTTTCAAAGATCACACTGGACACGCGCAACGTCTTTATCGAGATCACTGCCACCGACAAGACAAAGGCCGAGGTTGTCTGCCATATCCTGGTCGCCATGTTCTCCGGCTACTGCGAGGAGGCCTTCACGTAGCTCTCACCCCCATTGATAATCATTTTAACACGTTCTAATATATTGCACAGTGTTGAGCCCGTTAAGATCATATCCCCGCATAATCACGAATCCCGCGAAGTCCCCGACATGACACCTCGCAGCACGACCGCCGAGATCTCCTACATCAACGCATGCACAGGCCTCTCGCTGTCTGCGGACGAGATGTGCGGCTACCTCAAGCGCATGTCGTACATTGCGCGGCCCTCGGCAACCGACAAAGACCTACTAGACGTCGACATACCCGTCAACCGCGCGGATGTACTCCACCAGTGCGACATTATGGAGGACGTAGCCATCGCGTACGGCTTCAACAAGCTGGAGAAGACCTTCCCCGGCAAGTCGGCCACGATTGCCAAACCACTACCGATCAACAAGCTTACAGACATCTTGCGGCTCGAATGCGCGATGGCGGGGTGGAGCGAAGTGATGCCGCTGATACTGTGCTCGCATGATGAGAACTTCACTTACCTGAACCGCAAGGATGACGGGACGGCAGTACGCCTCGCCAACCCCAAGTCGCTAGAATACCAGGTCGTGCGCACGACGCTACTCCCCGGTATCCTCAAGACGATCCGAGAGAACCGCGGCCACACGCTGCCCATCCGCGTCTTCGAGGTCTCCGACGTGGCTTTCAAAGACGAGACACGGGAGCGCAAGTCGCGCAATGAGCGGCACCTGGCGGCGGCGTGGTGTGGCAAGACGAGCGGGTTCGAGGTCGTGCACGGGCTGCTGGACCGCGTGATGTCCATGCTACCTGCGGCGTTTGTGGACCGCGAGGGCGGCAAGGACGGGTACTGGATCGAGGAGCTCAAGAGCGAGACGTACTTTCCCGGCCGGGCGGCAGAGATCTGGTACCGCAACCGCGGGAAGGAGACGGCCATCGGCAGCTTTGGCGTGTAAGTGCCCCTGTCCCTCAACTATTTGACGTCGCTGACATTCTCTAGACTGCATCCGTCGGTGCTGAAGGCCTTTGAGATAATGTAAGTTTCCAATCGGTCTCCTGATGTGACGTGAATTATGCTAAAGGTTGTGAATCAGGTACCCCGTCAGCGTTTTGGAAATCAACGTTGAAGTTTTCCTATGAGTGATGTTGCGGCTAAGATGTGCATCCATGTTCCTTAATATCATATAGATCACTGCATTCGTAGCACGAATGAGTCAGGCATAGCAGGATACCTACAATAAAAGCCTTTCTCCGTAGATGTTCTAGCCGTGATCGTGGCCACAGCGCGCCAAGTTTATTCTAAGTTAATGTTCGTCGTAGGGATGAGGTGATTTGATATTATGCCCGCATGGAGAAGCGTCTAGAATTATATTCTCAGGCTTCTATAGATCCCCACGTTGTCCACATGCGCAAGCGAGCGAACGTCGCCAAAACTGCCTCCAGACTACATTAGCTAGGTATCCACCCAACAGACACAAATAATACCATTCTAAGAAATCCTAAACGACTCAGCTGCACGTCGCCTTTCCTTCAGAGTCTCGCGAATACCGACGGAGGGGTAGCGTACATACGTTACAGTCACACGGCGCCGAAAGCGCGATTGCAACATGGCCAACACAAACCTTGATACCGATACGAATATCGAACGCGAAGACATCAATAATGGTGGGGAGATGAAGTTTCAGCCGTTGGAGGAGTATCGCATCAAAGAACTACCAGAGGCAGCGTACTATATTCCTAGTGAGTGATTATTCTCTATTTTTATTTGTATTTCTTCCTGCATCTCTTCGCTTGTGTATTATCCTGCAGTGAGATAGAATTATTCTATCTATAGAAGG
Organism: Orbilia brochopaga; assembly: GCA_036872635.1. Classification (NCBI taxonomy): domain Eukaryota; kingdom Fungi; phylum Ascomycota; class Orbiliomycetes; order Orbiliales; family Orbiliaceae; genus Orbilia; species Orbilia brochopaga. The sequence continues at coordinate 193,131 of JAVHNQ010000016.1, read as the reverse complement.
ATTGCGCAGGGGCTACGGACGGTATTGTACTACGGTAGGAATGTTTTCGTACCTGAATTTGGGGGTTACACATGCACGGATAAACGGCATTCCCATGTATCTACCTAGGTATTAAGAGATCATGATCTCATAGTACCGGGGAATGTATCGTCCCTCTACGAAACCGCACAAGAAATAATGTCTATCTTAAGATCTTGCCCCAAGCGTTCGATTTGACGTATGCCTTAGATCTCTACGTTTACGAAACTGCCAGATGCACCGGCTTACTGTTATATATTATATAGACTTCCTGACACCGGCTGAATCGGCCACCCTTCTCGCCGCTATCGCCAAACAGCCATGGACGACGCTAACCCACCGCCGGCTGCAGCCGCATCCAGCACCATTAACGCCCGCCGGCCACCTGCTGACGACGAAGGCGCTGCCGCCATTCTTAAAGCCTGTGATCGATAGGCTGCTCGAGCTGTCGTTCGCGGATACCGTCGACGAGCCTACGACCGCAGGGGACGGACATACCAATCACCCGATTTCCGCAACAATACCACTCAACGACCAGCATACAAATCTTACTACGAAGAGTACAAAATGGAGAGGAATCTTCACATCCTCGCCGCACGGCGCACCGAACCACGTACTCATAAACGAATACCCTCCCGGCACGGGCATCTCACCACACGAGGACGGCGGCGCCTACTATCCAGTCGTCTGCACCGTGTCACTAGGCTCACACACCGTCCTAGAAATCACGCCAAAGACGTCCCACACAAGCTCTACGAACGAGCACTCGAACGTGGAGGAATCGACGGGAGGGTACAGAATCTTCCAGGAGCCGCTGTCGCTGCTGATTACCACGGGGTCGCTATATACCTCGCACCTCCACGGTATCGCTCCTGTGAAGGTGGACGAGAACCTGACGGCTGCCACGGTTGTGAACTGGCCGTTGTTGGCGGAGGGTACCAGGCGTGAGATTGAGGGTGGTGGGGGCGTGGTGCAGCGGCGGGAGGTGAGGGTTAGCTTGACGTGTCGGGATGTGCTGAAGGTGCGGGATGCGGGGTGGGTGTTTGGTGGTAAGAGGCGGTGATCATGATATTTAGTATCCAGTACTGTCGTTGATTGCGTTGAACGAGATATAATATATCGAGAGTGGCAGAAGTAGAGCAATGCAGAGTCATTCCCAGGTTGATACCAGCCAAACATTAATTGATCAATGCGAACAGATTCTATTGTCTAACGATCTACTATCGTACATACAACCGCCAAAGCAAATCAACCACAATATTAACACCGCAGCACCACAAACCCACAGCCGCAATCCACCGCACCAGTACCAGAATCCACAAGAAAGACGGCTACTCCTTCTTCTTGACCATCTTAGCCTTCTTCTCGCGCCGCTTCATCTCGGCCTCGCCGCCGATGCCGCCAAACACCAGTCCGACGCCGAGCCACTGCATCGGGGTCAGCCGGTGGCCGAACGCCACGACCGACAGGATCATGCTGAACATCTTGCGCGTCACCGTCACCGTCACCAGCGTCAACGACCCGAACCGCGACAGCGTGTAAACTGATACATATTAGCATCACCACAGTATTACTACCATCAACCGTGTGAAATCAGGCTACGGGGAACTTACAGATGAAGACCTGACCGATGGCACCGCACAGGGCAAAACCGACTACATCGCCCGCCACGCCCGGATTCTCCCGCATGAAGCCAACCGCATCGACCAACTCGCTGCTCCACGGATTGACCATCAGCCACCCCGCCGTCAGCACGCTGCTCACAAGATTCAACCCACACTGCATCTGCGGGCCCGTCACCAGCCCGCCAGACGTAGCAAACATATGGTCCTGCGTCGAGTTCGTCACGCCGTCCAGCAGCAGGTTGATCCCCAGCAACAGCAGTCCGTACAAGCTACTCGTCTCGCCGCCCTTATGCTTCTTCGCCCCCGCGGCCCCATTGTGCAGCGTGAAGACCGCCACGCCAGCGGTGACGAGCAGCACGACGATGTATTTATACACGGGGTAGCGCCGCTGGTAGAGCGTCAGGTGCAGCAGCATGACGGGCAGCAGCTTGCAGCTCTTGGCGAGGATGAACGTGATGTAATCGATGTGTGAGAGCGCAGCATAGCCGAACGGCGCGGCGAGGGACGAGGTGACGGCGATGAGCAGGTAGAAGCCGGCGATGGTGCGCGTGGGGAAGATTGGTGGGCGGGGGAGCGTGGGGTGCTGGCGGGCGGTGTACAGGATGTAGAGGTATCCGATGGCCGAGGCGAAGACGGACTGGACGGTCAGCAGGACGAGGTGGAATTTGAAGCGGCGTTTGTTCGGGCCGTAGGGCGTCGTCGTGATGCGTTCCTGGAGCAGAGCCCACGTCAGGCTGGAATATGAAGTTAGTGGAGAGCTCAAGGAGAGAGAGAGAGAGTATGAAGCGTACAAGGATATGTAGATGCCCGCTACACAGATGACCAGCTCGACGACTGTTGGATGGGAGGAGATTTCCTCAGACACGAACGACCGCCGTCGCTGCCGCGGCTTGACCTGGTCCGCGACGCCATTGATGGGAGATGAGGGCGTGGATTTGGTCGGTGAGCGCAGCGCCTGCGTCTCAGCGGTGTGCTGGGCGATGTCTTCGGTGCTGAGCTGTCGCGGATTCGGCTGTTTCCCGCGCGCCATGGCTGCAATTCGATGTGTGATGTCTCCAGATGGTGTCTACAGACGGGCTTGGGGAATTGTGTCTGGAGAGAGAAGTATGGATGGTGGGGATGCTGTCTGCTGTGAAGGGGATGTTGACACCTTGCATTAGGGCGGGCTGGGGACGCAGGGGCTGGCTGTCAGGGGCAGCTGCGGCCCGGGTTCCGCCCGGAGTTCCCGGAATTGTCCTCGTGGTGGCTCGGGGAGCCCCGGGACAAGCCATACTCCGGGGAGCATCAACGCCTCAACACCGTTCTGCGATATTTCCAACAAGTCGGATACGCCGATACCGCGCCGCGTATCAGCGTCTTATCCGCCTGGTAGGCTGCATGCTTATGTATCAGTTATATTGATGTTTATCTAATACATTCACCAATGGAAATATATACCTTCAACCTGTTAGCTAGCACGGCTCGAGGTCAATAACAATATTGTCGGCAGCGACTTATAAGGGACCATAGATACTCGAACAGAGCCAACTGGACTGGCGGCATATCTACGGCCGCAACTGCGTTAGACAGTACTCCTCCCAGTAAGTCCTCCACTTCTCCCTCAACCCCTCGCGCCACGTCGCAAACGGCACCTCCTTGCCGCCATATCTCAATACACCGCCCTTCACCCCCTCCCAATCGTCCGCAGGAAACCCCAAATACTCATGACCACCCGGACACACCTTCACATAGCTCTCATCCTCCTCACCCGCCGTCGCGACCTTATAACACCCCGCGCATAAATCGACATCCGTACATACCAAACACATATGAATCTTTCGCTTCGGGTCGAGGGTCGGCATGCTGTTCCAACAGGCGCTGCACACCATCCCCGGATCGTACGCATCCCCGTCAACGTCATTCAGCCGCGTGACGTTGTAAAAGCAGCAGGTGAGCGCCAGTCGAGCGTCTTCCCGGTCGTCACTCACAAGACACAGTATCCAAGCTAGTAGCCGGAGGCTATCCGCGTCGTTCGTCGGGGAATCGTCCTGCAGTGCCTCGAGGCAGGCGTTGAACGACGCGTTGAGGGCGGTGTAGAATGCTCTCGTTGGGCCCATCTTTTTCCGCATGATGGCCAGAGGAATTGGGATGGCTGATAGCTCGGGTCGGAACTCGAATCCGTGCCTCTGTTGCACCTTTTCAACAACCCTCTCCATCTCGTGCACCGCTGCCTCTTTTGCGTCGTAGGTTTTCGCGAGGCGGAATTCCTCCAGGATGATGTTCACGAGCTGTTGGGCGGCGCTGCGTAGGTAGAATGTCGTGGTTTTCGCGCTGAGTATCTTGTAGAGCTGCTCCTTCGCGGCAGCCGTGTCCATTCGCACGAAACGCTCGAGGGTTGCCCACTGCAGCCGCGTCCCGGGGACTTTGGCGCCTTCTAGAACGGGCCTGCATGCCGCCTTGTGGTAGAGCTCGCGGACGTGATCCCCCCGTTTGCAGGCCTTCGCCGCTCGATGGATGCACCTATGCGTCCGGGGATGGCGGTATTCGTCGGCTAGCGGGTTATCCAGAATCTCCGTCAGCTCGATGACGCTTTCCCACATCTTGTTCTCTGCGAAAATTTGGATTAGTGGGTTGAAATATCGTCGCCAGGTGTCCGGAGACGACGTTTCCTCCGCCAGTCTCATCGTACCCAGAGCGCTGTCGAGGTGTTCTTTGAACTGCGTCTGGACCAGCGCTAGCATCTGGTAGGCAAGATTGATAGTCGGCTTGAGCTCGGGGTACTCTTCCGAGTCCACGGATATCTTCTTCGCAGCCTCGACGGCGTCGACCAGCCATATTCGGACTACGTCGAGATTTGCCAGGTATTCGTCCTTGTCTATTCTCACTGCGTCTAGATTCTGGACATCATACACCTCGAACCACGACCTGGCAACTACGAATTTGAGGCTGAATATGGTCGCTGCGTGCGCAGTCTTGTCGACGGTCTCTATGATTTCGAGTCCCTTGAGCGCTGCGTCCGAGTCTGCGGTGTTAAGTTCGGCTATATAGAGAGCCATGGATATCTTCCGGTACGCGTTGGCATCTAGATCCCACTGCCCAAACTTCACGATCTCTTCGTAGAATTCGCAGGTCGGCGGCTCGATATTGAAGATCTTCATCAACTTTGTGCCCCCGACCAAGCTGGAAAACTGCTCGAACGGGAGGCAGTAGATAGCCCGAACGGCGAATCTCGCAGAGGTATACGCTGCCTCCTCATCCTTAGCCTCGATCCAGTTCTTAACGTGCCGTTTGGAAAGATACGCGGTAATAGCCGTGGATGGGGCGACGGGTGTGCCGTCGGTGTTCCATGCTTTTTCGAACCACCGTTCTCCGGAGCCACCGAGCTCGAGGCCGAGAGGCTTTGTGCGGATTGCCAGCTCTTCCAGTTTGTCCAGCAGGTCGAGTTGGTCGTCCTCGGTTGGTCCCAGGATGCTGAAAGGCGGTAGAGCTTCGACCTCGAAGCTGACGGGAAACGCGCGAGTGACCTCCTTTTCCAGCACCTTGAGGCCGCCGTTGTCACCGTCTAGCAATTGCGACAATCCTAGGACGACCGACTCCCAACTCGCTCGGTCGATGCTATTGTCAGCCAGTTGCGTCCATTCGTCCATTATTCCGCTCAGAGACACGCGCCAGGATTTCGCAGCAAACGCTCGAAGTTGTGCCAGTCCTCTTGTATGATTCGACTGCGTGGTGTTGTCGGAATCATGCCCAACTTGACCAGTAAGGATGGCAATCGACATCTTGAAGAGCATGAGTCTGGCCGCAGATACAGACGGACGTAGCGGATCGCTCGATTTGTCGTGATTCCCCTTGAAATACTCCCGCAAGGAGGACTCTTGAAAGTTGATGAACGCCTGCTCGTCTTCTAGCAGGTTGGCTTGCGAGATTCCGTTCTTGTAATTGCACTGGTGGTCGTCCGTGTCGCTGGAATCAGGGTCGTCAGGCCTCTCCGCGTCTGCGTCCAAAATGGCGAGGATTCTAGTGAAGTTTATTAGTCAGTTGCTGGTTGTCACTGCCGGCGGGTTTGAGATTAATTGGTTCGTACTTGGACATTCTACCCCTTGCTTCTTCCTCTATATTGACGATCGTATCAGAAGACACTAGTTTCGCCACTATATTGAGCAATTGCTGCGCTGCGTCGAGGCTCAACGGCATCTTTGAATGCGCCAGCCAGGTGAACAAGTATCCTAGCATCTCCTGTTCCTTGAGCGTATGCGCTCGTGCGCATTCTTCGAGCAGCCATTTGTAGAGTTCGTGAGTGCTCTGCGGTGGCCGTTCGAGCTCTTTTCGGATAAAGTAGACGCTTCCGATGGCGTTAAGCCGGCGGAGCATATGATCAATGTAGAGGAAGGCTTAAACAGATCAGACTCACAGCTCGTTTAGTTGCTAAGGAGTATACTACTTACTGTCGGCGTTGTTGTCGATTACGTCGAGAATCTGCTGTCGCAAGGAGTACTTTAGCCGACTGAGTTTCGGGAAGCTCGAACTGTCAAGCCTTGTCTCGGTCAGTTTCTTTAGATCACCAGATTTGCGAAGCTTCTCCTTGTCCAACAGTATCGTTTGTTCGCTCGGTATTTCTGTCCGTATGTGCGACATGGTCTCGAGCGAACCCGCCATGACGAGATAAGTCTGCAGTTTAGACTGAGATGGATCTTGTTCTTGCACGTGGCGCAGGTGTTGGTTGAAAGATTCCATCTCGCTTTCCTCCAGCTCGTCCATCCCGTCGAGGACAATGTACACCTTTAGCTCGGCCTCGATATCCTTCGTTTCCGTGCCGAAGAGATACATCCAGCAGTCGTCGTCGGTCCACGTCGTCAGCTTTTTAGAGATCAGCTCCCGGATGTAGCGCTGGTAGCTGTCGTTCTGCTGCGCAACCTGCACCGAGCAGAACTTCAACATGCTATTAACCGTCCGCAGCTCCTTCACCCGGCTGTCGAAGGCAAAGTACGCTACCACGCTGGAAGATTCCATGTCAAACTTGGTTCGCAGGTCCGAGTATATCGAATATGCCATGAAGCTTTTCCCAGTCCCGCAGTCGCCGCTTACATATAGGTCCCTCTGTCTACCCTCGATCAGATCTGTATAGATATCTGACTTGGCGAGCCAGTCGAAGATACCGGCGACGCGCGTCTGCTCCAGCTCTATCAGGCGGCGGACTATATGGCCCTCCGCACCTGTCGACAAGGACTGTGTCACGATCTCCAAAGACCGGAACTTCTGCGACTTGGTGTCGACCGCCCCCCCGCGATTCCCGCCGAGCAGCAGCTCCAGCATTATCGTCGTGTTCTCGTCGACCCGCTTCACGCGGTTGTCGCGCTGCGCGTCCCGTCGAGACTGTTTATTCAACTCGGCGCGGATCCCGGAGACGTTAGTCTGCAGGCCGTCGAACGAGTTCTGCGCCATGGAGCGGAGACTATCGATCTTCGTACTGATCTCGACCGTCGTCGCGAGCGTCTGGAAGATCGTAGCTGAGTCCAGCCGGTGGATGCTGTTCAGCACGTTATCGCACGCAGCTTTAACCATCGGATCACCGCCGCGGATGAGCGCCTTGAAGAACGCACTGACTTTCCCCAGCCCCTCCTTCACCCGGCGGCTGACGTCGCCGCAGAAGGCGAGCATGTTGCAGAAGACCTCGATTACCATCGCCTGGTACTCTGGCTCCGGCGGCACCCTATCCTTGAGCAGGTTGACCCGTCTGCCGAACGAGGTCATCACTTCGAAGAGTTCCTCGATTGCATTGAGTTCTGTGCTGACGGTGCTGATTGCGCCGGCGGCGTGGGTCGTGACGAGGACGATGATGCTCGCTGGCGGGAAGGGGAGGCTTGCGCCGGTGCCTGCGATTGAGATCAGGTCTTTTGCGGTGCTGGTGTATTGGCCGAGGATGTGGCCGATCTTGTTCCATTTGCCATTTTTGCGAGCCTTTTGGAAGGTACCAGTGTGCTCCATGAGATACGTCGCCAGACTCTTTTCGGTGTCTGCGGTTGCATTTGTCGACTTGTCGTCAGTAGCTGTAGACGTCGACGGCGCCTTGTGGTTCCAGAAGTTCAGAATCCTCTGTAGGGCTGTTTTGGTCTTTTCGCCGGTTAGGCTCTCTTTGGTGGTGGCTTCGTACTCTGCCAGAGCCCGCTCCCATATCACGTTGATGTTGCCTGGATCCATCGCGAAAGTTATCGACGCCGCGCGGGATGAAGATGCGATATACGCGACGCAGCGAGTGTAAATCTCCACTCTTATATCTATAGATGCATCACCATCATTTGGTGATCGCGAGGGCTATAGGCAGCATTGAGGGGTATAAATATTCGAAGATGCGGGGCGATATTGACCGTGCATGGCGCCTGCATGTGTATATAATCTTGGCGCTGTGGGTAACGCGTCGCGAAGCTGTTGCAATTGCCAGACTAATCATTAAATGTCAGCCGTTGTTATAATTCGTTAATATAATCCTGCGGCTGATACATTTCAGCGTCATGGTGGCGTGTATATACATCCGTGAATGACAAATCTTGCGCGTTTATGCAGATAGGAAGTAAGTTGCAATTGAGAAAGATACGGCTAGTAGAGGAGTATACTGGCGAAAGGAGGCATATAAAGATACTCTGCTCGTGCATTGGGACTAGAGCTGGATTCAAACCCGTGCTTTTGCTCTGTGCACTGCGTCGCTTCTCCGCACGCTTGACAGGGATGTTTACCAAAAGGTTTGTGTCCATGTGTTGCAACTGACATTCGAAACTGTTGTTACACGAACTGTTCGGGGATAGCAAAGTCCGCCCGGAGCCATCGCCCCGGGAATACAACCCCGGAGTGGTACTTCTAGCGAAACAACATTCGTGAAATTAATCCATACATTGTCAGACGAAATCACTACCTACACAGCACACCAGATCATCTACTTCTCGATCTCGAAAATGACGTCCTTGTCCACCCGCTCCACCCGCTCCTTCAGCTCCTCGCTCCCGACACCATCCAGCGCGCCTTCCATCAGCATATCCACGCTCTCCCGCCCCGGACTCGCCACCATCGGCCAGTGGCCCGCCCGCGGAAAACACACCAGATAGCTCTTCCCCTTTCCTCTCGGCAGATACTCCTCCAGACCCTCGTAGCAGAACCGTCGATGGAACGCGCTGTCTCGCCCGCCGTATACGATTGTCACAGGGCACCCGAAGCTGCCTTCTTTCTTCGGCACGAGCCCCGTGAACCCGGCGCTCGTCTCCGCCGCCGCACACAGCAGCTGTATGTTCTCCGGCTTGTCCCAACGGCCGAAGGCGAGGTTGTCGCGGTAGTATGCGATCATTCCGTCCGCGCGGCGGTTGATATCCTGTCGCGCGATGACGGACGCCGGGTAGCCGTCTGCAGACGCCTTTGATGGGCCGAGGACGTTGGCGAGATAGGTCTCCTCGTTCGGGAAGCGGGCCATACTGCGGCAGATGCGCAGGAAGAAGCAGTCGCCCATCTTGACCATCTGGCGGGCGAGAGGGAGGGGAAGCAGCATTGCGGAGATGTAGTAGGAGCATCGTAGTCGAGTTAGCAGTGGCTTGAGGGTGTAGAAGGCGGAGCGGAGGAGGGCCGAGTTGGTCGGATTGCGTATGTAGGTACGCAGGATCCGTGCTGCGCTCGATGTCGCTCGGGTGGCATTTTCGACAACCAGGGCAGGCTGCACACGGTCAGACATAATCATGTTGTTGAGGGGGAAATTTGACATACATGCACGGCGTTCATGATGATGCACCGCTCGAAGAGAAAGCCGACCTCAGCGGCAAGTCTGAACCCGACGACGCTGCCCCAATCGTGCGTGACGAGGATGCAGCGCTCGCTCGTTTTCTGTTCCTTCTGTGCAATGATGAAGCTCGCGAGAGAAGTCAGTACCGCGGTCGCGGAGGCTTTCGCATGCGCGTCCGAGCCGCCGTAGCCGGGGAGGTCGACAGCGATCAAATGAGCCTTCTGCTGGATGGACGGGGACGACAGCTGGTGGTGCCATATAAACCATGACTATTGGTCTCGCATCAGCTCAGTCTTACTTGTGATATTGGTATTGGAGAGCATACATCTGGAAAGCCGTGGACAAAGACGACTAGCGGTGAATCGGACGATGTATCCCCGCCCTCGACGTAGTGCAGATTGACACCGTCTGCAGCCTGGAAGAAGCGGTGGTGGAAGCCGGGCAGCGGCTGCACCGACAGATCCCACAGTTCATCTCGAGCTGCACATAATAGACGTCAGTACTTCGTAACGTATACATATATGGAGAAGGGCTGGTAAAGTACCTTGCAGCCGGGCCTCTTTCTTCTTCTTAGAGACAGGTTTGATAAACGCCCCCGAGATGGCGGCACCCAGTGCGAGACGTCCCAGAACGCCGACGCCAACGAGGACGACAAAGACCTGGCTCGCAAACGAAGCAATTCCCATCTTGAGACGCACGAAATATCGATATCAATGTCAGCTGGTGTATGGTAATGTCGATAGCAGGACGATGCAGATGTCGGCGGTGACTTCACATGGCGATCTTGGTGGCGGCGATGGTGGAGTGGATCTCCAACAGGAATGCGAGCCGCCGCTTCTGGCCACTCCACCGCCGCGATTGACGTATTTCCGGCCTCATAGCTCTTGGCCCGTTAGATGCATGTTCTCGCTTCGTCCGGAAGCTAAGGCCCTGTCGTCGGTGGCCGTTTTATTGGCCGTTCGGGATGCCGCTGCAGGGCGGCGAGTGCGGCTAGTGCGGGGCTTCTTTCGGTGGCCATATGCCCGCTGTCAGGCGCCGACCTCATCTCATCTCATCCCACCACCGTACATAAACACATCGATATATCCCCGCCATGCGGACCGCCCGCCGTCCTTGAGCCCAAACCGCCGGCCATGAAGGACCTCCAACAGGCCAGGTATGCCACTCTAGTCTATATAGACCCGGATACTCCATGCTGATAGTTACCCCGCAGAGAGCAATGGACGGTGTACCTCAGGTCCATCTCGTCCTTTGAGGCCCTGCAGGCGGCCTCCCTCTCCGATATCAACATCACCCGCGGCCTCGGCCACGATGCCCTACGCTCCTTGCTCTGGAAGGTTCGCCACACATGTCTCTGCTCGACCACAAGATGATGTCTCTCTCTAACAGTATCGCTGTAGAGTCTGCTGCTCTGCCACAAACTCGAACTCGCAGCTCTGCTCGCTGCCGTGCGCAAGGAACGCACCGCCTACGATGACCACCGCACCCAGTTCCTCCGCCCGTTGACCAGCGAGCAGGACAGCGAGCGATTTGCCGGATCCGATCCTCTGGCAGATGACGAGTCGGTACCGTTCATTCCCCTTTCGTCGCCGTTGCTGCCGCCTCTGACTTTCTCCCATACAGAGCCCGTGGACGACGCTGCGCGCCGACGAGCAGCTACGCGACGAGATCCAGAAAGACATCGACAGGACGTACCCGGACAATGAATTCTTCCGGTCTAAAGATGTGCAGAACACGCTGTCGAACGTGCTTTTCGTCTGGAGCCGACTTCACCCGGATGTATCGTACCGGCAGGGGATGCATGAGCTGGCCGCACCGGTCTACTGGGTCATGCACGCGGATGCCCTCCAGACGACTCCCGATGCGCCGCCGCCAGCGGAGCAGGAGGACAAGATGATGGAGCTGCTGGATGCGCGGTATGTCGAGCACGACACGTTTGCCATCTTTCAGAAGATCATGCTGTTCGCCAAGTCGTGGTATGAGACTGGCCACGGCGACGACAAGACCGCCGGCGGAGTCTCCGCTGGGAGCCCCATCGTGCGGAAGAGCGAATACATACACGAGGGGCTGCTCGGCGCCGTGGACCCGGAGCTCGCCGTGCGTCTCGACCGTTTGGGCATCCTGCCCCAGATATTCCTCATGTACGCACCCACCTCTCTATCTTTGATATACGATAACTAATACTACTGCAGTCGCTGGATCCGGCTGATGTTCGGCCGGGAGTTCTCTTTCGATGAGACGCTCGGGCTGTGGGACGGCATCTTTGCGGAGGACCCAACGCTGCAGATTGTCGACTATGTCTGCGTCGCTATGCTGCTGCGCATTCGCTGGAAGCGTGCGTCCTCCAAATTCATAGATACACATGTTCCCGTCGCTTACTTACGAGAATTGTACAGTGCTCGAAGCAGACTACTCGACCGCCCTGACATTGCTCCTACGCTACGAGCCGCCGATCGTCCGGCCACCTCTCACGCTCCTCAAAGACGCAATCCATCTGCGCGACGACCTCTCTCCCGCTACCGCCGCCCGTCTGATAACTCAGCATACGGGCCGCCCGCCCGCGCCCTACGACGGCGTCTACGTCCGCGCGAGCACTCCGTCGCCCCGACCACCGGGTTCGCCGTCGCTATCGGTATCACCGTCGCTATCGCCCCGCTCCCCGCGACTGGGGGCCGTCACAAGCCTGCATTTGAACAACATAGAATCGTTAATGCACGACGTCGCATCCAGCATGCGTGACCGCTCCGAACGATGGGGCGTGAACAAGGCGTTACGCGAGGCTATGGGCGAGGTGCGGCGTGTGTCCGCGGGGGTCGGCGAGCAGCAGCGCGAGTTGCTACAGCGGTGGACCGACAGCATGGAGCGACAGACGGTCCTCGGCGCGATACTCGAAGAGAGCATCAAGGTGCTCGAAGAAGCGGACGGGCAAGACACACGCCGGCGAGATGCGGTCGAGAGGGTGAAATATGTGCGAGCGTGCCTGTTGGACTCTAAGACTCCGCTGGACAGGCGGTGGCTGACCGAGGTGCCGGATGTGACTCCCGCGAAGGAGGAGCGGCCGCCGTCGCCACGGCTGAAGTCACCGACTATTCCGGCGTCAGGTATATCCCCGGCGGAGGCCGTCAGCAAGCCGCCGCCGTTTCCGACGTATTTTAGCGCCGGAGGGCACGGAGAGGCGATACCGCCGCCGGATACAGCGATAATAGTCACCGCCGCATCGCCAGCAACCCCCGTCGCTGATCCGCCGGTATTTCCGCCACCTATATCGAAATCAGCACCGCCTCCCTCGACAGCTACGACAGTGCCACCACCACCGGCGGCAGCTTCGGCAGCAAGAAAAGTCAGACCGCCACTGCCCGCGGAGACGGTGTCATCGCCGTCGTTGTCGGTAGCAGAGAAGCCGAAGCCGCGACGTTCACTCGCGCAGTCTGACTTTGCATGGATGCTCGGCGACGACACGCTGAACCGGAACCGCGGGTCGTTTGTTGGTGGTGCGGGTCCCAGAACCTCGAATCCCGCCGAGGGCGCTAAGAAGCGCGCTGGTAGTCTTACGGACTTGTTTGGCGGGGAGGACGGCGGCGGCAGCGGGTTATTCGGGTCGTAGCCGTATACCCAACACTAGCAGACGATGCGGACGTTGTGTTGAAATATATATAGCGAAGGGGCATCGGGGCATATTATCAATTTAGCACGCGGTGGCACATTAACGATCAGCAAGAGTTTTGAGTATATGAATCTGAGTCTGAATCCAAGCTATAAGCAATTCAGACAACGCGTGCAACGACGGAAAGAACGTGAGAGACAATTGAAGAAGGTGACGTGAGAACACTCCGTCAGTGCGCGGATGCGAGGGGGAGGGGCAGGTACATCCGCAGGTATATGCAGGGTTGTGTACGGAATATTGGTATACATGTTATTATCGTCACGGGATGTGGAGGGTATGCATGTAGGTTTTAGATTGGCGAGCATCCAGCACATCTAGTTCGTTGGTTATATAAATTTACGAGTCAATATCATAAACAAGGTAACTTTGTCAGGCTATATGAATTCTACATATAATTTAGTCTCGAAGCCGGTCCGCCCAGCAGGCCAAATTCATTTGGCCTAACCGCACAGGGCGAAGCGTGCGCTGGGGCGAAACATCAAGCCGGCGTGTGACCCCGAGACTAACATATAATATCAATCTATATTGTCATCAGAATTTGAGATGAGATGTTTAAATCGAGAAATTTTATACACGTATTATAGAGTTGGGTGGGTAATCATGGACGAAACCATGGATATATCGATAATGAAAGAGGATGATTTATAGACTCAACCACGGTGTTACAGTCTCTAAACGTGTGGTGGTGGAATAATGGTTGTCAATAGCTGCGGACAACTCAGTTTCCAGAGTCTTCAATGTTCCAGACTGTTGTATTTTGGGAGAAGCTGAAAGAGCCTTGGAGTAGTTTTGAGTCTACCAGATCGTTGCTCTCCAGAATATAAACAAAAGATCCTCAGCAACTGTCACCAAAACATGTATACGATCTTCACCAAGCCACGACGATCAGACTGCCACTATATATATTATATATATACGTCTACGAGATGAGATATATAATCAGAGGTAATTGGGAGACAGATCTCCAATTGATAGCCCTATCGACACGTATATATCACTCAAATATCTCATCGAAATAAACAGATCCGCGGCTTCTAAGGCAACGAATACACGAAATATTCGCGCATATCTCGACGCGCTGGATTAGTCACCGTCCCGCAGGTATAAATATTCCTCCTACACCTCTCCTCTCCTCTCTCCATTCTTCTTCCATCAACCTTACCCCTCCCATCCCCTCTCATCACCCCTCATCTCCCCTCATCCCCTCCTCCCTTCTCACCCCCTCATACTTATCTTGGTGCTGCCGTTTCCACACTTGATCATCTAAGACGCCACAAGTGTCGTTATTATGGCATCCACAGAACGAATCGACGGTCCATCCGGCATCATAGCAGGAACCCTGGGAGGGGCTCAACATATGAGTGTGTCATCACAAGGCCCTCCTGCTGGACAAGCAAAAAACGTGATGTTTGATGACAAAACTCTCAACTTGCCTCAGTCGGCGTGGGCTTGACCAATGACTACCATGTCAGACGGGCGCTCGCCTGCTTGGGAGCTGACTACCGACTTGTCGACCTACCTCATCTGCCGCGGGTGCCTATGTTGCGGTGTCAGAGGGGTCAGTACCGCCGCAGATACTGTTGCCAACTCTGTCTTGATATCTGAGACGGATGAACGCTCTACAAGCCTATATATATAGTTGGATAAGCCGAAAGCTGTACACAATGCTGGGTGGAGTCAGACTGCAAACCCGAGAAAATGAAAAAGAAGGGACATGCTTGGGCATCCTTACAATCTTCCACACCGACATGGAGTTTGATAGGTGGCCGACGGACAAGAACCGACCCAGACAGCAAAAGTTTGAATACTGCGGCACTACAAAGATGGTCGCTAATGCGCCATGGCACATGGTAATCCAATTGGACAACAACCTTCGACACGCCGATATCAACTCCGACACTTTCCTCACCCAAGACTGAGAACAGAAGAAAAACACTCTCCTGCGCCTTGAGCCGCGGTGCCATCAACACACCTGCTTCTGGAAAGCAGACGTGGCCAATGGCTATGGGGCGGTCTCGATGCTATCTGAGCATATATATAAGTCAGTGTTCAATCCAACCATGGACATGTTAGGTTATTCCGAGCTGGACTGCGGACCAAATCGCGATCCATCAATGCAATGTCACTTTCACTACACCACGCAGCATCTGCCATTGCGCGAACTACACGAAAATGCAACCTTTTCACAACTTCGGAGTCACCGAAGAAGCAATTACCCGGCCAGACGTCCGAAGGGAAGAAAAGAGTCGATGTCCTTCTGGACACCGATATACGCCGCTAGTCGAAGTAAGATCATCAACCGGTGGCTCAATACGGCGGGACGAGTGCAAGGCGGCTACATGCCCAAGCACTCTGGAGTATTTCCCAAGCGTGGATGTCTCCCTCGCCTCGTCAAGTCTTCGACCAAGGAACCGTCACCTCGAAACGACGGAAGGCCTCGATGATGGACCTCTCCCGTCGTCAGGGTCAAGAAGGACCTCTTCATCGAAGACGGTCATAAACGACATTAAAAAGCCCCGCACATGTCTCCTTCCGTTATCCGGGAATCAACAACCCTTCCAAGCTCCTGAATGTGCTTGACGAAGCCAGGCCCCTCCGAGCCGTTCCCCGAGCTATAGTCTCTACGTTTTAATGTGAAGAGTGGTATCTACTTGTAGATGCTTCCGATATTGAGACACCGCTGATCGGACGGTGTTCCGAACACACCGTTCGAAAAATTGATGCAACCTGCGAGGTGATCATCGAGGAAGAAGATCCTGGCCACACTACCATTCGAGGACCCCGACAGCCCGAGCGAAGACGTACCAGATATACCATCAGTGCAGGATGAGAACCAAGCAACGGACAACGCCTACGCACCGCTAGATACCGCCCGCGCATTCCGCTTCAGGGTCGAGTAGCACTGGGTTGCAGAATATTAATTCTGCTGTCTATTGCGACCGTCTGGTGGCATGGTTGGAGGACAAGCTCGCAACCATCACTGCCATGGAACGACTATGGTTGAGATGAACCATGCAGTACGCTCTACATTCGGCACAATAATAACTACTATCCATACACAACGTGGAGGATGGCGGTGAGTGGTTCAATATATATCGAGCCGGATTTCATTTTTGCTTGTGAAGCAAATATCGGAGCGCCAAAATACATTATGCAAAGAATCGAAGATTTGTATATATACGACGCGGATGCGATAAACGCGCCGCGCTTGGTGGAGAACTTACATCATCAGAAGGAAGGCAAGGAGCCTCTACCAGACTCAGACCCTGACGACGACGCGCCGCCAAACAGTCAACCACCATCGTCACTCCCACTCCTGTCATCCCAGGAGCCACGTCTTCATCAGGATCATCTCTATCCCGACCACGTAATCACGTGGCCCTGGCTACCTACACCATCCAGACTACAGATATATTGGCATTTCGTCTCGAAATGCCGGATAACATGAAAATTGATCCGGTCATCTCGATAACCCACCTAGAGCCATGGCTCGCTCCCGGTCAGGACCCGTACAATCGAGTAGCAGAGCCGCTGAAGGAACCTGTCACCATTGACGAACAAGGAGGCGAACACTTCAAAGTGGAAAAGTTAATCGATATGCGGGAAATATAAAAGAGGGGCAGAGGAGAAGGCAAAAGACCCAGGACCTTCTCCGTATATATATATTGGGGCGAGTAAAGTGGGAGAGCCCTTCGCGGCGGCGGTGGAGTTCCAATCCAACGTCCACAGTACTCACTCACTCGACGGACAATGATATCAAACAAGCAAGAGGAAAGATGAAAAACTCAGCAAAAGCAGAAGACTACATTTTTGCTGACTAACTGGCAGAATCAGATGAACAGAGCTTGCGGGGGCTCTTCAGTCTGATCTTGTTGAATGGCGAGGTTCCAAATATGTGGAATCGGAGCATCCTGATAAGTGTCCCAAAACCTGGAAAACCCAATCCCTGAGAGCCAACAGACCTGAGGGGAATCAGCCTCCAGCCAGCTTTAAGAAGGCTGTTCACAATTACCATACTAAACAGATTGACGCCATGGGCTGAGAGCGTCCTGCCAGTGACGCAGTCGGGTTTTCGCCCATTACACAGGACAATGGGCAATATCTTTATATTGAGATGCCTAGCGGAGCGGCGCGCGGCGTTATATATAGATATATACCCACCTGGCACCGCGTGCTTCCATTGTGGAGGCCCTTTCAGGTCTCTGCAAATGCGTGGATTAGATTCCATGTCCGGACTCGGTCTGACGGCGAAAAGCAGCAAAACTACACCGCGAGACAGAAGATGCAGAAGGTGCATTTTAGGGTGGCGGGTGGTACCATATATATACACTGGTCTGCGCAACATCCAGACTGTACCCAAGGGTGCTAGTCCGAAAGTAAGGCGTTTTTACGTCTCCCACACCAAGCCATATGCCGACCAAGTGCAAGGACCAAGAGGACCAAGAGGAACAAGAAGATGGAACAATAGAATGAAAGCAGACGTCCAAGAGATGGTTGCCCGACAGAGGATCCGACTTCTACCGACTACGGCTGGAAGCCAGACTCTCCAACAAGACAGAGGAGTCGACAAGTCCCGTTACAGGACAGTACGTGACGACAATCTGGGACACGAAGCAAATGAAGCGAATGCCGAAGCCAAAACTGAATCTTCCTGTGAATATGATAAACCCGTTATCCTGGAAGCGAAGGCCACGAAAGACGACAGCCTGGAAGGATCATTCGTCACAGAAAGGAATTCAGGAGTGGGTCAATGACTGTCCAAGCATCATTCATCTTTCGTTTGGCTGGAGACTCGAAACCACGCTGTCTATCTGGGGTGTCAAAGGCACAGCCGAATAACATTGCCCTGGCCTGCCAGGGACATGTCAACCAGCTTCGTTACATCAGACAAGCTGCCGCAGCATCAAGTTTCGATCGATATCAACTCACATGAGACGGCTACCGTAGCCACCAGCAGTCAGTTCCTGGTTATGTTCAACAATCACTGGCCGGAGGTAGATACGATCAATGGCACAAGGAAGGATCGAAGATCTTATCCAAAGTCTTTTTGGTGGCTGGCGTCATGTCTCGTTGTTTTTGTTGCACAACGACACGACATGTCGGCAGCTGCTGCAGACGATATCTATATATATGGCAAACGGAGACAGATCTCAATCCCACTATCCAGATAGTCAACAGGAAATGCCACCGATTGACGTCTCGGCGCTCTTCTGTCATGAGGAATAGACCGGCAAATGGACATGATGTCAAATAGCCACAGGCGTTCAGCAGGGCTTTCCGCGCGGTCCGTACAAAATCTTTGCTGGACATGACCGTCGACACAGACGTCGGAAAGATGAGAAGAAACCGCAGGAGCAGGAGGGGCAGGAGGAACAACTGGCAATTGAAGCGAGCTAGCGGAGATGAAGATGAAGATACTGTCCGACAGGTTGAATCTCTCATGAAGCAGATTGGTATTACCACAGGCAGACGTCGAAAGGCAGAAAGCCGCTGCCAACAAAATCATGTCCCGCAGGACCGAGTCGCCCACTTCATTGATGACAACTCGGGAGTCTGCGGACTTGCCTGACAGCATTGATCCGGACGGAGCTGCCCGCTCCGTCCTGGGTCTGGAGGAAGTTGTGGCTTGCCTTCATTCTTGAAACACCGGCTATCATCTACCTCGATGAACCACCGAGTAGTTAGCCATATCCTGCTCAATCACAATTCATGTATGTATTTTGAATTCACTTCCATTGAGGCAATCGTGCCCAGGGTGATGCTACACCGTCCCAATCCCGGAACGTATAAGTAGAAAAGTGTAATGTAGTAGTGTGAGCGGACCCATCCGTCGTCCATGAATAATACTAAAAGAAACCCTACTAAAACAACTATGTATCCCGCTATGGAGAAGAGAGTAAAAAAGGAAACAAAAAGAAAAAAGGAAAAGCTACCAAGGGAAAACCAAGTAATAAACAGTAAGGAAAGGAACCCAAACACGATACTTCAAACGCCCTGTAAAATAACCGCCAACCAACGAGCCAACAGACGAACCAACGAACCAACCAGTAACAGTGGATGACTACCCAGACATGTAGGCGCGTCCACAGAATTCGTCACACGTCGCAAATACACGCATAGGGTATAGCATACGCACGCACGCACGCATGCGTCGTTGCGGAAATGGTACTACAGCAGAAAAAGAAAGACAGAGACAGGTAATATAGGAAAGGAGGCGGGCGGGGTAAACGCCCTCGTGTAGGCTGTCCTAGTCGGCTACACAGAGGGGGACGGTCGGTAGCGCCCCGCGGTGCAGATGCTTGTCGACGATGAACCGATAGCGCTCGTCGGAATGTAGGATTTTGTACAATTCGGAGACCTACAAATTCATTAGCGGATATCACGAGAGACGGAAATGGGGTAGGGCTACCTTGAACAGGAAAATGTTGTCCAGGGCGAGAAACTTTTCGCGCTCGACTTCTTGTCGCTCCCATTCGGTCATCGCGTCAAATTCGAGGGGCCGCGGGAGACCGAAGGACGCAAATACTGGGTGCAGGTTGTTCTTAAGCGACACCTTTTCAGCAGCAGTCGCCGGCCGTTTCTCCAGATTGGGGACTACACGGATGTTAGCTTCGTCAACGTCATAGAATAATACGGGATACGTACAGGTCTGCATGTCGAGGTCATGGGGGCACCCGAGGATGACGCAGGCCTGCGCGTTCGAGACCAGGTTCGAGCTGCCCTCCACAATGCACAGCGGCATGAGAGCGCAGAAATTCTGCCAGATGGTCTGCGCAAACGCTTCCTTGTCGTCCGCCATCGCGGCCAGGCGGTAGATGTGCGGCAGGCGCTCGATGCGGCGCAGCTCGTCGAACCGCGCCTGGTTGTCCGTGTGCAGCGCCAGGGATTGATGGTATGTAGAGTCGAGCAGCGACAGAGAGGCTCCAATGAGTCGTCGTTCCGACGCCCGCAGCACTTCCAAGCGCCGGCGGCGTTCCTCCTCCCTCTTTTCAGCGAGCTCTTGCGCACGAAGGAACGCTTCCTTTTGCTCCTTCTCGATTCTCTCTCGCTCGAGCCGCTCCCGCTCAAGACGCTGCTGCTCGAGACGCTCTTGCTCGAGCCGTTCTTGTTCGAGCCGTTGTTGCTCGAGCCGTTGCTTCTCCAGGCGCTCTTTCTCCAGACGCTCTTTTTCCAGGCGCTCCTTTTCCAGGCGTTCCTGCTCGAGACGCTCCTGTTCCCGGCGCTCCTGTTCTCGCCGCTGCTGCTCGAGTCGCTCCTGCTCCCGGCGTTTCTCTTCCAGGGCTTTGGCCTCCTGCTTCTTGCGTTCCTGCTCTTTGCGCTCCTGCTCTCGCTGCTCCTTCTCCTTCTCCACCCGCTGGCGTTCGCGTTCGAGCTCGCGCTCGCGCTCCTCCGTCAGCATGGCATCATCGTTAGACTCAACCTTCTTCGCATCGTCCCGCGTGCTGGATGCTCCGCGGTTGCTTCTGCCGTTAGCGAGTTCGCTGTGGCGGGATCCAGCTTTATCTTCCGCGGGTGCGGGGCTGTCGTCGTTCGACTTGCGTTTCCGGAGCTTGGACGAGTCATCGGCCGTGTTGTCGGCGTCGCCGGTGTGTTTCTTGCGCTTGACTGGTATCGGATCGGTGTCGATGTCCATGGCGTCCTTGTCTTTTTCTTTCTCCTTGTCTTTGCTTTGGGTGGGTCGATCCTTGTCCGGGCGAGGCTTTTTCTCGAGGTCTGAGGCTGTTGCGTCGCGGTCTTTAGCGCGCTTTATGACGGGTGAGTCTTCTTTTGCGGCAGATTCTCTGAGAGCTTCTTCTCTGCGCTTCTTCTTTTCCCGCTTGCGTTGCTCGAGAGCTGCTGCCGCCGCTTCCTCCGACTCTTTGGTGGCGTCATTGGAGGATGGCTTTTCTGGCTTTTCCGACTTTTCCGATCGCGTCTTTTGCTTGGTTGCCTCGGCGCGCCGGCTTTCACGCTCGGCCAGTCGCTCCTCTTTCGATTTCGACGGCCGCTCCGTTTCTGCGTCTTTCGACTTGCTTTTATTTTGAACTTCGGCCTCGTCTTCCAGCCGCTTGCGTCTGCGGGTCAGCATGTCGGCGTCGGGTGTGTGGTCGTTGGCGGTGGGGCGGGCGGAGCTGGAACTGCCCTCGCGATGACGTTTGTCGATGGAGCGCTCCCGCCTAGCATTTCGCTCAGGATCGGCAACCTTTTTCTTTATTTTTGGCGTGTCTGCCATGTCAACGTCCTCGTCCTCCGGCGGTGGTTTCTTCTTCTCCTTCTTGTCTCTCCTGGCCTGCTCGGCGGGCTCTGCGTCATCCGATCGTTTTCGAAGCCCTGACAACTGCGGTTTTTCGTCCTTGGGTCGCTCCTTTTCCGTTGTTTTGGGAGCCAGATCCTTGCCCAACACGAGGCGCCGCTTTTTGGTCGTCGTCGGCTTGGTGCTGTCAACGGTCGCGTTGCTGTCGCTGATTGCCGAGTAATCCGATTCGACCGCCCGGTCTCTGCGTTTCTGTTTATCGAGGTCTTTCAACTTCGACCTGGCGATTGCAGGCGAGAGATCGAGATCGCGTTCGCGCTCGGATGGTGCGGTGTCGTCGACCGCGGAAGATGCCGCGGGGGAGGCGGACCGCCGTCGTAGGCGTTTCGGTTTCTTGACCTCTTCCGCCGCCTTTGCTTCCCTGCGTTCGGACTTTCGGTCCTTCTCTTTGTCGCGATCCTTTCGGGTCGTCACGGGCGAAGAGTCGGGCCTTTCGCGGGATGATTTTTTCGATTTTGGCCCCGCGTCGTCCCACACCTTTTGAAGCATTTTGACCTCCTCTTCCCAGTTTTCGCCTGCTCGTTGGCGGGCAATTTCCATGTAGGTCCGGCCGCGGTTGTCGAGACGCCTGGGCTCCTTCATCGTGTCGCTTTTGAGAAGCAGCTTGAGAACCTCGATGTTGTTACGACCGATGGTTGCAAGCAGCGGCGTTTCTTCGCCGGCGACAAGGGGGAACTGGCTTTTGTCCTTGGTGTGTTGGCGGACGACGTCCTTCGGGTCCGGGTCGCAGTCTCCACCGAAGGCTACCAGGAGATTGAGCACGTCGAGATGGCCACCTCGGGCGGCGAGCATCATAGATTCCGGGTCCGGGACGATACCGCTCTCGAGCAATTTGCCGGCCATTTCCATGTCGCCATCTCGGGAAGCCTGTTTTAGTTTTGCCTGACCGCCCTTGCCGGCGTCGAGCCAAAGGAATTCGTTCCTGGTTGGTTCGCCACGGCCGGTCCGTCTTCGGCTGCTGCTTGTGGAGATTTGATTTGATTGTGGTGGCGGGGAGAAATGGCTGGGGCTGGCGACCGAGGCAGCGCGGGAAGAGCTACTTTCCGTGGCAGCCATTTTGCGGGCCTCTTCATCCGCTCGTTTTTTATTACGCAGCTTGACAAGGGCGGCTCGGAGGGCGTCTTCGATGAGACCCATTTTAGCTTCCTCTTCGGGGTCATCGCTCTGCTGACGAATCGTCGAAGCCAGGTCGACGGAGGACTGTCCAGCCTTGTTGCGATGTCGAGGGTCGGCACCGTGCTCGAGCAAGGTGTTGACGACATGAACGTGCATGTTCTCGACGGCATCCAGCAAGGGGGTGGACAAGTCCTCGGCCGGCTTGTCGACCAACGCGCCCTCGTCGATTAGCCAACCGACGATATCGTTGTGTCCGGCGAGAGCGGCAGCGTGGAGGGGTAAGTAGCCGGCGTTGTCGGCATCGTTGAGTAGATCGGGCTCGGCCTCGAAGCATGCTTTCGCTTCCTCCAGACCACCCTTGGAACATATCTTGTGCAGCTGGTTCCGGCCGGTCTTGTCGCGCTTCATCTTATGGCCGGGGCCGATGAGACGAGCGGGCGAGGCGGCGGAAGCCTGTCCGGAAAACGATGGGCGCCTACGACGACTGTTACTGCTACTTCTCATGTTACCGTTGTTTATCAGCCCGGGTGAGTTCGATCTCGAGGACGAAGTCGACTTTACATCGGCATCGGAGTGATCGTGGGTGAGATGGAGAGGAGCGGGCCGACCCCCGGATCGTTTCGCTTTATGGATGGGTTTCGGAGCGGACAGACCCCCAGCAGAAGGAGTAGCGGCGGAGGTGTTTGAGAGAGCAGGTTTACCACCGGCCGATGATGAGGCGACCGAGTGGGGGACGCTTTTTTTACGGGCGTGTCCCGAGCGAGAGGAAGAGGATTGGGCGGTGGAAGTGTGGGAGTCCCTGGTGGAGTGAGATCTGGCGGAGTTGCCATTTGAGGGGAGGGGTGGAGGGGACATTGGAGGGGATGATTTTATGCGAATTCCACGCGGGGAGCGACGGCGGTCGTCGGCATCGTCGTCGCTGGAGTCGATGGCCGGGCGATCGAGGGAATCGTCACGAGCCTTCCGCTTGAGAGATCGGCGTTTCTGCGCGTCGTCGTCAGCGTGGATTTTCTGGATTTTTCGACGAGGGGGAGAGTGGGTGAGGCGGGAGGGGGAAGCGGTCCGTTTGCGAGGCAGGTCCTTCGTTGGGAGAGGGCGTTTCGAGGGTGCGCGAGAGGAAGGGGCGGAGCTGAGGTCGGACGAGTAGGCATCGTCGACGGAGGGTCTCGAATTTGAGTTTGAGTCCCTAGCATCCTTCGAGTCCCCGGAGTCTCTAGAGTCGCCGTTCGGCTTTCTGGAGCGACGAGCGTCATCGGGCGAGTCGTCGAAGGGGATTCGGGAGCCTCTGCTGCGGCCTCTGCTGCGGAGGAGGACGATGGTTTCGGCCTCGGAGTCGCTGTCCGGGTGAGATTCCGGGGGAGCAGCGGCTGTTGTTGATGATGTTGTTGTTGTTGGTGCGGTTGTTGGAGGCGCGGCACCGCTGGCTGCAGGATTTGTGGTGGATGAGGAAGAAGAGGCGGAGGAGGCCTGGTGGGAGGAGATGCCGTTGATGGCGGCGGAGGAAGATGGGGTGGATGAAGTCGAGGATAGGGAGACGGGGAGGGAGACGGAGGAAGTCATGTCATGTAGCAGCGAATGAGTTCCGGGGCCCGCTTCGTGCCGGCGGCATAGTGGTGCTCCCGCCCGGCCAGCCCGTCGCAGAGAGAGAGCAGAGGATGGGGCCAATCAGCGGTGAGATGGTAAAGGCGGGCGATGGCGGGACCGCCGGGTCGTGATGGTAATAGCGGTAGTGGTGGTGATGGTGATGGTGATGATGATGGTGATGGTGTTCGTGGTGGTGGTGGTGGTGAACAGAGCGTGGCGGGCGAGGCGGTCGGAAGGATGGAAGAACGAACGGACAGTCAAATGAAGAAGAGAAGAATGGCCGGGCGGTCAGCGTGGCCGGATGTGTTGGGATCGAGGAATAACAATAATCGAGGCGGCTTTGGACGCGGGCAGACGACGCTGTTCGGTCGGACGCATCCGGCGATGATTCGACGATTGGATTGATTGTATCGGGACCTGACCGGATTCTGCAGCGTCGAGAGGACGGAGAGGTAAAGAAGCGGCCGGTCGAAGGGAGGCCTATTTGAGGGCGAGGATGAAGGGAGATGGGAGATGGAGATGGCTTGATGAAGTGATTGAAGAGGAAGGGCGGAAGGAGGGAAGAAGAGAAGGAGGGAAGAGAAAGAAGAAAAGAAGAAGCGAACGAGACGGGCAGAAAGGGAGAAAATCCAACGAAACGAGGAAAAAACAGCAGCTGCGAAAAAGAAGAAGAAGAGCAGTGCTTCGCTGCCCGGCTTGGCGGCCTGTTTCGCCTCCCAGCAGGTGATATTAGTAGGAATATGAGGATGAGGATGAGTAGACACTAATGCTGAGTATGTCCAGTGAATGGATATATCTCCTGCGGCCACCGGATCGGGAGTAGTAGTAGTGTATCTGATGGAGACCGCTCTTCTCTCGATCTCTTCTCGACGGTCGGGCAGAAGGACAGATTCTTGAACCTGAACACTTCAACGAGAAACACACGCTGTTTGCACCTGTTTGCTCCGTTTGCTCCGTTTTGCACTGTTTGCCCGTTTGCCCGTTTGCCCGAATCGAGTGCTCGTTTGTTGTTATTCCTGCTGTGTTGTTTTCTTATTATATATGTCCTTCTCGTTTGCTGAGGAAAGCGCGCCTGGCCTGCATTCTACGCCGGGCCCACCGCAGTTCTCGGTCCCGTCTTCCCCGAAACACCATGGCCCGCCATCACGACATTCCCCTCCCCTTCACCATTGACGACCTCACTCTCGCCTCCGCCGTCCGCTTCTTCTACCTCAACGCCATCTTAGTCGTATGTCCATCTCCCTGCTCATCTATATATATAATTAAATATATAAATATCTGCGTATATATACTTACTAATACACATACATATAGACAGTCTCGCTCAATGTCGTTCCCTCCGTCGCCCGCCGGCTGTACGCCTACGGCAAGTCCGCTCCCGCAGCTGCCCCCGCCGGCGCTGGCTCGTCCCCCGTAGCTCTGCTCGCCCGCCTGCGCGTCCCCCACGCCTGGTTCGCCCACTTCTACGTCCTCTCCCTCGCCGTCCAGCTCTTCTGGCTGCTCCAGATCTTCTCCGCCGGCTCCTTCCTCCGCCGTCTGCTCGCCGTCCTCCCCCACGATGTAGTCACTACTAGTGGTGGCACCGGCCCGCCCCGCGTCGTCGAGGGCCCGCCCGGCGACCAGAGCTTCGAGACCATCCTGCTGTGCATCGTCTGCATGGCCATGCAGAGCGCCCGCCGCGCCTACGAGTCCCTGTGCATCCAGAAGCCCGGGCCCTCGCCCATGGGCATCCTGATATACATCGCCGGCATCTCCCACTACCTCGTCATGGGCCTCGCCGTCTGGTGCGATGGAGTTGGTATGCCATATATTCAGACCATCATTTCTATGCATATGCTAATACTATCGGTGAAGGCACCCTCGCGGCTAATGATAACTTGCCGCTCGCACACCCGTCAACGTACCTCCGCGTCCCCCGCCTGAACACGCTCCTCGCCCTGCCCGTCTTCTTCCTCGCATCCGGCGCCCAGCACGACGCCCACGCCCACCTCGCCTCCCTCAAAAAGTACTCCCTGCCCACGCACCCGCTGTTCGCCCTCACCCTCTCCCCGCACTACCTCGCCGAGTGCGCCATCTACGCCTCCCTCGCCGTCCTCGGGGCCCCGCGCGACCGCTGGGTCAACGGGACCTTAGCCTATGTCGCCGTCTTTGTCTGCGTGAACCTCTCCTTCGGCGCGGCCATCACGCGGCGCTGGTACGCGGACAAGTTTGGCGAGCAACAAATCGCCAACCGGGCCCGTCTCCTCCCATTCATATATTAACCCTTATCAATCCAATCCAACCTAATGCAATCGTATCAGTATCTGTATGCTCGTCGTAAAATAGAATAGTAGAATTCGTAAACGTTGTTGCCATGTATTTTTGCATCAAAGAGAGCATTAAAGGCAGTTAGGGCTCTCAGCCCTTCGCTGTGTTGTGGCACCCGTCACGTGGGTCCCCAAGAACGGACCCACAACTCGCTCCCGCTACCACAAAATTCTGCTGTGCTCTAACATCCAAACTTTTATCAACCACCACCACATCGAAACCATCACGACCCTCGGGGACAGCCTTTAAGGAACTCTTGACATCGCTCTCTACATTCACAAAACTACCGCAAAGATGGTATTTCCCCTTCCCTCACCCAATTCCCATCGACTGTAGCAGCTCGAATGCCCCACATAATACACCATACTAATAATAAGAAAAGTCGGACGGAGAAGATGTCCCCGCCGTCGAGGCCGCCGACGAAATCGAGGTCGCCGCCGACTCAACCACCGCCAAGGGCGCCATGTCCGTCGAAGACGCACTCAAGGGCGTCCTCCGCCATGCCCTCATCCACGACGGCCTCGCCCGCGGCCTGCGCGAGGCGAGCAAGGCCCTCGACCGCCGCCAGGCGCACATGTGCGTCCTCAACGAGAACTGCGAGGAGGAGGCCTACAAGAAGCTCGTCGAGGCGCTGTGCGCGGAGCACAAGATCCCGTTGATCAAGGTTGGCGATGGCAAGAAGCTCGGCGAATGGGCTGGTCTGTGTACGTATTATCCATCCCATCCATCTATCTATATATCTCACATTCATCCATACATCTATACACATGCAAATCCACCCCACCGATACCACAATTTTGTGCGCGGTTTTTTTGTGGAATTTTTGTGTGCGTGGGCAAAATACCACAGCACTAACCCGATTCACCCACCACAAATGAAACACCCACAAACACACCACAACAACATGCTAATGCTAGTAATTATGAAGGCACCCTCGACCGCGAAGGCAACCCACGAAAGGTCGTCAACTGCTCCTGCGTCGTCGTCCGCGACTGGGGCGAGGAGTCCACCGAACGCAGCATCCTGCTCGACTACTTCCAGACCCGTTAATCCAACCCATCATCATCCCCACCAACCGACAAAGGATGCAGCTTTGACGTCCGGCGGAGGTGTAGGAGGGGTATGGAGATTTAGGAGGGGAGGGTAGATAGCGGCTTGCATTCTTCATGTACATCCATTCAATATCCACGACTTCTCGTATTTCCTTCGTTCGTCCATTTTTTTTTCTCGATTAAGAGGTCGTAGGGTGTGAAAATGAAACTGGAAAAAGATGTTATACGGTCAACTTCCGTGTCGTCCGTAGATTGTATCGACGCGTCAGCGTAGATGACTGACCGTCGCGTACACGAGTGAATTTCAGAGTACATATATGACCATCGACGCGGTTTTAGTAATATTCCGCTGGTAAATAAATATACCCGCCGATCGCGGATATCCACTGCAGATGATGGGTTCGGCCACAGTCTATGCATATACCCAGGAGATCAAATTCAGTGGGACGATGCACAGTATACCAATGAAGATGTACGTAAATCCACGAAATACTCAGTATGCGCGTATAATATATGCCCGCACTGACGTGCGGGTAAGAATACCAGGATATATAACCTACCACATCAGGAAAAGGTATCTACGACCACAGAACGAGGAAAATTGGGTATCCCGTCCGCTCTGCCTTACACAAGCCTCGTATCGGTCAATTAGTAGTGTCATCGGTGACGGGACGCGAATCCTGACTGTTGTAGATTCTTTATAATTTTTGCTGCGGTTTTCGTTTTATTATATTTTTTAATTTTTTGCATCTTCGTTTCGTGTCGATGTTGTATTTTGTCTCGTCCATCTTGCTTGATTCGACAGCTCGTTTGTAACACTCTTGACTCGGAATTAGGGTATAATGCCGATAAGGCAACGGCGTTCATTCGGTCACACAAGTAGCATCACAGTATCTTCGCACTCCAGCCAAATCAACAAGGAGACTTTCACTGCTTCCTCTTGCAAAAAGCTCTATTGGGATATATGCCTTATCCATAAAAGTATGGGCAGACCGCCTATTCTCGAAAGCCCGGTAGCAGGTTTACAGGCGCATACCTTCCCCACTTCTAGGCACTGCTAAGAACAGTATGGTACTATTTCATGGCTCTCCATACTAGCTCACATGCACACACTTGCATGGATGTGAGCGTAGCACGTATCATAAGTGTAGATGTGAGCTTGTGTGCTGCGTCGACGCTCGAACGGGGTGTGTATGCATGCTGTCCACACAACAAATCGTTGCATTCTCTTCGCCCGGCTTCGAGGCTACATACACTCTCTTTTTACTTGTCTCGTGAACCAGACGTGCCGTCCTTTTGGCCCAGAGGTCGGCTGTCTGATTTACAAGACACCTCTCGGGACTATACTATATCTCTGGTACGCATCATGATGTTGGTGCCTCCAAGAAGCATATACCCTATGACACGGCTCGGGCTTACACGGGAACGCACCAGCAAAATATCACTCGCTCGTCTTTGCCTATGCCAAGTCCCACTGTGGGAAGTACCTGTTTATCCAAGATCCAGGACTTTATGTATATGATATTTGCCTCGTGAAGCCAGACTACTGTACTTTGGCTTGCGGAAATAATATATGATAATGCAGTATCTTTGTCGTCCATGCCGTAATGATAGACCAAGACTAGTGCCTGATCGTAGGGAAGAATTTCTGTTCAGTTGGTCAGGAAAATTGATACATACAATGTCAGCAAATGAGACGGCCAAATTTGAATTCCTTTTTGATACTTTCAACTTGAGTGCTGAATGTTCAAGAAACTACCGCGCCACAACTGCTCCCACAAGCATTTCCCGAAACAACCTCTTGCATCGCAGCAATCCTGCATCCCACACAGTCAAGCCACCAGCCAAGATCATACTCACTCGCCTGTGCATGCATGCACTACTTGTACAACATGTCTTCACTAATTCCAAAAATCACCCTCCGACAAGCAGCCGCAACACGCAACCTCATATGGAAACAAAGATATACGCCGCGAATTGCAACCTTTACGACCCAGTCTTCCCCCAATAACTCCCTGAAGAGTATCTTCACGCCGAGCCGCCAGCGTCTCGGAAAAATATATACTACCTGTCTCCAGAGATTAGACGAGCTGCCAGAGCTTACTCTCGAACGGAGACTCGTCGTTCAGGCGATCTTAACATACACTCCGAACGACGAACTGCTCAGAAACTTCTCTGGCTTCTCGGATGCGGAAGTGACCGATCTGTGGGAGGTGTCCAGCACGGCTCTCAAGAATATATGCAGCAGCTGGGGAACACTACAGCCGTCTTCCACGGTTGCTACCCAGATTACAATACCTGGGAAACCTAGATATGCAGCCGTCCAAAGAGTCGAAGAAGTGCTGCCGGGGAAATTCGCCCCCGTCACACCTGGTAAGCATTGTGCGAAGGATCACGTTTACTAGACCTGCGGCTGATGTTTTAACGATGCTTCTCCGCAGGGTCTAGAGTAATGAGGACACTTTCTGTCAGGAACGCATCTCCCGATTCCACCACCCTCGTCGAGAAACTTCGCAAGCCGTCTTTCAGTGCAGGGGCGATGGAACGGCAATCAGGATATTGCGCTATCACCAACATTCGCTTTTACGAACTCAACATACCGTACGAAACGGCACACATATTTCCGCACAGCGCTTTAACCAACGACGAATCGCCAGCAACATGGCGTTTTCTCGCCATCTTCCTCGGCGAACGACTACGGGACGTTCTAGCCGGTGAAATTCTGGAGTGTCTTCAGAATTGCAGTAATCGAATTACTATGACCGCGGGTCTCCATGGAATGTTTGACGCTGGACGGTTTTTTTTACGTCCTGTTTCGACCGCGCCAGGGCGGCCAGGTCACCGGTATCTCGACTGCGAGATTGTCTTTTGGATCCCCGTAGAGTACATGGGATTGACCCGTCGGCCGAAACGGCCAGAAGATCAATATGTTTTGAAAGATGATGGCTCAGCGATCCGTTATTATCTCTCGGAGCCTCGACAGATGGCTCACCCAGAGATGATCCGCATCTCGACTCCTGATCCGGAGAGACTGCCGCTGCCATCAACAGTTTTACTATTCTGGCATGAAGCCATCTGGAGGACTATTGGTGCGGCGGGTCTGTCTGGTACTGCTATTTCTCCTGTCGATGCCTCCGACCAACGCTTCCTTTACGACGAAGACGAAGACGATTGTTACAGCTGTGACTCGCTCGACTACAGTCTCCATTACGATGGAGACGACGTCTACGACGAACAAGACGATGATCGCGCGCGACTATGAGAGGAATGGCTCAAGATCCTACCACACAAAACTACCTCGTAGCTACATTTGAATGCAAAGCTATACGTTCAGACGATATATGCATCGCGACAATGTAATATCGTCTGTATGCATATAAATTATGGTACTTTACCACCATCTTCCGAAGTAATCGTCGAACTAAAGACCATTTCAACTAACACCAACGAGCTCAAACCCGTGCATGATGGGACCACCGCAACAACTGCGACAATATATCATGATTGAGAGAGTATTCAATAATAAAAGGCCGTTAGCAGCCACTTTACCCTCATCCTATTTTCTCTTTTCACACCAGTTCACTTCGTTACCGATCCTACAATTTTCGATATGTCCTCCCTAGAGCAAAGCCCAGATGACGGTTGCACGTTCTGTTGTCTGGATCTAACGAGACTAGATAACGGAGATATGCCTTTCCTAGAGCAAAACCCAGATAACGGAGATATGTCTTCCCTACAGCAAAGCCCAGATGACGTCGACGTCCCGGCCCTCGTGGCCCGTCTAGAGGCAGCAACCTTGCGATACCGCCAGGAAATCGAGGCCATGAGGCAGGAAGTCGCCGTTATGCAGCAGGAGGCATACGGCATGACGGAATTGTCCGAGCTCCTGCGGCTGGATATCGAAATGACAAGGGAGGAAACCGAGGAACTGTGGCAGGAAATCGACCTCATAGAGCTGGAACTCGAGCTGGAGCAGGAGCAGGAAGCTGGCTTTTGGAATTTCCAACTGATTGACGAGTTTATACTTAGGTTAGCAACAGCCAATCGGGCAAAATTTACCTATTACACATACATATCACCATACTAACAACCTCGATATTTAACATTAGTTCCTGCTTGATTACAGTGTGCCAAAGTCTGGCTGTAAGTGGGCTTTGGTGAACGCTGGCACCTGGCGGGTCTCCGGAAACTATGGGCTGAGCCATAGCTGAAGGCCTGGCCCAGATGTTCGCACACCTCGAAGCAACCGGGGGGTTCATCAGCCCAACATGAAATCCCGCAGAACGTATACCAGCCCTCTGAAAACTCCACTATCGATGACCACGTTTGTGAATATGCGAGGGAGGAGTCAGAGATATGGTCTCCTAGGCGCAGGTGAGTCGTTCGCTGGATGTCACTTGCATGGCGCTATTTAATAGCACACCTAGTTTGATAACTGATTTGGGAATTGAGAGAAGCGTAATGCTGCCGCTCATCAAACCACGAGAAGGGCTGGCGACAGCCGCCAGACGAGAATAGTGAGCTGCACAAGCTCTACCAAGCG
This sequence comes from Orbilia brochopaga, assembly GCA_036872635.1. Lineage (NCBI taxonomy): Eukaryota > Fungi > Ascomycota > Orbiliomycetes > Orbiliales > Orbiliaceae > Orbilia > Orbilia brochopaga. The sequence continues at coordinate 161,191 of JAVHNQ010000016.1, read as the reverse complement.
GCATATACTCACACGTAGTATGATGACGTCGAGCCGTTGTACGATCGAGAGATAGCTCTGGCGGTCTTGATCTTACCAGGCCTCTTCGATATCGATCTCATTGGCACGGGCACTGCGGGTGAACGACTACTTGCTGGCAGACTCGATACCACATTGGTAACATCAAACAGCGTCTGCTAGCGATCGCCAGGTCCTCTTGAGCTTCCTCGGGGGACCGTCATCAATTCCACATCGTCAGCCCGGCTCTGCATCACGTACATCCCGTATTTATTTAGATGTTGCTCAGAATTTAGATTTTGACACCAACGTACCAATATCACGAAGTGTATCTTCTATTAGTGATAACTCCATGTGTCGTACGTACAGACAATGCAGCTAGTCACGAAAAACTTCATTTACCATCAGAGGGCATCTATTACGACAGACGAAGCGCAGTGACACAGCAAGCGCAAGTCAGCTCCCATTTAAATACCCACGCTAAATCACAACACATCAATTGTTATCGTCGACCGATTAGAAAATACAACTGTCGGTTGATGGTGAACAACGCACTCGGAGACCTCAACATTTCAGACGATAGAGAACCTGTCAACTATGATTGAGAAGTACTTGTTGTTTTGTAGGCAAGCTGTGCGTCTGTATATTAAATATATTGGAGTGCATACAGGGTCGAGCACTCAATATCTCGAGTTCGAATGACCGAGCCGGGTTATCAATATTCCATGACCTGTATATGCATGTATATACCACCAAAACGACCAATGAATGCATGTCCGCTTCTGAGGGAATAATACTACGTAGAATTCTGATAGAAACGATGTATCGACTAGCGTGCTCGATGCAGGAAATGATGTGGTCACCGCTCGAGTCACTGTACCGCTCGAGAATGAGAACAGGCCGCCGGAGTGTTTTTGCGACATTTACGTTGCGTTGAGCGTGCCCTCCGTGAGACGGTATTTGATTATTATTATGAGCGGGAAATGATCTGGGCGCTGCTGTGCGCGAGTATATAAAGGCCTCCCCCCACCGTGTCAGTTCCCGAGACCAAGTAAGAGACTTCACCACCTGGCACATCGGCGACCTTGTCCTGAGCTTCAACCTCTGCTGCCTTCCAGTGTCTGCTCTCCTACTAGTCTCGAAGCCAGATCATCCAGCGGCCCACAATGAGCTCTCCTCCTCCTCCCCCTCCTGCTGGTCTTCCTCCTCCTTCTCCTTCTCCTCCTCCTCCTCCTCCTGCTGGTCCTCCTCCTCCTTCTTCAGATCTGATACCAAAGAAGAATTAGCCACCATGCGTGAAGAGAACACGGCAGCCTGGGATAGGCTCGAAAGAGATATCAAATACACTCAGGACATCCTAAGAGCGCTGCCAGGATGCCCCGTAGGAGACCAAAAACGCAGCCTAACTTAGGTTCGCAAGTATCACCTCTATTTGCCTCCTCCTCCTCCTCCTGCTCCTGCTCCTGCTCCTGCTCCTGCTTCCGTCCCTCTTCACCCACAAACCACCATGGCCGACGCAAGCAACGTCCAGGCCGTCATTGCCGAGCTACGACAACTGCTCGATAGGCAAGGCGAAGAGATCGCCGGCCTAAACAAAAAGGTCGAGCGCCTGGAGGCGACCGTGGCGGTCCACGAGGCCAACCTGGGCGTCCTCTCGGGTGTCTGTCGTCCGCTTGTCCGGTCTGCTTTTAGCGACCACATCCTCGTTCAGCGGGGATGGGACCGGATCTCCGACTCTCGCGGCGCCTTCGTCAGCAAGAAGGCAGGGGAGCTGAGCCAGCGGTATGGCCTCCCCAAGTGGAGGTTGGAGGCGTTCTTCAAGTATGTTGATTCCTTCGATTCATCCGATACGGCATACAGTTCGGAAACTAACTCGAGTAGCACCTCCAAGGACCGCAACGTTGCTGCACACCGCAGCTCGCTCCGGGCCGTCGCCCATTTTTTCGCCGTTGGCGCGTCCTCCGAGGTGGGGAGGAAGGTGTTCGAGCGGGAGTTCGGCATGACTCCCGAAGAATACCTGGAGAGCGGGGCCAACCAGCCAATTGAGGACGCGGACGTGGGGTTGGGCGCGGGTGGGGACTTCTAGTCGGAGTTCCCCTTCTCGTTGCCTGCTCCGTCCGCACCCCGCTCGCCGACTCCTCCAGCGCCCCCGCATGGCCCATCGCAGCGACCGATGAGCGCCGGAGGCAGCGGAAGCTCCTCCGCGACGCAGCAGGGCGGCCGGTCGGGGCGGTTCTGTCTCTCTCTTCCGGCAACGCCGAAGAAGAGGAAGCTCGGGGGTGCAGGAGCTTCGGTGCGTTTGAAGAAGCTCGGGGGTGCAGGAGCTTCGAGTGCGTTCTATTTCTTTTGTCTTCCCTTTGTCTTTCCTTTGTATCATCATATTTATTATCATTTACATAGCCTGTTATTTTCAATGTCATTTGCATAGCCTGTTTGTTTTCATGTCATTTGCATAGCGTGCGCGGAGTTGCTGTCCCTCCTATATTGAGGCAGCGCAGGGCGGGGACGGGTTCCCGCCTGCATTTTACGTTCGAGACCTGCAAGCCTCACGAACCGAGTAAGACCGTGAAGTAGAAGATTAGGATAGAGTGACTTAGAAAGCGGCAATACGTAGAAATTCTGGTTGTTGAGGTGAGTGCCTTGCGATGAGAAGGTTGATAAGAGATGAAGTCTGTCGAAGTGAGTGAAGGAATAATAGCAATAAAACCGTAGAACAAATCACAGTAGACATTCAGGATGATGATATAACCCACCCATCGATAATCAAAGAACACCAAAATCTCATCCCGCTTCAGGAACCAAAATGCAACACAGCATGGGTTGCAATTAGCATCCACCCTCATCGTCGGCAGCAGCGGTAATATTTCTTGAGTATAGTGCCAGAACCCCTGATAGTTAGGTTGATATTTATAATAAGTTGGTTCTTTCTCAGCTATATGACTTATTGAAGATGACATCGAAAGGTTGTCTCAAAGTTCACACCTTCGTTGTCTTTCAGTTATATTAGCCGCGTCTACGAATCACGACATCCAGGTGAATATTGATTATGGCCTTCTAAATTTGGTTTTCGATTCGCCAGCAGATTTTCATGTAGATGATCAACACCAGTTTACAGTTCCCTGTTCAGGTCACCCTCGAGATAAGCGGAGTGGCCCTCTTATCAAAACATGAAGTACCACTTTGTATTTTACCATAGGCTCAAAAGTACTGGCGGCAAAGTTGTAATAAAGCTATTTCAGAGTTTGTATCGCAGAACGAGTATATCAGTAGTATAATATTACAAATATATAGTAAAGCGATAGGGTTGAAGAACGCGTGGCACCCTTTTCATTAGTCATTATTCCGTATAAAAATGTGAAACCGAGTGAGCTCTTGAAAGTCCATATATGCATAAGCAAGACCAAGTGGAGTTGCAAGAGGGACCAGTTGAGAGACGGCCGCGGGTCAAGTGGCTAACCGGGCGCTATGATAGCTGAGGCCTCGTAACACTATGTCAACCGAGATAACAGCAGGTATCTCTAGGATTTTCCAGACCAATTATCTGACGGCAAACGCCCGTGGCCAAATTCTTGATCTCCGGTTCCCATTTGCGATGTATATTTGCAGCATTGTAGTAGGGTTGCAAAGTCCATATTTTTGCTGCTGCACCGAACCTGATGCCCTCAGGATGCATGTATATACTCTACATATATTTAGCCACCTGCAGACCTACCTGTACGAGCAGGTTAATGTTAGTTCTATTGGTCAACAGAACATCGAAAATGGGGATTTGGGATGTTCTCAAACTTTGCCAGTGAATTATCACCCAGCTGGTGATAGTAGACTCTTGCACAGTTCTAGCTACAACAGCATCAAGCTTAGCAAGGTCTCTTTACAGGTGGTGAGAATATTTGGTCCGAAATTTCAGGCAAGTTGCGCTCAACTTCATAGCACCATCCTAGTCTCGGGGCCAGTCCGCCCAGGCACCATCCCATCAAAATCCGAAAGATCTGTTATGCAGATTTGCACATGCCGCCAAAATGATGCCCATAACAACATCTTTACGCACATAAATAATACACTCTCATTTGCTTAGTAATCCGTCAAATATCTAGCTGTTCCCAATCTCCTTTTTGTCTTCTTCTTTCTTTCTTACTCTTACATCTACTTTAGACATCACCAATCTTACACATCAGCAGCATCCCCATTGTCCCATCTGTGGTGTGCGTTTAGACCCAACAGAGGAAACAACCAAAAGGCCGAAAAAGGAAATGGCCAAAGAGAGAACGAGCCTGGCTGCCAACCGAGCTAGCCCGTTATAAAAATCCAACTCTCACCGCAGCCACAGGCACATCGCCACCGACATCTTCCTTGCAAGCCTGCTCCAGTGGTCCACCATCGGGCTGGCGAATTCCCCGGCCGCAGACGACAATACTCAAGACCTTCGACGTGGACATTTTCCCGTCTTGTCTTTTACGGTCCTCCACCCTCTCGATACACCCACTTCCTCTTTGTCCCTGCAGTGAACTTCAAGGCCGCAGACGACAATACTCAAATCTTCGATGTGGACTTATTCCCACCTTGTTATTTACGGTCCTCCACCCTTTGAGGCACCCACCCCTCCTGCCCCTGCTCGGGTAAGTCGAACAAGCATCTCGAACGTTGGAAATCTCGTAACGCTGACCTATTTGTCGCACCAGGATGTCAGCCTCGGGCGATAGTTCCGTGCTGGCTTCAATCCAGGCACGCCTGGATGCTCTCGAGCAGGAGCTCGAGCAGGAGAAGCTATCGAGCAGCAAGAGCATCGCAAAGCTCGAGAAAAGACTCGACGGTCGAGAAGCGTCTGGCCATCATGGCAGACGCATATGGCCCCCGTCCTCACGTCCTTCTCCGACCATATTCTGCCCTGTTGTCGAGGCCACGCGACAAGTATATACAGGAGCACGCGGAGCTGTGCGACCGCTGCAAGTCGACAAGTTCCAACTGGCGACGTTCTTCGGGGATGTCGTCCGATCGGTTACCGTCCTCCTGACATTCTAGGAGGAATTCGGCACCAGTTGCGAAGAATACCTAGAGTCCGGAGAGGAGAGCATTGGGAGCGGTGGAGCTCTCCTGAAGGCTCTGCCAGGGTATCCGATCCTAGAGGAAGAGACCCCATCGCTGCGGTCGCCACCTCCTCCTGCAACGCCACCGCAACCTCCACCTCCATCCTCATTTCTCGCCGCCACTCCAACGAGAGCCCCGCCGCTGTCCTCTCCCCTCTCATCACCGCCGTCCCCAATCATCCCACCGCCGGGATTTACGTTCGCGCAGCAACCCGCACCCGCCGCCCCCCGCCGGCTGCCGACGCCGGTGAGTGGGGCGGCGAGGGCGTTGGGGGAGGGAGGCCCCCCAAAATTTCCTTCAGCTTATCATCAACACCCACACCCAATCCCTCTCCCTCCAAGAAGCCGAGGCTAGACTAGTAAGCCTCTGGCGGAGCCTGTGTGTTCTTCTTCCCTGTTGTATGTTAGTACCAGCTCGTCCTTCTCGCATTTCAATTTTATCAGCAAGCAGCTGGTCGAGCTTTCACACATTGGGAGGTACGTCTATACGATCCCGGTGATATCGGGGCCAGCGCTGAATTTTAGAGTATACACTCTATCACTATGGTTTACACTTTTGTACTGTCAACCACAAAATAAAAATCGTGGTTTTTTTCTTTTTGAATAAATGTTGTGGAGGGCATGGTATACTTGTCTTTAGGGGCAACTACAGCTAGAGAAACACCATCGAAATACATCACACATTCACGGCCTGTATATATATACTCGCATCGTGATCTCGCGCATAGGCCACAGTGCATACACAAATTCGTCTATTAGCGAAGCCTAGTGAGGCTTAACGCTTTTTTGAGGGAAAACGTGCGGGGTTGCCGAATCAGAATACATACTTTGACGGTATACAGCAAATACAATATTTTCTACAAAGAGCCGAAACAATAGCTAGCCACCCTAGATGTCGATTTATGTAGGATATCATTGGAATCTAAAGCAAAGAAAGACCTCCATATCACTGGCCGTCGCCTGCTATCAACCTTTTTGGATGCTGGGGAGTTAAACACTCTACAACATTCATTTTCGTACTCATGTATTCACTCTCATTTAACAATAAGCAGAGCCATAGAAAATGAATGCATGTCGATCGCTATCTGCACCGCGTAAATTTCGTCATCCCATCATCAGTTCCATCAAATCAACCAATAACAGGGGAATGTCAGCCAGCCTTCTGAGACCAGTCTTTTGCCAGTTCCCAGAGATTACATTGGATGCATCGATGTATAAGCATCAATTCCGGCTTCTGACTTCCGACCCATACGGCAAGTGACACGGTTTGGCGGACATCTCTGTATTGGCGATAGTGAGAGATGGAGCCAGACGTATAGTCAAAATGAACAGCTACCGAATTGACAAATTGATGACTAACGAAATCTAGCTCATGAGATTGAATGTCGGTGTTAGCACCAAGCACTGTCGGAACATCATGATATCAGGGTTGATTGATAGGTACGGCTATACTACGGCGTCCTATAGACCGATGGCGTATACGGTATGGTATGTGTTAGAAGCGAGAATACGGTGCCGACATGTGCTCGACTCGACTTTCATCAGGCGTATTCAGACCGTCTTCAAAACACGCCCTGTGGGCAGTATCTATAGACTCACATTTCCCGTATACAATGCAGCCGTCACACGTGCACAAAATGCAACTTTATCAACAGCTATCGAGTTGACTTGACCAGTACTGCAGTCACAATGGTCACGTCGACCGACCGCCGTCGACGTAGGATTAGCACCAAGACACCTCGTCGCTCTCTACCTCGCATAAATATATCCAGTTCCACAATATCTGTACATCACCATCTGTTATCGTTGTCAGAAACCCAGCACCATGCTATACCCAGGATATTCTCGCACGTCGTGTTCGTTACCGTCGATATACACGTACCAGTACGTATCTGAAAACAATCCACAGCAATTGCAATCGAGCAGCCAGCTCTTGCGCTCCAATACCGATACCCAGAGCAGTAATGTACGAACAATCATCTGTGAATTAAACGCAGTCGATAGTGCTTACCCATACACAAACTCTCACCTACTGTCTCATCGTTCTCCATATCAATAAAAGATGCATGAAGTATCCTAGATCAGCAGAAATCATGGAATCCATATCAATTACCAAAGAAGTCTATCGATCCGTAACTAACAATACCCATACACCACCAAATAATAAATGCTAACCCGCTCTCAAAATCAAAAGATAACCCGTAACGCCCATACATCCATGATATCCACCAACACCATCCCACACCACAGTACAACTAGTACAGCTGCGCTACTGCTCAAGGGTGGGCCGAATCCCGAAAAGCGTACTATCCCACAACGACAGCGGACTGCTCGTCGCACCCTGCGGCTGCGGCTGCGGCGCCTCAACGAGCTCCCAGTCGATATCCTCGACGAGTCCCTTCGGTCCGCTGTTCCGAATCCCAAACGGATTCCACGCCTCGAAATCCCGCATCTCGTCGTCCGTCATCGCCGCCCCGCCGAGGAGGTCGCTGTCGGACCCGTCGAGCAGGTCGTCGGAATCTTCGGGCGTGAGAATCATGCTCACGTCCACGCTGTCGATGACTAGGTCTGTTATGTCCTCGAGGCCCTCGAACGCCTGCTGGATCACCGTCGGCGAAATGATCATTTCGTCCCAGCCAGGTGGCGTCGGCAGGCCGTTCGTCTTGTCCGTCGTGTCTTTCGGTGGTGTTTGCGTTTGAGTTTGTGGCTGCTTGGGAGTTTTAGACACGGGCGTGGAGGTCTTTGAAGGTGGCTTTGGCGCCGGCGTGGAAGTGACGTCCTTCTCCTTGTCGTCCGGCTTCTCCTCCTTGACTTTGCGCGTGCCGTCGCGGTTGAGACCCAGGGCGTCGGCGACGCTGCTGAGCGTGTACTCGAGCGGGTTGACGATGGTTTTATTACGCTCCTCGATCATGCGCTCCTGTCGCTCGCGGAGGGCCTGCACGTCGTTGACAGCCTTGCCGTGGAGGGCCTGCGCGTCGTTCATGGCCTTGCCGTGGATGTGGTCCTTGTGGTCCTCTTGCAAGTGGCGGAGGAGGTCCGCTTGGTTCGCGAAGCCCTTCGTGTGGTACTCGCACGTCTTGACGATGCAGTGCTGCGTGTATTCGGCGGGGAGCGTGCCCTTGGAGGGTGTCGTCGCGCCCGGTGCGGGTTTGGGAGTCTCGGGTTTGGAGTTCTTGAAGTCCGGTTTGGGGGCCTTGGACATCGAGGGGGACTCGGCGCCCTTCATCTTCTTGCGCGGCGGGATGTGCAGCGGGAAGGAGATGGCGGTGGGGATCGGCGGGGTGGGAGCGGCGGGAGCACCGGGCTTGGCGGTGGGCTGAGACATGGCGGCCTTTGCGGAGTCCTGGATCTGGAGAGACAGGTCTTTAGGCGGCTGCGGCTTCTGCTGCTGCTGGAGGTGTTGTTGAAGTTGCTGCTGGAGAAGTTGCTGCTGCTGCTGCTGCTGTTGTTGTTGAGCGGGCGCGCCGTGTTCGAGTTGTGATGGCTGCTGGGGTTGTTGCGACTGCTGCTGCTGTTGCTGTTGCTGCTGTTGCTGCTGCTGCTGCTGCTGCTGCTGCTGAGCACGAGCTTTCATCGCCGCGGCGGCGTTCTGCTGCTGCTGGGCCATCTGCTGCTGGAGCTGCTTCTGCAGCGCGTTGGGCATCGCAGCCGCCATGGGAATCGGCGGCTGGCCCTGCTTCACGCGCTGCTCGTTCAGCTTGGGCACCTGCGTCTTGACGTAGTTGAAGTACCGGCCGACCTGCTCCTTGGCCGCGCGCAGGTCCTCCGGCGTGACGGTAAAGTTGTCCTTGGGCGTCTGGAAGCCCGTGTCCTCGAACTGGGTGGCGAGGATCGCCCGCGTGTGGAAGAGATCGCGCACAATCTTCTCCGAGGGCAGCAGCATCAGGAACATGGGGATCCACTGCTCCATTCTGAGCAGGGTCAAGCTGGATTCCCTGATTTCCTGCTTCATCACGACCTTGACCTGCTCGGACATCGGGATGATGGGCCGCGCGAGCGCCTTGGAGATTTCTTCTTGGCGGATCTGCTGGACCTGCTCTTTGTTCTTGAGGATGTTGCGGCTCGGGTCGAGGGGGGCGCCGAGGTTGTGCGGCTCCCCGCCGGAATTTGTTTGTTGTTGCTGCTGCTGCGGCTGTTGTTTCTGCTGGCCTTGGGCCGTCGGCGGTCGAGAGGGCTCGGACTGCTTCTGGGCGGCTAGCGCTTGGGCTTGGGCTTGAGATTGCGCTTGTGCCTGTTGCTGCTGGTGCGCTTGCGCCTGGGCTTGGAGGACCGCTGACCGCTGAGCCTGCTGCTGAGCCGCCTGTTGTGCCTGCTTGGCGCGACCGAGCTGTATCGCCTTGTTCAGTTCGGCGCGTCTCTCGGGCGGCAGCTTCTGGAACTGCGGCTGCTGGAGGATGGATTGTTGGGTTTCGTGCGGCATCATCATGAGCTTCTGGAGGAAGGTCGGCCAGTCTCCGAGCTTTGGTTGAGCCGGCTGCGCGGGCTGTGCGGGCTGCGATTGTTCAGCAGGTGCGGACGACTGTTGCGCGGGGGTGTCTTCATTTTGGGCGGAGCGTTTGAGACCACGCAGGTTCGCTTGCTGCTGTTGCTGTTGCTGTTGCTGCGCGGCGGCGTTTGCGCGGTTCGCATCGACGGATTGCTGCGCCATCTTTGGCGTCGGCGCCTGCGTCTGGCTGGGTGTCGGCTGCTGCTGCTGCTTGATGGGCTTGGGAGGCGACATTTGCTGCTGCTGCTGCTGCTGTTGTTGTTGTTGCTGTTGCTGCTGTTGCTGCTGGAGGGCCTGAGCTTGCGCTTGTGCCGCCTGTGCTTGAGCCTGAGCTTGCGCGTGTGCCTGAGCTTGAGCTTGGGCCTGGGCCTGTGCTTGCGCATGGGCTTGAGCTGCCTGGGCCTGCGGCATGTGCGCTTGTCGAAGGGCAGCCAGGCGAGTCGCGAACTCTTGGAATCCTGGCAGGCCGCCGGGCGTCTTGGCCGCCATGTCGCGTAGATGCAGATAGTGCAATTGGCGGACCTAGAGACGTTGTTAACATGAATATGGACATTGAGTTTAGTATTAGGGGGGTCTACCTTATTGGAGATGTCTGGGGACTTGCGCTTGGCCCATTCCTTGTAGGCGCCCCAGGAGGGCAGGTCGGGTGCCTCGTTCGCGATATTGCGCTTGAGGAAGGCGATGGCATTGAGGGGCGGCTTGATGTTGTCGTAGGCGGGCGGGAAGGGCACATCCGGGATCGTGGGAAGCGACCGCTGCTGCTGGCCGGGCTGCTGGCCGGGTTGTTGACCGGCTTGCGGGGCGGCGATTTGTGGAGGCTGCGACTGCGGCGGCTGCTGCGGCGGCTGCTGGGCTTGCTGCTGCGGGGTGGCGGCAGGTGGGATCCTCTGCGCGGGCTGTGCGGACTGCTGCTGCTGCTGTTGCTGCTGCTGCTGCTGCTGTTGCTGCTGCTGCTGCTGCGGCTTGACGGACTGCGCGGCGAGCTGCTTTGCGAGCTGGCCCTGCTGCATCTGCAGATTGAGCAGCCTCTGTTGCTGGACCTTTTGTGCGAGTTCAGCACTCATCTGCTGCTGCTGCTGCTGCTGCTGTTGTTGCTGCTGTTGTTGCTGCTGCTGCTGCTGCTGGTTATGCGCGGCATGCCCGGGCATGTTTTGGAGGAGGGCGTTCTGGGCGGCAACGATCTGCTGCGCGGGTGTGCCGAGGCCGATGCCCGGCTTGCCGTTCCGCAGACGGTTCTGGGCGTCGTGGGCGGCGGCGGCGGCTTGCTGCTGCTGGAGGACGCTGTTGGGACCCTGCTGTTGGGCGAGGGCCTGCGCGGCTTGAGCGGCCTGCTGCTGCTTGGACTGGTTCCAGTTGTGGATGAGCTGCTGCAGCTGCTCGGGGGCGAGGTTTTTGAAATTGGCGATGGGGAAGCCCGGCGGGATGGGAAAGTTTCCTAGGGGTCGCGGCATGCCGCCGGGGTGCTGGAGGCCCTGCTGTCGCGCCTGCATGTCGAGGAGCTTGGCCTGGTTGAGTTGAGCTTGGGCTTGGAGGGCTTGAGCGGCCTGAGGGTTGGGGGCACCGCCGGGCAGATGGGTCTGGTTGAGGAGGTTCATCTGAGGGGAGGCGTGCTGGCCGAGGAGGGCCTGCTGCTGGGCTTGGGCCTGACGTTGCTGGGCGGCCTGCTGGGCTTGCCGTTGCTGCAGCTGGAAGAGCTGTTGCTGCTGAGCCTGCTGCTGGGGCGTCTGAGCGAGCTGCGGGGCGCCTTGCGGGGGGACGGAGCCAGGCGGCATGGTGACGTTGGGCATGCCGGGACGGGCGGCGCCGGGCTGTTTATCGGGCGACTGTTGCTGGGCCTGCTGCTGTTGGGTCAGGAAGTTCTGGACGTCGTTCATGAAGAGCTTGTTGTCGAAGGGCTGTTGGGGCTGGCCGAGGTTCTGGCCGCGACCGAGTCCGGCTTGAGCCTGAGCTGCCATGAGGCGCTGCTGCTGCTGGGCGATCTGCTGCTGGCGGCCCTGGATCTGCTGTTGGTGGATCTGCTGGGCGGTGAGCTGCGGGGTGCCGGCAGCGGGGCCGGGGCCGCCGGGGCCACCGGCGCCTGGCATGGACTGGAAGAGCTTTTTCTGGGCGGCGTTGCGGAAGAAGAGCTCGACGGGGGATATTTTCAAGAGCTCGCACTGGGCCTTTTGTTCGTCGGTGAGGGTGCCGAGCTGGGCCATGATGGTCTGGAGGTGCTGGGGCTGGGCCTGGTTCATCATCGTCCGGGCGAGCTGGGTGATGGCCTGGTCTCTGGACATGCCGCGATATTGGTGGAGCATGTGGTTGGGGGGTAGTTGCTGGTTTTGCGGCGGGAGGCCGGGCTGCTGGGCGGAGGCCATGGCCATTTGATGTTGTAACGACTGGTTTGCGGCCATGGCGGCGGCCATGTTGATGTTTTGCGGGAGCATCCCCATCATGCCGCCGGCTTGTTGCTGCTGGGCTTGTTGAGACTGCGGAGGTTGAGGTCGCTGGCCGGGCATGGGGATGTTCGCGCGGGCGGCCTGCTGGAGGAGGAGTTGGTGCTGGGCGGCCATGGGGTTCGCGCCGGGGCGGGGGATGAACTGCTGCTGCTGCTGCTCGTCGTGTTTCTGCATGCGTGTTTCCTGGATCTGCTTCATCTTCGCCCCGCAGGCGCCAATGTATTCCTCCTATGGTCAGTTAGCAGGTGTGTTCAACCGTAGGAGGTGGGAATCGGGATATGAGATAGTCGGGGGTGTCGATGAGGTATGGGACATACTTTGGAGGAGGCGTTGGAGAAAGTCTGTTCTTCAAAGGCTTCGGCCATTTTGATGGCGCGGGGGGCGTCCAGATCGGCGCGCACCAGGCGAAGAGAGCTCGCCCTGTCGAATCATCAGCATTAACTTTCACGTGGTCTCATGCCGTACACGTTCAACCCATGGTGCACGTTCACCCATGTATACGTGAATGGAATATGGTGCACGTTCACCCATGCATGCGTGAAGGAATATGGTACACTTCAATCCATGGTATGCGTGGATGGAATAAGACTATGAATAAAGGATATAGACGTACATCTGACTGACTATCTTCCAGCGGTCCATGACGGGAATCTCGGCCTGCCAGCCGACGGTGGGCTGCTGGAGGGAGCGAAACTTGTTGAGGACGGCGGTGACGGCATTGCTGACGCCGAGGCCCCCCGCGGCCATCATGGGGCCGCCGAGCGGCTGCTGGTTCATCTCTCTCTGTCGCGTCCGATGATGGTTGTCGGTCGGTCGTTCTATCGGTCGTTCTATCGGCCGTTCAGGCACTCGTGGAGGATCCTAGGAGGCTTCGGCACTCCTCGTGGAGGTTCGGCACTGTTCGTGGATTTCGGGCACTCGCTCGGAGGCGGCTAGCGGGTATGACTCGATGACGGGTGTGAGGTACGCGAGCGACTGGCGATACTCCAACAGGATGGACGGGTTGATAGGACGGAGTACTCGAGTTGTATTCGATGCGATGGTGACAGCAGTCGGAGGAGAGGAAGAGTAAAAGAGGAAAGAAGGAAAAGTGAGGAGGAGGAGAAGGCTGACGATGGTCGAAGGATCGAGGTGCAGTCGAGTGAGGTGTGAGTGAGGTGGGTGTGGGTGCCGGCGTGTTTGTTAGCGGGTGTGTTATACTAGTATACTAGTAATTGCATGGCGCTGGAACGGGCGCAGGAATGCAGGCAATCTAACGTCGACAATCCTAGCCTTGTCTTCCTATCCTAGGATCGAGAGATAGTACCTAGGTATAGTAGTAGTATATTGTATGAGTGTAGATATGAGTATGAGTAGAGGGAGGATGGGATAGAAGAGAGGCTGGTGGCTCCGCCGTCGGTCGGGCGTATAAAGGTACCTCGCTGCCGGCGTCGACGTCGACCAGGCTGGCAGATGCAGCAGTTGGATCAATTAGCTGGAAGAAAAGCAAACACGGCCAGCGCCGTCAGAGAGTATATTATAAGAAGTGCCTGTACATGTATTATGAAGTGGACTGTTGCTGGGCAGGTGGATTCGGGCACATGAAACAGCAAGCGACGTGGAAGAAGAAAAGAGCGGGCAGGGAAGGGGCACCTCACGCTAGTAGTACATGTGGAGGACTATTCCGTGCATGCTGTATATATACTAAGAGAGAGAGGGATGTTATCTACCGGTGCATAGGATAGCATGTACCACCATCAATTCATTTCGAGTGCCTCCCACTGATGCATCGCAGGCACTCTCTGTTGTCCTGATCGGGCAGCGTTGTTTATACCAGTCTGCCTTGCGTATTCTGTACCACCCAAATACTACTTATTCCGTAGATACTAGTACTACACTTGTTTGTAGATGTGTCTGAATTATATTATATTATATAATATTAATTATATTTCCGTCTAATAGTCCCGTCTATCAATCATCGTGATATATCAAAGACTGAATTTTTCCTCCCACAGCCAGACCAGCGCCCGTCGATGCCCGCCCCGAGCACAAATCCCCCGCCTCACATCCCCCGCCATCCCCTCCGGCCCGCACACCATCACCGCCGCCCTCCTCCCCTCCATCCCATCGCAAAACTCCCCCGCGATGCGCCCCGCGTCCGGCCTCCCGCGTATTATCCGCGCCTGCACCGGCGTCCGCGCGTACAGCCGCCGCAGACTCTCCACCGCCGCCGCCGTGTCCCTTTTATCCCTACTATTGTCCTCTCTAGCATCACCCTCCAGCAGCCCCTCCTCCTCCTTCCCCATCTCCTCCATCTCCACCCCTTCACCCGATGTAACATCAGTAGCACTAGGAGTAGTACCACTAGACCGGGTGATGTAGATGTCGACGGCGACGTTGATGGGAGTGGACCCCGCCCTCAGCAGCTCGTCCAGCGGCCAGGCGGCGTCCTCCACATCGCGCACCGCCCACACGAACCTGACTTTCTTCCCCCCGTCCATCCGCGATATCAGCCCCCGCAGCACCGCAAACGCCGCCGTGACCCCCACCCCGCCCGCCACGAACAGATACCCGTCGAACGCGTGGCCCGGAAACGTGCCGCAAACGCCATACGGCCCCTCCAGCATCGCCGCCACGCTGCCGTCCGCCGCCTCCGCCAGCTCCCGCGTGAACCCGCCTCTGATCCTCACCAGGAACCGCGCCCGCCCGCTGCCCGCCGCCGTGAACGGATTGCCTCTGCTCCCGGGTATATGAATATAAAAATGCGACCCGGGCGCGGCATCCAGCACCCGTCCGTCTCCCTCGTCGCGCACGTCCAGCGCCGTCGACGACACGTACGTCACGCGTAATTTCGTGGAGACGGTGCTCAAATACCGCCCCACGCGGTCCACCGCGACGATACACCCAGACGCGAATACATACCGCCGGACGTACGGCACGTGGAACCACGCGACCGGCAGCACGAGCAGCGTCAGCAGCGTGTGCAGCCCCACAAACCGCCGGTAGAACCGCCGCCGGTACGCCGGCAGACTGGTGATGAAGACGGCCGTCATGATCCCGAGTCCCAGCAGTCCGAAGATGGCATCCCAGTAGAAGAGGCGGTCGGGGCGCAGGCGGGCGAAGTAGGTGAGGTACAGCGCTGCGTGCAGGCAGAGCAGCGTGTATATCGCGCGCCCGAGGAAGCGGTGCGCCGCGTTGAGCGTCTCGTGCGTTTGGTGCGATAACAAGGCGGTGCGCTGGAGGATGAAGCGCGATGAGAGGATGTATTGCGCGGGGAGTAACGCCGCCGCCGTGTGCGACGCTCTTTTCGTCAAATGAAAGTAGTCTATTCATTATTAACATATATTCAATCCGTGAAACAGTGTAGATCAGTGAACAGGTGTAAATATGAATGTAAATACCATCGCCGGTGCCGACGGTGACGATCAAGACTGCGACGGCGGTGAATATTCCTCCAAACGCCCACCCCCGCCGCCGCCCGAGCCACCAGTCCGCCAGATAGACCCTCCTCCTCCAAGTACCTGACTTCTCGCTGAAATTCGCCCGGTACGCCGCCGTGCACAGGCAGACTACGACGGCGGCGACCACGCAGCCAAACACGGTCAGCGCCCCGAAGAAATCCAGCGCCGCCCGCCGCACGGCCTTCTCGTCGGCGGTCGCGGTGCGGATGTGCCAGGCCATCCGTATATCGATCCCTGCATCCGCCGGCGGGATGGTAGTATGTGTAGTCGTATGTGGGTGGTTGACATGTTGTTTCTCCGATGCATACGCGGAAGTCGGGTGGTGGGTGTCGCGGGGTGCCGAATGCCGTTCTCCACGTGCTGGACAGTAGTCTCAAGCTTGGCCCCCACAGGCAGGTCCACCATCACTCTGTAGTTGTATATCAGTGTACTAGTGGTATATCGGTGCTGTATGGAGATGCGTGACGGAGTAGTGCTCAATACACTATCTACTTCTTGATTGTGCCCAATTGCGGCCGTCATATCTTACACTCATTCACGTTCATTCACTCATTGATCCAACCATGGCTGACGACGACCGGGTGCCCATCTGGCTCGACTGCGACCCAGGTATTCCACCATCCATACAAGAATACAGGAATACATGCTAATGATCTGAGGCCACGACGACGCATTTGCGATCCTGCTGGCGGCGACGCATCCGCGCTTGAACCTGCTCGGCATCAGCACCGTTCACGGCAATTCCTCGCTGCAGAAGGTCACCAACAATGCCTTGTCGCTGCTGACGGCGTACGGCTGTCCTGATGTGCCTGTATTCCCTGGCGCTAGGAAGCCGTTCATGCGGCCCGCTGTCCATGCGCCGGACATTCATGGTACCAATTTACCTTCTACTACCTATCCACATGTATACTGCGGGATACATGGTAGAGATGGGTGCTAATAGTATGATGGTATAGGAAAAACGGGGATAGACGGGACGGACCTCCTGCCGACGCCGGTATCCGCAGCGCAGACGAAAAACGCAGCGGAGGCGATGCGGGATGCCATCATGGCGACGCGACGGGGCACCTGCGCGCTGGTCGTGACGGGCACGATGACGAACGCGGCGCTGCTGTTCGCTGCGTTTCCCGAGACGGCGGAGCACATTCGCTGCTTGTCGATTATGGGTGGGGGGTTTTCTGTGGGGAATATCACTCCTGTTTCTGAGTTTAACATCTATGTCCGTTCATCCTCCTACTATCACCATATATATATCACATCCATCCATCCCTCCATTCATCACTCCATCGCATTCATATCAAATTCATATCATATTCATATCACATCCTATTACATCCATCTCACTTCCGTATCATCTATATCACACTCATAACGCATTCATATCAAATTCACACCACACTCATACCACATCCACCACATCCATCACTCCATCACATCCATATTATTTGTGTCACACCTATCGTGGACAGTAGCTGAGATTGCATATCGTGGCTAACGGCATACGTATATACAGTGCGACCCGGAGTCGGCGTCGTCGATATTCACGCTGCCCGCGCTCAACGACAAAATCCTCATGATCCCCCTAGACCTGACCCACCAGGTCCTCGCCACGCCGCGCGTCCGCACCACGATACTGACGGACGCCCCCACGCCGTTCCGTCAGATGCTGCACGACCTGCTAATGTTCTTCGCGGGCACCTACGCCCGGGTGTTCGGCATGACCGACGGCCCCCCGCTGCACGATCCCCTCGCCGTCGCCGCTGTGATAGCTGAGGAACTATCGCTAGAGTTCGACTGGGAGGAGGGCAGTGTGGAGGTCGTGCTGGCGGGAGGCGAGATGGGCCGGACGCTGCTCAAGCCCGTCGGGGCGGCCAGCGAGAATGCGCACGAGGGGCGCGCGGTCATCGGCGATGAGGTGCGGCCGCGGGGCGTCAGGGTCAGGGTCGGCCGGGGGGTCGACGTGGCCCGGTTCTGGGAAGTCATGGTCGAGGCTATCGGGCGGGCTGACAGCGTGTCCCCTCTGAATGTGTGATATGGTACTTGCAAATAGAGTGTAGATCGCATCGATAGACTAGTATGTACATATATTTGTTATGGCGGGGCGTGGTATATGTGGATCGGAGATAGCATGATTGTATACCGTATTTGAAAGACGTGGCTTAAAACTGTGTCTTGTCATGGTATATATCCTTACATTATCGTTGATTGGCATTTGTATAGGATCTATTTTCCAAGCTTTTAACAGGTGTATCCGCGTGGTCTGGTTACGATTGGGGTATCTTATCTCATCTCAGCAGATAAAACAGAATTATAAATTGTGAAATTGGTATCTGCATTCGACGTATCTGACATGGGACATGTAATTTCGAATTGATACCGAGATCTAGATCCAGTCTGTGTGTGGGCGATTAGTCGAGTTTCGATGTAGTACTTGTACACCCATTCGTCTCGTAGCCAGACGCTGACACAACTAAGATAATCAACATCAAAATCCGCGGAACGACGTCGGATTCAGTCTCGGGGCACTACGGATTCAACCTCTCGATGATTGAGGGGGTGCAATTCTACAATATAGGATGCAGAACGACGGACATAATGTGGAAGTATAGTATACTAGGAAGTTGATGCAGCATGATTCTGCGGATGCATGCGACCGTGTGAGCAGTCGTCAACTGAACGCCCTTGAGTCAACCTCGGTACATATAGCAATACGTATCAAAGTCTACTCTATCGCACTGACCTTTGTCAACAATTTACCTTTCATGCATGTATCGATGAAGGTTGACGTATTGGGTTCAGTATTTCCCAGGAGTGAAGGTAATACTTGGTCCCGTAAACCGGACCGCACAACAGGTGGGGCTCGACTCCGGGCTGTCGTTGGGTGCCTACGTATACCTCGTGAATACGGTATAGATTTCGATACATGCGATGGTTGACTCAAGTCGAGAGTTGGGGGGGGGGGGTTTCTTTTATTTTTTTCTCTCCAAAAAAAAGGCAAATGGTTTTGAATATTTGCCTCGTGAACCAGACGGCCGTCTCTGGCCGAGAGGTCGACTGTCCGTGACAATGAATACGGACTCAAAGTAAAAAATCACGTAGACTACCATATCAATA
Source organism: Orbilia brochopaga (assembly GCA_036872635.1). Classification (NCBI taxonomy): domain Eukaryota; kingdom Fungi; phylum Ascomycota; class Orbiliomycetes; order Orbiliales; family Orbiliaceae; genus Orbilia; species Orbilia brochopaga. The sequence goes on along the minus strand of JAVHNQ010000016.1, from coordinate 142,632 downwards.
TTATGTTATTGTTTCTATGCTGTTTGGCTGATAATGCTATCGTATAACTGTATTGAATAATTTTGATTTTCCGATACAGTATGGAAGGCGCTGATTCTTCAGTCTAGATGTTTAGTCTCTGGGACCGGGCATACGTTCTGTAGATTTTGCAAGAGAACGGTCTATAGATCAATCAGGAACTTGAGGTCTCGTAGAATAGGACCTGTCTTCCATCTAACGGCTTTAGACTTAGGGATCTCTTAAATAGAACGAAGAATATCATTGAACGTGGATTCATGCGGAAGGCTGCAGCAACAGTACCAAATAAGGCAGATGTATATGATCGCTGAACGCCCGCCACTGATCTGGTATATAGCTATACTCAGGAAATCCCAGCGTTATCGTAAATTCCATCTCGCCAGCATGAAAGCGTGGGGATATACCGCATTGATTAAAACTAGCATACGCGGCTTGTCTTGTGAAACCCGGGTGCCATACTTTCGACCTGTTGGGTTGGTTTTACGAGACATGGCTTACGATATGATTTTGGGGCTTTGGGATAATTAACTAAGATCTTACAAACAGCCGGTTTCTTCCAATTAGTCGATAGGCGTATATATCTTCATAATATAGTATGAAATCTTCAAGTTTGTATAGGGAACAACAAAAAAACGAAAAAAATAGTGGCTTTTGTCTCGTAAACCAGATAGCCGACCTCCGGGCCAGCGAAGCTGGGCTTGCCGGAGGCGCAGGCCAAAAGGACGGCACATCTAGTTCACAAGACAAGAGTAACTTATAATCAAACCTACTTTTCAAATTCGCAAATTCTGAAAACTAGATTTTACATTTAGTCGTTTCTTACTGCCCATTCTGAGTTTCGAATTAATACGGTATATAATGCGGGGGCTAAGCAGTGAATTATCCCACACAGTAGACACAATAGTCTCTAGGTTATCTCTCGGGCGTCTATCTTAAAAGTCGATATGATAAGTCTAAATCCTATATACTTAGAAGGCCAGTCTGAGCGTCGGCAGTCAAGTGATTTAGAAATGCGTGTGAAAATATACCGGAAATCTAGTCTCGGGCCAGACGCAGCTCGCTGTTTCGACCGGAAGTCTACAAAATAGGTATAATAGTATCTACAGTGAAATGATGTCTTGTGGCAGATTAATTATGAGCATCTCATACAACATACACATGTGATTCCAGGAAGCTATTAATTGTCTCTGCGACCGCCGTGGTATATGGCAACCACGATAGACTGCAGGTACCAGGAATTCAAAGGAGAATATATATACTGTGTCAGAAGACCGAGTTGATTGATACTAGAACGACATCAGCGACTGAATAACGTCTTAAAGGTGATAATACGGTCTTGATGTGGCACTCGACTTAATTTTCCTCTAGGCGTGCTCAGACAGTCTTCAAAGCACGGTCTTGTTGGAACTAGGTATTGGAGATAGTACGATATTGTATAATTAAACGTTTGAATATTCTGTCTACCGGGCCGGGAATACATCTGTAGATCTCGCTGGAATGAGCCCATTGAATGATTCAGAACTCGCGGTCTCGCGGGATCAGAAATAGTTGTCTTACATCTAACGGCTTCAGAAATAACTGATAGACCGAAGAAGATTAAACGATGTGCAGGCAGATGACTGCAGTGACAGTGCACGATACCAAGTAGGGAAGATACATACGACGGCTCGTTGTCAATGTGAATGCCTGGTATTTCGACAGATAGCTATACTAACGGAATTCTGCCGTTATTATATCTTATCATGCCAGGATTAAAGCGCCGCCATGTATAACCGGGCGTCGAGCGGTGAATAATCCCCATGTGGCGGACGTTATAGTCTCGGGATTGTCACTCGGGTGTCCATACTGCAAAGTCGATATTATATTTAGTCGACGGTCAAATAGAGCAATTTGGAAATGCATGTGCAAGAAAATATTGCCAATGCAGGGTTCAAACTGCAAGATTTGAAACCATCGTTCTCAGGAATTTGATAAAAGGGACTCTGGTCAATGTTAAACTTCTAGAAGCTCAGTCTTTCTATACATAACTTGTTGAGCGCAGCGCTCTGTCGTCAGGTGATGGAGGCAGTGCTGCAGGCAGCGCCTGCACATGAATATGTAATTTAGCAACAGTAGCAGCTAGCACAATAGAGACTTAGATAATGCCACATCACACACACGCGTCGTACATCAACATAACTAAAGTTTATGGCATCGTGATTTATATTATTCAAGATTTTGTGAGAATTGTCGGATTTCAAGTACTAGTATATGTGTATCTTGAATATCATAACCAGTAATAAGCATCATCAATCTTTCAATTGGATAAGGTGTTGGAAACAATCTAAATATTACGGTCAAAATCCTACTGTTTGAATATCCCTAATTCCATATGGCAGACTCATTGTGGCAAATGGCAGAGACCGTATGTTCCAGAAAGGCCGCTCAATCGTCTCCTCCAACTGCATTGGGTAGATGGCAATCAACAGATAGACTGCATGTATATGAAGGAAAATCTAGTAAACATGGCATATAATAGCCTCGAAGCCGGCATTTAGATTTTATTTAAGATAAATTTGCCATGTGCAACGATGCCATGATAAAATCTGGCCATGGTGCGACAACGTGAATGCCATGCGGCACTTTATATCCACGACGATGCCATACTCTATCGACCACTGGAGAATATTTTGCATACATTTCCGACGATCTGGCGGATGGTAAAAAAAGCACGACAATCGATTAATCGTCTACGCGACGAACCATATATCGGTGGTGTCCAGAAACCGGGACCACGTTGTATGGTCGATACGTTGCTGCGTTGCGTGTGGTTTTCCGTAGCTGGGCATTCCAGCAGCGTTGGAATGCGAGGACCCAAACCGCGGTATTATTAGAGGAGTTCTTAAAAGTACCTCAAGCTTGGTATACATCATGTCATTCACATGCACAGTTTATAGACGACTGATAGACCTCGAGTTGACAGCAGTCGTCGACGCCGTTAAGGTTTGCCAACTGTCGACTACCTGGCGGATCAACAGCGGGGCATACTCTAGCGGGGACGAGCGACGTCATGGCAGGAATCCTCCGGCTGGTTGATGGACGATGCGGGGCGTCGACTGACCCCTGCGACACCTGCACTCCGCAGGACCGACCAATTGCAAGGCCAGACTTGCTGCATGGTATACACGAATCCACCCGACAGCCGGTATGGTGGTAATATTAATACGTTCTATAGGTATACCCGATCGCTTGATCTTCTTACCTCTGGAATTGAACTCATCGATCGATCAGTTTGGAATTCAGCCTCCTGCGTCGACGATATTAAATTCGACCGCGAGTTCTCCCTGTGAGAATACCGTTGTGCACCCACGTCCAATAAACAGCCCACGTGCACGGGCAGTTCTGCGGGATACCGCGGAGTCGACCACATTCGCCAGCTAGCGACAGACAGACGTCAGACAGCCGTCCAATTACTCTACTGTCGTTCTAGTGGACCGTCCGATGAAGACCAACCGTCGCAGACATCTCGACTGATTGAACTGACGAAGAAAGGACCCTGAAGAACACCTCTCGAAGAGAGCTCAGGAGACTGGAATGGTACGCGACGGCTGGAATTCTCGTCGTCGCGGACCGCCAGAGCGCGGACTGGATGCGAGCTAGCTTGGCACGTTAAGCTTTGGCAGACGGACAGCAGACAATAAAATGTAAGTCCGCGCGGGCGCATGATGTTGCGATATTTTATATTATATCGTGCTATTAGCTATTGGTATTGTGCCGCGCGCATTGCCAGCTGCAGACCAGACAGACCAGCAGTCCTTTGCTGTTGTGCATCGAACGTTCTGCTGGTCGGCATATTTTCTCTCTAGCTTTGAATCTGCGATGCAGCCTAATTGGGCATTCCTGGTGTCGCCGCCCGGCATGGAGACCGAAAATTGGATCAGGCGAGCAAGCGCTTGGTGCAGCTACTACTACAAGTATATTATTTTGTCGAATCCGCACGGTTTTTTCAATTTTATTCTGTTGGTTCTAGGATTCAGTTTCTGATCACGAGCGTCCGACCGCGATTGCAATTGCAATTACACGATTCGTGATCGTAACGACTTGCTCCTGGTCAACGTTATCCCGCCGCTCCTTTATCTTATATTCACACGATCGTTTCTTCTGCTGTCGGTGCGCCACTGCGGGATTATTGTTTTAAAATTTATACGGGCTGGCAGTGCACCCCTGCCGAGCAAATTGCGTCGCGGCGTCGGCCTCACGACCGAGTACGAGGTGCACACCGATAGCACTTGGATGTAAGTGCACCCGACGCACACGGCCTTGCACCCAGCGCACACATGCTGAGTACGAAGCACGGCCTTCAATGTAACAATGCACTATATCGCTGCCCGAAACGGACGGACGGACGGACGGCTGCCGCTGTTGTTTGTTGTATAGCACTGATATAATCTCAGTCCGAAGCTTTGCAATGGTCTGAGCGGGAACTCGAACGTTGCGCGGCAGGCCGGCTTGTTTTGGCGATCGGAGTGCAAAATGCCACTCCGTTGCAAGTGCAATTGGCCCGTCTGCTGTTTCCGAGTTTTTTCTTCCGGCTGCTCTCCTGACGTTTTCATAATAATTGCCATCTGACGTTTCGCCCGGTACACGATCACTATACTTTCTACTGTCGTCGATATGGCCGCTATGATCGTTTACTACAAGACTACTGTCGTGCTTCTGCTGCCAGTCCGCTAACTTGGCTGCCCGCCCGTCGTTTTCGTAGCCAGCCACTCTTTCAGTTATCGCCCACCGCCACCGCCCACCGCCCGGACGAATCAGCGTCCAGACCGTTTTGCTGCTCACCCAATCATCGACTGACGGCGGCCGCTATCACGCTTCCGGCTCTACCACTCGTTTGGTCACCTCGCCGCGTTGCGATAACGTATATCAATATTATCGCAAGCCGGCTTATAGCAGGAGGGGTCCCCAGACGAAGACTGTCGTTCACTCAGGATCGCATATACAGACGCTACATACGAGATACGAATACGTACTACGAATAGGAGCAAGATGGAGGGGGAGGAGGTGTATTGCACTGTTGGTCTTCTACCACAATTACAAGGTGATTTGTGCTAATAACATGGATAGATGCTGCTGACGGACGGCTACCTGCCTGGTACGATATTCCTCTATACGGTATATATCGAGAACTGGTATGCTGACGGATAGAAATGCAGGGGCGCAGGTGCTGGCGCACTCGCTGCGGGATGGCGGGGCCACGCGCAAGCTGGCAGTCATCGTGACGGCAGACTCTCTCAGCGCCGCCACCATGACGGAACTACACGTACCACACCCTTCCATATGCGGCTACATGCTATATCGAGAATGACACTGATATGTGGATTGCAGAGACTGTACGACTATGTGATACCCGTCGAGAGGATAACGAACCGCGCACACGGCAACCTGGCGCTCATGGGCCGAATGGACCTGTCCTCCGCGTTCACAAAGATAAATCTGTGGCGGCAGACGCAGTTTTCCAAAATCGTCTACATTGACGCCGACGCCGTGGCGCTGCGGGCGCCCGAAGAGCTGTTTGCCGTCAACGAAAGACTCGCTGTATGATATATATTCTGGTATACCCTGATTGCAGTGGGATGTGCTGACTGTTATAGGCGTGTCCTGACATTGGCTGGCCGGACTGCTTCAATAGCGTATGTATCTACATCTCCATTCGGATAATGAGATACCAACGGCGACTAACGATATGACGCAGGGAGTGCTGGTGTTGAAACCGGATCTGGGAACGTTCTACGGCCTGCAGAACCTGGCGACCCGCGGCGTCTCCTTCGACGGCGCCGACCAAGGCCTGCTCAACGAGTATTTCCAGCGCTGGCACCGCCTGTCTTTCACGTATAACGTCACACCCTCAGGACACTACCAGTACGTGCCCGCCTACCGCCACTACCGCGCCAACATCACCGTCGCGCACTTCATCGGCGCGAGCAAACCGTGGATCGTTGGTCGCGGCGCCAGCGACGATAGTTCCGCGTACGGCGAGCTGCTGGGCCGCTGGTGGGGGACCTGGGATGCACACTACCGTCCGCTCAGCGAGCAGGACCCCGCGGGCGGCTGGCAGCACACCCGCCGTGGAGGCCATCCGACAGACTACGACCCGGATTTTCGAAGAGAGCACGGCGCCTGGGATAGCAGGCCGCAGCAGCAGAGAACATGGCGCCCGCCGAGTCCCAAACGCCATGATCACCATCACCACGTCCAAGAACAGCATCACCACCATGAGCATCATCACCCGCCATCACCAGTATTCCTACCGAAGGAGCACGTACCATACGTGCCCCGCGAGATGCCGTACACAGCCTACTCGCAGACCCAACATCACCAAGAACACCATCAAGAACACCACCACCACGTACACGCTCCGCAGCCAATGCACCAGCATCAGCACTGGCACGACGGACGCCGCTACTCGCAAGAAATCCCACACCGCCTGGAGAACGGCCTGCCGCTGCCGCCGTTCGAACCGCCGCTGCAGCCATGGGACGCCGGCCGATTCTCACCCCCGCCGCACTCCAAGCCCGAGGCTAGCAACTGGCCCGTGCAGGCGTACGCGAACACCTGGGGCACCGACCAGCAGGACACCGCGCTGTTCGTGCCCCCGCGGCTCGCATCCCCGCCGCAGAACCTGCACTTCAACCCGCCGCCAAAGGTCGTCAAACCCGCAAAGCCCACGCCGATATTCCCGTGGGAGCAGCGGACGGTACCCAAACCCACGCGCGTGTTTGCCGGCGACGAAACCGCGCGCTCGCCATCACCGGAACCCCCATTAGAAGAAGAAGAGCTCGTCGATGAGGTAGACGACGAATTCGAGACGGACGAAGCATACAACGACCCAGACGGAGACACCGCCACGGGAATCCTCGGCTTCGAAAACTACAACCGCAGCAACGCGTGGGATAGCATCCCCGCGATCGAAGAGTACGTTGCAACGTTCACGAAGGGCCGCAGCGGTGCCTCGCGCAAGGGCGACATCACACCCAACCCGACGCTCCGCTCTCTGCTACCGCCGGAGATATCCGTGACGCCGACGCCGTTCAAGGCCATGCGACGCGGGTACCGCAGCAGCGCGATGGACGACGAGAGTAAATTCCCCTCGGCGAAGGGGATCCCCGACCAGCAGCACTGGGACCCCTTCAAGCAGCTCGAGGAGCTGAAGAACGCCCCCAGCGAGCTGCTGAGCAAGCGCAGCCCGCCGTCCCCGCAGAGCTCGACGAGCGGACGCGGGAGAGGAAGTCCCCGGTCGCCCGGCTCCGTGCTGGTATCCTCGTCGATGCCGGTGCCCGAGAAGGAGTGGCACATCACAGCCTTCCAGCGGCGGCATGAGCGCGGCGCGAGTTCGTCGACGTCGAGTGGCGATCTGCCCGTTGTAACCGGGGATGGTACCGTCGGCGATTTGTGGCGGCCGCAGGCGCGGCGGTACCAGAGCAGCAGCACGCAGACCGAAGCGATCGAGACGTCGGACGCGGAGACGCAGAGCGACGAGGAGGAGATCGATGCCGTGGCGGCGGGTATGATTTGACTATTAAGGATACGTCTACGTACGGTGAGTGAGTACGTCGGCAGGTATATTTTCTTCAATCAGTGGCTTCTTGTACGATATTACCAGGGAAGGATACTTAGTTTTTGTCTCGGTCTCTTTTCGTTCGTTTGTTGGTTGTGGGGTGGGTGATGGTCGTGCGGGCGGGCAGTTGGTGATAGGCAGCATGTACGTGTACATGATGGTATATTACTCTTTATTGTCTCTTTCAGCTTCTTCGAATTCGTTCTATTTGGCTATGCGGTTAGTTGTTAGTGTGTATTGCATTGTTTTGTTTGGCTGGACTATACGATTTGGCTCGGATGCATTCATTGATTGATAGTAATGAAGGTACATTGATTACGTATTCATCCGAGGATTTCCAAGGAGAAGAAAGGATATTTCATGCCAACCTCAAACTGTCGAGCAAGATCCTTTCCTAGCTTGTATGATCGAATTTCCCTCAATGGTCCTGACGACCATTTACAAATGTCCACATTTTTATCAAGTGGTAGAGTCATAATGTATCGTCGGATGGTATACGTATGCAAGTTTACGCGAGGCAGCCAAGCTTAATATCTGTATAAGAGTTCTCTTGACGCTTGAGTGAGTCAGTAGCGGGATGCGGGAGCATACGGGGCGAGGATGGCTTATCGGCCGTCGTCGGGAGCCGGAGAGGTGGGGCCGGATTAACATTTGATACAGTCGGTTTTAATTTTGCTACGGAAGAGGACACAGTATAGGTTTGCTTGAACGACGACAGTTCAAGAAGGACTTCAATGATAGTTATTCTCATCACCTGTTTATACAATTCTTTGGATTTTTTGTGAAAGAATTCGAACTCTTCTCCAAGTAGGTACCGCAATGTTGTAATTTTGGTTCGATGTTATCATGTTACCAGAATCACTTTTCTATTAGATACCCAGGTACGTATACTCACGTACATATTATAATGAGACGGGTTATATGTAGAAGTGACGGGAAGTATCCAGAATTGATGAAGCCAGAGTGTTATTTGCTAGTCAGCAGGATGCATGTGCGTCGACGAGGCGTGTGGTATATTGAGACCGCGCGGTGTTTAATCTCTAGTGAGAGTTCTCGGAGCGCGCGGAGCCGACGACTCGTGCGGGCGGGCGGGAATTGAGCTCCGACGCCGAGGGCCAAAACGCCGTCATTGTCGCCGGGGAGCCATTTCCAGCGCCCGCCAAGGTCGAAGAAAGGGCCGGATGGGGCTCGTATACCGTTTACAACTGCGAATGACTCGCCGCGGCGTCGAGATGGCTACAATTATTAAGGGATTAGGTAATATGTATTTAATGGCTGCAGCTATCCTCGGAATTTCTATCTTCTGCGTATCAACTTGCACATGCGGCTTTGGGATCGCATCGCATCGCGCTTTCTTCCCATCGTGCGCGATAACGGAATCGACTCGAATCGACACTACCGCACTGCCAGGGGCTTGGATGGCCGCGGCAGCGCGTGTGCCCGCCCCCTCAGCTAATATACTTCTTACTTTACATCTCGGGCAGGGTTCGCTCGCGGCGGGTCGGAGTTTAGATTTAGCTGCATTTGCATTCGAGGTTGCCTGCTTCTCCTGCATCGCATTCCGATTCTCGACTTCTCTTCTACTCTCGATCCTTCCCACACTTCATTTTACAGCACTTGCTTCTTATTGCCGGCTGTATCAGAGATAGATTGATTACTTGCTTTCTATTCTCCCGTGGTGCCTGCTCGCTCGCCTCCGTGGACTCCGTGGACCTGGAACAGCAACTCCTGGCGGAAACGAGCGGATAGGCTCCCTCGAGCACCTGCAGCCCAGGTCCAAGACTTCTCCCCTGTCGGTACGCCTGCTTACAAACCCGCCGCTTTGACTGGCTGCCTCTTCTGCTCTTTGCTCGACTTACTAAACCTTTCGCACTTCAGACAATATCTACTTTCCATTCCTTCGACTGCATCCGTCGATAAACCTACCGTTTTGTCGTTGATACCCTCCACCATGGCGCAGCCGAGCTCCTCGGCTTCGCCCGCGCCCGTCCGCGGCGGCAGCAGCGTCCAATTGTCCGCCACCGAATACCAGGCTCAGCAACTGCAGCGTCAGGCCGAGAAGGACGCTGCTGCTTCTGCTGCCGCTGCCGCCGCCGCTGCCGCCGCCGTCGATGCCATCTCGTTCTCGCCAGACGAGGACGGCACGCCGACACGCCACAACTCTGACGCTGGCGACTCCAAGCGCCGGCGCATCGCGCGGGCCTGTGACCAGTGTCGCAAGAAGAAGGTTGGCCCGATATATATCTACCTGTATATCTATTTTGGAAGTATGTGGTGGGGGAACTGCGGGCTGACATGTACATATGTGTGTATGTGTACGCATAGATCAAATGCGACGGCAAGACGCCCGCGTGCGGCCACTGCCAAAACTACCACACCGAATGCGTCTTCACGCTCGTCGAGAAAAAGCGCCAGCCGCCAAAGGGCGCCAAGTACATCGAAGGCCTCGAGAACCGCCTCGGCCGCATGGAGTCTCTCCTCAAGCTGTCCGGCATCCTGCCCGAATTCGACGCCAGAACGGACCTCGGTACGCTCGAACGCAAGCTCGAGGCTCAGCGCGCGGCCGGCAACTCGCCCGGCGGGATGCTGTTCTCGCGGCCCGTGTCGGCTAACGGCACGCCCAACAGCGGCTGCGGCATGGGATACGGCAGCAGTCCCAGCGACGACACACGTGAGGACGAGGAGCCGGAGTCGCTGACGGACAAGATGTCCTCGCTGGTCACCAACTCGCGCGGCGAGACGCGCTTCATCGGGAGCTCCTCTGGTTTCTCCATATTCTCGCCAAAGGGCATTCAATGGGTCAACTCGAAGACCGGGGACAAGGCCTTCCAGAAGATGCTGGTCAAGCTGATCCAGTCGGACCACAAGTTTGAGCACTGGCGGCCGGACGTGTGGGACGCCGTCTTTGCGACGAAGACGTCGAACCCACTACCGTCCAAGGCCGAGGCTATCTCTTACGCTGGAGGTATGTTTCGCCATCTCTATTTATCTTCCCTTTGTGTATAGATGCTCTCGGGGACTCACTTAACCAGAGTACTTCAGGATCGTGAATCAGCTCTTCCCGCTGTACCATCAAGAGACATTTGAGAGCCTGCTCGAAGAACAGTACTCGGATAACCCGCCGCAGGGGACAGGGTGGTACGCGTCACTCAACATGGTGCTGGCGATGGGCAGTCGGATACGCGGACACATATTAAGACGGCCATCGGCGGACGAGGACTCGCGCGGGTGGAAGTACTTCCAGAACGCGATGTGTCTGTACCCCGTGTTGACGTTGCAGAACACGGATATCCTATCCATTCAGGCAATGCTCGCAATGGTGGGTCATCAAACAACGAATAATGGTGGACAGTCGATTGATGATGCAGTGTAGGCATTGTTTTTGCAAGGGACGGCGAATCCGCAGCCGCTGTACAACATTATCGCCGCGGCGGTCCGCGTCGCCTTTTCGATCGGTCTGCATCGCCGCGCGGACGCCTTTGGCTTCGGCCGCGAAGAGGCAGAGCATCGCAAGCGTGTCTTCTGGATCGCCTATATCATCGACAAGGACATCGCACTGCGCAGCGGCCGGCCTAGTATTATCAATGACGACGACGTCAACGTCGAGTTGCCGGAGGAGGAGTCCTTTGACGGCCTCGGCATGATCGAGCTGACCGGCAACCGCGGCAAGGTGAACTTGTTCAGAAGGGGCTGTCGATTCGCGCAGATCCAAAGCCGCGTGTACATGCAGCTGTACTCGGCGCGAGCTGCCAAGCAGAGCGACGGGGAGCTGCTGAACACGATTGGCGACCTGGACAGAGAGCTGGAGGAATGGCGGGACTCGATACCGCTGGACTTTCGGCCGGAGCACGAGATATCCGAGGCGTACCAGATCCACACGCTGTCGCTTATCGTCATGCATTTTTCGTATTACAACTGCCTGGCGACGATACATCGGATGGTGAGTCCCTCACACTATTCTATCTTTTTGACCAGTGGAACTAGGCTGATGAATATACTTGGTGTAGAGCATCGCGCACAGTTACTGGACGAACCGGCTGGCGCAATATGCCGTGTCCGGGCTTAGCACGCGGCCGCTGAATCCACGGGTCTTCAGCTCGGCGGCGCTGAGCGTGTCCGCTGCACGCTCGTCCATCCATCTGCTCAAATACGTCGACCAGGACGACCTCAACTGCATTTGGTATGCTCCAGTATCTTAAATCTACAGCTTACCAACACCATGCTGACGGTTAATCCAGGCTGGTGTTCTATTACCCTGTGACGGCGCTGATAACGCTGTTTGCAAACATCCTGCAGAACCCGCAGGACGCGAATGCAAAGACGGATCTGAAGCTCATGGGCGTGGTCGTGCAGTTTCTAACGCGCATCGACGAGGAGGAGCGCACGCGGTGCGGGTTTGAGAAGCTGATATACATCACCGAGGAGTTCGACCGGCTGGCCAGAGCGGCGATTGAGCGGGCGGAGAAGCAGGCGCTGATGCGGCGAAAGCGGAAGAAGGCCGGCGGCGTCGGGACCAAGTTGAAGATGGAGAATGGAGTGCCCGGGACATTACTCGAGGTAGGCACTACAACTACTCACCCTCACATTCTACTCTTATGCAGTGACGAAGTACTGGAGATATGCTGACGAAACGATATGAGTAGGTCCCCGACGAGGACGGCGAAGAGCAGATGAATTGGTCGCCTGCTGTAGCGCCAGTCCAGCGCACACCCGATCCGAATGCCACACCCGCCACCACTACCACTTCTGCAGCAGCCCTGCAGACACCCGCTGAAACACCCTTCGACCAAACCACGCCGTCCGAACGACTGCCCGCGGAAATGGACACGTTCGGCTTCACATACAATACGCCAGCCGCGCAGACCGTCTCCGAAGGCGACGAGATGAGCCCGCTGACCAAGAGCTTCCAGGAGAGCTTTGCGAGCCCGTTCGTGCCGCAGAGTCTCTGGAACCTGAACCAGACGTTCGAGTGGGACTGGGCGAATCTGGGCCTGATCAACAGCAATGGGAACAACGGCGGGCTCGGGCTCGGCGACGAGTCGAACCCAAGTTCGCTGAACTGGGATGGCATGAACTTTTTCTAGCCGGTTGGCCGGGATATCGCCGGAACCCTTCATCTACCTTGGGAATATACGCGGGTGTGTTTTATCTGAATTTCGATTTATAAATGTACTTGTTACTGGGATCTGAGTATCTGTATATTAGGAGTTGTTTGCATGCGCGGTATAGGGTACTGTAGTATTAGGTTAGGTATATATCTGCTCACTTTCTTGCTTGAGTACATGTATGTATTACTCCTGTATGCATGGTATTGGTTGGGTATGGGGTTTGGATGGCTCGTGTAGACGGCCGGCGGATGCATGATGCTGCGGCGTTGTGTGGGTTCTTAATCTGTGTAGTTACATGGTCATTACATCGTATTCTTCATTGTATGTGGTGGTATTGGATTATCTGTATATATACTTGATCGCCTGATGCAATTTGATGTGAAGAAGCTGTGTTATAGTGGTACATGTACAGCTGCTATGCTAGAGTCGATGTATATGTATATTCGAATCTTATGCTAAGGTGGTCTGATTATCACTAGCTCTGAATCTCTGGCTACTTGTAGATTTGTACTGCATACTCCGGGCTTTTGTAAACAGCTGGACAATCGGTGGTTGAGATACCTCTGATTATGTATTCAGATTGTCTCGCGAACCTTTCGCGTATATTGATCGATATTGAGCGAACAAAAGACGATGAAAATTGAAACGATGCAAATAATATGCAAGGCTATGCAGTGCTACCGTAACGCCTATAGTACATTTTGAAGCAAATCGTCTAGAAATCCCAGATAGATCAATGGAAAGATTGTGGAGTGCCGCTGTGCAACTGGTGATCACTGTCCTAGAACTCGAAGAAGCCGCCGTCGCTGCCGTCGCCATCCTGTTCTTCTGCCTCGGCGGGCCTTCGCTTAGCACTCGCAGATTTCTTAGTGGCCCGTTTCCCGCTAACAGCGTCGGCGGGTGCCGCCAGTGACAGCGAGTCGATTGTGCCGTCTGCGAGACGGGCGGCGATATCGGCGCGGATTCGGGCACGTTTTTCGTTCGTCTGAGTCGAGTCGCCGGAGCGGTAGAGAGAGATGTACTTTTCCAGCGGGGGGAAGTGATGGATGTAAGCTAGATCGAGTTCGGCTTCGGCGATACGCTGCCGTAGCGCTTCCTCTGATAGCTGTTCACCGGCGGCGTCGTCACCGCTACGTCCATCCTCGCTGCCCTCCTCCTCACTGTCATCGTCGTCACTGGCAGGGCGTTTCCGCTTGCCGGTTGTTGCGGTAGAAGGTGTTCTTGTACTCGTCCCCGAAAGCAAGGCGTCTAGCTGCCGCTGCAGACGGCTCAGCGCGCGGGTGGCCTTCCGGCGCTCGAAAAAGCGGACCATGTGGTAGCGCTTCGCGAGGGCAGCCTGCTTCGAGGAGGTCTGCTGAGAGGCGAGCTCGTGCTCGTAGGCGGCGAGGGCGCGCTCATGCTCGATGCGGGTCGTAGCGGACAGCTTGGACGACGACGATTGGAGGAGGCGGGTGGTGTCGCGGATCTTCTTGCGCAGCTGGGCGCGGGTTAGGGACGTGGATGCCGGGGCAGGCTTGTGCTTGTGCTTCTTCCGTTTGCGCGCCGGCGTCGATGGGATGTTGGCTGCGCGGGAAGGGTGGACGGCCGACATTGTGCGACGGGTGGAGTTGAAGTTGAAGTTTAAGATGTGCGGTTTTAGTTTGCTGGGTGTGATTTTTTGCCAGGCGACGGAGCGCGGGAGAAAATGCGTTCCTGCGCCGAGGCGGCACCTACTAGCTTAGCAGGCTCCATCCAACCGCATCGCGTGGACTGCCTTCCGGGATCAACGTGATATAGCCGCGACTGCCAGCAGGAAAGTCAAACAACGGTGAGTACTGCTTATCTCGACGTCTCTACGGCGTGGGTGCCATGTTTCGCATCGTGTCGACGGCGTGAAATGCTGATGATGCGGTCTAGCTGTAGCTATCGATATCGCGCTGCAACCGATGCGCTGAGTGATTATCTCGTCAAGCATATATCTTGGGCATGGCGCAGATGGCCCCTCTCGATTAGCCGTCGGCGCCGTCATGAATTCGGCGCCAAATCGACTGCTGTCTACGAAGAACATCGTTGTAAAGAACATCGCAGACAGAGAGCAGTGCAGGCGCGAGCTCGGCCAACTCACTGAGCCATGAATACGGTGTCGGATTTCATCCGGTGGTCGCCGCACTCGGACACGACGGGGCAGCAGTTTATGACCATTAGCGCAAAGGAGACCCACGTGAGCTTGTATACGGTCAAGGATTTCAACGTAGGTGCAGTACGTGGCGTGTCTGTGCGAAGAACATACTGACGGCGGGCAGCGCAGGAAGCCGGAGGGGATCAACCATGAGCTGGTGTTCAAGAAAGAGAAGATTCCACATATCAAGGTATGTCCGCTTCTTTTCGGCAGAAAAAGGATTTCTGGACTAATGGTCTTCCAGTGCTTCGACTGGTCGCCGCTGGAGCCAGGTGAGTGCTAGATTTATCTATAACATCATATAATAGTCATGGCAGTAGGCTAATTGATGCAGATCTTGTGGCCGTTGGCAAATCCGGCGGCGAGGCTTTAATTCTGCGCATGCGCAACTCCGAGAACGAAGATAATGCCATCTCACTCCCAGTCAAGCACCAGCGCGGGTGCAACTCTGTCGCCTTCTCACGCGCCGGCGTCCTCGCCATCGGCCTTGACAAGGTCCGCAACGACTTTTGCCTCAACATCTGGGACGTAAACTCGCAATGGAATACCTCCACCGTCAGCACGCCGTCATCTGCCCGCGGCGCACCTTCCGCGCGACAGCCAATGAAGCAGCTTGCCCCGTCGGAAATGATCTCTGCCATCCAGTTCTTTGTCGACCAGCCGCAGGTGCTGCTTGCAGGCGTCGGGCAGCGGTTTCTCCGTGCATTCGACTTGCGCGATAGCTCTGGCCCACCTGCGCTGAACTTCCCGACACGGTTAGTGCACGGCATCACTATCGACCGACATCAGAACTACTTCTCATCGTGCTCTGAAGATGGATATATGGCGATCTGGGATCGGCGGTTCGCGGGGCGCGGGATGCAGGAGCCCGCGCTGAACTTTCCCAAGATTCACGACGATCATGGGATGGGTCGTGCTCATTCGGTGCTCACGATCCACAGTCTGCGGTATGCAAGGGAGAACTCCAGCGCGTTCGGTGTGCTCGGCACAAACGGCGTGCTGAATTTGTATCAGCTGGGGACGCAGGTGTCGATGCCGGTGTCGACGGAGGGCATCGGCGGCGTTGCGGCGGTGGCGCGGTTCAGAGAACCGCCCAAGGTGGAGGATAAGGCGGTGGGCGAGTCGCTATTCGTGAGCAAGGTTTCGGAGAGTGAGTGAACCTCTCCATGTGAATTCAGTCGTTGCTATACTGACTGGTGTCGATAGCCCCGTTCAAGCGGCCGCAGCGGTACGAAAACACGATGACGTCGTTCGATTGGATCTCAGACGGCAGCGGAGAACCGGACCTACGTGTGATCAGCCTTGCGAGGAGCGGTACAATAACAGCGCATACCGTCCCTACGAATCCGATTGTTGCGGTATTCGGCGCGCGGAATAACTTTGCGATGACGGACAACCACAGCGTGACAGTACTCAATGCACCGTCGACAAAAGTGATCAACGTTGCAGAGCCGAACCATACGCTGACGCTGGGCGATGACCATGTTGGACATAACGACGAGGAAGAGGAAGGGTCGACGTCGAGCACGCCGGAGAATCCCCCACCGAAGCGAGTGCGGGACGCACTTCGGAAGGACTCGGTGATAAATCCGGAAGACTTTATGTTCGACCCGCGGGATACGCTGCGCATTGATATTTCTGTCACAATGCGCCGGCGCGCGGAGCAGGGCTACCAATTCGACGTAAGTTGAGGATGTCACGCATGCCAGTACGATTTATACAACAGGGCTAATCTTGATATATATTTCTTTTACACAGTGCGCGAAGAATGAGCGGCTGGTGACGAAAACAAAGGCGGAGAACGAACTGGCAGAAATGTGGCGCTGGCTTGATGGCGCAATGGAGTGTGCGGATGACGGTGGGATGTGCTCGAACGGGTTTGACCTGTCGTACCTCGGAGTCCTGGGTATCTGGCGTCCCACGTTGCCGCCATCACGATTAGACCCTACGATGACGGTTGATGAGAAGGCGTTCGCACTTGCGCTGAAGCGCATAAACGACTTTAATAAACGGAAGGGAAGGTTCAAGTTTGCTGGTGAGACGAAGTACCCGGAGCAGCGCATCCTCGGTCTCGCGATGTGCGGGTGGGACTTCAACACGGATGCAGAGCTAGAAGCTGAGCTCGTCAAGTTTGAGAAGAAGGGGCAGTATGAAAAGGCGGCCGGGTGGGCCCTCTTCCACGGCAATATCGAACGGTGCATCAAGGCGCTCGCTATGGGCAAGACGGAAATGAAACTCATGTCGACAGCAGTCGCCGGGTACAACTCGCACCGCGCGGCAGGAGAGAAAGGCGGGATTGCGGAGAACACAATTTGGAAGGACCTCTGTCGGGAGATGGCCACGCATATGGATGATCCGTACAGTCGAGCGATTTTTGCATTTGTTAGCAATGGCGACTGGCAAGATGTGCTCGACGGGTCGACGGGGCTGCCGATACGAGAGCGTCTCGGCATAGCTTTGCGGTTTCTCGAGGATGATGAGGTACTGATTCCTATACCGTTGGGTTTCTTTCAATGCATCTGGTTTTATGAGACTAACGTATCAAATTCTACAGCTCGGCACATATATCGACGAATTTACGGCAATGGTCATCCGCGACGGCGAGCCGGAGGGCGTGCTGCTGACAGGCGTAACAGAGAAGGCGATTGATCTGCTACAAGTCTATGTGAATAAGACTGGAGACGTACAGACCGCCGCGCTGGTGGCGTCGTTCGCAGTACCTAGATACCTTACCGACCACCGCGTGGAGCTGTGGGTGGAGAGGTATGCTATTCATGTTATATACATTCTACATATTGGATTTAATGCTAATTGGGGTATGTGTAGTTATCGCGATTTACTGGACCGTTGGAAGTTTTGGCAAATCCGCGCAAACTTCGACATCAAACGGCGCGAGATCTCGACGACGCGCAAGGGCGGCGTCCTGATCGAGTCGCTTCCACGGCAGATATATGTCCGCTGCAACTTTTGCGACAGGGTATGTGCCTCACACCTCACATGTCCGCATTCTGCTACAGGACGTCATTTTAATAGGTTTGAGCATTGTAGAAAGTTGCGCATAGATCTGAGATACCGACTACGCGGTTCAAGGACGGCCAACAGGTAACAATACCAGTAACGCAGTCGACGCAGGCGAATTTCCTGCAAAAGGCAATCGTATGCCCGAATTGCCGCAAACCGCTGCCACGGTGCGCGATCTGTTTGTTGTATCTAGGGACGCCGAATACGCGGGTGATCCGCAGCGAGGTGGCGGACGAAGCATACGATCGGTGGTTCAATTTCTGCCTGATATGCAATCACGGCAGTCATGCGGGGCATGCAAAGGAATGGTTTTCAAAGCATACATTATGTCCAGTGCCCGAGTGCGAATGTACGTTTCTCTCTCTCTTTCTCTCATTCTTTCCACACGTTTGGGTTGAGTGGGCATATTTCCGGATAGTTGGCTGATGGATGGTTCTAGGCCTTTGCGGAGTGTTCCGCAGCAAGTAATTTGCAGGGTACCTAGATATGGTGTTCTTGACGCCGGCTAGAGCCTAGCGACTGAGCTACGGACGTGTGGATGTGTTATTTCGTTTAATTATATGCAGTCGGCTTGGTATACATGCTGTTGCTGGTGTCTGGAGTACTACGCTCGTCGTGTGGCTTCTGGTAATGTGTATATTCGTTACAGCTATAGCTACAGCTACAAATGCGGTACATACATACATGTATACACTGTAGATAATCTCGTGCGACATGCAAGCAACTTGGTATCAATGGTAATGTATGGAAGGATAAAAATAAGAAATGAGGAACAAAACAAGGCAACGCTAAACTGCAAAGATACGTGACGTCGTGAAGAATGGAGGGATAAACTCGTACAAGTGAGAACCACTCATCTATAGGGTGCGGTAAGAGCAAGCGATCATGAATTACGACTTGGAGCAAGTGCGCTGGCCGTCTCTGCTGTAATAGTCGGCCAGATTGATATGGCAGGACTTGCCTGTCGCAGCGTTGAATGTGTTGCAGCCGTCTATGATAGTTATTAGTACCTCTCATGCTATTTTATACGGCGAGTACATGTACGTAATATAGACGTATGCATAGAGTGTGTACTACGTACGGCCGAGCCGGCAGATATGTAGCGTGAAAGCAAGCACGGAAGGAATAGGCGGAGGAACTCACTTTTCTCGATGTAAGGAGGCGTGTAGAGGTGTAGGCTCACCGCGACGCTATCCGGATCGCCGTTCTCGACCTTGTGGATTCCAAGCTGCATCCCACAAACCGGTTAGCTATGGTAAATCTTGCATACCAACTGACTAATTGACGGGACTGTCACACGTATATGTATAGCTACATATATGCATATAGGAGAATGCAAGAAGGAAAGAGTGGGGGGGAAGAATACGTACATCATCATTGATGTAGGCGACATCACCGGCGTAATAATGACGGACCTCCTTAACTCGCAGAGGCTCTTCTACGCCGGGTGTAGGCCATTCGTAGCGTGTCTCGATGATGTGACCTTGGAGGATGCGCATAACGCAGTGGGCGCTGGTGTGGTCATGGATGAGGGAGGCCTTGTTTGGAGTCCAGGTCATCAGGATCTAGACAATGCGATAAAAGCGGTTAGTTCGGCGTGCGTGTCTCGGGAGAAAGTACCTAAGGAAAGGGATGGATTTGATGGATTGATGATGGAATGGAATGCATGGCGTTCGACGAAGTGGAGGAGGACGGGGACGCAAGGGCGTGTGGTATTAAATGTGTTGCAGTCTGGGCCCAACGTCGCCGCAACACATTTACGCCCGCCCAATCGCTGGCGACTTGACAAGCATGGCAAATCTTGAAAAATGACACGACACGACACGACACGACAGACCCTCGAAAAGGCGGTTAAAGCGAACTAACAGGAAGCAAGGGGCGCGTCGCATACCAAGTTAGCGTTCCCGTGCAGGTTGTCGACCAGATTCCGCGTGTAGTTCCGGCTCAGGTCGATGAACGCGAATCGCTCCCATTCCGCTCGCGATGATACTGGGTAGGCCCGCATGAGCGCCTGCAGTCGGTCCACGTCCACGTCCTCAAACCGCAACTCCGGATCCGCGCCAAGTGTGTCGCGGATGTTGCTGATGAGCCCGTCCAGAGCGTTGCTGCGAGAGGGAACCGGTCGAGTGATCTCCAATTGGTGGGCCGGATGGTAGTCTGCCACGGCCTGGGCGGTCTGGAGCGCGATTGGTGACATGGCTGCTAGCACACACGACGAATCTCGACGGTATTCTTGGTACGGAGTCTTTCAATTTGTGTCTTTAAGGATATTTGGTGTGTGGTTATCGGTGAAAGATCGCAATTGACAGATATTTCTCTCAAACATCAGAGGTTTCCCAGGCGGATGAGATGCCATTATCTACAATCTTCGGAGACATTTGAGGGCCTTCCCCGGAGGGTTGCCTGCATCCACGAGACTTCTTTGCGCCGTGAATCAACGTATTGTATCCACGGTTAACGTTCCGACAATGACAGCACAAGCGAACGTCGCTTCCGCTGGCTGCTGGAGACCCAGTGGCGCTGGCAGTCGCTGCTGAAAGGGGCATTACTCGGAGCTTTATCGTCCGATTAACAGGCTGCGAAGGACTTGGTAGGCCGTTGTGTGGCCTTGTTGTCTAAGACGCTGGGTTTGAGACCATTCCGAAGTCGGGTCATTATCGGCGCCTTCTGGGAACATGTTGCCGAAAGTGCGAAAACTGGAAATTCCCAATTCGGGTAAGACCTTTTTCTTCTATACTTTCGGTGGCGAGCAAGATTTTTGGACGAAATGGGATTTCATCCTCCAGACTGCGGTTTGGGTTTCAACTGTTTCGCCCTCACCTCTCACACATCCGGTCAGGTGGGTGAATTATTGTTGAGTGGGCGCACAGCGATCCCGGCGAGAGAAGATGAGAGGAAGGAATAGCAAACGGATTTATGCTGACTGGTGCACTTTGGCTAAAAATAGTTTAGGGACGACTGCGAGATTTCGGTTGAATTGAATAAATTGAGGAGGCAGGTGGGCCGGCTGCTGACGCTGTGGAACACCAGCCGACAATGTCTCCTAGGTGCATTTCGCAAGACCCAGCGTTGCGGTTATCGTCGTCCGCGTCGAAATCATTTATATTACAATCTCGCCCGCCCACCCGGACGGGATCGTTGAACTTTGTGCTTTCGCCTGTCTGGTTGATTGTCTTGCCTTCGGTCATGCATTGTTCGACGCTGCGGAACCCCAAAATTGCCTGAATGGGAAGCCAGGAAAATTCCCAGGTTTCGCGAACGCTAGATTGCCGATAGGGACTTCGCATCAGAGGCTGGGTTCACCCAATCCATCGGTTCCTATTGGCCATGAAATTTCCGAAGACACTGCTGCGCCCAGACCTGCTGGCCGTAAGAAAACCAGCCTAACAGCCGGGCACCGACCCTCGCTACCGCAGCGAAAAGAAGATGAAGAATGTATCGCAAGTCGTCCGAGCGCGAAACCGGCGATGGGTCCAGGGGATCGCTTGCTGGAGATCTGATGCTCCTCATCTGACGAGAAGGGTCCCAGCTGGAAACCAATGACAACATCATGATGGCAGTGGAAGTGTCCCGGATTCCCGGTGGACCAATGACAGCCCCGGCAGAAAGGAAATTTGGGTCTGATCTCCGAGTAATCTTAAGGACGACCACCGCCATGGGTATCGGGAGGGAAGCCGGTATCCAGAAATTTGGGGTGGATGTGATACCAAAGCCCGAAATCAAGATGGGCCGGCTGAGAAACGAATCGAAATCAACCCCACCGAGGGCCTCAGATAAGCAGCGCCGCGGATTCAAGACGTTGAGCGTCCAGCTTCAGGCGCTGCGGAACGAACGAACGAGCGAGCAAAAAGGCCGGCCGGAGGGTGTGAGGGTGCATACGTATATACATACATTTACCAGAGATGCACGCGCATTGGCGAAAGTGTCTTTGTGTACATGTAACTTGTACATTCACACACATGCACACACAGACGGATATACAGCGCATCGATGCCCGTTCAGACAAAAGCCAACTGTTATGCCTCCCACATAAATCCGCCAGGGCAGCTTGCTGGCTGGCTCATAATTTGGGACGCGGAAACGGATCCCTGCAAAGCAACCGGGGTTCAATTTGGACGGCCATGTTCCCAACACCGCAAGGCTGCAAGAACGAAGTGCTTTTTTGCTCCTCAGAGAGAATGAAGAGAGTGGGAGCGAAAGAGAGAGCGAGTGAGAGAGGAAATGAAATGATGGAATCAAAGAGAGAAGCTTCATGACTTTGACCCAGTCGCCCCACGTCTGGCTCTCCGCCTTTGCGAAAATGAACAGAGGGAAAACTCACCCACAAAGAGGCGACTGGGAGCACGCCTTCGCTCGCTTGATTCGCACTCGTCGCACAACTGAAATGCGACTCATGCAACAATACGAGGGTCTCTCTGACCGACGCTACTGCTACTCTGATCCGGCTGAACAGCAGAGAGGTTCTTGGGATAGACGTATTCGGCTTCCTCCCAAGGGATGGGTGCGGTATGGAAAGGGGACGGTCCTTTCCTTTCGTTTCTTTTCCTTTCTCTTAGTGATCCGACTCGACCTCCACCTCACCCACCGCATCCCTGCTAGCTACCCGTTGCCGAACACGTTCAGTGGGCACTGGGAAAATTATTAAAGCTCTGGACTTTTTTTATTTTTTCTTTTATTTTTCTGATATGTCGCTCCCTTGGGACAGAGTCTAGCTGATACGAATGTCTGGGAATGGTTCCCTTGTTAGGAGGCCTTCGCCTTTCAAGCTAACGACCCCCCAACTTCTTGGGATTCGTTTACTTTTCTTCGATCTGATCTTCTCCGTCAATCACTTTTTCTTTCCCAACCTGCGTTCTGCTGTCCTCGCTCGTAAAGTCGTCTTTTCTCCCCGTTCCCTCTCTTTCATTTCAGGCGAGAGGCGAGGAAGGGAAAAAAAAGGAAAAAGGAACAGCAATCCATTCATACTCTCGTTTTCCCATTCTTCCTCCCTTTCCGAACCTGTCAACTGTCAACTTTTTGCACCAAGATACTTGGTAATATCGCTTCTTCCTTTCTTCCCCAATCACTTGACGCGTGCCAACTATACATACATAATATACCGTTCGTACGCTTTTTGCCATCGTCAGCAACAGCATCAAACTCCAGCACCATCACAACAGCGAGCTCTTCGTTTATCTGAATAACACAATCGAAACGATCGTTTTCTTGTTTTTACACAAAGGGCAATACGAGGCAATACGACAGGAGCCGAGCAGCAACCAGCTTTTCAGGATGGATGAGCGCCATGATCACCAGGCGGCGAGCAGTGAGGGTGAATATACCGCCATGGGCGGGCAATGGGTCGGATTGGGGCAGGCGGACTGCAGTCAACCGACAGCTCCACCAAGCGAGTTTGGCATGTACGGCTTCGTGGACACGCCACAGCTGCCCGTCGAGCCGCCGTACCGGTTGCCGGGAGGGGGAGCAGCCGGACACAGCTTCTACAGCACTTTCACGCACTGGCCTGTAGCATCTGGTGCACAGGTGCTCGAGCCGATTACGGCTATCACGATCCCGTCCGTCACCTCGACGGCACCAAGCAGGCGGGCGTCTGGGGCATCGAATCATGGAACTGGCAGCTCGCGTCGGACGCTGACGGATGCTGACCGGCGGCGAATGTGCCTCTACCACGAGCAGCACCCGCACGTCAAGCAGACGGAAATTGGAGGTACGTTGTATTGAATTCATTCCTCTTTATGCATACGAGGCTGACGAGCTGAATGTCTAGCTATGTTTGGTGTCGAACGAAGGTGAGATGATTTCGAAAGCTCGACTGGGCTTTTTTTTTTATAAAAATTACATGCATAGAGAGACGGTACTAAAGTATATATACACACTGTAGCACGGTCTCAAAGGTTCTTCGCCAGAGAGAAAAGTATCTCTACCCAGATGACGGACCAAAGCAGACGGCCAAACGGCCCAAAGGCAAGTGCCCAGATTTCGACCGCGCGCTGGCCAACTGGGCAAAGAACGAGAAGAAGAAAGGTCGGATGCTCACCGACGAGATGATCCGCGAGAAAGCCAACTTTTTCGCCCAGAGCTGCGGTGTCAACGACGGCCAGTTCAAGCTGAACCTCGACAAGTTCAAGCTCAAGAATGACCTGACAACGCTCTCCGACGGGGATATTGTCCAGGATATGGACCGCATCAGGTCCCAGCTGACGACGCCGCTGCATAGCCGGCACAGCTCCTTCTCTCGCGAGGGCAGCCTCAACTCGTCTTCCCAGGATTCCCACGCCCGCGGGGAGGCCGAGTATCGCCACGGCAGCATGTCGTCCGGGTTTGAGACACCCGTAGTCATCTCGCCGGGACTGACAACACCGATTTCGCCCTTTTTCCCACCCACGGACCAGATGTTGTTCCCCTCCGGGCAGCTGCCCCCCATCCAGCAGCAGAGCCGCCCGCGGTCGCATACGATCCCGTCTGGACTGTTGGAGAGCGTGTACATCTCGCCACCGCCATCGGCGTCCGAGTCGCTGTCACCAAAGCAGATGCATCCGATGCACCTTATGGGCACTAATCTTGCAAATACAACGATTCCCGAGGAAACAGCGGACGCGCTGCACGAGCAGAGCAATGGTGCGGCTAATGGTGCGGCAGCGGGTGGGAATGCTGCAGCTGCAGCTGCCGCAGCCGCTTTTCATATCGCACGAGGCAGAAGCCTAACGGTGCCATCGCAAGAGGAGGCAACGCGTGCTCTGGAAGTCGTCATGACGTTCCTTAAGCAGAACCCGACGACGGAGCCCACCGACTTTGCGACGGTGGAGAAGCTGATGGACCGGATTGGGAACAGCACTGAAACGGCCATGCAGACAGACTCGTCGCCGCCGCCGTTCGTGACTAGTCCGTCCGGGATGATTCGCGAAGGGACAGCAACCGCCTCTTGCAATTAATCCACACAGCGCAGCTAGCTTTTTGCATGCGACGATTACAACTGGGCGGACGGACGGACGACCCCTCCGCCTCACGAGTTTCTTTTGTTGGTTTTCTCATCTACTGACGGTTGCTCACAACGGCAGGGTACAACTACATAACTTGGTTGCTTTCCTATATTCGCCACAGTGGATCGTTACGTTACGTTTTACAGCCTTTTAATATACGCACGCTTATAACAGCCAGCTTTTCAGCGCCTGCATCGGTTTGCGAGCTATTCTTTCCAACGACAAGTCGACATGCTATATATTGTTCCAACGCATGCACTTTATACTACTTTCATCGATCAGACTGTCATTGCCTGCCTGTTGTCAACAGGCCGTTTTCCTTTCATTTCATTACAAAATTTTCCGTCGTTGTTGCAGAAGTTTATATATACTCCATTGGTTAGAGGTGGCATCATGGCGTTAGCGATGAGCGGATGGTTGGAGTTCCAAGTCCCAGCATTTACTTTTCCTTTATATTACTATACTCTGCTACTGCAGTTGTACGGCCGAAAAAACGCACGCGCGTATATTATTGTTGTTTCTTTCTTATACTGTTTATGCGTCGTCGTCATTTCATTTTTCTTTCCGTTCTACTTTTATTTCTTTTAATCTTGTCTCTTGTCTTATCCATCCATCTTCTGGCGTCCAGTTGAGTCCTTTTGTTGATCGATCATCTCGCCTCTCTACTTTACTAACGGCCGCTGCGAATTTCTGTTACTGCTTTGAATTCTGCTATTACTGCGTCCTGCATAGATTGGTCTTCTGAAAAAGCCCTACTGTTTTTTTATTCTTGCATTTCTTCTCCTTTTCTTATTTTGGTTGTACGTTTCTTTTTCAGTCTCTTTACTGTTTTACTATACTGCTGCTTCTATTGTATTCCCAGGGTATTCGAGTAAGTGGGTATTTTATACACTACTGCTGGTTGCTATCTGTCTGTTCGTCTATTGCATTGTAATATCTGCTTTATATCTACGTTTGTCTGCTTGTTTGTATATTGCATCTGCATTTTGAGGGGACGAAAGAAAGAGGGAAGGGAGGATGGAAGAAAAGAGCACCAGGATGAATACAAAAGTAAGGGAATATGGATGGATGGACGGCTGGACGGATGGATGGCATGTACTCTAGGTGTACGTACTAGCTAGCTGCCAAGCTAACAGAAAAAAAATTTATTCAATCAATCGAGTCGGCTTTGAGTTTTCAATTTAGTGCACGCTGGCTTCGCTAGCCAGGCACACCCAGCCTTTTTTTTCTCCCTTAGTCCCGGAAGCTATAGCTTACAGCTAGCTGGTACCGCGACTAGATTAAGTATATTATTACTATATTAGCAGCTAGCTAGCTAGCTAGCAGGGCCCTGGTCAGTTCAGCTTTGCGCGGCAACCCTGGTCTTGATCGTTGCAACCTCGACACATGGAGCGATGTACTGCTTGTGAACGTATCGTGATTGTCCGCGTGCGGACTGCATCGCGCTGGCCATGTTTATGCGTGAAGCGAGTGTTTTATGCAAGTAGCAGTGTAGATATGTACATGTGAGAGTGTACTGACTATCTTACGTGGATGTAGCCGTTGAGGTTTAACTTTGCCCGCGCTATAAAAGCGCTTATATAGGCATGTGGGTTCTTGCCTGAGGGCGCATAGTTAGGAGGGCTCTTTTAAGGAACGCTGACTGCCAACGCCGCAGTCATGTGCCAGCCGCCAGAGAGTATCGATTCGGAGATAGCTCGGCAGGATCAGTTAAGCTTAAGCAGCAGCGTATTCCATGCGAGCCCGGTTTTCTGTCTTTCTGTCTGTCTGCGTTCATGCATCCATGCATGCATGTATGTTTCTCGCTCTCGGATATCGAGTCGAAGGAGTGGATTGCATTGCCTATCGATTCGGTTCGAGGCCGGTGAGATACGACGGATGTATCGGGTACTTCGACCTCGGATACGCTGCTGTTTGGTGGTGGTCGTTTTTCTCGGCTGGCAGGCTGAGAAACGTCCTATAAACCGCGGGCCATAGCTCGGCAGCTGCATCGGAGCAGTTCCGCGTGCATCGGGATAGCTCGCCTACTATACCGTCGTCGTCGCTGAAACAAAGAGCGTCTCCTTCGAGGCTCCCTCAGCCAAGGTAGTGGGGACGTTTCCCTCCATGCAGCAGGAAAAGAAAGCAGTTGCATGGCGCCGCTGCAGCCAGGGTGCTGTTGGTGGATCTGGCAATTAAGGCCCCGCAGTCAATATCGCGAGGGAGCTAAAATCGCAGGCTGCAGCTGCCAACACATCAACGTGTTGACCAATGCACGCCGCCGGCACTATCACACATCATCCCGGTTGGTCCGCTGCGTCTTGCGCCATTGCTGAGACGGCAAATGTGATATCAACCGGGCTGAGCGGCCGCCTGTCTACCACCGTTGGCTGGTGGCATTCACCCGGCGCTCGGATTAGTGTGATAATGTACATGTGATCGGGTTGATCGCTGTTGCTTGTTGTAAGAAACAAAAATAATTGTGCTTCATGCAGTCGACGGTGAGATAGAGAACTGGGGGCTGTTTCTTGTCAGATAAATGTAGCCGGACGCCGCTCCCGCACACGTGCTGCTGTGCTTGACCCTGCAAATTAACAGAACGACGATAAACCCCCTCCCAAACGAAACCGTTCGAATCCAACGGAAAATCCCGCCGTACGATCATGCCTCCAACATCTCGGGGACGAGCCTCGACACCAACAGGTCCAGCAGCCGGTAGATCAGATGCTTGTTGCAGCTGCGCGAGCGCAGGAACGCCAGGCTCTCGCCAATCTCGCGCAACTGCTCGTCCTTGCTCGCTGGGAGGTACATGCGCTTGACGATGTCTGGGACCGCGTTCCAAATCGCCAACTCGGCCTGCTTTTGGATGAGAACCTTTTCATCTTCTGTGGGGTATACGCGCGGCGGTGCGAGGCTGCCGTTCGGGAAGAGGGCGTTGCGCGCGATGGACAGGGTTTTGATGAGCAGGCGCTCGTTTATCACCGCCTGTTGGAATACATGGGAGAGGTAGCTAGCGGATGTCAGCGGAGCGATCTATGTGCGGTTGGTTGGTTGGTTGGCATCAAGCGGGGGAGGGGGGACCTAGGGGACCTACTTGTCGAACAAAGAACCGGGTGGCTGATCGGCCAGCGGCTTGGACGCCAACTGCAGCGAGCCGACCAGCCAGGGTTGTCGCCTGTCAAGGGAGAATAGAGTTACCAGTGTCTTCCATATCGATAACTTGAGGATCGGCTTTCGCCGCCTGGGTGGCTCCCGCGGTGGGTCTTTCCACAGCGACATGAGGGATGTGGAGGCGTGCTTGGCTACAATTGCAGTCCTTGTGACAAAGTTGTAGGCGTGTTCGAGCAAGATGAAGGCCGAGGTGGATATCGACTGTAGTAGCGGCTCATCCGGCCGCTTGACGGGCTCGGGTGGATCACTCTGAAGGAAAGCCATCAGCTCAGTGCTTTTGGCGTGGTTGACATTTGCAGCCTTGGCTTTATCCGGAGCCGTAAGCGCCGTGATAACCTTTGTGATGAGTTCAAAGATCATGAAGGGTTCGCTAAGCCGGTCGACCACGTTCCACAGCACCATATTGGAGAGTATCTCGCGGACGAGCAGCCGCTCACAGTCCGATTGCAGGTCCTCGGGTGGAAGCAGGGCGGCCAGAACGCCGGAGCCCAGCATCTTCAGGTAGAGGCGCTCGCTCTCCGGGGAGGATAGGAGTGCCGGATGCGGCTGCATGCTGTGGAAGATGTCGTTGACGGTGGCATACGGAAAGAGGGCGGTGGACTGCCGCTCCAGTGCGACGCGGTAGTCTAGTGCACACATGTATTAGTATAAGCGTGATAAGATTGATATCAACAGTTGATATTGGGTACGATACCTTTGACATGATTATCCAAAAGCGTCGGCACTTCCTCCAACAGCAGCGTTTCAAAGTCCAGCTGAAAGTGACAATGTCAATATACCGTATGTTATCTTGATGTCCTAGCAGATGTGATAAGTGTACCTGTCGGATTCGCTGTTCCAGTGATAGCGTACAATGTGCAATGACGAGGAGGATCTCGTCGATAAATTCGTGGTCCGGAGTGATCTTCTGATACCACGACTGCACGAAGTCCCTACAAGCACAGGTTGCATATATTAGCAACCGATTTGGCAGAGCTTATATGTAGCAATGAGCGGGTCTGGCTGACCGAATGATGATAGAGATGAAGCCGTAGAGCTGCAGGTCGACCTTTGGCGAGCTGCTCAGCGCCGGTAGGACCTCTTCGATGGTCTTGCCGGGGGGCGCGTGGGCACACAGCACGCGTTTTGCGAGGGCGGCGAGGGCGCGGTCGTCCGAGTCAGAGATGGGAGCGATGGCGGAGCGCCGGGCGAAGGGCGGCATCCTGGTGAACGGGCGCACTGCTTTCATGTTAGTGGCTGGTGGCCTTGAATTGATCCGGTGGATGGGATTGAACGTACGGTGGTGGATATAGCTATAGGGTGCTGAGGGTATTTATGTGCCGGGTGTCATCTGGATAGTACGTCTCGACGTGTTCTTCATCGTCCGACGTGTGTATTGGAGGTGATGGCCATCTGGCGATGGGTGTCCGTTTGTTATAGCGGTGGTGGAATGGTAGTGGTGGAGATGGTGGTTGGTGGAACTTGCGCATGACAGGCGCATTTGGTTAGTAAGCCGGACGGTGTCACAAGCCCGACCCTCAGACTATCCACTAAAGCTAACAAGTATAACTCCACACACGTCTATCCATCACAGGTTCCGATTCTAAGATTCAGGGCGCATTTGCGCTTTGGGTATTTCTGTGAGCTGGTTGTTTCACGAATGTCCGCTGGTTGAAGACTAGCTATCTCCCGGACCAGTCACGCGATACCAGCGAGTCGGATGTTGTGCACGATTCGATACGATGGGCACAATCAGGAACCCGTGCGTCATCGAAGACAAGCATGGTGTAATGCACAGTTCAAGCCCGGATTCAACGGATAAGCATACAGATGCAGCGTATCAAACGGCATTGCAGTTTAGAAGGAAACGAGGCAAGGCCGAACTATATCTGCAACGCCATCGATCGAGCTAGAATAGCTACTACATCCCATCGAGGCGCTTTGCTGAATGCAGCCCTGCCTGGCATCCCGCGCCTTTATTCGGATTCGGGCATAAGCGGCGTCGCCTTTGAGTATAAGAAGTATAAAATGAGACAGAAAGGTATGCAAATGTGCCATCGAGGCTGTAGGCACCTGCAGAGGAGCTCAGCTGGCCCCCCGGTAGCTACTGCGATTAGATAGCTGTGTCGCAGTTCCCTCGACAAAGGAATTCGAACTAGAGAAAGAAGTATTTGACTATTTTTATTTGCGAAGAGGGGTCGCACTCAAGTTGGTAGCAGGTCACAAGCGGATTTCGTCTGATCTTGCATGAGCTCGCGTGGGGTCCCTTCTGCAACTCGGTTTTGGCAGGCAGGTCCCGAGAGGTATTTGGATAATGCCTCCAACTTTATACTATGATTCTGGTCCTTTTGATAAGAAGAGCAGGCAGGTTTCTTTTTGGAGCTGAGGCCCACGAAGAGGTTCGTATCTCCGAAGGTATCATCGCAATAATGATGACAGTGCCCAGCACAACCGGGTCCTCAATGCACGACTGCAGCGATGAGGTCCTGCAGACTCTACCGGCAGTACCGGCAAGCTGAGACAGCCCAGCGATTTGAAAAAGTCCGTCCACACGTTCATTCGTTCGTTCGTTCTTTCGGAACACGGGGCAGGGATGGACAGCCAGATAGACTGCGTCCAAGAAGTCCCAAGCCCGATGGGGGCAGAATAGCTGGAATGGAGGGGGGGACACATGGCCACCGGCACTCGCTCCTGCGGGTCATGCAGCCAAGTCAGTCCGGTGGCAGTTCCCTGGCTGGCCGGCACTGTGCGCATCAGCTTATCTTGCCCGACCCGTCCGATTCGCATCTTGTGCTCGCAACCTTCTGAGCTCTCAAGAGTCAAAAACTTACTTCTTGACTGACTTCATTGTCTATTCTTGTTATCGGGCGGTGGGCATCTCGAGTGGGGCTAGCGTTGCAGCCGCATGCCGGTTTAGCTCGTCGATGTCGGTAGGTCTGGGACGAGCAGCTTCCTCCTGGATAAGTACCCAGCTAGAGCGATGAATAGGGCGCCGAGCAGTCGGCTGTCGATGGCGTGAGGGTAATATTATATAATATAGCCGCTGGCTCGCTCCTTCCTCCGGGGCAGGCTGCTTGCTGTCGTCGAGGTTGCTCTCATGCATGCATGTTGGTGGCGGTTGAACAAGTGGTTGCGTTATAATTACTTCCCATCATCGCCCGGCACGACGTAATATATAATTCTAATAGCTATTGAACCACCGACCTTTGAGTGAGTTCTTGCTCACTTGCTCACTTCACTCACTTCCTCCTCACACAGCATCCACCTCGCCGCACACGAATACGGCAGACAGACGGACGGACATACGAGCGAACATCTCCACGCCGGTTTTGCACGAACCGGGTATAAGAGCGAAAGTCCAGCTCTCAACCAGGGCTGGTATTGGGCCGTCGTGTGCCCCGCTTCTCAAACTTAAGCAGAAACCCCGACTGCGGTTGAAACAAACAAGCGTAGCAGGCAGCCGGCCAGCGACAATAAATACGACCAGCCGCTCCTGACCCTCTGCAGACAGCATTGGCCTAGTTAACCGTCGATTGAGGGCACAGTCCGGATTCGGCTCGTTACGTTGCGGACGGCTATACTTTAGTTCCGGTTTAAACTTCGTGAAGCAAAATTCTAATCGTACCGGATCGACAAGATACCCTTTAAATTCCTGCGCCCGGCCCATATAAGCCTGGGGAAACCCACGCATTGTCGCTGAAACGGGCTTTCGACCCATTCGCATTCGGTTGGGCTCTCTTTCGGCAACGGGGACCGACGACGCACGACAGCTGGCCATGCAACACAGCTAGGCCGACTGGACGGACGTAAACGAGTTACTGAACTCGATTGCGCCTATCGATCGATCTATCTACCGCTTTTAATACTCGACTCGGACTGGGTTTTCTCCGCGGTCGACGTAGGGACGGACGTAGGAACGGAACGGAACGGACGGACGATTGGCAGACGGCAGCAATGTCCTCAACTGCCGCTGCGCCGCTTGCGCTACACGATGCCCCCGTCGCTAAGCGGCGGACGAGACGACGGCGGCTACTGCTCAACCGCATGGGCGGACGGGCTTCCTCTTCGTCGCCGCAGCTAGCAGAGCTCGGTGCCGAATACGCAGCGCGGAACTCGGTCTCGTGCATATCTCTGCGGGTGGCCGGTGCCTCCAATGCAAGCTCGGCGGCGGGCAGCAGCAGCAACGCCGCCGTAAGGGTTGCGGGGAAGGACGTGGTGGTCAGGAATGCGATGACGATGTCGGCTGAGGTGCCGCGGACGGCGGCGATGCATGCAATTGCGCCGAGGGTGGTCAATCGGAACTTCCTGGAGGTGCTTCCGGGAGAGATATGTCTGCAAGTGCTGGGCTACCTGGAGCCGAAGGAGCTGGTTCGCTGCTCAATGGTGAGCTCCGACATCCATTAAAAGATTCTAGCTTGTCGGGGACCGGGGTTTAACGATTTTATGCATATTAGGTCAACAAGGCGCTTGGACGGCTGTGTTTCGATGGACAGCTATGGAGCGTATTGGATACGGGGACGTTTTACAAAGAGATCCCAGCGCACCAGCTGGCCCGGCTGATCGGCCTCAGCGGGCCTTTCATACGCTATCTAAATTTGAGGTATGCATGCCTTCACTTGTGCTAGCTGGAGCTTGGACATGTATGAATGTGGATCATGCTAATCTGTATTTATCTATAATACAGAGGCTGCGTGCAGTTGCAGAATGAACTCCACGCCATCACGAGCGCATGCAGCAATCTGGTGTCGGCCTCGCTGGAAGGCTGTGCGCTCTCTCGCCCGACGGTGCATCGGCTGATAACCTACAACCATAGCTTGGTGCAGCTGAACCTTTCCGGTCTGGACGCCGTCTCGAACTTCACCTGCAAGAACATCGCCGACTCGTGCCCGCTGCTGACGACGCTAGACGTATCCTTCTGCGCAAACATGGATGCGCGCGGCGTGCGCAAGGTTGTCGAAGCGTGCACGCGGCTGACGGACCTACGCGCAGCACAGTGCCTGGGTATCAACGACGAGGGTACATTGGAGGCGATATTCCGGGCGAACACACTGGAGCGGCTGCTGCTGGGCGGGTGCGACAGCCTAACTGACGAGAGCGTGCGGATTCTCGTCGAGGGGATCGAGCCGGACATTGACCCGCTGACGGACCGGACGACGGCGCCAGCGAGACGGCTACGACATTTGAATGTGAGCAAGTGTCGCGCACTGACGGATCTGGCGCTGCGACATCTAGCGCACAACGTGCCAGAGCTGGAGGGGCTAGAGCTCGCACACGTCACCGAATTGACGGACGAGGGGCTGGCGGATCTGCTGCCGACGGTGCCAAAGCTGAGTCATCTGGACTTGGAGGAGTGTGGGAATATCACAAATGATGCGCTATTGGAGCTGGCCAAAGCGCCGTGTGCGGGTGTTTTGAAGCATCTGCAGCTGTCGTTTTGTGAGAGCGTGTCGGATGTGGGAATGCTGCCAGTGATCGATGCGTGCACAGCGCTGCGGAACGTCGAGCTGGACAACAGTAAGTCACCTACACCCTTATATATGTATATATAAATATCGCCACAATCGTCACAACATACAGCAACTGAGCTAACTGGTATGGTGTGCAGCTCGCATCACAGATACGTTCCTGATGGCGGCGGCAGCAGCGGTAGGAAAGCGCCGGAGTCCTGGAAAGTCACGCAAGCCGAAGATCGGGCTGCGGCTTGTCTGCTTTGACTGCGTGAACGTGAACTGGACGGGGATCCACGCCGTGCTGGCGGCGAACAGCACGCATCCGCGAGACAGAAAGCACGACTACGATGCTGATAAGGATGGCAACGGCGGCAACGGTGGCGGCGGAGTGTGCCGCGATGTGATACAGTTGAAATGCTACTACGGGTGGCAGCAGACGGCAGACCAGCACCTCAAGCTGGTGATGCGGGGAGACTGCGCGAGCGCCAAGTGGCTGGAGGGGCGATGGGCGGAGCACATGACGTCGAACGAGGACAGCGCGCAGAGCAGCCGACGGAGACGACGGCGGGCGCGGGAGGCGGCGCTGCTGGATTTGGATGAGAACCACGATGGCAGGCGGCGGCGGCGGACGGGTGGGTGCGCGATCATGTAGAGGGAGTACAATCTATGGACTTGAATCGATTGCAATTGACCCGGAGGGTCTCCTTGGTATACTACAAAATGCATTGCGATGGAGTGGGAGATATATCGATATATCGATATGTCTATGGATTCGGTTTTTATACGCAAGATGATGTATCTACATTACAGCGGATTGGGGTTTCTTTTTTTCTTTTCGGGACAGTCTGATATGATTGATGATTGATTTGGTATAGCCCGGTTCGATCAGATATCGATACTATATCACGGTTTGTGTCTGCGGGTGGTATAGCTTGGCCATTTGGATTCTGGGTGGCGGCTCGTTCTCGTTTCGTTAGGATGTTTCTATCTACTTAGCTTAGGTTGGAGTTCTGAATCTGGCTGGTTGGCCATGCATGTTTTACATCTTACACAGTTGTGATACTCGAGTTCCTCCCAGCGCCCTCCTCGCACAGCACGAAATCAGACAGTGAACAAAGTTCTGCAACATGCAACATACAGCAGGCCCGAGCGAGCGGCCCAACTGAGGATTCTGCACAGGCTGAAGAGATCCCCGGCGCGAGACAGAGCTCAGCAGACGATTGGCCGCGCAGGCGCCGGTCAGTTGTCGTGGTCAGCCGGGCGCCCAATCGGGACAGACTGCGCGATTATGTAATCGGGTCCCGGCCTTGTTCCTGCTGGCTCGCTCGCTGCATTCCGCGCCGTCCTCGTCAGTCAGCCACGGCAGCCGGTCTGCAGCCTAACCTCCTTCCCGCCAGCCCTTCCAACCTTCCCTCCGTCCTCCATTCCGCCTTCTCTCCTCTGCTCCCTCCATTTCCTCACTTGCTTCTCCGACGACGCTCGCTCGAACTGCCGACTCGCCTCCACAACCTCCGGCGGTTTCCCTGCGATCGATCGATAGACCGATAAACCAGACGGATTCTTAGATAGATAGATAAACGAACAACCGGATCCCAGGAGCGTACCTGCAGTATGGCGTCCAGGCCGCTCATCCTGGCCCTCGTGTGCGTCATCGCCTCCCACATATTATACACACCTCCTCGGGAGTTTACGCTAATGTATCGTGTGTGTCTACAGGGCCGGCATGCTGCTCACCGGCTGCTCCAACACCCTCCTCACGAAATGGCAAGACCAGCAGTGCGTCCGCAACTGCACAGATCCGGATCCTGCCAAGCGCGAGCTCTTCGAGCAGCCCGTAATCCAGACGCTACAGATGTTCATCGGCGAGATGGGCTGCTGGCTTGTCATCGCCCTGCACGGCCTCTACGTGCGGGTGCAGCAGCGTCGGCGGGCGGGAAATGCAGGATACCAGCCGCTGGCGCCGGGTCCGCTGGAGGATGACGGTGGGGATCCCGCGGCGCCGAGCAGTCCCGTGCTCAAGGCGTTGACCGCGCCCGGTGATCGGCCGCCGTTGAGTGGTGGTAAAGTGCTGTTGCTAGGTTTACCGGCGGGTGAGTACATACATGCCCTTCAATTCGAGTTGATGTATGATGCTGACTGGTGGTGTAGTCTGTGATATCTGCGGAACGACACTGATGAATGTTGGCCTGCTGTTCGTCGCCGCAAGCGGTACGTAGAAGCATGTCGGGTCTGTTGGTAGTATAACGGGGCATGGTACTGACTTACTTGAATGACGGTAGTGTACCAAATGACGCGTGGGGCGCTGGTGTTGTTCGTCGGCCTGTTCAGCGTGCTGTTCCTCAAGCGCCACCTCTACCTCTTCCACTGGCTCGCACTGTTCATTGTCGTCGTCGGCGTTGCGGTCGTCGGATTGGCCGGCGCTGTGTTCAAGAAGCCCGAGCAGCACGAGATCGATGCGGACGCCGGGGAGGATGTCGTTCTGCGGTCGATTGTGGGCGTGCTGCTGATCGCCGGTGCGCAAGTGTTCACGGCGACGCAGTTCGTGCTGGAAGAGTATATCCTCGAGGCGTACGCCATGGAACCGCTGCAGGTTGTTGGCTGGGAGGGAATTTTTGGATTCAGCGTGACGGCCGTCGGCATGGTATTTCTGCATTACACAATTGGTGTGACGGAGTCCGGGCGCGGCGGATACTTTGATGCTGCGGAGGGGCTGCGGGAACTGGGAATCGGCAATGTCTTGGTCAGCAGCGTCCTGATCATGATTTCGATCGGGTGAGTTTCCTCCTACCTTCGTATGCTGGGTGATTTAAATGTCGAATCCGTACTAACCGTGATCTCGACAGCGCTTTCAACTTCTTCGGCATCTCGGTCACGCGGTCTGTCAGCGCAACCTCGCGCTCAACAATCGACACCTGCCGCACGCTCTTCATTTGGATTGTCTCCCTGGCGCTCGGATGGGAGCGTTTCCTGCCGCTGCAACTTCTGGGCTTCGGGCTGCTCGTGTACGGTACCTTCCTGTTCAACGAGATCGTGCAGCCGCCGATGCGCGCGTGTCTGCCGGACCGGCCGGCGGAGGCGCGGGAGGAGCTGTTGCCAGAGGAGCCCATTGAGCATATGTAGACTATGCATCTGCTATCATTTTTTCGATTTTTTAATTTTTTTTTTTTTTGATATGTGTACAACTGGCAGATTGACTATCTAACTGGGATGTGTGCGGGTGTCATTTCGGGGGCTTGTTTCCAGAATTTCGTCGGATCCAGCGATGGATGCATGGGGTTGGTGGCTTTGGCATTACATCATTTTGATCACATATGTATACGCTGCTGGGGTTTCTTGGTTGACTTTCTCTATTGCTGTATCGATGGATAGATGGGTTTATCTATGTACTATCTGCAGGATATTTCACCATGATATTTCTATTTTCTCTAGTTTCAGGTTACGTCTGCATTCGCTTTCTGTATATCAAGCTGTCGTGAGCTGTGTTTCCGCATGACTTGTAGACTGTATTTCGACATTTCATTCATATACGGTAGATATCTAGATACGAATATGAAGCTAGATGCAGATGCTCGATGTATAAAACCCAAAGCAAGTAAAGAAAGATATATGTATCCGCTGTATAGTTTCCAAGCACACTGGTATCCACGCTCCGCCAAATCCCAATCAACTGGCCAATCGATAGATCAAAATATGCAACGTCCAAACGCCCGCTGAACTCAAAAGTCTTCCAGATAGCCGTATCATAGCCTTGTATTCCTATTCATATCCGTTCCAATGCCCTTAAGCATGTATGTACGCCGGTCTGCCTCTGGCCGAGAGGCCGAACAATGGGTAATCATACCGCGCGAATCCATAACAAGTGCGTCCATCCATTCAATCCAGTCCCGGTAATCCGCTTCATCCCAATTCTCAATGTACCAACCCAATCACTCCATCCAGATGTAAAGATATCCAACCAAATATAACAATACGACGAGAAATCCGATAGATGCGATTTCGAATAGTGTGTAAAGAGTGCTACCGCCCGCCAATGCATCCGGTGCACGTCAAATCATCGACGATGAGGCCGCCAAACATGCCTACCGCCAACCCTTCCTTCGCATGTGGCTCCAGCTCGCGCTTTCGCAGCACCTCCTGCGCGGCGTCGAACCATATCTCGCGGATCGGGGGCGGTACATCCCGCTCTATCTCGGTAGGGGACGTGCTGCCGCCGCTGCGATCGGACGCCTCGCTCGGGCTCGCGGCCTGGTTCATCGCCTCCAGCTCGTCAAAATCGCGCTGCATGGCGCGGGCAAAGGCCTTGCGGGTGGAATGGCTGGCGTAGGGCATGTCGGCGGCGAAAAACTCGGTGATGCGCTGCAGGCCAGACTTGTGCAGCAGCATGGAAATCCAGGGGTCGTTCTTCTGGTGCGGGGGTGCCGGGCAGGTGGATAGACGCATGTGCTTGACGAGCAAATGCATTGTATGATGGGTCTCGATGAGAGTCGTGTCCGGTAGCGAAGAGATGATGGAGACCTGGAAAGCACGGAAGAGCTCCGAGCGAGTCGGAGTGGGCGGGCGCGGGGCATTGTTGCTAGAGCGCGGCAGGGAGGAGACAAGGCTGCGGTGGGTGGCCAGCATTTCAAGAGTCTGGGCGCGGCGGCGGGAGTACTCGGTGAGGAAGTAGAGGACGTAGATCATGCGCTGGGTGAGCTCGTCGGCGAGGCAGGTTTCAATGACGGTGCGG
This sequence comes from Orbilia brochopaga, assembly GCA_036872635.1. NCBI lineage: Eukaryota > Fungi > Ascomycota > Orbiliomycetes > Orbiliales > Orbiliaceae > Orbilia > Orbilia brochopaga. The sequence continues at coordinate 104,445 of JAVHNQ010000016.1, read as the reverse complement.
GTCTTGGGCTTGAGGCGCTGGATGGGCATGTTGAAGCAGCGCTCGAGGATGCGCTCGGTGAGGTAGCCGGAGAGCTCGCGGCAAGTCTGCTCACGGCGGGTGAGGTTGAGGAGGTAGCGGACATCGCAGCGGGGGCGGTTCGTGGCAGGAATGATGGGGGGTGGGAAGAGGCGCGAAAGCGTGGAGAGGGAGTGGACGCGGATGTACTGGCGGGCGATGAGGGCGGAATTGACGTCGATGACATCGTGGAAGGCACGCGAGGTGCATTGGAGGGAAACGAGGTCGGAGACGTGGACCTGCGAGAAGATCTGGGCGAGCAGCTCGACGGGCAGACGGTCGAACGGCGTGGCGGACGGAGTGGCGTCGGCAGCCCGGGTTCTGCGATAGACATTAGCGATTGGTCTATATACAATTCCCGTCGACGGGCATATGGATGTATCGTTTGAAAGAGAGAAGGAGGTAGTTTACCTCGAGCGGTAGCGCTGGGCGAAGCGGGCACGGGCGAGGGACCAGCCGGTGGAGAGCTTGCGACCTCTGCCGGTAGGCGGCGTGACGGTGCCGCTCATCGCTGCCAAGCCCGGCCGAGAGAATTCGACAGGCTAACTAGCTGGAAGGTGAGAATGCCAGTAGGCGTCTGTGCACGAGATGCAATGTGCAATTACCCCCGTGGTGGTGGTGGTGGTGATGTTGACGATGGTGTTGATGGTGGTGGTGATGGGGGGGGGGGAGAAAGAAAGAGGAGACGGCGGTAGCGGTGGATTCTCGAAGGTAAGGCTGAAGATAGTCGTATAATAGTCGTCGTAATAGTAGTGGTAATAGTAGTGGTAATAGTAATGGTGTAGTCAGGGGCCGACTGCGAACAGACGGACGGCAGGTCGTCTCCGCCGGATTCGACCCGCCAATGGATTTTATATACTGATGTTTCGAGGCTCAAGTAAGCAGGCGGCATGCGTATACAGCCTCAATGCCACGGAGTGCATGCCATTCGCACACTGCACTCGTATTCTGTTCTATCGATAGAAGCGGAAGGCTGGTGAAACTCAGGGCAGCCCTTCAAGGCCAGGGGAAGAGAGAGCGAGAGGCTGAGGCCTATTCTTAGCACCGCCGCGGACGACGACGACGACGACGACAACTACACCTCCACTCCCCTCAAGCCTCCTCGCCGGATATAATATCAAAAAACTGTACGCCAAAGCGGAGGCGCTTGGTTTGCATCAACAGAAGTAAACATACACGAGCAGGTAAGTACTTAGCTGTGCGGCTGTCCATCTGTCTCGAAGTGCTCGCCTGGCTAATCTCCGCGCGGCTGCTTTAGGCTACCCGCCGTCCCGCCAAGCTCGCCAGACACGCCCGTCGACAGCTCCAAAACTCCACCTCCTTCCATCTCCATCTCCCTCCCATCGCCACTCTCCATCTCCACTATCCTCCCCTTCACCACCACCAATCACCACCGCCACAATGTCCGCCGCTCCCATCGACAAGGTCGACTCGGACCTCCGCGCCGTCATCCAGGCCCTCTACGAGCTCTCCGTCGCCACATACCGCAACGACGCCCCCAACCCGGCTGACATTATCATCACCCAGGTCAAGGACCTCGTTGCCAAGTTTGACCATCTGCAGGTCGCCGCCGAGGCTGTTTCCGACTACTCCATCCCGCGGGAAGTCATAGGGTGCGTTTGTTTGTTAGATATCTACATTACTCTCTTACTATCATGCTGCATCTCTCCCCGCCCCGTCTTACATAATACGTCATATCTATATTGAAGCTAATTGATATTGGCGGGATAAGCTACGTCGAACACGGCCGCAACCCAGACATCTACACCCGCGAGTTCGTCGAGCTAGCCATCAAGCAAAACCAATACCTAAACGGCAAGCAGCGCGCCTTCATGGACTTCCGCGACGTCCTCGCCGAGCACATCAACACCACCTTCCCGGAGCTGCGCGAGAACGTCGATGAAGTCCTCCAGAACACCGGCGGTCGCCGCTCCGTCGCCAAGCTGCCGGCCATAACCGCCGGCCCCGACGACTCGGCCGGGGGTGCTCCTGCTGGCTCTGCCGCTGCCTTGTCCTCCTCCGGTTCCGGGGCCGCTGGTGCTGGCCCCCCCGCTGCTGCGGGCTCCGGGCCTGCCAACGGTATCAAGATGAGCATCAGCGGTAGCGGGAGGGATGCGCCCACCCCTACCGCATGATGCAAGGTCGGACCGCGGAACAAGTAGGGCGGTGCTGCCTCTAGCGGCGCAATCATCTATCAGGTTTTTTCTTTCAAGTATATATAGCGGGTGCATTTCCCCCCGCTATATGTTTCTAGAATTTTACCTTACGGCTTAACTGCCCGGCTTCACGTCGCCCAGGCGAACCCGACCCTCATACAGTCCGAATAATGCATCTCGAATCTACGCTGGGAGCTCCGCGAGACGTATTGGTCAGTCTGCTTTTTTCGGTGTCCTCTGCACCTAATCAGACGCCCCGCCATGGCGACTCTCTGCGATCCAAAAGACCGACCTGCCGACGCCCCAGCTATAGGGAAACCTAAAACGAAGGAAAAAAGGGCTGCCGTGGGATAAGGAAAGAGCGAATGACACTCGACAGCCCAACCCAAATAAACGAACGCACAGCTTCGAATCTAGAAATGAATGAAAGAAACCGAATACCGAAACTCCAGCTACAACCTCCCGGGTATATCCGTAACACCTCTCAATGCAAGACAATCTGGCAGTTCCACTCGTGCCTCTCGTCGCTACTCAGGTTTGCTAAAATAACTCCGGATCGACGGCATATACGAGCTGAGCGAGCCGGTCCGCACGTTGCTGGCTGGCGTTGACACGGATGGTGGTCCCGTCGAGTCCCTGCAAACTGGCCGTCTTGCTCTCCTGGAGTATCTTGGGTGGCGTCGCCGTGCCCGAGGTCACATGGTCGCTGCTTTGATTCTCGGCCATGGGTACGGGCTCCACCTGTGATAAATCGGATTCGGTGTGGCGTCGGCGGATGGCGGTGCGTGTGGTTGTTGTTGCAGTTGAAGGGCGTTGTGTCGGTAGCGAGCGGCGGACGACCGAGAAACTGGAAAAACTGGGCTTATTTCCGATGCCGGATAGCAGTGCTTCGTGGATCGAATGCTAGGAGCTCATCAGCAAGGGAGACGACTCCATCAACCGACAGCGAGGAACTCTTACCGTATGCAAGACTTGGATCGGGAGGACAGCGTGAACCCTGTTGCGCGGGCTATATTTCACACCGTTAATAAAAAATACTTCTTCTTTGTTCGGACGAGGAAAAAATGTTGGAAGTCTAACTCTAGCTTTGGACCAGTCGTCACAACCACAAAATACTGCACCTCGAAGAACGTGCCTGCACCTAGTGTTAGTTTTACCGCCTATCTAGCTTCAAACTAAAAACAAAGAAAGAAAGAAAAGAATCCCAGATCGGAAACACACATACCCAATGGAATGGTCAGTTGGCCTTTCGGAATCTCGATTTCGCATGTAACCGACGCCTGCTTGTCCATCTTGAGCCCAGTCCAACGGCTGCCGGTGTTGAGCTCCGATCGGGCCATTGTCTTCTTCAGGGTGAATGTTGGTTCGCTAGACCCAGGCTCTCCATCCGAGGGTTTCGAGTCCTTGTAAACACTGATGTGTCGGACCTGAGACACGCACGCACGCACACGTGGAGCTGTGGTCAGTATAACGCACACCGCCCGAACGCATTCGCATTCCTTCGTTGCTCGTTCAGGCCGGTGTCAGCTTACCAGCTTGATGCGTATCTTCCCAATGTGGTACAGGGACCCGTTCTCGATCAGAACGTCGACGAAGGCCGACCCACCGCTGAACCAGTACGGGCGGCTAATGCTGGCGGTGAGCTTCAAATAGCCATCATTCGCGGGCGTGAAGGTCCGTTCCTCAGAGACTTTGATCTCATGATCGAAATCCAAGCGTGTGCTGCGCAATTCGCTAATGGAAGGCGTGATTGCAACATCACGGCAGCAGCGAACTAGATATTTGACATTTCCGATTTTGAACAAAATTGTGCTACGGAACCATGCATAAGCTTTTTGGTCACAGCGCCTTTATGCATGCATGAAAGAATGGAAGAGGAGGAGTAGGAGGAAAGGGAAATAAAGGGGTGGGCCATATTACCCGTATATGACATATCGAATACGGGCATTCGCCGAGCTGAACGTCCCAGGACCAACATCAAGCGGCAAGTCAACGCTAAAGGGAAAAACCTCGTCGCCTGGCTTGACGATCCAAAAGGGGCCGGAATTCTGGTCTTGCTGGCGTAAAATGCTTGGTGGAGGCGGATGGTTGTCGTCGATGAACTCGAGAGCCAAGGCCTGAATGATGCGACGGCTCGACCAAGAAAGCTCTGGGAGACGGAATTAGAACAAATCGGTATGGCCTGGCATGGCATGGAGCCATGGCAAGCGGCTTGGGGGGAGGCTTTGGCGATATTATTAACTCCTGGTACTTCATACCTTCAACTCCGATCAAGTCGACGGCGACGCGGCCCAGCTGGACTTCGGTGCTGTCCGGCGCATTGATGGAAATGTTCAATTTGCCAGCAACGCAGCCACCGGCAATATGAAACGGCGAGGTTATAAAGATATCCGCCTTGAGTGCGGTTGACGAAATGACAGGGTTGAGCAGCAAATCCTGTGGCAGGCTGGGGCGAACAAAGGTGCTGGGTCTGAAGGCGGGGCGTGGTAATTTCTGGCTTGGCTGTGCGCGCACAGAAATGGCCGAGGCCTCTTCGTCGCTGGTCGCATTGCTGGCCAAGGACTCGGTCTACGGTAGATGTAATCCAAAGAGTCAGCCGGGTATCAGAAACAGGCGCGCCGCGGAGATACAAATGCCTGCTTGGAATCCCACTGAGAGACGGCGGATCAAGCACGACATTCTGTCCAGAGTGGTTTGCTGCTTGGCCTGCATACCTGCTGGGTTTCGACACTTGTATTGTGCTCCATGTCAACGGATGTAACCAATCGCTTGCGACGCCGGGATCGGGATGGCTCCCTGGCTGGTATCAAAATGAGGGCAGGAAAATTTCAAAGAAGGGAGGAGGTCCTCCAGCCAAGGCAGCCTTGCAGACGGTCGCGGTGAAGGTGGTTAGTGTGACGCTAGAATTGATTGAAAAAGATGGAAGAGGTGTAAAGTGCAGACGAGCGAGTTCGACTGCATCTCCGGATCTCCGGTTGCTGCTTGCCGCCCGACGAAATTTTCGCCGGCCATTGCGCCATATACAAAGCAGTAACGGGCATTTCAAGTTTCGACAAGCGGTCCATCGCTCGATCAAGATCACCAATAAGCCGTCGCGCCGAACGCCGCGTGCTCTTTCGCGAGCGAGCGAACGCCGAGTCGCAGCGAAGCTCTCGAGGGATCTGGCCCGCTGTTTTGTGAATCTCGACGTCTGGCGTTCGTCGGGCCGTTGGGGGAAGGAAAGCTGCGTCCGGCAGCGCATCGTCGACGGGTAAGAGCATGGTGCAGCAGCGCAATGTGCAGTAGCCCCGCTGTCCTTTCTTGGTGCACTGGTGCACAAGTACGTACATACGCAGCCTTGTACGGAGCGTGTAGACTGGTTACAGTAGCTGCTTAGCTAGGACGAAGCCCTGTGCGGTATGTACTAGCATAGCAGTAACTGCTTTGGTTGTTGCAAGGACTACTTCGTACATACTGTTCGGATCGGGACCTAGATTGGATCGCATCGTGTAGGAACATCTACTACTTGCACAAGGACTTTAGCAGAGGCGAGGCGAGGATTAGGGCGAGGGTGGAGCGGCGATGACGTGGTGGGCCGGACCAACAGTCGCGAAGACGGCGATGATGACGACGGGCGTTTTATATCCGGTGTGTGGTGATATCTCAGGTGTGTGTGTGTGTGTGGAAGGATACTTTTTACTGGCATTCTGTTATATGATGGCTGTATGGCATCATGGTCGGACGGCAGTGGTCGTCGAGCGGCGGGGCGCGTTGATGTGTTGATGTGTTGCGCGGCGTTTCTTTTTTTGGGCGGGGCTTGGCTTTTTTGCGGGGAAAAGAAGAAAACATGGGCATTTTGCTGCTGGCTGCACGTCGCTGTGCTGCGTGCTCATTCGCCATCCCTCCCAATCCACACCTCACACACCCATCCACATCCAACCCACATCCCACCATATCCATGCGGCCAGCAACAAGGCATGTCGAAAAAAAAAAAAACGCCCGCCATGTGATCCCGATCCGATCGAATCAAACGAAAAGAGGTGGTCTCACGGATATGCCTTCCAGGCTATATGAATTGCCTACGTATGTCTCTGTATGTGAGTCTGTCCCATCCCCCATTCCGATGCGTATGCGCATGTAGGTTTGTCTGGCTCTCTGGCTGAAACCTAACCTTCTTTCTGCGGGGAGCCAGCGAGTCTGGTTGCGACAGGGCCCTCAGTGCGGAATGTCGGACATGTCCGAAAAACAGGCCTCTCGCTTGCTGGTGCGGTCGAAAAGCCCAGCCTTCGTTCGTTCAGACAGGTTCAATCATTACATGCAGCCATATTAAACCAATCTGGACGCAAAAGGGGCAATCGCCTGTCTGAACCACCGCGAGGGGCGTTATCCGTCTGGCGATCCGCTAGCTTGCCCAGCTTTTGCTGCCACCGAACAGCCAGTATGAAGGCCAAAAGCATCGACCGGCCCAGAAGGAGCAACCACCTCGCCAGCAGCTGCTCTGATACCAGGCAAATAGCATGCACCGAGCCACTCGGCGGGCTCCATCTACGTATGCACGTAGCACCGTAACGTGCTGGCCAACTGGCTCGCTGGACCGGCTGCTCCTGGGGCCCCGGATCCGAGGAGATACTAAAGCAAGTAGACGCATCGCCCGGTGGCCCTGCCCGGTGCACAGCGGCGCACAGCTCCATTCATACTAAGCAAAAAGGCTGCTTCTGGGGGGGCAACGATCAGCTGGATCACCCCCCGATGCGCGAATGTTCTATTCAGCGCCGCCCAGCGACGCGACGTGACGACGAGGAAACGAGCGAGCGAATGAACGAACGGACGAGCGTCTTCTGCTTGGTTCTCCTCGTTCCGCCAAAAAAGCAATTCGCTTGGGACCAGGTTGGTCTTCCCGTAGTGGGTCGCCCCAAAACCACGCCTTGCCAGCTACGGCAAACTTTTCCCGTTCAACATCTTTTGGACGGCGTCTTAAAAGTCTTGGAAGCAGTGTTGAACGCCGTCCATTGAAATGAAGTCGAGTATGGACGCAGAACTGATGGCCCTCAAAGCAGGCTGGATGACGAGATCCGGCTGGAAGGGTTACCGCGCGCCGTAAAAAACCCTTTTCGTTTTCCGGGAATCCAAGCATCCCAACATTTGGGGCCGCTCAGACGCACTTGCATAGAGAAACACCAAGCTGTCTCATGGACGGATTTTCACTGCTGCCGCTGCTGCTGGCCGTCTACCAGTAGCAATGTAACTCTCGCTCTCCACTCGCTTCACCGGCTCATACATAGCCCGCCGCCGGCGCCGGATCATGGGCGGCGGCGGTAGCGTAGCACTTGCAACGAGCGAGAGAACAACCCGTGAACAGAAAGTCGCCGAGACAGTCCAAATCCACAAGGTCAATGTCACCTGGAGGTTGGCAGGATCGCACCAAGCGAGAACGGCTTGGGCCACTGGTTAACCTCTTTAGTTAACCGTCCAGAAATCACTTGACGAGATTTTTCCTGCCTCTTGCGTGTACGAAAAAAAAAGTCTCAACGTGTGGAGAGGTAATATGTCCTCCAGCAGGCGAGAGCTCTTCTCGCATGGTGGGCCGGGGGCAGCCCATGGCTACGGGCTGTCGAGCTAGAAAAAAGCAGCCAGTCGGCGGGCTCAGCACGAGCACAGAGCTGCCATGCTTCCGTGCTTGCTGCTTTGTGCTGCTCTGCTTTCCATGCTGCCAGCTAAGCTGCTTTGCCAATGGCACCTTTTTTTTTTCATCTCGTTCCTAACGGACCCGACGCCTTGCTAGCGTAGTCACATCCATCCAAGAAGAAAATAACACACCAAAAGCAGCGTCGAGGCAAAGAAACAAGGGGAAAAAAAGGTGGAAGTGACCAGGCTCGATGACCGGCCGAACGATTCCAACCCGTCAAGCCTAGTGACAGAGGAGCGAGCTTCTTTCGGGTCTGAGCCAAATCCTTTTTTCTTGTTCTGTTTGCCTGACTCCCGCTGGAGAGCCAGCTGCAGTTGTCACTCGGCTGAGCGTTCTTGCTAATTACAAATGGTTTGCTAACAGGCCTCCCTTATCTTCACGCAGTTCCCCAGCTTTTTATCCCACATCGCCGTTTCCATTACACTCCAAAATTATACGGGCTCTTGATCGCTATCTTCGACCTCGCTGATTACAATAGTCTTTTATCATTGATTTTATTTTTATTTTACCATTCTGATACATTATTTTTCGCCTATCTCTGGTGCCCTTTCCGTCGCCTATCTCTTGAGCCTCCTCAAGGGTATTCCGGTACCTGCATTTTTGGAACTGCTTGTGATAGAAGTCGACCGCGCGGGACATCCATTTCGCCTGTCGCCGCTGAGTCCAGGCCCGGGGCACCAGTGTTCTGGAATATCCAAAGGACTAAGGCATCTGCCTGATACCAAACACGCCACTCTGAAGACGAGTGTCCTTGCTCTTCGAACAAGAATTTCTAAGCAATAAATAAATAAAGGGCACAGTAAAAAAAAAAAAACATCTTTCCAATACACACATATATATATACACCACAGGTAAGAGGATGATTTCTCAAAATCCAGCTTTTATATACACATAGAAAAAAAAAGGAACATAGGTGTAACATGCGCCTTCCCTTGCAAGCCATTATTGTTATTCTATTGCGAAATGACATGTCTGCGTTTCAAACTCTCCTCCTCCGCCTCGCATGGCTTCGGATCATTCTGCGGAGGGAGGAAATATGCATGACCAGGCAAAAGCTCTCGCTCTCTCTTCCTCCCTTTTAATCCTCAGCGCGCGGATCTTCAGCACTCTCGAGTGAGGAGGACAGACCGCCATTTCCCACAAAGCCAAGCCGAAGTTGGCAAGCAAGACTGGAATCCTCGACTTCATTGGTATTCCAAGTCCAACTCATCTTTCCTTCTTGCCCTAAAACATTTCTGCAACTGCTTTTCGCCCCCCTCTTTCTTTGTTTTTGCCTCCCCGTTCTTAATTCACGCTGGTATTGACTGTTGCGTTCGGAAACCCTCATAGGCCAGCAAGCTTCTTTGCACACCGTGGTTGTTTGTAGCGGCTTCCTGTCCGCTCTTGTATCCTCTGGTTTGCAGTGCAGCACAGATTTGAGGCTGTAGAGCCTGTTGGTTCTCTATCCCAAAGCCTCTAGATTCGTTGAAAGAGGAGGAAATCTTTGTCCAAAGATACTTTTTTGAAAGGAATTGTCTGTTTCTTTCACATCAAAGAGAAGAATAAGCAGAAGACATGGCAGCCGCAGTCAAGGAGTCGCCAGTTTCCCCCTCGTCGTCGATGTCTTCGCCGGAGGGAAATGCGGTTCCGGACGCAGCCGCAGCTCAGAAGCGGAAGGGGGGGCGGAAGCCTGTGTACGCGACGCAGGAGGAGAGGAAGATGAGGAACAGAGCAGCCCAAGCGGGTAAGAGAGCCCATCTATATCTGTGTGGATTGAATTCATGAAGTGTGGATGCGGTTGGACGATTAGTTCGAAGCGTAACATGTCAAGCCGTCTTCGCTTGTTGCATTGTTATGCCGAGTTTTCAATCATGTTGGTCCATTTATCATACGCACTCCGAGGAAGAGAGAGACGATGATGAAGATGATGATGGTCATGATGAAAAGTAAGTGCTGGGGCTAACGAATGTTCTGGGGGTAGCCTTCCGGGAGCGGCGGACCGAGTACATAAAGCATCTTGAGGCGACGATCAAGCAACAGGAAGAGGCGCTTGCGTCGCTGCAGCAGTCGTCTCGCAGCGCTGCTGACGAGGTGCTGATGTTACGGTACAAGAATTCTCTCCTGGAAAGGATTTTGCTTGAAAAGCGCATCGACGTTCATGCCGAACTCAAAGCTTTTGCAGATAACGACGCAGTTCCCGCGGGTCCCATCCCGTCGCTTCCGCCTCACCCGCCGCATGTTCAGCGGGCTCTTCACCAGCGGCTGCTCGGGCGAGCACCACCGCCGCATCATCAGTTCCACAGCACACATTCGGGTTCGTCGCTGGGACTGGGCGGTGCCGGCGGCTTCAAGAAGATGAGGAGGCTGTCCGAGTCGTCCTTTTTCCAGAAGCCATCGAGCATGGTGCATTCGCCGACCGGGAAGGTCACATCGCCGGCCGTGTCTGTTGAGATGACCTCGCCTGTGGCATCCGAGCCGTCTCCAGCGACGGGGGGCTCGAGCCACACGTTTCTCGCTCGACCATCGTCGGTGTCTGCTCCGCGACGGTTCTCTCACGCGCCCGACTTGGCGTCTTTGGCTACGCTGTACCCACAGCAGTACCAGGCCCACATGGACAAATTAGGTATGTTCCATTCGTCCATGATTTTGTTTTTTCTTGGTTTTACAAAAAAGGTGGTTCTGTTTTACAAGTTAGGTTGACGGATGTTGTATGACAGAACAAGAATACGATGCGGAAATGTACGACGACAACGAGGGCGAAGAAGAGGAGGTGGACCGACACGATGTGCTGGTTCCAATGCCAAACGCGGACTTTCCTATCGGCCGAGGCGCACCACCGCTGACGACCAATGGGCAGCAAGGACACCATCTGCCAGCTCTCTCCTCACCAGCAGCGACAGCAGCCGGATCGGGCAAGATGCCAAACGCGGCGACGACGAACGAAAGCATGCTGCAGCAATACTACAGCTCTGGATCGTGGACCGTCGATTTGTTCTCGGACCCGTATATGATGGGTCCGCTGCAGTTTCCAAACCCATTTACGAGCTTCCCAACCAGCAGCATGAGATGATCCTCGCGCTCCCACTATGACTACTTATCACCCCATATATATTATATCCATCTATATGATATATGCCTACAAGGATATATATATAGAGATATTGATATATATAAATATCCCGGAAGCGACCCAATTGCAGAGCAGATGGCGACAAATCACCACTTGATCAACGAACTGAATTAACTTCGAAAAGAAAATCCCGTCCTTTATCACCAATTTTTTTTTTTATCACCACCACCGATATTGCAATGTTTAATGCCGCACAACAATTGTACAGATCATCAGCATCGATTCGCAGTACATATTATACCCGCAGCAGCTTCCGCCGCACGTTTTGATGTTTCGGTTACGACAAACAACTAGTACCCCATTACCAGAAAGACAAAAAAGTTTTATGTTTTCAGGTTGCTTTTGAATTGGACGTCCTGCAGTTGTTTTTTATTTTTGGTTGCATGCATGCTTCTTGCTTTTCCGTCTGGAGAAAATCTTGTTGTATATTATTTTCATACCATCACATCACCAGGGACATTATCGATATACGACCTACCATGCATAGTTACGGCGGGGAATCGCTCTGGAGCCTGGACTGAAAATTTTCCATTTCTAGATGACGCCTTTTCCGTCATTTTATTACTTGTTTCGAAAATGCCGGTTTTTTTTGTTTCTATTTTTCGTTGGAGTCTGCGCTGCTGTTTTTTCAAGTTTCTTTTCTCCAGCATGACCTACGTTGCATTTTCAGCCTCCGCATGGCACATTTCAGGCGAACTTGGGATGCGGGTTTTTTCTTTTTTACCTCTTCACGACTTTCTTTCCTCAACCTTCTTTTCTTTTCTTTTCTTCCATTTTATTTTCGTCGGTTCAGCCTCGCTGTGTGTGTTATGTGTCCGAGCATGTACTCTGCAAGTGGTGCAGTATTTTTCCCCATCTCCATACCCGAGGGCTACCCTCAAAGCTGAAGAGCTACGGAATTTCAATTTTCGCCGGATCGGACAGAGGCCAGATGAGTCGGAGGAAATGCATGTCGTTAAGTTTTACTACCACCGATCAATCAATCAAAATCACGATCCCATCCCCGCAAAGTACTTGCATAAGTCCATACATACATACACAGTTAGCAGTTTGACATGTATGGAAACGGGCCATGGAAGCAAGATGAAAATTTTTTCCTCCAGCGAATGTGGAGAGTTCTGAGCTCCCCGCTCCCGTTTTTCAAGGTTGACGACGACGGGAGTGATCCCGCGAGCCGACGCAGCAGCGAGCAGGACAGGTGTGTGTGTGGAAGTGTGGATGTGTGGACGGAAGGGATGGAGGGAGGGAAGTACAAGTACAAGGCCATGCAATGCAGATGTCACGGAAATACGACGAAATGTCGCTAGTGGCAGAGCGCGAGGGCAAAGGTGGATCCGGCTCATGGGTCGCGACCAGGTGCCTGTGGAGCTGGATGGAAGGGAGAAAGAACAATGCAAGCAGACCAGCAAGTACGGAGTACTAAGTAAGTAAGTAGAGGGAGCAAGCAGGCAAGCAGGAGCTGCGGACAATGGAGATTGGAATACGGTTAGCTGCATGATTCGATATGCGAGCTCGCCTGGATAATTGCCCATTCTGCGGTGGGTCTTTCCCTTCGATTTTCTTCCTTCCTTCCTTCCCTCGTTTCTTTCCTTTTTCCGTGGTTGTCGGTGTGGGTGGTAATATAATTTCGAGCTCTGATTCCCTGCGGCGAGAAGTGGGTGCCCGGAAGAGTTCCTCGCCGCCCGTTTGGCTGGCGGCTTCCCCGCAATGTGTTGGCAGGACGTCGGGCGGTGTCCACAAAGACGCACTTGCATGGCAGCGCATGAACGCAGACGCAGACAGCACAGCCAACGACGTCGACCGGCCGACCTCCAGCGAGCAGGCGGTAGCTCTGGAAATACGATCACGACCGTCGCACCGCATACGCAACTCGAGTATGTGCTCGAATCAAAAGGCGACGGCAGCTGCCTGCTTGCCCATGTGGCCTGCCTATCTGCCACACACACACACTCTCTTTCACTCCTACACACACACACGCCTCCTGCTATGCCGAGTATATCCCTCACGAGGGAACACACCGCAACGGCGCCGGCCGACTAACGACAAAGCGGTCTAGACGGACAGCGAAACACGAGCACAAGTCCTAGACAGCTCCAGGGATTCATAAACAAGTGCTGGCCACTCAAACGGATGGTTGGAGAGGGGAAACGGCTGCGACCCAGCCATCCGGGGAGGAAAAAGAAAGTGGAAAATCCGGGGTGCATAATGCAATATTTGGCCTCACCTATTAGACAGCTCCCAGTCGCAGCCGCACCGTCTTGGTTGGCTGGCTGCTCGCTAGCTCTGTCCCAGACGTGCGGGCAATGTGCTCAGCTCAGGTGATTCGCCATGCGCTTCTGCTTCGAGCTGCTTGCTTTGCTTTGCTTTGCTTGCTCTGCTTGGTCGGAGCGGAGAGAGCAGGACTCGTGGTTGGGTGGATCTGCGTGTACATTCATGTCGATGGGGACGTGTACAGGTACATTGCATGCACACACACACACACACGGCCATACTACGTACAGACGGAAGACGTATGCTGCCGTTTTGCCATGCTGGCGACGCCATGGTAGGGCTAGCGGGTTCCCCGGTACAGCGCCTACAAGAAAGAGATTGGGGCAAGGAGCTGAAGGTGGGGCAAGGCCAAAAAAAAACTAAAAACTAAAAACTAAAAACTGAGTAATAAGGCCAGTCCGTCTTGAGCTTTGCGTGTCCGGTAGCTACGCCCGGCTGAGCAGGTTCGAGTTAACGCCTGCTGTGTGTGAAAAGTGGGTGAGTGGGTGAGGAGGTGAACAGGATCAATGGCTGGTGTTTTTGTTTCTGGCAGCGGTCACGCGCTGGGATCCAGCGCCGTTGCGGAACTCACCCGTCCAAATTTGCACAACTCTGGCTGCTATCCAATCCAATCGATGCCGTCAGGTGGCCTGCGAAAATATTTCACAGACCATCGAGGTTTAGTCACGAGCGGTCAAAGCTCCTGCCTATCCCAATCTCGCGAGCGAGCGAGAGGGGCTGCGACATTAGCTGCTGGCGGCCGGCCCCTTACTGCTGAGCGCCGGGGCGCCTTTCGCTGCGTCCGGCTGGCTAACCGAAGCCAGCCGCCGGGCGCGGGCTCCGCGCGTTGTTCGCGTGGTATTTTTGGCAGCGTCAGACTCGTATTCGGAGCCCGATTGGACTGGATCACAGTCGACGAGAATTTCTCTCTTACTTCCTCGAGCACTTGGCCATCGGTGCTTGCAATGAATGTATGTAATGTACGTGTGGAATAATCTCGCACGGCACGGCTCCATCTCAGCCTTTAGGTAATATGATCCACCGGCGCGACCGCTCGTCTTCACCGCCATCGGGCGGAAACGGGACCCCGCTGCGAAGCAGCTCCCGGTGCGGATCGCCAATGCTTTTCGTCCAGCCCTGCTTGCTGACCGGAAAGCCAGCAACTTATTACGCAAGGAAAACGTAAATATAACAGGAATCAGTTCCCAAAGCTTCTATTTTCGAACACCAGACACTCGCTCACGCTCTCATGAATCTCGCTCATCCATCGCTCTCGCATGCTGTCCGTCCCTCCGTCACACAAAAAATGTACAGTACACACAATTCTCAAACGCACAAATGAAAGCTCTATCCGTATGAATGCTTAAAGTAAGTAGTCTAGCAAAGAAAATCAAATCATGCGATCTCGCCAAATGACGCAAGGAACATACTACATGGCAACATATCCAATCAGCAAACAAGAAAACTCAATCGCTGTTTCCCATGCCTACGAACAAGCAGACTTGACAGACAGGGAGGGGGCCATCATGACCATGGATTGTGGAGATTGCTGATGACGGATGTGGGGAAACAACCCATCTCCAAACCCGGCTGTGCCATTCCGAGAATAGAGGTGTCAACTGCTTGCTTGCGTTTGTTTCAACGTTCGGCCGCTCACCGTCTAGCATAAGCACCAGCAGCTTCGAATTCCGGCCCGGAGAGACTCGGGTACCGCTTTCTGAATTCGAGGAGCTCATCTTCATGCCCATCGAAGCTCGATCGGGAGATCTCGTGCACCGGCGACTCCGTCACGTCGGGTTGCATGACACGACGGTCAGAGTCTCGGGGCTGCTGCTGCACCCGCGACTCCGGGGGAACAAGCTTCCTCAGCTTCTCCGGCTTGGGAGCAGGTCGGGGAGGCTGCTGTCGGGCTGACGGGGTCGCCACCGACCCCGGAGTCGCTCGGCTGGATTGAACCCCTGGATTCGAGCTGCCTTGGAGCTCGACCGGACTTCGGGAGTATCCCTTGGGAAGAGAATTAGCAGCGGTTGACTCGGGGAATGTCCTTGCGTGGGACTCCCCACCGGGAGCTGAGGCGGTCATCGACAGATTCTGAAGCTGCTTCTCCAGAGCTTCATGCGGTTTAGACGTGGCGCTTTCTGTATAACGGCCATACCCCTCCGCTGTGCGGGGTACAGAACTTCTGTCCTCTTCGCTAAGCAATGCTTGCACTTTTCGCTGAATGGAGCTGGCGTTGGACCTGGATGGTCGCCCACCGGCGCCCTTCTCGGCAACAGATTGCTTGTACGCAGCAGCTGCCGCCTCGACTCTACGCTCCTCTTCCTGCAGCTGTCGTTTCTCCATCTCCCTTCGGATCTCTGCTGGTATCTCGGAGCTACTGACTTGCAGATTGGAATACTGTTGGTCTACCGGGTCTTGCGAAGCGAATTCTGTCGCGTGGGCGCTCGACGGCTTCCCGCCCTTCTTAGGCTCATTGCCTCCGACCTCGAAAAGTCTGAATGCTTCTCCAAACCGTCCGCTTAGTTTGTTCTTTGTATTTGCAATCGTCGTCATGGATGGGGTTTTCTTGTGTTTGGTCACAGACGGGTTGGTGCTTGGTACACGCTTTTCGATCTTGGTATTCTTAGAAGCATCCGATTCTTGCTGTAGGACGCGTAGGAAGTCTACACTCGATTCGATATGATCCGATACCGCCGATGAGGTGGACCGACCAGTGGCATTATCTTCGAGTTTCTGCGATGGGGCCTGGTAGGCATGTCTGGATCTCGACGAAGAATCTAAGTCTCGGAGGAAGTCAAGATTGGACTCTATGTGCGTGCTCTTTGGCCGCGGTTTTCCAGATGTGGCTGGCCGTGATCCTATCGTGGATACAGGTCGAGGCGGCTCGAAAGACCTCCGAGAGAGATTGGCGGGGCTGTAGGGGGAAGTCGACGAAGACCTGTGCTCGCCCACCGATGGTCTTGTCAAACCGCTGTTTGCTGTATTTGTAGCCGAAATGCTTTGGGTGTACTGGCTCGTCAATTTTGGCTGGAGTCTATCGCTAGTCACGCTTCTGGATAAAGGCGAAGGACTCGGGGACGGACTGGTCATGGTTCCCTGCGATATCATGATAGGTCTGCTCGGAAGTTTATCCCCTGTGCCCGTCCTAATCTTCCTAGCTTCTGGGGCAGAAAGACTGGATGGCGATTGTTTCGAGTCAGTTGGCGGCGGCTGTGATACCGACGAAGTGAGAGGGGGCATATCATCGAATGCCTGGTCCGCTAGTTTCTGCATAACTCTCGTGCTCAAATCATTCTTTTTGGCCAGCGGGCTTTCCGGCGGCGACGATCCAAAGTCAAACCTCGCGCCTTGGTCGTGGAGTAAGGAAAATTGCTCGACAGGAGGGAACCTCGCTGATATATCATCTACGTTCGTTGATGAGTCCAATGCTGCGAACGGATCATTTGTCACCTTGCTAGCGGGTCCTCGAGATGTCGATGCTGTATTTTGCCTTGGGCTCTCATGGTCTGATTTTGGGGGCCGCCCTCTCCGCATTTGCGTGATTTGGGGTATCTCAGCTTTGGGGGGCGCTGTAGGGGCCTGCTTTACCAGGGCGGCACTTTGATATGTTGTGGCGGGAGGAGAAGATGGTAATGGCGATTTGCTCCGGGTCGTCGCATTGTTGTATATCTGTCGTATCTCACGATTAGCGGTCTGGGCAAGTCGCATGAATCATCAAGTATCGTCCTTTCCATACATTCTTTATCGGGATCTCTTTCCCTCGCAATCTGCAAACTGTGCTGACAATGTCGTATATATTTGGACGTTTCCGAGGGTCTTCCTGAAGCATAGATCCTGAACGGGGATCAGTCCCGCAATCTTTCGAAGCTGGCGTTAAAAAGTTATAGGGACTAGGCACTCACCAATCAGGCCTTTGACTTGAGAGGAAAACTGCGGGTACGGAGGATATTTGAACGAGGCATTCAGAATCGCAAGTTGGCCTTGGTCCTCGAATGGCGTCGTATAATAGCACAGTTTGTAAAGCAGAACTCCCAAAGCCCAAATGTCGGACTTTTCGTCGATTGGTTGCCCGCGGAAAACATCAATCATCTCGGGAGAACGGTATTGCAGGGTGGTGTGCTTCTGGATATCTTCTTCGATCAGTCGACACTCAGCCACGGTCGTTCCTGCAGGTCGTGGCTCAGCTGAAGAGCCAAAGTCGCAGAGTTTATATGTCCGAGGTTCCGGGGTTATCAGGATGTTTTCGATTTTCAGATCTCGGTGTAACAAGGGCGGCTGGAGGTAATGCATGCAAGCAACGCCTTCGGCGGCATCACTGAATATCTTTAATATCTCCGGCTCCGTAAGTCGGTGTTGCAGCCGCGTGTTCATGAAATCAATCAAACCGCCGCCTATAAAAGTGACCAAGACCCGGGTTAGTAAGATCGAAGCAGCGCCTTAGCAGCAGACAGATTGCGAGACTATGTCACCGACCCGCGCAGTACTCCATGAGGAGAAACACTTCATAGCCGCCAGCTTTGAGATGCGACGCGTGCGAGTCGATATATTTGACAATGTGCCTATGTCCTTTGAGCCTTTTCTAGTCCGTTGACAGATATATAGCCAATCGTTAGTGATTTTGATCTTCGAATTCGGGTAGTCGGTGCACAAAATGGGATATCCCGGGGGTATCTACCATTGTGTCTACTTCGGTGCGCATATTTGCCAGAGCCTCCTTGTCCGGGACGGCGACGCGTTTGAGGACGGCGACATCGGTGCCATCGACGATTTGATCGATCTTGACGACGTATACGTGGGCGAATCCTCCTATAGTTACGGGATCAGGATGTCAGCAGAGCTGGTAGAGATAGCTTTGGAGGTTCGAGATTTCCCTTCAGGAGACGAGACGTTTAGGCAGAGACTTTCCACCGACCTTCGGAGAGATATCTCTCGACTACGCAGGTATGCGAGCCAACTCTGATCTTCGTGCCCGGTTGAAAAGTACCCGGGGGCGCGGAATTCTGTTTCGGAGGGTATGATTGCGATGGATAGTGGCCCGGTTGTTGTGTGGATGGCGGTGGCTGACCAGCCGGAGAGGCATAGTGTTGAGACTGGGACGGCGGGTAAGCTGGGCTCGAATTGAACTGGGCGGATTGCGGCTGCGACACATGGTTGTAGCTCGAAGCCATCGTTTTACCGGTGGTGGAAAGATTCGGGAGGGAGAGCTGAATGGGAGCGACGGAGGCTTCTGGCTGGGGAGGTAATAGGGATGAGACGGATTGGCAGGCGGAAGATGGATTTGCTGGCGTTTCGATGCTAAGCAGTCAGCGACATCCAGCTGGCTACCTGCTAGTTTCCTGTCTGTCCGTCGCCTGGCTCTGCCGACGAGATTTGGAGAGCGAAGCTAGCTGAAAATCATGCGATGGGAGGAAAACGGGGAGAGATGCAGCAAGCGTCCACCAAGAACGCCTTAGGCAGGTTCGGAAGCTATGACGATATGATCCAGTCCTCTGCGGTTGAGATTTTTTTCTGGTGGTGACAGGAATAGTTCGCTCTGCAGGCAGCTGAGGTGTCGATGGGCCAAGCAGCCGAGTCGTATTCCCCTGGCCCAGTCCAGCACCGGCTCATCCATGTATGTAAATCCACGCTGTACAGAAGGGAAAGACAGACAGCTGCGTTACCCGAGCTTTCGCTGACATTGAACTAGCTCGCGGATGGAATGACAGCTGCTGGTGTAATACATGGATGCACAGTGGTACAGTACGTGTAATGTAATGTACACATACATGTACATGTATGTGGAGCACGGTCAATGTGGTTAGTATTGTGCTCGTTTGCATCCGGTTTGCCCACTCGGACCGATGGAGTTCCGAGGAGGTTCGCCGGAGCACAACACAGTCGACAACGCAGGAGACGAAAGATGGATGAGATAAGATCGATCAGATAGACCGAAGCGTGCTTATCTAATCTCCCTCTAATCTGCCTGCACGGTGATGCGATGGAGTCATCTTGCCAGCCGCTGAAATTAAACGTGCGCCCGCGACGACGCGTGTGGCTCCACCGCCCTCTCACCCAGTTTGCCGCAGCCTGGATCCTCCCTTTTTTCTCGCGAGGATCCAAGCACCAAAGGACCACCTACTAGTACTACTACCGCGGAAGACGCGGCATACATGTACGGGTTGCTGCTTGTGCAAACATCGCGATATGGCGTACAAGTGCGTGAGTTTGAGTGGGAACGGGGTCTAC
Organism: Orbilia brochopaga; assembly: GCA_036872635.1. NCBI lineage: Eukaryota > Fungi > Ascomycota > Orbiliomycetes > Orbiliales > Orbiliaceae > Orbilia > Orbilia brochopaga. Next base: position 84,983 of record JAVHNQ010000016.1, on the reverse strand, counting down.
ATCCATCTGCTCATGTCATATCATCTCATCTCGCACGCGGCGTGCTCTCTCCCACGCTGTTCTCAGCGATGGGGGGGTGGACGCGCGATGGTTTTGTGCGGGAGTAAGAGGGAAAATTCAAAATGAAGGGGAGCCACGAAAAGGCAGCCGGGCGGTGATTGGACACAGTGGGGTGATCCCCTGGCCAGCGGGTGTCAAACGGGGTGGTATAAAATAGAGGCATATGTTTGATAGTTAAAGGGCCCGGCCCCCCAGAAGTCAAAGACCGACGGTCACCCATTTTTCTCCTTCCCGCCAGTCCCCCTCCGTTCGCCACGTCGGGCCAGCCAGCCAGCCAGCCAGCGTTTCTGTTTGTCACAGTTTGTCACACCGCGCCGGCCTGCGGTTTGCTGCAACACATTCCAACCTCACTCGCAACACACATCGCCCTCCTGCAACGCATCCAACAACCAACAACCCCCCCAGCCAACCAAAACCACTCAAAGGTAGTATAGCACGGTGCTTGTAGATGATTCAAAGAGCTGTCGCGACATGCTGCGTACACACATAGAAGAAAAACGTTCCCGGCAGTCACTACTTGGGAACAGCTGATAAACACTCACGCGTCTACCCACCCGACCGCGCCTCGAATTTGATTCATGCATGCGTCTATCTGGTCCCACACGAGCGCTGCCGATGCTGATGCCCATCCCATGCTGATGCTGATGATGCCAATCACAATCCCACAGAATCCTTATTCTTCTACCTATCTTCATCCGGATATACTACAATCATCATCATTATAGCCATCATCACTACTAGTTCTATGTCTTGACGTCGTTCCATAGAACCTTTGCCGCAAACACCATGTCCCGTCTCGATAGACTTGTCACGTAAGCATGCTTGCCGGTTTCTCTCCCTCTTCCTTGACAGTGCAGCTGCTGACAATCTTTCATATCAGCCTCCTCGAAACGGGGTCCACGCCCCTCGTTAGAAACACCGCTGCCTCGCAGCTCGCAGATGTCCAGAAGAGCCATCCCGAAGAGGTCTTCAACCTCCTCGGACGGGTTCTACCCTATCTCCGCTCCAAAAAATGGGACACACGGATGGCCGCTTCCAAGGCCGTTGGCGGAATCCTCGAACATGCAGACGTCTGGAATCCTGACCAGCTATATCCCCAGCCATTCTCCCAAGCCGACATAAAAACCGAAGATACACAAAGCAACGATAATAATGCTAATGATAATAATAACAACGACAACGACTTCAGAACAGGGGATGGAAATCCTGCTATTTGCTCTACCAGTGCCGATAAAGATTACCTCGACTTTCAAACGTTTGATATCAAATCAGTCATCAAGAACGGGACTAAGCTCCTAGGTAGCCTAGGGAAAGAGTATGACTATTCCCTAGCCGACCTGGACCCCGCCGAACGACTGCAGCGGCAGAAGCAGAACGTGCGAAACACCCTTGGAATGGCAAGCGAGTACCTTGACGATGATTTGGTTGAGGAAAAAGACTTTGCCACTGGGGGCGCTCACGCGCTTCCGCCGACGCCTCGCATCGATACAAATGTTTCCAACCCGTCGCTTAAAGCAGGAGGTGTCTTCTCGCCCATTGTTCATTCCGCAATGTCGCCCCGTGACCAGCCGCCTCTATCGGCCGGACCGCAGAGCAATGGCAACGGCGAGGAATCCGCGCTCAGTAAGCGGCAACAGAACATGATGAAGCGAAAAGCCAAGCAAAACGCGAAAAGCCACGCGAACAAGGTCAGAGTCGTTGATCTTTCTACGCCGGCTTACAGACGTCCCAGCTCTGATCCCCAACTCTTGGCAGATGACCCCACACCTCATCCCGTCAAGCAGGAGCAGGGCACCGAAGGGAAGGATGGAGCGGTGGACTACTTCAGCCTTGATACCCAGAATCCGCCGGACGACGGGAAAATTGTCGTCCAGCACAAGGGTCCGGCCTTGCCCCCTTCCTCCACCGTTCAGGTAGAAGCGGATGACACTGTCTGGCCGCTGGAGCGCTTAGCCGATATTTTACTTGTCGATCTTTTTGACCCATCCTGGATTGTACGCCACGGAGCGGCGATGGCCCTCCGCGACTTGATAAGATACCATGGTCCAGGTGCAGGTCGTATCAAGGGTAAATCGAAAAGAGAGAACGATGCAGCCAACAAGCGCTGGCTGGACAATATTGCCTGCCGCCTGTGTTGCATTTTCGTCCTCGATAGATTCAGCGACTACGCCGCTGACAATGTAGGTGATATTCTCTTCATACGTACTATCTGTCGCATTGCCACTGAAGCTTTTTTAGGTCGTTGCCCCGGTCCGAGAGGCTGCTTCTCAAGCTCTAGGTGCCCTTCTCAAGCATATTCCTCAAAGCTCCGTATATGAAGTCTACAAGATCCTTCGGCGTATAGTAATGCAGGACGATCTTGACATGACGCAGACGGTATGGGAAATATGCCACGGAGGCATGCTAGGGCTGAAATATCTTGTCGTTGTCCGAAGCGATCTCTTCGTGGAGGAACCCGATATCCTTGACGGTGTAGTTTCAGCGGTGATGAAAGGCCTCAGGGATTACGACGACGATGTCAGAGCTGAGAGCGCGGCGACTATGCTACCTATCGCGGCTGAATTTGTTTCACTGCGACCACATGCCGTAGATGACCTTACGAGCGTCGTTTGGGAGTGCCTGTCGCATTTGAAAGATGATTTAACAGCATCAACAGGTCATGTAATGGACCTGCTTGCGAAGCTGTGTTCTTTCCCGCAGGTATTGGAAATTATGAGAGTCAAGGCGGAGACGGATCCCTCGTAAGTCAACTCACCCCGTCACCAGTCAAATCATAATGAAAGCAGTATGCCGCGATAATATGCAGCATGGCAACACCCATAAGGTTCCGCTAACCATTTCTGCGTCGTAGGCAATCATTCTCTCTCTTGGTTCCCCGACTCTTCCCGTTCTTACGTCACACAATCACAAGTGTCAGGAGTGCGGTGCTTCGTGCCTTACTGACGTTCCTTGGGATCCAAGGATCTGGTAGCAGGGGTTGGGTTGATGGCCGAGCACTCCGTCTCATATTCCAGAATCTACTCGTTGAACGAAATGAAGCTGTTTTGGATCTTTCGTTGAACCTCTGGCTTACAGTCGTCCAAGAATATGCCAAGGAGGATCCGTACGCGTTCAGCTCACAATTCCGGCCCCATGTCGATCCTCTTATGAAACTCTTGATGACGCCGATTGGAATATCGCGTAATCCATACCCTATGGACATGTCTCTTTTCATTAAGCCATCGGGTCAGACATTCCTTCAGACGATGCGCCCAGTGGCAAGACCGGAGCCCGCGGCTCCGGAAGAAAAGCAGGGGTCTGGCAGAGGCCGTGGTCGGAAAAAGAGCACAAAATTCGAAGATTTGCCGCCAGCCCAGATCGGATCACACAATTTGGATGGCCATATCATGCAGGGAGATGTCGACTTGGTCGGTTACGATGTCATGATGAAGACAAAGATCGCAGGCGCAAAAGCGCTCGGAAAGGCAATGAGCGTCTGGCCATCCGAGACACTGATGGAAGTTTTCTCTTCCATCTTTCTGCTTCATCTGAACGCACCGTATTCATCAACTCAGCTTGTGACCGCGATCCTTATTGAGGAATACTGCAAACAGTCTGTTTCGGACACTCATCTTAAGGATGGTTGTATACGAGCGATTGAAACTCTCCTCAACTCCGAACGACCATCCACATACAGAGATCTCGTGCCGCACATGAAGATCGTGCGATCTCAGTGCCATAACCTACTGAACACCTTTATCAGCGTCGGCAAGGTCAACCCGAGCAAGACAATGTCTCTAGCTGTTGTTGTTCAGGGTGAGCCGGGTGCCGGTCCGGAATCGTTTAGTTTGGCTCACGCCGACCGAGTGGTCGAAGAAGAATTTAATCGCCTCAAGAAGATCATGCCTTCAGCCCAACGGATCCTAGCCACCGATGCCTTGAATGATGCGAGGAACCAGGCCGTTCAGGCAATTGAGGATGCCCGAAGCGCCAAGGAAGTCCGAGACATCCGCATAGTCTCTGCTGCATCAGGAGCCATGATTGCAGCGCAGATTCTCCCAAAGAAACTCAATCCCGTGATCCGTGGGGTCATGGATAGCGTCAAAGCAGAGGAGAACGTTGACTTACAGAGAAGATCTGCCCACTCGGTTGCTGTGCTTGTCGATTTATGCTCACAGCGAGGACGTGCTGGTGTCGCCGAGAAGCTAACGAAGAATCTCTGCTCTTTCCTGGTGGTTGATACTTCTGAAACGCCCGAGTTCCACATCAACGAAAGTCTTGAGCTTTCTATCTTGTCTTTGAACAAGGAAGAGGATAGGAAGGATCATGCTGACCCTCTAAAATTCGAACGGGAGTCGAAACTCGCAAGAATCAAGCGCCGCGGGGCGAAAGAGGCTCTCGACCACTTCGCTCTGGCCTTCGGCAAGGATCTCTTCGTCAAGGTCCCCCGCTTACTCGAGTCTATGGAACATTCGCTCATCACCGCGTTCAAAGAAGACGAGCTCCCTGCTACGATCCTGGACAAGGATAGTTTACTTGGCCAAGAAATCGTCGATGGACTGTCTACTATCCGTGCTTTGCTACCTAAGTTCCACCCTGACCTCCATCCACATATCATCTCCCTATTCCCGTATATTATTAAGGCGCTGAGGTCAAAGTTTTCGGTACTCCGATATGCTGCGGCAAAATGTTTTGCGACTATTTGCAGCATCATTACGATCGAGGGGATGAAAACCATGGTGACGGATATATTACCGTCAATATCGAATGGACTGGAAGTGAGAACCAGACAAGGCATCATCGAACTCATTTACCACTTGATATCGGCAATGGAGACGGATATCTTGCCATTCGTGATTTTTCTCATCGTACCTGTCCTCGGGCGAATGAGCGACTCAGACAACGATATCCGGCGGCTTGCAACCACGGCCTTTGCGACTCTTATTAAGCTCGTGCCACTGGAGGCTGGTATACCCGATCCACCAGGCTTCCCCGAGGAACTACTACGGGGTCGTGATAAAGAAAGGAAGTTCATTGCACAGATGCTCGACGTCCACAAGGTTGAGCCGTTCCACCTTCCTGTGGCAATCCAAGCTGAGCTCCGTTCCTACCAACAGGAGGGTGTCAATTGGCTCGCCTTCCTCAACAAATATCACCTGCACGGCATTCTTTGCGATGGTATGTAATCCTCTCTCAAGTAAGTATTAGGCCATGGACTAACAGGTAGTCGATTCTCAGATATGGGTCTCGGCAAGACACTCCAGACAATTTGTATCGTGGCGAGTGATCACCACTTACGCGCAGAAGAGTATAGCAAAACTCAGAGCCCAGAGTCAAGACAAATCCCCTCGTTGATCGTCTGCCCTTCAACATTATCAGGTCATTGGCAACAAGAAATCAAGCAATACGCCCCGTTCCTCACCTCTCTCGTCTACGTTGGCAACCCGAGCGAACGGCAAGAGCTCAGACATCTGCTTGGCACTACGGATATCGTCATCACTTCGTACGACATTTGCAGAAACGACTTAGAACACGTTATGAAATGCGATTGGAATTACTGTGTTCTAGATGAAGGTCACATCATCAAAAACTCCAAAGCAAAGCTCAGCCAAGCCGTCAAGAAGATACGAGCCAACCACAGGCTGATTCTCTCTGGTACGCCAATTCAAAACAACGTCCTGGAGCTGTGGTCATTATTCGATTTCTTGATGCCTGGATTTCTAGGGACAGAAAAGGTCTTTATGGAACGTTTCGCCAAGCCGATCGCCAACAGCCGTAACAGCAAGAGCTCCTCGAAAGAACAAGAAGCCGGGGCGCTGGCAATCGAAGCTCTTCATAAGCAGGTCCTCCCATTCGTTCTCCGGCGTCTGAAGGAGGAAGTCCTCGATGATCTACCCCCAAAGATCATCCAAAACTACTACTGCGAGCTGAGCGAGCTTCAAAAACAACTCTACCAGGAATTCTCGAAGAAGCAGAGTAAAGATCTTCCTGCCTCCGCAGGTGGAGGCAAGGAAGCAAAGCAGCATATATTCCAGGCATTGCAGTACATGCGCAAACTTTGCAATTCGCCGGCACTTGTTCTGAACGAGAAGCATCCCAAGTATGCGGGCATTCAGAAACAGCTCGCTCAAGAAAACACCTCAATACGAGACGCCACTCATGCTCCAAAACTTGCGGCACTACGGGATCTTCTAGTGGATTGCGGGATAGGAGTTGCTGCCTCAGCAAAGGACGACGATCTTGCAGTTGCATCGAATGCTATCAGCCAGCACAGGGCGCTGATATTCTGCCAGCTGAAAGAAATGCTCGATATCGTCGAAAGCGATGTTTTGAAGAAATTGCTGCCAACAGTTTCATATCTACGGATGGATGGTGCGACAGACCCAAGATATCGGCAGGATATGGTTACAAAATTCAATAGTGACCCTTCTATCGATGTACTTTTGCTCACCACTCACGTTGGAGGTCTTGGTTTGAACTTGACTGGCGCGGATACAGTCATTTTTGTGGAACACGACTGGAACCCTCAGAAGGATATGCAAGCCATGGATCGCGCCCATCGTATAGGTCAGAAGAAGGTGGTGAATGTTTATCGCTTGATCACGCGAGGTACACTGGAGGAGAAGATCATGAAGTATGCATTCCTAATTCCCAGTCTTTTGAAATTTAGAGGTCCCAAGCTAACAGGATATCTCTTCTTCAGTCTACAACGCTTCAAGCTGGATGTCGCTTCAACAGTTGTAAACCAGCAAAATGCGGGCTTGGCGACCATGGAGACAGATCAACTCCTTGACTTGTTTAACTTTGGGGATGTGGATGGTGGCGACAAGAAGGACAACAGGGATGGAGACGAGGTCATGGATATTGATGGGAACCCGATCAAGAAGGGCACGAAGGGCATATTGGATGATATTGGCGAGCTTTGGGATGAGAATCAGTACGATGAATTGAACCTGGACAGCTTCATCGCTTCTATGAAAGGCTAGATAGAGCTGTTGTTGCCACCGGTCTTTTTTTTTTATTTTATTTTTATTTTATTTTTTTCTTTTGCAGGTACGGGAATTGCTAGGATAGTTTAGATATCATTGCCCTCCGAGGTCCGGTTGTCGCATTTGACACAGATGACTAGCTCTGAATATATCGAGAACAAACCTGAAGTAAAAGGTTTAGTTTCAGAAGTAACGGCAAGCTTTAAATGGCTGGCGCGGAAGCTCTTACCTGCCTAAATGTTTCAATTCGCTGGCTCACCTTCATGTATACCTCGCGGTATTGCTCCAAGCTTTGGTGAATAACATGCTCTTTGGACAGCTCCCCATTGCAAATTTTTTTCATGTTTAACTCCATCTGCGTGGCATCGCGTTAGAGGTGACACTGTAATCTGTAAAGACAGTTCTCCAAGCTCACCTCTTTCCGTAGAAACGGTTTACTTAGACTCATGTCCGATGCGATCAGATCATAAGCCTCAACCAACGCCACTCCGAGATTGCTGGGTACAAAGACGTTATTGCCACCACTATTCCCACCTCCACGCGTACTCCCGGTGGTAGCCTTAGCACCTCTGCCTCTTCCTCTGCCTCTTCCAGACCCCCTTCCTGCCGCTGCTGCCCCCGCTGAGCCTCGAGAGTTCTTGGGCACGCTAAATACATATTCCCGCACCTGGATTTTGTCGATATGCTCTGCCATCGTCGCGTCGGTGCCGATGCCGTTAGCGTCCATGAGGGCTATCAGCTCTGGTTCAGTGAGGAATCCTGGCGCCGTTGTTTTGCCATCCTGCATGGTAACTTCAGTTGGCACAAATCTTTCGCCTTCTCGATATTGTGGTAGCAATTGCGAAGACTCCCATCTATCCCACGGGTAGACTTCAAGATAGTTCCGTTCTATCACCGTCAACCCAGATGCATGAAATCCTTCGTCGCCGTATTCAAGACTAACCGTCGTTGTTTCACCGAGGGCGTCTTTGGAACAACACGCTAAGAAATGCCGGACTACGAACTCGTAGACTTTCCTTTGATCACCGTCGCTCAAGGCCGAACCCGCAGCGTAGGCTACGGGGTGGATTGGAGGGTGTGCTTTATCGTTATGCTTTCCACGTCTCGGCTGCTCGAATTCTCCATTCAATAGGCTGAAGCGCAAAGCAGCAGAAGGATTCAGCTTAGTTAAACTGGAGATATAACTCGTTCTCGTTTCACAAAGAACACTTACTTTCCCGCATAAGCTCCCCATCCCCAACCACCAGTGTCATCCTTCTGCTTCACGATCAAAGCTTTTAAATCGATGTTTTGGTCGTATTGATCGGTTTCAGTTCGAGGGTAGCTTATAAAGCCAGAAGTGTACAAGGCTTCCGCGGCCTAGATCATCGTTATTTTGCGTGTCTGTTTAGGTTGTTAAAAGCCGCACATACCTTCATAACTCTCTGTGAATTCATACCAAGGAACCTGCTGCCTTGTTTCTGCAATTCTACTGTCGTTAAAGGAAGCGGTTTGCTATTCCCACATCAGCGCTGCTGGTATGCATATATGAGACACCACCATCAGCATGAGAGGAACCCTTACTATTTCCTTGCTGGTTTTCTAGTCACACTTTTAACAAGAGCCCCAGGGCTAGCCAGGCAGCTCTCAAAGAGCAGAACCACCGTCATTCGATCAAAAAGGCGCGACCGGTCCCAGTTAAAGGTAGTCGTTATGTCGTCTCGAGTATGCACAAGTTTTAGATACCAGAATGTTTCCGGCACGAAATTCTTGACCCGCATATAGCGATCAACGACAAACCCAAGAGTTGGAAATTGGCATGATCCTAGTGATAGTTAGACGCCATGAGTGCCCACCTCTAGAATTTGCGATGCGCGGCGTACCATAACTAATTAAAGCATCAGGAGTTAGACCATAACGGCCTTGGAGCCTCAAGCTTTGAAATCTTGTAAGTGCGGCCCCAATCCTCAAGTCGAGTTCCATTCGAGCTGCAACAGCTAAGGCTTGCCTCTCGTCAAGATCCTTTGGATTGTTCGCCGCGCGGATGATATGTCTAAGGGCCGGGTTACAGCCTAGCAATTAGCGACACTCACGACAATTGGCAATAACTGAACGCCATTTTTGATATTGCCTTACGTCCTCTCTATATTGCTGAACTGAGCTCTTCTGATTTGTATAGAAGCATTGCCACGTCGAGCAAAAGAGCGCACCTCTGTTCCAATATATTCTCCTTCTCTGTCACAGTCAGTCCAAATAAACAGGATCGTCGCACCCCTTGCTTCTCGTTGTATATTGTCCGCAATGCTCTGCTTCGACTATTTTACCGGTTAGTCTTTATATAGAAGGTATATCCACGTATGTATACACTGGGTTATCGCCGTACCTTGTCAATGGTTTTGTTGACTGGAGCATCGAATAGCTCGAATGGGTCGCAATCAGACCATTTTCGAAAGCGATCCGTAAAATCGAGTTCCTCCGTATGGCCCTGAACGGCCGTCATCGTCACTTGACAGGAATTCCATTGCGAGAATCTGTATTCAAAGTCGTAATTTTTGATATATTTGTTGGTGGTATTTCTCTTTTTTTTTTTTTTTAATAATAGAAGTCAGTGGCATTTGTTGGCGCTCGGCTTCAAGTCTGAACATGCGATGGAGCGCGTCTGCAACCTACCGTAGTAAATCGGCCTCCGCTGAGATGACCTGCGACAGCTTTCGCAACGGATGACTTCTCAGCGACACAGAGGACTTTTTGAACCATGGTGGAGACCATACGCCCATTAGGCTGACCGTTTGCACAGCGGTTTGGTAGATGTGATCGACTAGTATACGATGTTGGTAGCGGACCGTGTTTAGTACGATGGCACGTGGATAGTGTGAGCTTTGACAAATTGCAACACGTCCTCAGCATTACCAGAAAAGGTTTACTCCATACATAAGGGCATCAAAGAAGATAAACACCGACAGATATAGGTTATATGTTCAAAATGTACGAATAGCTACAAGAAGCCGACAAATGGGCGCTAGATGATGCATGGATATGGTTGGATCCTGATGCCGGCCTATCAAGAGACAGCGTTGTTTTCAAGCAATTGGCTTTTGTTCAACTGCCGGACCACTCGCTCAACTCGGGGCGACGGGGTTTATAACCACGAGTTCTGAGGGCAAAAAGCCGGATCTCAAGGGCTTCATGGGTATTTAAAAGTCTAGGCTGGCTCCGACCAGTCTACCTGTTCTGTGAAGCTATTTCCACCTATCGAATAAGCTATGCGCAATCTCAGTCGTAGGGGTGGCTACGGAAATGTTAGTCAGAGCTACATAACAATGCGTCAGGTTGGTTCTCTCACCCTCTGGCTGCCTTGTACTCTCATTTGCTGTGTCGCCTCTCCTTGAGCTGGAACCTCAGTGCTGCTTATCGGCATCAATTGCAGCTTCTGGCTCTTTGGAACAGCCGCTTGTAGTGATATCCCATGCATAGCCTCCGTCAGGCTTAGATTTTGAAAACGAGCAAGGATTGCCACGATCCCCTCGGGGTTTCGTTGGAGACTAAGTGTTAACACCAGGTTGTTTTTGTTGTATGCAGGGTGAGCGATTGGCCCTGAAAGAGGGGGTGGTGCATGCGAGGAAGTTGATCCGAGATCACCCAGAAGGCTACTCGGCGATGGGCCTGTATGAGTTGGAGGAGAAGTACTGGATGAACCCTGGCCAAACAAGTCCATGATATTACTCACGGACGAAGCAGTTGGTTGCGAGGGTACTTGTTGAGGAGAAGTTGTGGTCGAAGAAAACAGATCGAGGATATCGGCGTGTCCGTTTGCTTGGGATGGAGGGGGATTGGCGGGTGTTTCGTCGTTGAGAAGGTCAAGCAAATCATCGGCACCCGACTTCGGCTTGGGGGGTGGCGCCTTGATCTTGCTCTTTTTGCTACCGGAGGGAACTGCCTCGCTGAGGGCCCTGTCTTCAGCTCGGGCTTCTGGGGGCGGCATTTTCTCTAAGACCCCCCGCCGAACGCCATCGTGCCCAAAGAGATTTCCGTACTCCACGCTCCGTTGCTGGATTTCTACATCCAGACTATCTGAACTCGCTGTCAAAACACGTCGAACTCTTTCAACCTGGCTCGGATCGCTTATCCTTGTGGTAAGCTTCATCAAGCTCGTCATGATGTACTCGTGGATAACGTTGTTCACGTAGGCGGAATCGAGAATGCTTGTCAATAGGTCAACGATATCAGATTCTTTGACCTCTTGGACCGATTCCTCTTCCTCATAGGCACCACCCTTCAGCAGTAAGTCACCATATTCTCCGATCACCCAAGCGCCCGCCAGAGTCAAAGCCTCTTGAGTGATATCTGTTCGAAGGGCCGAATACAACTTTTGCGCAGAGTATGTCTGCAGGTCGACCGTGCTGGTGGCGATCAGCCTAATGAAGCTCGAAAGAATCTGTTCCTTGACAAAATTTCCGGCCTGCAGCGGTTGAGGTTAGATCGTAATATAGTTAAATAATGAAGATGCAAGGGAAGGCATCACGAACCAATTTCAATACCCTCAAGACGGTATCGATATGCCAGCGCTTGTTGGGCGCAAATTTTTCTGCAGCAATACAAATTTGTGTCGTCATAGCCGGTTTGAATTCATTATTGGCTACCTCTAGGAATGCCAGCAATTCGCGAACGAGCACTCGGATATTGCTGTCATTAATCAACGTGAAAGATAGATCCAGTGCTCTCCTCCTGATCGATATGTCAGGGTCTCTTAGACAGTCCAGGATTGTGTTCCGATGTCTTTGGACAGCATTTGGCTCGAGGTTCACCACCTTGATTAGAGTGTTGAGTGCGACATAGCGGATATTGTTATCCTTGTTGCTGAGGAATTTTCCAAGGATATTGATTCCGAGCACGCGCAGCCCACTGTCTGCGTCGATATCCAAGATGGTGAGCACGGCTTCATACAGAATAGAATTTCCCACGTTTTTCGATGAGTCCGTATTTGTGGCTACCTGGGCCAAGATATCGTTGATTTGTTCACTGACACTCGAATCGCCCTTGCCCAGGACCCGTAAAAGCTGGAGTATTTTGACCTGGAGGAATGGATCGGTTACCCCAGTCACGTCATGCTCCGGTGCATAACCTGCAGTCGTCAAGGCTTTAAGCTGCTTCACCAAGATAGGAGTGTACTGTTTGAAGTCTTCGACAAGGTCAGGGTCGTGAATGCAGAGATCGATGATCAATGTGAGGCCGCAAAGGAGGACTCCGTGGTTTCGGTCTTGTAATAGTAACTTTGTCTTGTCAATAAAGTGCTCTTGGAGATCCGGGACCTTTCGAATAATACGCATAGCGCATAGAGCCGCCTTTTTCCGAATGTAGGGATTAGCTGTCGATAGCAAGCTCTCAATTTCTTGGAATAGGTCTCTGGCCATCTCTGTGGAAGCTATGTTTCCCAGTGTGCATAACGCTAAACCCACAACGTATTGATTGCTATGGTTCAGGTCACTATGTGTGGGTTAAATAGCGATTAGCATCAATCGCTTTGAGGCCTGGAGCGAGGTTCCCGTCGGCATACTTCTTCAGGGAATTTGTCACCAATGTCAGAACTTCCTGGTTTTCGTCCAGCAACAACATGGTTCCCAGATAGCCTAGCCGCTTGTCTGCGAATCGAGGTGAGGCCAGAAGCTTGAGGCACTCGATCTGTCCGAAATGCGTCCTCTCTCCCAGGGTGAATAGATAGAGCAGCTTCGCAACATTATTGCGCCTGACATGTTCAGTGAACAGCATTAGCAAATTGCATTGCTAAAGGTGAGACGGATTTGCCGGTCCTTCAAGGATGATATACCGTATTGAAGAGTCCGCTGACTCCTCCCTAAACGATGCTCTTATCGCAGCACTCTCCTTCTGGATAACGGCTCTCTCATCCGCGATAGTTTTCGATGCGCGCACAGCTCGTATGAACTGTTTCACTGTTGACAGTCAGCTGCAATCTCAACGAAACAGCGTGGTCAAGAGCCTACATGAACTCTGCGAAAAATTAAACGCCATGCTGCCAGCGTGAGAGTCAGCCCGAGCCGATGGCGGGTGAATAAGTGCTCGCTTTGTCGCTCAGCGGTACTTCTGGATTGTTGGAAGTCTGGTATATTGGATCGATGATGCCCCTCTAAAGTCTCCCAGCTCATTCAACGACTCCTTCGAACGATAGGCCGCTAGGTAATCTCGGAGAGACCAATATGATGCTGATGAGCAAGCTTAGAAGGGCGGATGAGCTTCCTCCAGACGTTACGGTAGACGGTTCAGATTGAGTGTGACGCGTGTGGACGAGCGACACCAGTCGGGATTTGGTGTTTCGAGAGATGGACACTTTGACAAGCGGAGGACTGTCAGCTGGTTTGGATAGCTTCTAAGGACTCCACCGAAACGAGAATCGCCAGACTCAACACAAAGGCAAATGCCACTTCAACACACAAAAACTACGTCCAGGACCAACTATTGTATCATGGTACAGGCACATGTACCCAAATAGATAAGTTGAGCGAGGTAGCTAAGCAAAGCTAACTAAGTACTCTCAAGTGCTTAAGTACTTACTTATTTATCTCGCTAGGCTCAATGTATCACAACAATGACGCGCGGGACAGTGAGATAGCCCCAATTGTAGCCGCCAACCTCTAGACATACACCAGCAAAGCAAAGCGATGGTCGATAGCATTTTCGCAAGATTTGTCAGGACAGCATGATACCGCTGGCAGGAAAAGGAAATAGGAAAATGTTTCGAAAAGACCGACGTTCAATCCATCCCAGCCATGAAAGTAGAAATACAGATAAGACTTGCTATGTTAGAGAGAAGAATGAGTAAGTTCCAAATTGACGAAACTATTTCTCTGCTGGGACCCTGCCAGACGGCTATTCCTCTTGGATCTCCTCTTCCTCATCCTCTTCATCCTCCTCGTCAACAAGCCCAGTATCTTGTTCTTCTCTATCGTCATAATAGGCCTGGTCGGGTGCGAGAGTACCGTTGGTGTGGGAGAGGTGGTTCAGATGATTCCTCAACTTGATGACACCAGGTCCACTAAACACGCAAAATACTGCCCGCTGGTGCTCGTTGAACTCTGTATTTCCTTCAATATCAGCGTCCGAGCGCTGTCGCGCAGATATAGTAACGGAGAGCTTACCAGCTGGCGGAGGACGACAAAAGCGTGTGAGATCCTTCCGTAGGAAACAAACGACACCAGTCAGGCTTAGATGGGTAAGCTTTGTGCATGAATTGATGAGTTCATGGATACCCTAGATGATTTCGACAGGTATCAGAATACGGATTCCCTTCTGCGGACGAAAGAGTGGATGAAATACTAACGGTAACGGTGAGGTTTGTGCAATACGAGAGATGGACCCTCTCTAGAGCACAAGGGTGTGATCTGTTCGAGTGTACCAGCGCCATCAACGATCTATCAGTTATGTTACTGCACTTGACAAGGCCAATTCTTCTAAGCTTGGGCAGCGTGGCAAGTTGAGTGATACTGCGATCAGTTAATCTTTGGCAGCAGGCCAGGTCGATGTATCTGATCCTATTGCACGCGCGAATCAGGTTTATGATAGCTGAATCGGTCAACTGAGTGCAGTGTCCGAGGTGCAAGTAATGTAAGTTCTTAGTCAGCTTTATGATCGCACCAACCGCCCGGTCAGTGATAAGCCGGCATTTTGCGAGGACTAAGTTGCGTAATCGAGGTGCCATCTCAACAATATGCTCAACACTATCGTCTGTGAGTTTATCGCAATTGGTAAGATCCAATATGCGTAGACTCTCGTATGGTCTTGGTGGAATTCCGGTAAATGCTGCATCTGTTAAGAGATCGCAGTGTCCGAGGCGCAGCTCTCTCAGATGTGACAGCTTCCAGAATATATCGAGTACCGCTTGGTTTGTGATCTTGTTGACCTTGTGTAAGTCGAGCTCGAGAAGGTTTGGACAGTATTTTGTGAATGCCATAATGCTCTCATTTGTGATTTGATCACACTCGTTCAGTTTGAGCTGGGAATAGCATGTTAGCCAACGAGTCCTACTGTCTGGTATCGATCGCGGTACTGACCCGTTTGAGGTGTGTGCAATTCGCCGCGACCGCTACCATCGAGGCATCTGTTGTTTTCTTGCAGTTGGTTATGTTAAGCCCCTGAAGTTTTTTGCAGGTATTCGATATGACGGCCATAGAAAGGTCCGTGACGTCGACGAGGCCGGACAAATCTAGAGCGAGTAACCTCGGATTGTTCTCTAGAACAGGCATAATGCTGGTGTCGGTGACATGAGAGCAATTCGTCAATGTCAATCGCTCGAGTCTGTTGCAGGCAGACAGTGCCAGGACGGTTCCATCATTGAGTGTTTCAACCAACGTGGTTAAATTCAACCGCTTGATCAATGAAGCGTATGGAAAGCTGGGTCGTTCCATCTGTATCGTTTTCGCCAGGCTTTCTAGGCTCTTGAATTTTGAGATGTAAGGTCGGATCCATAGCAATTCGACGGCACATCTAGCCCAGGATTTGCAGACGAAGACACAAGACTGAAGGTCTTGGGGTGATGTGAGGCGACCGAATATGGCGAAAAGGAGTTCCGGAGGGAGATAAGCGGTTCGAGATACCGCCATGTCTTCAAACTGTTTGAGCTCTTCGTCCTCGGTGTCCTTGCTGTCATCGACAATAGATGTCGAGCTATCGTTAGCAGATTGTTGAAAGAAATCATTTTCCAGCTCATCTTGCATATTCCGCTCCGGGCTTCCAGTGCTGCTAGAGTAGTCGTACCGGGTCGGGTCACGTGTAGTCTGAGCCTTAGGGGAAGCCATGGTGATGGGTGCAGAGTCGGATAAGGCGGGCGACGTGTGCTGGTAAGGGCGCAGGTAGAAGCCGGAGATCTCAAGCGTTTCTCCCTCAGGAGTTGATGGAGGCAAAGGCGGAACGGAACTCGGTGAAGGATCCGCGTTGGACTCGGCTTCGATTGTCGGGAGGAGGGTTTCCGTCAGCGCCCCTGTCGCTACTTGTGAGCTACGCCAGCTGTTATTTCGTGGACATGTGGTTTGCGTATATGCGATAATAGTAAAGAGTCGAGAACCGTAGATTATTAGTTGTGATGGTTTGTCGAATTATGATGCCTCGGTGGTTTGAGGAAGTGCGTCCATCTAAATTGACCGGTTTTGCAGCCAAGAGGACGCCGAGCCCCAAGACGGGACACGCTTCACTTCCAATTATTTCGTTGATGTAGAAAACAAGGAGTCGCAGAGAATCAGGCCGGAGTTCGTGATGCTAATGTCGAAAGCAGGACGAGGGTTGTAATGCTTGATGTAAATAATCAAGGCGGGGGGGGTTGAATTCCCTTGCAGGGCGGATGCTGAGGTAAGCAGCCGGGTTGGCATATTTGCTTCACAGCATCGACAGACGACTAAGTAAGTAGCCAGCGGCAACGCGAAAACGCAAACGAATACTATCACGCCGAGCGAAGGGCTGCAAATAAGCTCAGCCTAC
Organism: Orbilia brochopaga; assembly: GCA_036872635.1. Lineage (NCBI taxonomy): Eukaryota > Fungi > Ascomycota > Orbiliomycetes > Orbiliales > Orbiliaceae > Orbilia > Orbilia brochopaga. The sequence goes on along the minus strand of JAVHNQ010000016.1, from coordinate 68,493 downwards.
TACCTACTTACCCACCCCAAATAAGTACCTAAGTAAGCAAGCACTTAGATGTATTTACTTCTTACTTGAGTCTTTAATAGATAAGTACTTACCCAGTAGATAGCTATAAGGGAGCGAGTAATTACATCTGTAAGTATGTACTTAGTACTTAGTGTATGCCTGTTATCCCAGCGTATATCTACTCATGCTAGGCTCTGATGAGCATTTAGGTGGTGCGCTAGCAAGTGGGTTCGGTTTTACACGAGCTTCCGCTGTTATATCTCCCTCTTCTTATTCTTCTTATTCTTCTTCTTCTGTACTTTTCTGACTGAAGGACGAACTGAGAAAGAAAAGAGACGTTCCCGTGTTGACCAGCGATGCTATAGAGAGACACACAAGACTAAGGACTAAAATAGAGTATAATAATAGGAAATCAACAGCGAAAGTGAAGGTGGAGGGCAAGACAGACGTGGAGCTTTTTTGTTTGTGGATACGCTGGGCGACGTGAAAATCGCCTGCTATCTGTATCATCTGCGACCAGGGACAAGCAGGAGGACAGGTGAATTCGAGTTAAAGAAAACATATTGAAATAGGCCCGGGAAAACCCGTCTCAGCTCAGCAGTAAGTTTACTTACCCCCCAAAGTGGGGAAAGCGGATTCGTCGGAAACGTTGAAGCCTCCCCTAGATCCCCCACGGCCGCCACGATACTCTCCACGACCACCGCGGGGTGGGCGGTCACCGCGTGCACCTCCGCGGCCTCCGCGGCCACCTCTGTCGCCACTGCTCCGTCTCACAGATCGTGGATCGACGAAGCCGTGGTCGATTTCAACGACATTCTTTTCTTTCCGTTGCTTCTGGTTCTTTTGCTTGTTCCTTCCACCTGAGAAGTATTCCTCATCTTCTTCCTTGACAAGTTCTTTGGCAGTAGCCCACTTCTTGTTGTCACGGGCACCCTCGTTTGCACGTCGAGCCTCTGGGAGCTCCTCGACTGGGGCGCGGGATTCTAGTTCTGCCTTGTATTGTGCAAAAGATTTGGTCTTATCTTCTTCAGGCTCCGGGACTGGCTCGGTGGCATCAACGGCTTCTGTTTGGCCTTCTCCTTCCGTAGCAGCAAGGGCAGTTGGGTCTTCGGTAGCCTCGGCCTGAGCAATTGTCTCGCCGGCCTGTTCGTCGTTCCACTCGCTGTTTCCCTTGTTGCTACCCCAGCCTTGAGACACTTGCTTATCGGTATCACTACATGTCAAGGACAGTGAGCAGTCTGTGTATCCCTCGATTCTAGGACAGGCTCTACAGAATAGACCCTACAAATAACTTTAGGGAAAAGGAGAGGGAGAGGGGGGGGGGGGGGGGGGGTAGGAGAAGAAAACTCACACCCGGTCAGTGGCGCTATGTCGATCAAATTGGCGTCCTCTTCCTCCCCTGGGTCCACGGCCGCGGTTGCCCCGGTCACCACGTTCTCTCAAGCCACCGGTTTCGTCCGTTGGTCGCGACCGATTGTTCTCTCGACCGTTTCCTCGATCCCGGAACGCTTGGAAGATTCTTAGCACGACTTGCAAAGCCAATAAGCTGGAAGAGGTAAAGAGAACAGAGAGAGAAGGGTCAAGGATACATGTATGCAACATACCAGCATCGTTTCCCTCTCCGCGGCGTCGGTTAGCCCCACCGCGCCCGCTATCGAAAGATGAAGTCACCTGAGAGGCGGCAAGGTCGACCTTCTTGGATGTTGTCGTCTTCTTGACGATTTCCTTGGGTGGCGCCTTTGGGGTGTCATTATCATCCTCGATGTCGTTCCCTATATTCTCCACACAAGTGGCAATATGTCAGAAGACCTGCAATTTTCGTCGCCGACCGACCTTGGACGTGTGAACAGGGTTTTGTACCAAGGAGATCGAATAGGTTCTGATCAGGAGTATCATTAATGTTAGCTTTGAGGTCCTCCACTTGTTATAGATCAATCGCTTTGAAACATATCAGGTAAGGTAGCAGTTCAAGAACAGATGCTATAGTTTCCAGAATCTATCAGGATCCGTCATAAGGCCATCATCGAGCAACAAGACCAGATCCAGCCGATTGCCTTTCCATTTCTGACGTCCCACCTCATCTGCCGTAAAACCCCTCTTCTTCATCTCTCCCCCGATACCTCCCCTCATCTGGTCTGACTTCCCGAACCCGTTTTCTAGGCTGCATCTTATTCTTATTCTCCTCCTCTTCTTTCAATTTTCTAAATTTTCGGTTTTCAGAGGCGGGGATTCTGTTCCCTTTGCTCCTTGAAGTGGGCACGAAGGCAAGGAATAAAAAAAAAAACTCGCACAAACTAGGGTTCAAACCACCCCAAATCCAGTTCTCAACTTACCTTGGAAGCGATGGCAGCCATTGCGAAAGAGTTATCGCTCACGCTGAGGTGAGACTTTAGAGTATGGTGCTCTGCAAAATGTGAGAAAGGAAGGGCGTTGACAAGCTAAGGCAGTCAGGTCGGTAAAGGTGGGCTGGTGATGAGGTGGAGGTTAGACAAATGTGGTTGGGATTTTTGGGACAGATGTGTTTGTGCGTGTGTGTGTGTGGGCTGCTCACTAAACTTTTCCACAGGCTAAAACTATCCGATGCGGCAACACAAAGTTAGAACCCCAGAACGACGAGCGGTCAGTCCTCACAAACTCAACAAGTCAAAAACTTAAAGCTTAAATATTGTTGTCTGGTAATGGCAGAGCCCCCCCTGCCCCGGTTGTATCTGATATTGTTCTACAACTTGGATGTTGGGGATAAGGCCGACAGCTGCTGAACGTATACGGCAGTCACAGCGGAAAAATGTACTTGCATATTGTTTTGGTGCACTCGCCTCATGATCAAAGTACATTTATTGGTCAAAGCCTGGAAGAAAGGAGGCTGAGCTCGTAGCCTTGCTGCGATGCTCATCAGCCAGGCAACTTCAAGCTGCAAAAAGTCTCATGTTATAAGAACGGTACTGCCCAAGGTAAGCAAAGGAAAGAAGGTAAAAACAAAAAAAAAAAAAAAAAACTAAAAAACTGAAGACTCAGTTGACACAAGGCCCACGCAATGCAAGTGATATTAAAACGGTCAAGTTGATCAAAGCTGAAAGCACAGAAAAGGCAACGTCAAAGGTATTACAACCAGGGCGAGAGAAAACATCGAAGGGGACAAGGAAATCGATTCCTGGCAGCCGTGGAGGGCAAGTCCCTCTAAGAAATCCACCTGACCTCCAAGGAGAAAAGTGGAGAAATAAAAGCGCAAGGAAGGACAGGAAAAGAGAGTGAGGGTGAGAGATAGCCTTGACCCTCGCAGCGATGAAAAAGCAAGCTACGGGTAGGGAATCCATTGCCTTGTTCAAACCTGAAAGTGATCAAGAGCGCGATACCAAATGAAGAACAGCAGAGAGTAAGAGCAGATAAACTTTGGCTCATGAGGCGTCTCGCCTCTTCCCCTTTGAGATACTCTTGACTCTCTTCAAGATGCCACTGCCACCACCAGGTTGATCAGTTGTCCCGGGATTGCTACTTGCATAAATCTTGTTATCCGATGTGGTTCTCCCTATACCCGGATGGGAAGGTGCTCGATCTCTACCCGTACGTCTTTCATCCTCCGCAATTTGGATACTCTCTCCCTTCTTATCCCACGCGGAATCGTAATCGTCGTCTCGATTTTGCGAAGCAGTAGCCTTGGTGGACCGATTTACAGGTGGTGGTCCTCGAGGAGGTGATGTAGGGGTGAATGGTCTTTCTGGGTATCCATCGTTCGTGGGAGAGTTTGATTTGGTTGGCTTGTGGCGTCTGTCGAATCCAGGAGCAACCTTATCCATTGCATCGCCGGAGTTCGGTTTCTGCGAGCCGATACCGCGAAATTTTTGGGCCAGAGACTTCTTCCGTTGCAGCCCGCTAATGTCTTTGTATCCTGTTGATGTGGTTGGCCGTATGGCATCCTCTTCCGACTGTGCTTTCTCAATGGCTTTCTTAGTTGCTGGCGTGCCTTCCAAAAAAGTCGAGGTACCAAGGCCCAGAGACTCATCCCCGTGTATCATCGGGCGGTTGATAGGGTCGAAGGATTGTGTTCGCTTTGAGCTGGGTCGTGTAGCATCGTACGAGTCATCCGCAGCAGAGCCTCTTCTGCCGGCGGCAAAGTCTAGGTACGCCTCTGGGTCCCTGTTGCCGAACAAGTGGCTATGGTGGTCATTCGTCTTCAGGTCAAAGTCAAAACCACCGAGAACATTGTTCTTGGAACCCTCCGGAAAGGCCTGCATGGGTGCCCGGTTTTTATTCTTGTTTCGGTGTGGATTGCAGGCATCGAATGGGCCATCGTGGTGGAATACTAGGATGAATCAGTCGGAGCGAAATAAACAGATGTGTAGGTTTGGATGGGGAACTGACAGCCACCGCCATAGATGCCCGTTACGTCAAGCTTATCGATGATGTCAAGTGGGGCACCAGCTCTTTTCCTCCGCTCAGACGATTTTTTGGATTTCTCGTCCTTCGACTTTTCGTCCTTATCCTTACTTTTATCGTCGCCATCACGCTTGCTCTTTTCTCTTCGTTTCTCTCTTTCCCTTTCCCGTTCTCTGTCTATGACTTCCATGGCGGATGATTCCGAATTGCTTCTTTGTCTGCCGGACCCGGCTTTTCCTTCCTCCTTTCGCTTGGGCGGTAGGTTGCCTTTGTTTGAAGATGACTTTGATGAAGACTCTACTGAGTTCTTATGGGCGTGGACTGGGGGTGGTGGAGGGCCGCGGCTCGGTCGGGGGGGGCCGTTCGTCGATCGTTGCTGAGAGCCACGAGACCTGTTCTCTGGGTTCACGCCGGGGCTGGGCCGCCGCGGTGGTGGTTTTTCTGTGTCTTCGATCGAAAGGTTTATCTAGATCAACAGGTTTATTGTGTCAGCGGTCGGAGCCAGCCTTAAAGTATTATTCGTTTGATTTTATTTCCCAGTGTTTGGTATTTCTTTTTCCTTTTTTTTTTTTTATTCTTGTCCCTCTCTCTTTCGTTTCTCGAGTCGTCATGTCAAAAGGGACCTCTTATATTTATATGGACACGTACTAGTAGAGTCTCTGTTTCTGTCAAGGAAGGCTGCTGTTGGTGTGACGAAGGGGGCGCTGCCGCGGAGCGACCGTCTCCTTCGGAGCCAAATATGTCATGATCGTCGTCGGCAAAGACGTCTAGAAACGGGTTTTTCGATTGGTGGATTGATGGAGAAGGTAGATCGGGCGATGAGGCAGACACTCTGTTTCGGAACGGATTATTTGAAGCAAAGGGGTTTGTCGGGGCGAAAGCTGGAGAAGGTCTCCGATCTATATGGACAGTTCGTAGGAACGCATGTTAGAACCGGAAATCCCACAGAATCGTTTGAACGGCATTCGCAACATAACGCTTCGTTCTGCCGGGGGTCTCTGTTCCGCATCTTCGTTCTTTCGCCTGCTCCGATCGCGCAGTCCATTGACCGGCGCTGCAAGATGAGAACTCGGCGCTGGGAACGGATAACATCGCCGGGAGACTATGTGGAGATCGAGCTGTGGAGATGATGAGAAGGAAGGCCGCGCACCTATTGGAGGCTGAGCAATTGACATGTTATCGTGGTGAGGGACGCTGGAACGCGTGAAACGCCGTGTGGACGAAGGCGTGAGCGAAGGAAGGCAGTCGTAAAGGAGCGTGGGTTCAGCTTCTGCTGTCTACCTGAAGGCCGCGCCCGTGTTCGTGTTTCGTGTTCGCGTAGGGGAGGCAGGAGATGGTGTATCTGGTTTCGAGGACAACGGGGGGTTGATCGCGGCTAGACGAGAGATAAGTAGGACGGCTGGTTGGTCGGCTAGACGAGAGCGTTGATGGCGACTATTCTACCTCAGGTCAGATGGATCGGGTCAGAACGATGGTAAACGAATTGCCCTCGACCCATTAAAACAAGCAGTAACGGCAAGTACAAATTGGTACTAAGTCCCAAGCACCTCTTGGAAACCAAACAAAGCTGTTTTTGGTGACAGGAAACGAAGGGAAAGTTTCCGAGGGTAATGCAAAATCGAACGGGAATGCGGGATAGGGAAGGACGGGCGCGTACGATTGTAGAAAATGGAGCTGGTTTGCGGATGGGAGGTAGGGAGAAGCCCGCCTTCTTGGTACGTATGGGGCTTTTTTTTTTTTTTTTTTTTTTTTTTTTTTTTTTTTTTTTTTTTTAGACTTCGGGTCCGATGAAAGCGCAGGGCAGTACTCGGGAACGGCAGCGGTATAACCAGGAGTTTTGCAGGTACTGGGAGTGCATCTAAGGAATCATGCCAGTACTTACTTACGTCGCACTTAGCTCCCTACCTGGGTACCTAGTGAGTAAGGAGGCGGTATGCTGCACTTGGTGAAGCAGGCGATGGGACGAGCAGCCAAGCGTGGACACAGTGTGTAATACGGAACAATCGCACTCAAGTTAGGAGGGGGGGGAAGGGCAAGTACGACGACAATGGCGAAGATGATAATGGCGACCGCGGCGATGGCGATGGCGATGGCGATAGCGGTTATCAAGAGCAGAGCGACTTACGGGCCGAAGTGAGGCGAGACAAAGGTGAGAGACAGCGGAGTGAGAGGGAGCGAGAGGGCGAGGGGGGAAGCGCGAACTGACTGGAAGGCAGGGAGGGTTATGACCCCGAGAAAAGGGAGAAGAAGAGGATGAGGATGGGGATGGGGATGAGGAGGCGGAGGAGGAACAAGAGAGCTGGGGACGGACGGGGGTCGGACAGGAGGGCGAGAGGAAGAAGGAGACAGACCCTGTTCCTGCGATGGTTGGTTCCCGTTGACTTCACCCTGCGCCGGACAACAGCCCAGCCCGAATCTGTCCAAAAAGGAGGCTCGCGCAGCCTGGCAGACGATGTGCTTGTTTGCGCACTCGAACGAACTACTCCTTGACGCCTGTGCATGCGGAGACGGGGCACCTACTACGTTCTGGTGAGGTAATCCGCGAGCGTGGAAATCTGGTGATTCTGAGGATCTCGCAAACGTCCTCAGAACGTCGGGTTTCACGATATTCGGACAGCACAGCAATTGTATCCATATGTTTTGGACCACCTACTTCTACGACCAACCATGAACAAAGCAGTAAGTACCTAAGTAAGCACCTACCTGGGTACCTACTAGTAGGTAAGTAATTACCTAGTACTTACTTCAGTGACTTAGTAGGTTGTTACTCAAGTACTCCTATTCTTCATCATCAACACCTTCTTCGCCGCCGCCGCCGCCGTCATCATATTCCCTGCCTTCGTCACGACCGCCTCTTTCCCCCCCCCCAAGTCCTCGTTTGTCTGAAATAAATTCACCGCGACCATCAGTGCCTGGGCGTGTATCATGCATGCATACATGCATGCAGGCAGTCAGGCAGAACCATGCAGCCGGGAATCACGAAATACACCCAACATCCAGCCGGTGCGAAGCCCCGGTACCTCACAGCCTACTCGGACAACCGCACGAGACAGATCACCCTGCATGCAACTCTGCATCGAACCAAGCCCCTTGTTCTCGATGGTCAAAAGGCATGAGTGCCTCTGCAAAGAGACTACTTCCATCATTCTCAGATAAGTGATTAAAGAAAGTACTTACTTGTTGTTACTTGTGTGTGAATACCCATACTCGGCCCTCAAACAGTCCCCGGGGCGTTTTACGCCGCCCATCGCCGCCCGGAGAAAGGAGGGAGAGATCGAAGCGGCGGAATACCCAAGTAGGTACACAAATAGCAAGCACAAACTTGAGGCCGTAGTGGTAGTAGCCTGACGTCGATTCCTTTGAAATTGGACCATATCGTCATGTCATTATTGCCACCGCAACAACGACGAATCAGGGGGGGTGGGGGAGTGCACGCGAATTTAACCCCCAGCTATTACTAGTATCTTGGAAAGAGCTTGCCCTGGGTACAGCACATATAAGCACTTACTTAAGTACTAGCTTAATACCCACTTACTTATACTTACATGCAGTACATACAAAGCATCCGTCCCTGAGCTGGAAGTCCCTGAACTCGAGGCCAACCGGCCCCCTCGCCCTTTTACTGGAGGCGCATGCATGCCCAGAAGGCACGATATGCTGTTGGCTTCTGGCCTCCGCACCCACCAGCTTTGCCGCAGCCAATGTAAGAAGATAAGGACACTGGTCAACAAGAGGGCTTATATATAGCGAGTGCCGCGAACTAGGATCGCCTTCGGCGGCTTGGCGGCCTAGGCACGCTGCGTTTTCTGGAGGAGCCGGCAGGTCTTGTAGCACAACTAAGCGGCGCCGATAGATATGAGATGAGATTAACCAGTAAGAAGTATGCACACATATACCTAAGTAGGTACCTAAGTACCTACTGAGTAGTAGATACTTAAGTAAGTAAGTAGGGTTGTAGTAAGACCAAGCGCTTTGGTTTTACTGGGTTAGGCTGGGGCACCGTTGCAAGCACTCCTTACCACCGAGGGACGCTATACAGGTAGTAGGACAGAAGAAACTCAAATGCGCCGCTAAGGTCCTTCGAGAACAATGAATAACATAACGCAGTCCCGCCACCAATGCACTAATCCAACGCCCTGGGCCCGTTAAAACAACACGTACAGAGCGCAGTTCTAGAGCGGTTAGACTCAGGTTAACTTTGCTCTCAGCCAGAGCATTGCGAAATATATAGAAGAAAGATAGAGGATTTGTAAAAATAAAAATCTGAGGAAATCTGTTGACTCACCATGCTCAATCCCAGAATCATGCTGATCCAGAAGAAACAGTTAAGCAACGCCCTCTGTCGGCTCAGCCAGGGTAGGCTCTGTAACATCACGATCGGTAGTTGGAGCATCTGGCAGAAGAAACCATAGCCCCGTATCTTTTTCACAAGGCAGAATAGAACCAGTTCGTGAAGTATCGACGATATCAGGAATGTGATAAAGGTTGCCACTGCTCTGGACACATGCTCACGAGAGGCACCGTACACGTGTCGTTTGAACCAGTGATGAACAGGTATATTCCATTCGCGCGAAAACTCCAGCCAGTTGCACGAATTCCACCAGTCGCTGTAGTAGTTAAAGAAGCCAGCGGACTCTCATCAGAAACTCATCTCCAACTGAATATTTTTGGATGCCCCGGAAGCACGTACGAGTAGAATCGTCGATCAGCGAAGCGGGTGATTTCAGCGAAAGCCCCAAGAACGTACTCGAAGATCACGAGGAAGACGAGCAGAAATGAAACCATGAAGGGAAAGAGAAGCAGGTTTATGCTTTCCCCCAGAACAAGCAATGCATCAGACAACGTATGTTGCTGCTGTAGGCGGGCGGAAGCATCTCTCATCTAAAGACATTAGTAAGGTCTTCGGTCACATCTAAGGGGCAGAAACACCTACCACTGGTGCGATGAACTCTTCCGATGTAAGGGTGAGAAGAAAAACACACCCGAAAACAGCAGCTGCCTTCTCTGCTACGATGCCCCACCGTATCCTCGGTGTGCGAGGATATTCAATCTCGTAGCAGAGTGTAGGACAAAGAAGGTAGTCAATATAATTGGACCAGGTCAGATTCTTGGGGTACTGTGTCATCCCCGTGGGCGAAGTAAGCTCATACGCCAGCACCTCGCGGAGAGCAGTGTCCGATTTCGGTTCTGTGCTCAATGTATTCTTGTCTAGCTGATGCAATTTCCTTTCAGTTTCGCAAAGGTGCCCATTGTAAAAGGCATACGAATGCATTTTCATCAGGAGAACAAGGGCATGTAGAGTGAAAAACACTTGATGCGTCCTATGATAATGCATCGATGTTAGATGCTACAGATGCGAGTCCTCCTGCGGGTTTTCCCGGTAAGATCACGTACCAAACCCAGCCACGCGCGAAAGGCCAAAAGACCCACATGGTAAGCCAGACAAGTTGCAGTACGTATTGGCAAATATAGCCGCCATTCCCCCAACCCATATCGGACGGCCTTTTTCTCCAAACCCGATGGAGAGGCAAGGTGAGCGAAGTGCTGGCAACCATGAGCAAATCAGACAGCGCGAGAACTTGCAGGTCTTCTGTGAATAAGGAGAAGATGGATGTTCGGAAAACACGGCCGGTCTCTTTGATGTTCCTCGCTCCCGTCGTCAAAACCATGATAAAGAGTCCCACCCAGAAGAGTGTAAAAAAGCCTCGAAAATCTCGGTGTTGCGATTGGGGATCGAAGTGGCTGACTCTCTCTTCGTAGTTCACAGTGGGAAATAGCTTTCGACGCTTGTGCTTCTTCGCGTGATGTATTGACTTCATGGACGGCGGCGCATCCGGCGGTAACGGTGTGGAGCGGCCGCTGGAGAGGGCATCGTCATCCAACGATACCGGTATATCCGGCTTCAGATATGAGTTGGTCTGTCGAGATCGTAATCCATCGTGTGTGTCCAGATGTCCGTCGCCGTGGCTCAACGCCGTTGTCACACTCGCGTTCGTGCTTCCGTTTGGGTATTCCATCGCATAATCTCGATTTATTCGCAAGACTTCGAAAAAAAAACGGAAAGTCGACAGCTCCCTAGATGGGGTTGTTCATGAATAAGGGATGGCTTGAGATATAAACAAGTGATGGTAAGCGGCCGCGGGACGTATGTAGAACGAAGCTCTCCCGCAAGGATGACAGGCGTACCTTAAATGTGACTTGACTCGGATACTCAAATTAGATAGCCGCACGATCCGAGAGGCGGCGCAAAGGAGGCTCCTGGTCTGGAGGTTCTTGCTGCCGTAATTACATGGAGCAGTGAGCGGCGCCAAGTCAACCGCTGGACCCGAATACATAGCACGTATTCGGGCGGATCGGTCATTTTTGATAAGCACCTAACATTAGTAGGTAAGTTACTAGGTAAATACCTAGGTAAGCATACGGTATATTGTATGTATCAAACCGACTGGTTCAAAGAATGGTAGGCACGAGTAGTCAAGCGGAAGATAGCAAACACCCGATTCCGTCACCAAAGAAAAATGAAGGACAATACGCGAGCTTGAAGGCCCGATGGCCGACCAAACGCGCCTGGAGCAGGCGCTCCTAATGCTACTACGTCATCAACGCAGAGGCCTCTGAGTTTGCCAAGACACCTTGCGGTCCTCCAACACTTTATCGGCACCACCTAACACTTCCCGGTGTCGACAATACACATCTGCAACGCGATCAGCCAGGTACGTGTACCCCGGACCATACGACTGCAAACCACCGGTCTCTTTGATCGAAGCTTCCTGGACATGGCTTCGCTTCCATTGTATCAGAATATAAACGAGGTGTCACAGTCTCCTCCAAATATCTTTCAACTATTTCAAACTGCAGTGGGGGGTCTACAACAAGTTCTCAATGGGAAGTCGGAGTTCTCAGCATTCTACAAAGACACGGATCCCTTTGGAGTCGCTATACTGGGCTCGTTGCTACTGTCAGCCTTGGCTCTGGGCCTATCAGAAGTCACTCAGAACTTCAGTCAGGTCGACCGATGGTGGAGTTTAGCCCCCGCCATATACGTCCTGCATTATTCTTACTGGGCGCGTCTGAACGATCTTTCCTCCGATCGAATAGACACTGTAGCTGTCGTGGTAGCGATCTGGAGTATCCGACTGACATACAACTATTGGAGGAAAGGAGGTTATCAGTGGTCTTCCGAAGACTACCGATGGGAAGTCATCCGAGGATCCATTGGCAGGCCTGCTTTCATTCTCTTGAATATTAGCTTCATTAGCTTCATTCAGAACTTCATTCTCCTTGCTATCACTAGTCCCGTCTATGTTTTTCTGATCCTGGCCAAAAATTTCCCGCAGCATAACTCTGAAAATGTTGCGACAGTTGACAAAGTATTCTCTCGGGGTATGATGCTGGCGGTAATCCTAGAATTCTTTGCTGACCAGCAACAATGGAGTAAGCAGCAACTGGTGCCACCATATCAATTCGTCCTCATCTGCTGATATCTGAATGACAAAAAGACTTCCATCAAGCCAAGTCTCATTATAAGAGTTCTGGCCGCGCCCCACCTGGTTGGGATAAATCCGAGCTGGACCGCGGCTTCTTATACTCGGGGCTCTGGGCATTCTCTCGAGTACGTTGAGCCCCTTTCCAGTGAAACCTGCGAATGTAACAGACGATTGAGTGAATTGAGACTTTTCAGCATCCCAATTTTACCGGAGAGCAGCTCTTCTGGGTTCTTTTGTACCAATGGTCTGCGTTTGGTGAGAACATTCCTCCCTTGCCGACTCAGACTAGAGAATGAAGAAAGTTTGCTAAGAGTTGCAGTCACCGATAGCGTGTACAATTGGACTGGTATAGGCGCTCTCTCCTATTTACTGCTGTTCCAGGTACACCTTACCATCATCACTGGCATGAAGTCTTGAAATCTAACGGCCGCTACTCAGGGTTCCACCTGGCTCACCGAGCGAATAACAGCAAGCAAGTATGGAGATTACAAGATATACCAGAAACATGTTAGCATGTTTCTGCCTAGGGTCCTAACTATCAAGGAAGGCGGGTTTTACTTCCCGGATGATAGCATGAAAGTGGATTGATGTTTACCCACTAGTATGTCAGTATGTTATTTACAAGCGGCGAGCACTCTAGCGCAAATAATAATGTACACACATCCGCCTGATGGACTACCAATCCACCACAACTTTCCACCTTCGCGACTTGACCAGCTTTGTGCGTGCAGTATGTACAGGTTGATGAGAATGGGGTGTTCTATTCATCCCGGTCTCTATATTTACAGAAATTAGTTGATAGCCAATGCTCCAGAGTCCTAACCTGTGAGGTGATCAAGTTGAAAGGGGCCGCGGTTCTGGTTCTGGAGGCATTTCGGTGGCCGGCGGCGGAGGAGCGCTAACTTCTTTCCCTTGGAAATACTTTTCAAATTGCTTGTCTCGCTCTTCAAATGGCCTTTTTCCCAGGATGCGGATCATGTCCTCGCGGCCAAGTACCTCCTAATTAGCAGCATTATGTTAGTAGCGTAATGCAAGGTTCCGAGGAAATATATGGCTCACAGACCTTCGATAACAATTCTTCAGCAACCAAACCGATTTCTCGTTTCTTCTCAGTGAGAAGAGTGCGACATTGCTGATAGGCCTGATCAACAAGTCTTCGAACTTCCGAGTCAATTTTCCGGGCAGTCTCCTCCGAGAATGGTTTATGTAGTTGGTTCGGGTCCTCCTCGAAATATAGATAGCCGACATCCTTCGACATTCCCCACTTCGTTACCATTGCGGTTGCCATCCTTGTTACTTTATTGAAATCGTCGCTTGCTCCACTTGTAACAGTATCGAAATGGAGTTCTTCAGATACACGGCCGCCCAGAGTCATAGCCATGCGGTCCATCAGTTGTGAGACATTCATGAGGTACTACACCAAGTGTCAGCACTATGTTCTCCAAGATTGTCGTGCTTCCATCTCAACAGCGATGTCTCGGTACTTACTGAATCGCCCGGAGGAAGGTATTGAGCATATCCTAAAGCCCCTTGACCTCGGGGTATGATGGAAACCTTCAACAGTGGATCTGCATGTTGCATGTACCATCCACAAACCGCGTGCCCTGCCTGAAGTTTCGTATAAGTATAATCCCTTAGGCGGTAGCCAGAACAGCACCCATAACAAAAAAGGGCTGTGTGAATACTTCATGATATGCCACTGTCTTCTTTTCATCCGGTGATAAAACAAGAGATTTTTTCTCCAAACCACCAATCACCCGTTCAATGGCTTGCTCAAAATGCGTTAAAGCGACGGAGTCCGCGATCTTCCTAGCGGCTGCTAACTTGTGAGCATTCGTTAAAATATATGGCAAACTGTATGAATGCTATCCTTACCTATTAGAGCAGCTTCATTTACGCAGTTCGCAATGTCTGCACCTGAGAATCCTGGTGTCAAAGCAGATAATTTCCCGGCAAGCTCATCCAAGTTTTCCAGGGTGACTATCCGTTTAAGATGTACCAAGAATATTTGTTTTCTTCCCTCCATGGTCGGTCGATCGATGGCAATGTGGCGATCGAATCTGCCGGGTCGCATCAAGGCCTTGTCCAAGACATCGGGTCGGTTTGTACCTGCAAGGACAACCACCTGCTCCGATGTATTGAACCCATCCATTTCCGTCAGGAGTTGATTTAAGGTACTCTCCCGTTCGTCGTTCCCGCCTCCAAAGTTGGATTTGGCTCTTGATTTGCCGATGGCGTCTATCTCGTCAACAAAAATGATGCAAGGTGCATTCTTCCTGGCCTTTGCGAACAAGTCCCGGACGCGTGAGGGCCCCACTCCCACAAACATTTCCACAAATTCTGAGCCACTGACGCTGAAGAATGGCACCTGTGCCTCCCCTGCGGTTGCTTTCGCAAGCAACGTTTTACCGGTGCCAGGTGGGCCAGATAGAATTGCGCCGCGGGGGATCTTTGCTCCCAATTTCTTGTAGACTCCGGGTTCTTGTAGGAACTTTACAAATTCCATGATCTCTTCTTTTGCTTCGTCCATACCTGCTACATCCTTGAACTTTGTTTTGATATCTGTTTCGTGATTGAAGAGTTTAGCTCTACTCTTTCCGATGCCGAAGATGCCGCTCTGCGAACCACCGCTGGAAGCTCGTCGGGAGAACCAAAATATGGAACCAAGGAGGAAGAGAGTCGGGCCGAAGGATAGGAATGTTCCTAGCCATGATATTTCGTCGGTATAGGCAACCGGGATGCGCTCAGAGCTTGGGATGCCGAGTTCTCGTTGTGCGTCGTCTAGCCTTTTTTCGAAGGCCTCTACCGAACCAATGCTGAAATAATAGACCAGACTACCACCCGCAGCATTTGAATCCGGATATACCCGTGATGTAGCCTCTTTGTGTAAGCTAACCTTGACCCTTTGGCGATTGACAACAGTGAGCTTTTCGACAAGGCCTTTGTCGAAGAAAGTTGTGCGAAATTCTTGCCAGGTGATTTCCCTACTGTTTTCGCCAGGGAATACAGCCCTGTAGAGAATATAGGATATTATGGCCGACGTTAGTAAAGAGGGCAAATCCATTTTGAAATCCATTCTTTTACCCCCTCCCGGCCCTGCGCCACCAGGAAAACCTCCTATCCTAAAGCCATTGCTTTCTTCTGTCCGATTTTGATCGCTCTCCGAAGACTTCGAGGACTTCGTCTTCTGTGACTCTGTCCTTCCTCGTTGCGTCTCTTGCTGCTTCGGCGACTGACTTTCATCTCTTCCTGCCCCCTCTTTTGCATTCTGCGATTGGCCCCGGTCAGTTTCTTTCTTATCCAGTGTTGGTTGTTCCCGAGTATCTTTGGAGGTCTGTTCTTGGTTTTTCTTCTCCTGGGGAGGATTGGTAGGCGGCAAATTCGACGAGCTGTATGTTCGCAAGAGTCTCCAGCCGTTTCTTCTTTGATCGACAGAGTAGAGTTGATAGAAATCTCGTTGTAGCAGGCGTGAGGGAGGAAGTCGGATCCGAGCGGCATGGTTGAGCACTCGTCTCGATGGCAACATCGTACCGACCTTAGAGGGTGGCCAGCTCTCGCTGGCTTCCAGGTAGCTACACGAAGACTGCTGCTAGCAAATAGCAAATTTCAACTTGGAAGCAATGCGCTTGGGATGGACGGGGTTGTAAGTGGCGTTGGACCGAGGCGAGGTTTGGCTTTTTCAGCTTTTTTTTATATTGATATCAGGTAAGCCATGGACTTTTGTAGTACGCCGTGGTTCTCATTCGCTTAACGAACACAAATCAATTTGCCACGCGTTGAACCTGGTTGATTTCCTATCCAGCTATCGGGCCGATTTACTGCACAGGACTGTCTATCTTCCCGACACAAGTTTGAATTTCTAGCCTCGATTGAGAAGTAATATTGCCTTAATACCTGGAGATCACACACTAGGAAAAATTACGTCGCCTCGGCGGTATAGACGATTAGTCAGCGATTGATAAAATAACAGATACTTTATAAGAGTGAGGACATCTTCAAGAATTTTCGTGGAGATTTCTTCCCCATTAGTTGTGATCAATGTTGTACATGCCAATGCCTTCCTAAATGCGAAAACCAGCTGACCCGAGAATTTTTCTAAGAATAGACCATCAACTCCTCTACACCCTAAAGTTGCCGTACAAAAGCTCATCACGTCGAACCGAAAATTCCGTAATTTGCGCGGGATCAGTAGCTTTTGGCTACTTCAGCTTGCCGGATAACAAGATCTTTCATTTCGGATCTGTAGGTTCTTCGACGTCCATCGCATCGGATACCCAGGCCTGTTGTCGTTTGCGCTGAGTTGCTGACTTCGCCGATAGAGAAATAGCATACGGCGCTTCGTCCAGGGACCCTTCTATTTCATGGCTTTCCCCAACATCCGTCTCCATCTGTGATAACCTAGCTCTAACTTCTGGAAGCATGTGTTGATTCTCCTGGACAAGTTTTCGGTCTGCTTCGCGACGCGCTGCTGCGTTCCCGGCCATTCTACGCTTGTAGAATACCCATTCCCTCTTTGCCTGTATTTCAGATACCCGTTGCATTGTTTTCAGAGTAGTAGCTATAAGTTCCCTGGAATACCGTGTGGGAACGTTTCGTCGAGCAGCGAATGAAAGAGTCGAGTCGAGGACCATTTCTTTGTTGGCCGATTTACGGAAAGGTTTGGTCCATTTCAGCTATAGGTTCCTCGAGATTAGCATAGAGTACGCAAATATTGGAGGAAGACCGAGATACGAAGACGATGGGGATTGTCCTCACTTTTCGTGGGTTTCGTTTCATTTTGAAGTTCTTGTGGCATTTCGATCGGCAGAAGCGGAACGCTTTGGCATCGTTGCGAATGAACGTAATACCCTTTGAAGGGTATACGGGGTGAGAGCAGAAATAACAGGTTTCAATCCTGTCCGAATGTTAGCGTGTTGAAAGCGAAGGAAAACGCATGAGAGTCTCGCGTTACGTACCTCATCCTGCCGTTATACTTCGAGAATATCAAAGACCAGGTTCAGGTGCTGTTGCGATGGGAGAATGCTGTCTGTGGTTTTGGGTTGATGCCAAGACAAAACAGCGACAAAAGATTTTTTTTATTTTCGCGTTTGTTCCCGAGTGTGGGATTGCGTGTTGCCGACAGCGAAAGCTTGCCTGGGCCAACACGACCACCAAATGTTTAGTCCTAGCAACTCCCAATGTGATGCAGCACGCAGCTGTCAGTCACCCAGTTATTTCAAACGTTGAGATTCCATCAATGACTTGACATCTTGTCGCTGTCGCTGTCCATTCTCTTCTGTAAGAACCATGGTGGCACCCTCATTGACTAATCGTTCCTCTAGCTCGATGTCCTCCATGGCGATTCTCAGCCAGTATTTATGCTTCTCACACTTCCTCCTCATACAAAGACCCTCTCGACCACCGATTTCCCCGCAGGAGAACACAGTGCGTCCCTCCTCACCCTCACACCAATCTGCAAACTCATCGTCGTCCATTGCGAGGCGAATATCAAACCCGCAGATTTCTTTGATGCCTTTAGATGACTGGTCCGCCTCGCCACGTAGTTCGTCCGCGACGCGCTTCTGGCGTTCCTTAGCCATGCTAATGAACTGAGAACGAGCCCCAAGGCGGGCCTTTTGACGTTTAATTGCTATCTTCATAGGGGCCAGTTTCTCTTCGTCTTGGTGCAACGAATCTTCGAGTTTCACCCGTTCGGCAGCGCTTCGAGGGACGGATACGCTGTTCCCTAAATTGCGGAAACCATTTGCATCGTTCACCGCGCTTAAAACAGCAGCGAGTTCTTTTGTACCGTACTCCGTTAGGTACTGTTGTGATCGGAAGAACTCAAGACCGTGTTCGGGGGAGCAATATTTCGAAGGAGGGTTGCTGGCTACTGCAGCAGGGCTGTGGCATGAGGGCAATCTGCATTTGCGCTTCCAGGTTGTGATACCAAAGCCTTTGCTCTGGCAATTCGGACCTGTAATATATATCGGCGGGCAGAGATCCCACTGTTAGCAAATTTGTGGATTTCCTTGGTGACTTGGGAGGCTATGGGGGCTTGATTCACAGAAATATTGGTCCACGAGATCCTCATCGGCTGGTCGAAGTTGAACACATTCACCATGGAACCAGTCGTCACATCCATCGCATCCAATCATCCATTTGCCCGTATCCGGTCTCCGGCAGATGCAATAGACCGTTTCGGTCGGTTGTTTAGAGTGGTCGTTTAATGTGTTCTGTAGAGTTCGGCTCTTCATCGAACGATCAGTCAGTCGGTCAATGGTGGGAGGAAGAATCAAAATAGTTTCAGGGAGCCTAGGGGAAGATCAGATTTGGTAATTCGATGGGCTGGCACAAAAATGCATGTATCCAAGAGGCTGCAAGCAGAGATAAAGGAAGCTGTTCAACTGTGAGAACGTATGTGCTAGATTGCAGGGAAGTCGACAACCTTGACCTGATCATAATGTCACATTTCTTTTTCTTTGCTGTGTGTGGATATCATGCTTAGTCAGACGACGCCTAGTTTGTGTCAAGGCTAGACTTGGCGCCGTTACCAGAGAATTAAAAAACTCCTGCCAATCGCTTACTTTTCTGCACTCTACATCCATCGCCAGTCTGGAGCATTCCAATGAATATTGTTTTGGTAGGCGTGGGTGTCGCCGCCGCCGCCTTTATGGTAAGTCCTATCTTCTCCCTCTCGTTATAAATCTCTCTGACAGACTCTGGTCGCTGAAGGGGCGAGTTGGGTAAGTGTATCGTCTTCTTGTTGTCATCGTAGCGAGCTTGGTCTCCAGAGAGCACTCCAGATTAAGCCCTTTCGCGTTTCTAGTCTTCAGGCTCTGCGGAAGTATAAGGCAATCCCGGGTGCGGCATCCGGATTTGGGAAACAATTCCATAAAGGTGGATTCGACACGAGGATGAACCGGCGAGAAGCATCTCTAATTCTTTCTCTAAGGTAATTTTTCATCATAGAGGTAGACATAGTTGCTATGCATGTCAGAATTGAAGCTGAATCTTTTGATCAAACAGCGAAAGAAATTTAACAAAAGCAAACGTTCGTAAAAACCATCGCCAGCTTATGCTCCTGAATCACCCGGATCGTGGAGGAAGTCCGTACCTTGCCAGCAAAATCAACGAAGCAAAAGAGTTTCTGGATAAAACAACATCCTAAAATGGAGAACCAGCTCCCATAACTTGCTGGCGCCTGGGCTCCAAGCACCATTCACAATCACCACAAAGACCACCATCATTACGGAAAGGATATTTTCGCTAGATACAAGCCTCCATAGCAGGAAATGCACACCACTATTCGACTCCTCTCTTAGATATTTCCCAATAAAGAATACACCTCGACTGCAACAGTCTCTTGCATCTTATTAGAAACCACAGCTAGGTTTGCTGCATATTCTCGACATTGTCAGCTGCTTCTTCGACAAACTCCTTCACCATCTTATTATACTCTTGTACATATTCAGTACTGATAACATGCCCAGCATCTTCGAATACAACTTCACGAGCTCGGGGCCCTAATTTGTCCTTCAGATATCTTGAATGTGACCTGAGCATCTCTTTAGCATGCGTCCGCTCCTGAAACGAGCATAATAAAATGGGACTCTTACGGTTCAATCATTTTGTCCTGCAACCCGTATGTGACAAGAATATAATCAACACTGTCAGCGATATGTTTTAATCGTTCGGGGCAGCACGAATGCCATCCCGCCGCAATCAGCTGGGACATAAAAGCCAGAAACGGTGGCTGGTTGATATTTTCGGTTTTCCAGATTTCCTCAGCGTTGAACCGATCAGCGTTTGTTGGGAAAACCCCCAGAGCATCCGGGCCGTTGAGATACTTCTGTCCGAAAAGAAGCTCACGAGAGGCTTGGAGACGTTCCTCAAGAGATTTCGGTTTTATCAGAGATATCCTCCGTTTCATGGTCTCGTATAAGGACTTTCACCTATGTTTTAGCTGCAAGATAATAGGCTAATATATCGACGGGTACCGTACCATTTCCGATTTGATGGCGGCAGCTGTGGATTGGAAGACAACCGACGCCACTCTGTGTGGATGCTTGTGAACTAACTCTTGCGCAATCATCCCCCCCATTGAAACACCGATTATATGAAGTTGCTTCGGATGTATCCAACCTATATGGTCCACGAGTTCCTGTCTGCCCTATTAGCCCGGTCGGAGTACAGGTTCGGAAAAAGGTCAACATACTATGACATCTTGAGCCATCTCACTTGTGGTGTACCTCATGAGAGGCTTATCTGAGTTGCCGACGCCCCTATTGTCAAATACCAGCATCGAAAACCTGTTCCCGTTCTCATGTCCGAAGTAACGAATTTGCCTCTGCCAGGCGATCAAAGGCGCACGTAATCCCATGATAAAAACCAGGCAAATCGGCCCCTCACCATGGACCTCATAATTGATCTAAAATGCTGAGTTATCAGTAGCCATCTATAGGTATATGAGCTGACCATCTGGGGTAAACTTCTATTCTCAAACCTTGACAGGCCCACCTCTCCCACGAGCTACCTCTGCGAATCCTGCTTGGCTTGGATTGAAAGGCGTGATAACATCTTTCATACCAGGGTGGGCCAGCAGCTCGGCTATAGTCAAATATTCAGGCATTGGAGGCAGCAGCGGTTTAGGACTCTCAGTCGGTCTAGGGGTTACGTTTGCACCCACGTTCTTTTGAGTATTGTAATTCTGATCAATCGCGATGAAATCAAGTGGATCAGCATTCCTTCGTACAGTTTTTGAAGTTTAATTCCGGTTCGAGAACTGAGGATGCGTTCCTCAAAGCGCTAGCGTAGTTGGAGAACCTAGTAGTAGGTTATACTGAGATCCCACCCATTGATTAGAGCAGCAGTAACAGGGATTGCTATACGTAAGTAAAAGGTACTTACTTAGTAAATAAGAAGTACTGGTGTATACGTATACTAGTAGGTACTGGGGCAGCTCGGCGGCCAAGATCTATCATTCTCTCTGTAGCAATACCGCTTTTAGCATATTTAGCGAAAAGGCTCAGTTAGGTTTAAATTCAAATAAGAAAATAAGCAGCTAACATCTTAGCTATACCTAGAGCTATAGCTTACGCATGCGCATACTATGTGTGCATTTGTTGTTGACAGGAGAAGCTAGATTGTACCCCAGACAGAGAATAAAGTCACCGAGCTGATTTCATCATATTCTCGAAACCTCCTGATAAAGAAAAGAATTCGACGATTCTGATAGTCGCGTCCAGACGGTATCTTCAATAAAGTACCGCCACACAGCATGCACTCATTCGTAGGTAAGTCCAACAATGCCAAATATACCGCTTTCTTGCTATCTGGGCTAATCGCTGAACCTCCGAAATGATCGTCCAGTCCCAAAATCCCGTCGGGTAAGCTCCCAGCCTCAGCTACGGTTGGTCAATTAGGCATTGACAGATCCTCTCTCAGCCGCGGTTTAATCTAAAACTCCAAATCAACGATTTAAATAATGTCCCTCTCGTCAGCGGCCTGGCATACGTAAAATGGCATATTCGCGATTCTCCTTTGGCGGAATCAAGAGGGAGAACGAGCAAAATTCCCATTAAGGAACACCGAGTATCCTGGGGGTACATTAAAGAACTTGTTGTCAAGATGACAGTCGACCGTGCTGGGATGCTTTCTCCTGTTTATCTTGATCTCGAGATAATCCAAGAGTACAGTGGGAGAGAAAGAATAGTTCTTGGAACTTTGGAATTGAATCTCGCGGAATATGTTGGCCGTGAACGGGAGAATAGGAGATATCTGATGCAGGCCAGCAAGATCAATTCTACAGTCCAGATAGCTACCGAGTTGAAGCAGATATCCGGCGATACGAGTTTCAAAGTGTACGCTTTCGGCGTCCCAGTCTTGATGACTTGCATTTTTTAACATTTTTTAACATTTTTGCTAGACCAGATCTCCGGCCTGCCCAAGTCTTTTCTGGGATCGCCGGCATCGCTATGGGGGAGCAATTGATATCGGATACTACAGAAGCAGCTTCAACACCAGCGACTACAAGCCCTGCATATGGCACAGACATGTCTAATATCTCTGCCCATTCTCGGGAAAGAGACCGTATCCAAGACATCTATCGAAAATCTCTAGCAGCATCCTGGCAACTCCAAACGGGTGAACTGAATGCTGTTGATTGTATTGAAGACATCTTCTCCGGCGGGAGTGGTTGGGCTGGGGATAGAGACCAACGACAACATGCAAATGCCGAGTCGACGCAGTCTGCCACTATCGCAGATGATCATGAAAGCAGTAATGTCAGCGCAGATTGGCGCGTGGCGAACCACCGCTCTTCGGCCCAGAGATTCAGTAGTTGGCCTCAAGCTAGCGACTCGCCTTGGAAACGCGCACGGAGCTTTCATATCTTAGAGCGCCACCCGGCGGACGTCTCTCCAGTCAATTCTTCGACTGCATCAAACTCGCGTTCAACCTCTCAGTTGGCATCGAAAACAATCTCAAGAGGTAATCTGCTGACCGGCCGACCAAGCCTTACAACTAGGAATGTAAGTATCGTAGAATCAAATACATCAGCAACCCCTGAGAATACACACTCGGAAAGAGCCACATCTGCTGCTCCAAGTGTGGCGCAGGGCTGGCATCCAATGGAGACCGCAGAAGAGGACCTGCGGGAGAACTTCATCAGCTGGTCTGTTTAAGAAGCTCTTATCCGACTGTGAGGTATGTTTAGAGGTATGAGCTGTATACTGTAGAGGATTTGGAGGGTTTCTGGAGGCGCTGTGGAGGCAGCCTTGGCAACATCTTTAGAATTAGTAATATATATTTTAATCTATTTTAAAGTTATTGTCAGAGCACGGGCCCCCTCGAGACTATTAGAGAGTAGAAGGTATGATATTATATATTATAATATCTAGATAGAATCTTACATTCTTACTAAGACTGGCCAGCCTTGGAATTATTAAAGAAGCCTTTTAAATAGTTAAAATAATAGCTAGATTTAAAATAAAACTAATATAATTTAAATAAATATAAAAAAATAAGACTTACTATCTTAAAATTTAAAAAATATTAAAGTTATTTTAAAATATAGTTATTAAAAATCTTTAAAATTAAATAAATAATTAAATAATATATTATATAAGGATTTATAAGATTTTATTATTGTTACACTTCAGCCCAGACCTGGGTCGAATATATTTCACTCTGAAATCTTAGACTCTTAGTTACTATTTGTAACAGCACATTCTAGAGTGTGTATATCACTATACTAAAAATATTAATAAGACTACTATATATAGTAACTCACTCTAGATACACTTATAAATATACTAGTAACAGAGTTATATATTACTTAAATACCATATTACAGAACTATAATTATAAAACTTATTATATTTTAATATTCCCTTTCTAAACTCAGCTTACCCTATATAAATCTAAGTTTTCTTTTTAGAGATCTAAGCTTAGTTTATGGGGCACGATATAAACTATCTTTTTTATAAATATTAATACTAAAAATTATATAGGAAACTGCTATTTTTAGGTTTTTTAACTTAAATCTTTTAACTATTACTAGATCTTCTAAAAAGGTCTTTAAGTGTCTATAATCAGATTTAAATTTAAGCCATATAGTTTAGTATATAATAAAATATAATAATATATTTTAGAATATATATACTGTTATACTAAAAATGTTAATAAGATTATTATATACAATAACTCACTTCAGATATATTTATAAATATGCTAGTAATAGAGCCATATGTTGCCTAGGCACTGTATCACAGAGCCACAGCCGTGAAGCTTACCGTGCCCTGACACTATTATATAAGGTTTTTAATAAAAAAAGATAAGTATATATTAAATATAATAATAATTATTAAAATAGAATATATAATAATAATAATAAATAATTAAATTATTAAAATATTATAATTTAAAAAATTAACTAATAATTTTTAAAGAGAAATTATTAATTAAAATAATACTAATTTTATTAAATATATAATATTTAAAAATATAAATATTAAAAAAATATTAATATATCATATTTATTATTTATTATTTATTATTTATTATTTATTATTTATTATAAATAATAAGTATTAAATAATAAATATTTATATAATATAAAATAATATTATATTTATAATTAGAGAATTATAATAAAAATAATTTTTTTTTATAATAATATTTTTTTATAATTCTAAATATTATAAAATTAAATTTGGTTATATAATTTTATTTATTATATATAAATTAATTTTATATAAGTTATTTTATATAAATAATTATTTTATATAAAATATTAATTTATAAAGTAAATAAATATAATATTATTTCATATATTATCAAAAAAAAATATTTATATAAATATTTTAAATATTATATTATTATTTTATAATATTATTTTCTTTTTTATAAAAATTAGTGGTATATTAATTTAAATATAAACATAATAATATAGAATAAAATAATATAAACTAGAAGGCCGCTGCACAGCACTTAAACCCAACTGAAAATTACTATTATACTATAACTACCTTTTTATAGCATTATTTTAATAACCTTTTTATAATATTACTTTAGCTACCTCTTTATAATATTATTTTAGTTATTTTTTTATAATACTACTTTAACTACCTTATTTAATATTATTAATATATAAAATTTATATAATATATTATTATATTTATTAAAATTTTTTAAATAAAATTTTAAACCAGTTAAAAATATTTATATTTAATTTTTTATTTTTATAATTATAATACTAATAATATTAATAGTATTAATAAAACTAATTTTACTAAAAAACACTAAAGTTTATTAAGAAATAATATATTAACTTTACTAGATTACAAGGTAAATTTTAATAGAGAGGGATTGGGCAAAGAAGTTTAATAATAAACCCTCCTTTTCAGTCAGGCATTATTTATATAAATTATATAATTAAAAATATAATAAAATAAAATTTTAAATTTATTAAATTAAAAAGATTTTTTTTAATATATTACTTATATAATATATTTTATTATTTTTTAATATATTTATAAATTATTTTAAATTTTTTTTTATTAATTATTATCTTAATTAGGTTTTTTATATTAAAAAATATAAAAAGAAATCTTAAACTATATATAAATTTTATAAATTTTTAAATTTTAATTATTAAATAGATTTTTTAGTAAATATAAAGTATATTTATTATATTTATTAAAATTATAATTATATATTTAAAAACTTTAATAAGTTTTTTATATTTTTTATTAAATATAATCTAGCTAATATAATTAATTTTTTAATAATAGATTATATTTTTTATTTTTTAAATAAAACTTATATAAATTTTAAATTAATAGAAGAAAATTAAATATTAATTTTTTTTAAATATTCTATTATTTTATGTTTTTTATTTAATCTGTTAATTAAGTTATTAAAGTATTATTAAAAATAATTCAATTATAAAAATAATTAGATTTAATAAAGTTAAAAATAAAAAATATTTTTTAAAAAAAGAATTTATTATTTTAGAAATAAAGGTTTTTAAGAATAAATTTAAAATAAATTTTTAGTTATATTAAATCTAGATTTTAATTTTAAGGTTTTTCTAGTTTTTATTAATAATAATATTAAATTAAATATATAAATATAATATTTTTATTATATTATATATTTAAATATAATTAATATTAATTTATTTTATTATATATATATATTTTTAAAAATTATTTTATAAATTTTTATTATATAAAAAAAGATAAAATAAATAAATAATTAACTAGGTTTTTTAGTTTTTCTTTTATTTTTTTATTTTTTATTATTATAATAATATATCTTATTTATTCTAATTATTAATAAAAATTAACTTTTAAACTAATTATTCTATATTTTTATTTTAAAATTAAGATAAATATTCATATTTTAAATAAAATATCTTATTATTAAAATAATATTTATAAAATTATAAATAAACTTATTTATACTTAAAAAAAATTATATATATATATAAGTTTTTTATATTTAATAATTATTATAATATTTAAAGATATTATTTTAAAATAAATAAGTTTTTTAAATTATATATTTTTAATTAATTTTCTAATTTTCTAATAATTTTCTTAAGTTTTTTTTAGAATTATTATAATTAATTTTATCTTATTTTATAAATATTAAATTTATTAAAATATTATTTAATAAATTCTAATAATATATTATTTTTTAGTTATTATAAGTTTTTTTTTAATAAATAATTGTTTTATTTAATTAAGAATTTATTAATTAATATTTCTAGATTTTTTTTATATTTTAAGATTTTTTTAATTTTATATTTATTATAATTTTTTTTTATTTATTTTTAGATTATTTACTTTTTTAAAAAATCTATTTAGTACTAATTTAAATAAAATAATATAAAATATTTTATAAATTTCTAAATTTCTAGAAATATAAAGTTTAAAAAAATATTTATTTAATTTTTTAATTATAATATATAATTTAAGTTTTAAAAATTAAGTTTTTAATTAGATTTTTCATTTTAATATTTTTTATAAATAAGTATGTTTTATTTTTTTTTATTATAATTATAAACTATAATTTTAGTTATAAAATTTAATTTATTTATTAGATATTTATATAATTTATTTATATTTTTATAATATTTTTTAATTTTAGATATTTTATCTTTTATAAGTAGAATTAGTTGTATAATCTATAGATTTTATTTTTATAATATTTTATAAAATATATAATTTATAATTAAATATTTTAATAAATTATAAATAAGTTCTATTATTAATAATAATATTATTTAATTATTTTATATATAATTAAAAAATAATTTAAAATATATTTTAATTATTTAAATTTTTTATTTAAAAATTTTATTAATTTAAAATTTTTTTTAATTATTATATTAAGTTTAGTATTTAAAATATTTATAATATATTTTTAATATTTATTATTAAATAATAAATCTTTATTATAAATATATTTTTTTTATAATTTATATTAACTAAATATTTATTTATTATAAATTATTAAAAATTCTTCTATTCTTTAAGAATTATTTTATAATTTAAAAATAATAATCTTAATTAATTTATAAATTATAATTAAAATTTTATTATAAATTTAATTTATTAAAAAATTTCTGAAAGATAATAATCTTTATATAAAATTATAAATTATAATTTAAAATAATTTAGTAAATATTTTATTTAATTATAGATATTTATATAATATATATTTTACTAATTTATTTCTAAAATAAAAATTATATATTTTAATATATTTTTCAATTTATTATTTTATTTTAAATTAGAAATATTATTATATAATAAATTTTTATATTTTTTTAATTTTTAAATATTTATATATTAATATATTATAATATAATTATAAGATCTCTTATTATAATTTTTTATTTAAAATATAAGAAAATTTTTTTAAAAAAAATATATTTATTTTTTAAAATAAATAATATAATAATTTTTTTAAGGTTTTATAATATTTTTTTAATTATTATATTTTTTTAATAATTTTTTTTTTTAATTTTATAGCTATTTTAAGTTTAATTTTATAAATAATAAAATTAAATTTTTTATTAATAATAATAATATTTTTTTATTATTTTTTTATTATTTTTTTATTTATAAAAATATCTTTTATTAAATTAGATTGTTAGTTAATAATGCCCGACTGAAAAGGAGGGAGGTTGATTGAACTCCCCAGTGTAGGCAAGGAGAATTTTACTATACAAAATTTATAAGATAATGGCCTGAAAAAAATATATTATTTCTTAATATTTCTTAGCAGAACTAGACTTAATTAATAATATTAGTACTATTAACATTATTATTTATAATTATAAAAATAAAAAATTGAATATAGATACTTTCATCTAAGTAAAAATTTAATTAAAAAAACTTTAATAAATATAATAGTATAATTATAATAATATAATTATAGCAACACAGTTATAATAGTATACTATAGTAATACAGCTGTAGTATTATAATATAATAATAGTTTTTAGTCGGGTTTAAGTGCCGCGCAGTGGCCTTCTAGTTTAATTTTTTATTTTTATAATTATAATATTAGTAATATTAATAATATTAATAAAACTAATTTTACTAAAAAATACTAAGATTTATTAAAAAATAATATATTAACTTTACTAAATAAATTTTAGTGGAGAAGGATTGGGTAAGGAAATTCAATAATAAACCCTCCTTTTCATGTATTATAAAATTTAAATTATTTTTTAAATACTTATATAATTTATTTATAATTTTAAAATAGTTTTTAATATTAAATATATCTTCTTTTATAAATAAGATTAATTATATAATTTATAAGTTCTAGTTTTATAATATTTTATAAAATATATAGTATAACTAAATATTTTAATAAATTATAAATAAATTCTATTATAAATAATAATTTTATCTAATTATTTTATATATAATTAAAGAATAATTTAAGATATATTTTAATTATTTAAATTCTTTATTTAAAAATTCTATTAATTTAAGTTTTTCCTTTAGTTATTATATTAAATTTAATTTTTAAAATATTTATAATATATTTCTAGTATTTATTATTAAAGAAGAAATTTCTATTATAAATATATTTTTTCTATAATTTATATTAGTTAAATATTTATTTATTATAAATTATTAAAAATTATTTTACTCCTTAAAAATTATTTTAAGATTTTAAAATAATAATTTTAATAAATTTATAAATAATAATTAAAATTTTATTATAAATTTAATTTATTAAGAAATTTTTTAAATATAATAATCTTTATATAAAATTATAGATTATAATTTGAAATAATTTAATAAATACCTTATTTAATTATAGATATCTATATAATATATATCTTATTAATTTATTCTTTAAGTGCCCGACTGAAAAGGAGGGGATGATTGTTGAACTCCCCTATCTGAGACCCTCCAGATTTTGCCTGGTGATGGGCTGTAAAAAAAGTGTTGAAACTTGGTATTTTTGGTGTTTTCTTGGTATTTGGTATTATTGGTGTTATTTATATTATTGGTATTAATACTAGCCTATAGATAAACTGAATATTTTTCTGTAAGTTTTTTTTATATTATATTAGGCTTATTATATTGTATCTTGTCCTATTGTTTCCCACTACACCATCTTTTGAAGTTGTGATATAATTTTATGATATATTGTATTATACTATACTGTACTATTTTTTAAAATTATGATATAATTTTATAATAATCTTATTATATTATGTTTAATATGGCTTTGATTGTTAAAGCTATAATAATATAAATTTATGATTATTTATATTATATTATTTTTAATATATTATTTATACTTTACTATAGATATTATTATGTTAAATATAAATATTTAGATAAATCTTAATAATTATATTATCTATTATTATAATAGATTTTTAAAATAATATTTTATTTATAACTAATAATAGGTTAATATATTTAATAATTAGTATTAATAAATATAATATATTTTAAATATAATAAAATAAAATAAATTTAATAAATTTAAGAAGTTTTTTTATAAATATTTAAATAATTTAATATTAATTTATAATCAAAATAGATTCTACTATCAAAATAATTTTAAAAAAATATTTATAATTATATTATTTAATAAGTATAAAGATAAAGGAGAACAATAGCTAATTCTAGAATATCTATTTAAGTAGATATGTTCAATAATTGAATTAAAGTTTTTATGGGTTATTTATTTTTTTAAAAAGAAAATTTTTTAATATCTTATTTAATTATAAAATTGGATTATTATAATAATATTAATATTGAGGTTTTTAAAACTACTATTAATTTATTGATTTAATAGTTTAAAATATCTGTAAACAATTTAATAATAAAATTTTAAAAGATAAAGTTTTATGCCCAACTGAAAAGGAGGGAGATTAATTGAACTCCCCCATCCACTACCCTACCCCCTACTGATTTTTCCCCAGCAATACCCTAAAAAAATATATTATTTCTTAATATTCCTTAGCAAACCAGAGTTATCCCAAAGATAAACAGACTTAGGCAACTTAGAAAAAATATATTAAAAAATTAATATTAAATTAAATAAAAATATTATGATAAGCAACGCATAATTTAATATTAATTAATTTTCAATGTATGATATTTTTTATTTATTTTTTTATTAATTTTTTAATATATTTTTTTATAATTTTAATTTTTAAATTATTTTGGTGCTGCTTACTAAGTAATGCATAACTTAATATTAATTAGTTTTTAATGTATGATGTTATAATATTTTTTATTTAATTTAATATTAATTTTTTAATATATTTTTTTTAAGTTGCCTAAGTCTGTTTATCTTTGGGATAACTCTGGTTTGCTAAGGAATATTAAGAAATAATATATTTTTTTAGGGTATTGCTGGGGAAAAATCAGTAAAGGATAGGATAGTAGACAGAGGAATTCAATCAACCTCCCTCCTTGGCATATATATATATATATATATATATTTTTAAGTTAATATTATTTTTTTATTTATAAAAATTATTTTAATAAAGGGTTATAAAATCTTAAATCTATATTAATTTCTTTTTTATTTATATAAATAATATAATATATTATGTTTATATTTATTTATTAAACTAACTATTTTTATTATTTTGTTAAATAAGTTGTTTTAGTTAATACTAACATTAAAATTTTATTTTAAAAAATTTAAATTAATTTTAATACTATAGCTGAAATTAATTAATTTTAGCAAATTAATAATTTATTTTATATATTTTAAATTTTTTATTATATTATATTAGATATTTTATAAATTAAGATTATTTTTAATTCAAATTAAATATATAATACTCTTTTTCTATTTATTTTAATAGTATTAAAATAAATATTAATATTATTAAATATATTTAGATTATTATATAAATAAATTAAATACTTGAAAAATACTTTAATAATAAGATGGAAAAATTTTAATAAAATAATTAAATTATTTAATATATTAATTTACTATATTTTTTATTTAATAATTTTATTGATAAATAAGTTAATTAGTAATTCTATAAATTTATATATTAAAAGTTATTTAAATTATATAGATTTAATATTATTTATATAGTTAGTAATTTATATTTTAATAATAATAAAAAAAAATTTTTTTATATTATTATATACTTTTTATTAAATAAGGGGATATATTTTTGTCTCGTGAAACCAGACTTTCTAAGCTCTGCAGCGAAAGTCTGAAAACAAATGTCTACAACCGGGAATGGTTAGTACTAGTCTTTATTAGGATTTTTTATAGATTATTAGAAGTATTAATAATTAATTTATTATTTAATATATTATTAAAAATTTTCTGATAATATATAATAATTTTTAATACTGTTTGTTTTTATATATTGTGTTACTAATCTTACTAACTTTTTTATTTTATATATTATATATTTATTTAAATATTTAATTATAATGTTTGATGCTATTGATCTAGTTATAACCTTCTAATAATTAATAAATAAGATATTGAAGGTTATTTATACCTATAGATTTAATAATAAAATTAAATATTTTAAAACCCTTCTCTGCTTTCCTAATATTATAATATTAATATAATTAAATAAATTATTATATAATAAAAAAATCAATAAATTATTTAAAGTATTATAATTCTATATTATTTAAATAGAAGGTTGATAAAAGATTATAAACTTAATTAAAATAACTAATATTATTATTAATAATCTTATTATAATAATAATAATTTTATTTTTAAATACCAAAATTAGTATACTTTAATTTAATAAATCTATTTAACTCAATTTTAACTAAATTACTATTAAGAATATTAAGAATTTCAGCTATTCTTATTATAATAATAATATTTAGAGAATAGTATCTTAATTCTTAAAAATAATCAAAGGATTTATTAATATCTAAATTATTAAACTAGAAGGCCGCTGCGCGGCACTTAAACCCGACTGAAAATTGTTATTATACTATAGCTGCTGTTATGGCTATTGTTATAGCTGCTGCTACAGCTGTTGCTATAGCTGCTCCTATAGCTGTTCCTATAACTACTGCTATAGTATATATAAAGTTAATATATTATATTTATTAAAAATTTTCTAATTAAGTTTTTCCCTAGCTAAAAATATATGTATTTAACCTCCTATTCTTGTAATTGTAATGTTAAAGTTAATAGTATTGATTAAAACTGAGTATACTAAGAAATACTAAGTAATACTAAGAAATAATATATTTTTTATAGCCTATTACTGGGCAAAATTTTGCTATAAGGTTGGGTTGTAGACAGGGGAGTTCAAATTAACCTCCCTCCTTTTCAGTCGGGCATATAATAATAATAATAAATAATATATTAAAAATAAATAAATAATTATAACAACTATTGGTTCCTTGTTTCTATTTAGAAAATTACAAAAATATAATAAAATATAAATAATTAATAAATATTTTAAATTTATAATAAAAATAAAAAAAAGAATATATATTCTATAAAACTAATTTAAACTTTATATATTAATAATATCTATATAAAAGGTTTTATATAGCAGTACTATATCAAATTTATTTATTATATATCTATAAAAAACTTTTCTTAATACCCGACTGAAAGGAGGGTTTACTTAAAGCTCCCACTCAAGCTACTTTTGTCTAGTTGCAGCCTTGTATAAAATATATTATCTCAGCACTAAATAATATTAAAATTATACTAAGCTTAATAAAAAATAACCAAAACCTTAAAATAACTACTAAAACTTAATAAATTAAATAAAAGTATATAATATTTTCCAACTTATTTAAAACCTTCAAATAAATTTATTTTAATCTAAAAATAAATTTTAAATTTAAAAATATAAAATTTTATTTATTTTATTACTCAAATCTACACTAATAATTATAAAATATTTTATAATTATTTTTTCTTTTATTATTTTAATTTTTTTAAATAATCTTTGTTTTATATTTATATAATATTATCTTTAAATTATATATTAAAACTTAAGTTACAGTCATCTTATTACCAAGATAATTAAAAAATATATATTAATTATATATTTATTATAATAAAACAAAACAAGTTCAATAATTTATAAAAATTTTTAAAAAAATATTTAATTAATTTAGTATTTATTTATAATTAAAATCAATTTTATTAATAAAATAATTTCAAAAAAATTATAATATTAATATTAAACATTAAAAAAAATAATATTAATAATTATACTAAAATCTCTAAATTCTTATTAAAATAAATTATTAAATTAATAAAATATAAATTCTTACAAGCCATAAATATAAATAATATATAAATATTATATTACCCTATATATTTTATAAAGTTTAACAAACATTATAATCTTAATTTTAAATAATTTCAATAATATTATAAATATCATTATTTTATAATATAAATAATTTATTAATCCTTAAATAGGAAATTTTTTAATATAAAAATATATTCCTTAATATTAAAAAAGATAAATAAAAAGTTATCAAAAAATAATTAACCAAATATAAACAACAACAACAATAAAATTATTAATAATATAGATAAATTATAAATCCTAATTTTAATAATATTAAATATTATAGTTTTAATATAAAACAAGAAAATTAATATTTTTAAAATAATAGTTATAATATTTTTAAAAACAAAAAATTATTTATTTAAGGTTTTTAATATTTTATATTTATTTAATTTAACTATATTTTTAAAATAAATAATTTAAATAAAAAAAATAATTATTTTTAATATTATTATTTTAATATAATATTTTATTTATAATAAATTAATTAAGATTATACTAGATAATTATAATTACTATATGTGGGGTAGTAAATAAAATTAAGATTGTTAATATATATTATATTAATATAACTTAACTATAAATTTTGTATTTAAATTTAGAGATTTATTATTAGAGTTAGATAAATATAAATATAATAATACTAAGATAACTGGATGAAATTAATAACTTTAAATATAATATTTAGATTAAATATGTTTTAATGTTAATAAAAGATAATCTATTATTATATTATTAATTTAATTAAATATTAATTTAATTTTAATAGTATTTTAGAGAATTATTATTATTATTTTTTAAAATTTATAATTAATTTTTACTTGATTTTATAATCTTAAATTTAATTATTTAATATTATACTATTTACTAATAATACAATCTAAAATAATATAAATAATCTTTAATATATTTTAAATATTAAATTTAAAATTAATTAAAAATATTTACTTAAATATCTTATAATATATATTAGTTATTTATTAACTATTTTAAAATAATATATTACTAAATATTTTAAAAAAAAATATATATTAATAAAATAGATAAATTAGAATTTTTAAATAATTAATAGATTTTATTTTTTAATAAATATTTATAAAATTTTTATTAATATATATTATAATTTTAATAAAAAAAAAAATTAATTTTTTATTATATTATAATATTTATTTTTATAAAAAAAATACTGAATTTAAAAATATAATAAAGAATTTTTATACTATAAAATAATTTATTAAAAAATTAATAATAGTTTTAGTAATATTATTAATTATAATAAAAATTAGTATATTAAATTTTAATAATTTTATTATTATATAATAAAATATATTAAAAAAAAAATAAAAATATATATTATTATTAAAATTACTAAATATTTATATTATAATTTTGTTTTTAATTTTTAATATAAAGAATCTTAGTAGAATTTTCTTGAAAATAATATAATAAAAATTAATAATAACTATTTGAATACTTTATTATTATTAAGAGATAATATATTACTCTTAAACTTTTATAAAACTATATATAATAAAAATATAAAATATATTATCTATTTAATAAAACTAATATTATTATAATTTATTAAAATTAAGATCCTTAATTATATTTTTAAATTAATAAAATTCAAAACTTTCATAATAAAAGAATTTTTAGTTAAATTAAGAAACCTATATTTATCAAATATATTAATAATTAATAAAAAATAAATATTTTTTTAAAATAAACTTATAAAAAAGTTTATAATTTTTATTAAAAAAAAATTTATTATAAAATAATTTAAAATATAATAAAGTATTTTATTAAAATTATATTATAATTATAAATAATATTTTATATATTAAAAAAAGATATTTAAATAATTTTAAATACTTAAATTAAATTAAACAAACATTCTAATATTAATATTAATAATAAAATTATTAATTTAATTAGAAATATTATGGTTAAATACCTTTAAAATATTTTTTTATATTTAAATATAATTTATTATAAAAACTTAATTTAAACTAGAATATAATAATTTAAAAAAAACTGATATTTGGATATAATTTATTATAAAAATAATATTAATTTATTAATATAAAAATTAAATATTATTATAAAAAATAATTTATTTTAACCTAATTTTAATTAATTTATAGTTAATAATATTTAATTAATACAAACAAATATAAATAAGCTATTTTAGAAAAATATAATAATAATAATAATTTAATTTATTTTTATTATCTTATTATTAATTTTTTTATATTAAACATTATTATATATAATTATAATAAGCTATTTAAAAATCTATATTAATCTAAATTAAATAGAATAAAATAAATATATTTTTTTTATTATAATTATTCTATTTTTTTATATAAATAATAATTAATAAATAAATTATACTTATTCTAGAAGGCTGCTGCGCAGCACTTAAACCCGACTGAAAATGTAGTTACCCTGCTTTCATAATTTAATATTAATATATTAATTATTAATATAATAATTAATATACTTATTAATATAATAATTAATATACTTATTAATATAATAATTAATATAATTATAAATTTTTTAATTTTTTTTATTAATATTTTTAATATTATTTTAATTATTTTTATTTTTTAAATTATTAATAGCGTGCTTAGTCAGCAACACATAATTTAATATTAATTAATTTAGTGTATATGACGTCATAATAATTTTTATTTAATTTTATATTAATTTTTTAATAATATTTTTTTCTATTTTTAATTTTTTAATTATTTTGGTGCTGCTTACTAAGCAACGCATAATTTAATATTAATTAATTTTTAATACATAACATCATAATATTTTTATTTAATTTATTAAGTCACCTAAGTCCACTTAAATCCAACTTGCCAAAGAACAGCCAAGAAATGCCAAAAAACAACACATTTTTTCAGGTTATTATCTTATAAATTTTATATGGTAAAAATTTCCTTGCGCACACCAGGGAGTTCAATCAACCTCCCTCCTTTTCAGTCGGGCATTATAATACATAGATATTTTTTAAAATATAATAAAAAATTAAAAAAATAAAGTTATATAAATCATAATATACTAATATATTATTATCTTTAATTAATTATATAAAATTTATTTATTATATAATAAAAGTTTAGTTATAGGCTAAAGTTTAAATAATAAAGTTTATAAATTTAAATTATTTATTAAATAGAAAACTTTTTAATAATAAAAAATTTAATTATTTAATATAAAGATTTTAGTTAGATAAGAGAAAAAAGGCTGTATATATAGCACAAAAGATTGGTCTTACCACTAAGTAGTTTCAATTAGGTTTAAGTGCTGCAGCAGCAGCCTTCTAGTATATTATAACAATCTAAATTAAATATTCTAAATAATACAAAAAACAATTTTAAGTTATAATATTTTTATTAATATAATTACTATATTTATAATATTTTTTTATATTTTTTTAATTATTTATTTATCTCTTAAAACTTAATATCTAAAAAAAATTAAATATAATGTATAAGTATTTAACTTATTATATAATAAACTATTTTATAAACTAAAGTATAAAGATCTTATTATTAATTATATTTTAATATAAAATACTATAATATAATACGAGTTTTTAATTATCTAAAAATTTATTTTATAAATTTTAATAAAAAAACTACTATAATATTTATTTAATTTAATACTTGGAAATATAATATATTAGAAATATATTATTTAAAACTAAAAAAAAATAATATTTAAATATTAAAAATACTTAATATTAACAAAGATAATAAAGAAAAAAATATAATAATTTTAAATAATATTTTTTATAATTAGCTTAGGTTTAATTTTAAAAATTTTATTAAATAATATATTTTATTTTAAACAAATTAATTTATATATAATATAATTAAGACTATTAAATTTAATAAATTTTAAGATTTAAAAAATAAAAGATAATCTTTTATTAAAGTTTATATAAACTTCTTCTACTAAAAATAAACTTTACTTAAAATAATTTTTAAAATTTATTTTAGTAATTTAATAAATTAAAATATAATAACTCTAGTAATTTTTAGTAAATTATTAAAAAAACCTAATATTAAAAAGAAAATTTTAAATATTAATATTATAGAAATATTTTTAATTAATATTTTTTATAAATATATTCTTATTATTATTTATTATACTACAAATCATCTTTTATAAAAAAATAAATAAATATATATATTTAATATTAATTCTCCTAAATTCTTAATAAAATTTATTAAAAAATATAGTTTTATAATTCTTATTAATTATATAATATTATCTATTTTAAAATTAATAAATATATATATAAAAAATTAATTTGTAGAGATAACCACTAATATCCTAATCTTTATATTTTTTTAAAATAGTATACTTAATAGTATACAAGTTAATTATCAAAAATATTATTATAAATTCTAATTTTTAAAATATAATTAATATTAGAATATTTTATTTAAAAATACTATATTATTTATATAATATATAATATATTATTTTAACTTTATAAATACTTACTATTAAGATTAATAATAATAAAAAAATTTTAAAATTTATTAAATTATAATATATCTAGTTTTATACTATTAAATAAAACTAATATACTTAAAAATTATTTAATTTATATATTAACTAATTATTTAAAAAAAAAAAAAAAAAAAAAAAAAAAAAAAAAAAAAAAAAACTATTATAATTAAAGAATTTACTAATTAATATATCAAGAAAACCCAAAAAATTTATAATAATAAATAAATTCTATAAATATATAATTTAATATATTAAAAATTTTAATATAATATCTAATTTTTAGATATTTAAATCTTTTTTTATTAATAAAATATTCTTAAATATTATAATATTAAAAACTATATAAAATATAATTCTTATATCTAACATTAACTTAAAAAAAATAAAATATAAAAATATCAACAATTTAATAAATATTTAATAAATAACTAATTTATTATAATTGTTAAAAATATTTAAACCACAAACTTGAATTCTGCTTCGCAGACTTAAACCCGACTAAAACGCTCTTAATCCTAACATAGACTATAATCCTTTAATAACCTTTTAATAATAGTAATAATAATAGTAGTAATAATAATAACATAAATTAATAAACTTTTTAAAAAAAGTTTAAAACTATAACCAAAATTATCAACCATATAAATACTTACCCTCACATTTATAATATTAATACTGAAAGTGCTAATAACATTAATAACACTAATTACTAAAAATACCAAGAACACTAAGTTTCAACACAATTTTTTCAGGTCATCAGTAGGCAAAAATTGGTAGGGTAAAATCAGGTAGAGGAGTTCAACAATAATCCCCTCCTTTTCAGTCGGGCATAAAAAAAATAAAATATAATAAAAATAATTATAACAATTTTAAAAATATCTATTTTTAGAAAAGTTGTAATTTATATATTAAAAATATAAGATCTCTCTATCAAAATAAACAGTTAAAAAGATTAATAATAAAAAAAATTATATAATTTTAGTATTAGAAATCTAGACTTATTAAATAAGAATATAAAATTTAAAAAAAATACTAATAAATCTAATATTAATAATAATAAAATAATATTAAATATTAATTTTATTTTTAACTAGATTTTAACTAGTACTTCTATTAGTATTCTAAATATATTAAATATTAATAATTTATTATAATAAATTATAGATATTTAAATAAATACTATTTATTTATTTATATACTTAAATACTTTATAAAAATTATAAAATATTATTACATTTTTAATATTATACAATAGTTCTACTTAAAATAATATATAAATTACTAATAAAAATTAAGAATTAATTATATATTTAAATTTATATTTATAATATTATTATTTTTTTTATAGTTCTTATCTTTTAATAATAGACTAAATAATAATTAAAAATCTATATATTATACCTTTTCTTTTATTATAATAACTAGCTATATTTTTTTAAAATTATCTATATTTCTAAAAGATAAATAATAAATAGTTATTAATATTTAACTCCTCTATTCTATTAATTATTATAATTATTCTTTATATATTTATTAAAAACTTAATTAATAAAGAATAAAAATTAAAAATATCTATTTTTTTTTTCTAATACTTTTTTAATTATTAATAAAAGTTTAAGAATAATAATATTTTTCTATTAATATTTATAATTATTATATTAAGAACTAGCAGTTTTTATTATTTTCTATAAAAAAAATATAATTTTATTTATATATAATTATTAAATTATTTATTATATATTAATTATTTTTAATATAATAGTAATAATATTTTAAATAATTTTAATATAAATTATATAAATTATAAACTTATTAATTTCTTTATTACTTAAAGATATATTAAATATAAATACTAAAAAAAACAAAGCTAATTTAAATTTTTTAATTTAAAACTATCTAAATTATTCTATTATATCTATATAAAATTTTTTTAGAATATAGTAATAAATTTACCTATTAATAAAAAATATTACCTAATTATAACTAAGATTTATATTAATATTTATAAAATCTAGCTCTATAAGATAATACCTAAGTAGATTTTAATTTAAAAAAATTTTAGAATAATTATTATAATATAGGATAGTAGTTTTATTATAACTAAAATTTTAATTATTAAAATAATAATTAATAATATATTAAATATAGCTATTATTTATATTAATTATTTATAATAATTTAGTAAATATTTTTAAATATTTTCAGAATTATATTATTATTTTTTTAATTATTAAATTTATTAGAAATTTTATTATTATTAAAACTAAAATTAATTAGTATAATATTTAATTTATTAATATTTTATAACTACTTAAAATATCTTAATATACAAATTTATTTTTATTTTTTAAAATTATAAATATTAAAATTATAGATATTTTTTATTATAATTTTTATCTTATTATTATCTAATATACTATATTTAAAATAAATAAAGCTAGTAAATATAGAATAATTAAATATAACTATTAAAAATTAATAAAATAATATTATAATATATAGTTATTATAAATTATAATATTATTTTATTTTTTAAATAAACCTTATAAATAAAAGTTTATTAATTATTTACTATTATATTATTTATATCTTTATAAAATTTATATCTATATCTATTATTATAATATATATAAATATATAAATTATTTTTATTTTTAGTTTATTTAAAATTATTATTTTATATTTAAAATTTAGATTTTTATAAAATTTATATCTTAATTATATAAAAAGTAATAGAATTATATAATTAACTTTAAACTTATAATTATTATTAGGATTTTATTATCAATATAAACTAATATTTAGAAAATTAAATAAGGATTTTTATAATTCTATAATAATAAAAAATTAAAATTTAATATTAATTCTATATTCTTGATAAATAATATAAGATATATTATATTAAAATAATTAATAAAGAACTTTATTAAATTTATTAAATAATAAAACTATATAATATAATATATAAAATATATGGTTGGAGGTATTAGTATTACTAATATTATAAATATTAATATTAATTAGTAATAAAATTATATATTATTTAATATAAGATAGTTAGACTAAATTTTATTTTATATATTATATTTATTTTATTAATAATTATAAATACTAACTTTTTTTTAAATTTGTTGTTTTTTATAAATATTTACTTATAAAATAACTTTATTAAATTTATTTACTTAAAATTAGTTAAAATAATTTAATATTTTATAAACATAATCTTTTTAATTAACTTATTATATAAAATAAAGCTATTTGTCTTACAAACTAAGATATTAAATTCTTAGTATTTATTAATAATATTATCTATTAATAATAAAAAGAATATATAACTAGTACTATTTAATCTATATAAATTAATAATACTATTTAAAAAATAAATAATTTTCTAAATTTTATTATATATTTAAGTATTATATTTTAATTAACTAGTAATAACTATTATTTAATACTATCTAAATAATTAAGTTATTCTTTAATTAAAAAATAAATCCTGTATTTTTATTTTAATAATAGTATAGA
This sequence comes from Orbilia brochopaga, assembly GCA_036872635.1. NCBI lineage: Eukaryota > Fungi > Ascomycota > Orbiliomycetes > Orbiliales > Orbiliaceae > Orbilia > Orbilia brochopaga. Next base: position 27,270 of record JAVHNQ010000016.1, on the reverse strand, counting down.
ACTTTTAGATTTTAGTATCTATAGCTTAGTAACTTATAATATAAAAAAATCTATTAAATTCTCTATAAGTAATTATTAAAAAGTCTAATAATAATATAAATTTTATTTATATTTTTATTAATTAAAATAAATATAGTGGCTGTATTAAATATATAATTTTTAATAATATTATATTATTAATAAAAGTAATAAGCTATTAGTTTTAAAAATTAATATCAAAAAATATTATTAATAGTATTAGTTATAATATTAAAAAAAAAACCCAATTATTTTTTTAATTATATTTTATATATAAAAATAGAAAATATTATATATTTTTAATCTCTACTAAATAATTTTAAAATAAATTTTTTAAATAGAATAAATTAAATAAAACTATTTTTTTTTTATTATTTAATTAAATATATTTTACTTCTACTTTTTAACTATTTTTATTAATTAGATATAAATTCTATATATTTTATATATAGTATATTATTTTGATATATATAATTTCTCTTGTATTTTTATTATTATAGATTTTAAAAATACAAAGAAAAAGAAAGAATATAAAAAAAAGATTATTTATACTAAAAAATTTAAATAGTAGAATATTCTATTTTAATTAATAATTATTTTTTTTAATATAATCTCTAAGTTTTTATTAGTATTGATTATTAATAAAGTATAATCTATCTTTATAATTAAATATTAATAAGTATATATAAAATAGTTTTTAAATATTATTTTTTATTAATTTTATTATTTTAAAAAGGATATTATTATAGCTATATTCTGTTATATTAAATCTATAACTAGATTTTTAAATCTTAAGAATATAAATAGTCTTAAATTTATTAATATCTTTATTAATAAGCTATTAAAATTAATTAGTAATTTATATTATATTATAATTTTATATTTATTTAAATTTATAAAATCTATATAATTTATTTATAAAGAAAACTAAACTTTTTAATATATATTATAATAATACATATAAACTAGCTGTTTATATATATAAAATCTTAATATTTATGTAACAGATTTAAAAAAAAAATATAAATTAGATTATATACTTAAATATATTTAAAAAAAACATAATTTTTAATTATAAGATATAATAGAATTATAGATATTATTAATCTTATTTATATTAATTAAATATTAATAAAAAGTTATTAAAAATACTCTTTTTTAAAACTATTTAAATAACCTTATTAATATCTTTTATAATATTATTATATAATTTATTATCATTATATTTAGAATTTGTAATAATAAGTTAAGTAATTATATAGTTTATTAAACTATATAATACTCCTCAAACTCTTTTTTTTTTATATTCTAACTAGATCTTTTCTTTTATAAATTATTAAATTTTATTAAATTAATACTTAATTTTTTATACTTTATTATTAAGAATAGCCTAAAATTTAAAAAATTTATTATAAAGTTAGTACTTATACTAGATATAAAATATATTAATATTTAAAAAAAAAATAATATTAAAACTAATAAATTATAAAATATAATTTTAAATATAAATATTATTATTAATTTTAAGATTAAGATTTTTTAAAATACTAGAAATAAATTTACTAAAATAAATTATAATTAAAATAATATTAATTAAAATAATATAAAATAAATTATTATATATAATATATATTATAAGAAACTATTTAATAAGATTATAATTAATATTAATTATACCCTTAATATTAAATTATTAAAAATAAACTTTGATAAAGCTATAAATATAAAAGTAAACAAAATAAATATAAATAATAATAACAAGTTTAATAATAAAAATAATAAAATATATAATATTATATTAAAAAGAAATATTACTAGTTAAAACTATTACAATAAATAAAAAATAAATTATAACTATATAAAAAAATTGAGTTTATTATAAATCTAAATATTTAAAAACTTACTAATTATATAATTTATTAATTATTAGAATATATTTAAAAATATAAAATAATAAAGATATATTTTATTAAAGAGAAAGTAACTACAAAAAAAATTATAAACTTAATTTAAAAATAATTTTTAATAATAATTAAAATTAAAGAACAGATAAATATAATTAAAACTAATTTTTAAATTATTAATTAAAAAATTAATAAGTAGTATATAACTGTTGAAAAGATATTTATTTTATAAAAAATATAGCTAATTACTCTTATTTATAAAATATTAAAACTAGTTTTTAAATTCTATTATTAATCTAGAATTTGTAGTACTTTATTAAGTATTTAATATAGATATATAATAAATTTAACCTCTTTCATCTTAACTAAAGATAAATATATCTATATAACAAGCCTGATTTTATTAACTATTTTTAATTTATTAAATATATTAATAATTTTTTATATTATAAAAAAATAAAATAAAAATATTTAGTTAAAAAATTTAAATTTAAATATTTATTTATTTAAAAATCTAAATTATTAGTTTCTTATAAATTATTTAAGATTAATAAATATATTATATTCTATATTTATAATATTATTTCTTATTACAAAAACTTAGCTAGAGAATTATATAATATATTATAATAATATACTAGTATTAACCACTAATCTTCTTCTTTTATCATCTTTATTTCTATATTTATTTTCTAATAATTAATTTAATAATAATTAATATATTATTAATAACAATTAGTATATTATTAATAATAATTAATATATTATTAATAATAATTAATATAGATTTCCTACTATAAGTCTTTATTACACTCCTACTTATTTATTTAACAATATATTAATATTATTTTTTTTTATAAATCTTGATTGTTGTATTTATACTAACAATAATAATAATAATAATATTAATAATATTAATAAAATTAACAATATTAATAATCTTATTTATCTTAATACTTAAATAAATATTAATATTAGTAAGATCTTAGTATACTAGCTTATTAATTATTTAAATTCTTACTTTTTATAATAAATAAAGCTAGTAAATCAAAAACTAATAATAAAAATATAATAGATTTTATTTTTAAAACTTCTAAAAATAATATAAATAATCTTAATTAAAAATTTAATTTAATTTAAAGTATTAATTATTATAATAATCTTCTATACTAGATATTAATTTAATATCTTCTTTATTATACTTTGATTTTTATTATAATATTTCTAATTACTCTATTTTTTATAATTTATATTTTATTATTTTAATTTTTTTATATTATTTTAATTTATTAGTAATTATCCTGCTTACTTAATACTATTTTTATTTTTTTAATTTTATAAACTTTCTATAAGTTCTTATTTTTTTAGATTATTACTATTATAACTATTATAATTATATAGTTATTATAATTATAATTATAAATATTATAATAAAATTACTGTTTACAATCCTCCTAGCCCCTAACAATTTTAATAATACTTTAATATATTATTAATATATTAATAACATATTTTAACAACTATAATAATATTCCAATAATTTATTAATATACTAATAATATATCTTAATAACTATAAAAATATTCTAATATATTATTAATATACTAATAATATATCTTAATAATTATATTAATATTCTAATAACTTATTAATATATTAACAATATATCCTAATAATCTTAATAATACTTTAATAATATAATAAATATACTAATAGTACTTCTTGATACTAATAATATAATCTAATAATTATAATAATACTTTGATAATCTATAAATATATTAATATTAAATTAAACCTTTAGTTGATAATTTTAAAATTTATAAAAAAAAAATTAAACTCTAGATTACAAAAATCTTGACAAATATAATTATATCTTAATAATACTTTCTAAATTAGTTTTTTTTTTTGATAGTTAAAAATATTTTAATATAAAACTAATTTTTGATATCTAATTTTCTTATATTATAAATATTTGTTTCTAGACTTTCCCCCGTAGGCCTGTTTAGCCAAAGGCTGGAAGTCTGGTTTTGCGAGACAAGATATATTTAAGTTATTAAATTAATATAGTTTATTTTTTATATCTAATTAAATATATTTTATTAGAATTATAATTTTTTATATTAAACTCTATATAGCTAGGTTTAATAATTTCTTTATTTCTAATATTTTATTATAAATTTATTATAAATTTTTAATTATTAATATATTTAAGTTTTTTAGATAGTAAATTAATTCTTTTTTTTAATAAATATTATTAATTATTTATATACTAAAATAGTATATTAAATATTAAAAATATAAAATTTAAATATATAGTTTATTTTTAATTATAATATTATATTAAATAATTTAGTTATAATTTTAAAATAAATTAGTCTTATATTCTTACTAAATATTTACTAATGCCTGGGAGGGAGGTTAATTAAACTCCCTTGTTTACTACCCCCTATTGATTTTTCTCTAATAATATTTTAAAAAAATATATTGTTTCTTAGCATTTCTTGGCAAATTGGAGTTGGCTATACTAGAGATAAGCGGACTTAGATAACTTAGAAAAAATATATTAAAAAATTAATATTAAATTAAATAAAAATATTATGATGTTATGTATTAAAAATTAATTAATATTAAGTTATGTGTTACTTAATAAACAGCACCAAAATAATTAAAAAATTAAAAATATAAAAAAATATTATTAAAAAATTAATATAAAAATAAATAAAAAATATTATAACATCATACACACTAAATTAATTAATATTAAATTATGTGTTGCTGACTACACTATTAATAATTTAAAAAATAAAAATAATTAAAATAATATTAAAAATATTAATAAAAAAAATTAAAAAAATTATAATTACGTAATATATGTTAAATTAAACTAGAAGGCTGCTTTACAGCACTTAAACCTGACTGAAATTACTATAATTATTATGTTGTTATATTATTGCTATACTGTTATACTACTATACTATCATGTTACTACTATGCTGTTATACTACTATACTAATATAGTTATTATATATTATTATAACAGTTTTTAATTATATTTAGCAGAATTTTTTAAATAAAGTTTTTATTTTCTATAAATATCTGTATCTACCTTTTATTCTTGTAATAGTAGGTGAATGGTAAAGTTTTTTAACAAACTTTATATCAGGGAACCAGAAACTTGTGCCCTTTTATTTAGATATGTGTATTTTTGATCTCAACTTTGATATTGATACTAATATTAATATTAATATTAATATCAATATTAATATCAATATCAACATACCACTACAGTGTTGATTTTGTAAATATGTATTTAATAATAATATAAACCCAAATACTACTATTTTAATCCTAAATTCATCTAATATTAAGATAGATAGTATTATAGGAGCTACTTTTTTATATTTATTATTAATAAAAGAAATATTATTAAATATACTAGTTAAGATATTATAATTAGAAATAATAAACAACTATAATAAACTATTTTATAAATAAAATTAATAATATTTAATATTTTATTTAATATTATTTATAAAAATATTTATTTTAATTATTTTAATAATTCTAATACTAAGTTTATATCTAGTTAATTATATATTTTTAAGTTTTATATTAATACTACTATACTCTAAATCTTTAATTTAAATAAGATACAAACTCAAACCACTACGTATTTAACTAATTTCAAAAAATAAAAAAATCATATAACATTTATAAATATTCTACAAACACAAATTTAAAATATAAAATAAATACTCTTTATTATTAAATATATTACTAATAAAAGACTAGCAATACTAATATAATTTTAAATTTTTAACTCCCTAATTAGTTAGCCTCTTAAACCAAATATTTAATAAAATATCTAAAAAGCTAAATATTAAAATTAAATAATTCTTTATTAAATTTATTTAAAAATTTATCTTTACTTATCTTTAAATGTATATTTCTTAGATTAAAAATATTTTCTATAACTATTATAATGAATATAAATATATTTTTTTATTTTTTAATATTTTAATATTAATTATATTAACTTTAGACTTAATATTTTTGATGGATAGAAGTTAATTTAATTTATTATAAAAAAAATATTTTTTAAAAAGAGTTATATATATTATAATAACTATTATTAAAGTTTATTAATATAAAAAAAATAAAAAAAAATAAAAAAAATATATTATATCTATTTTTATTTAATATTCAAAAAGAAAAGATTAAAGCTATAATACTTATTAATTCTTAAATATTATTATTTAATAGTTAATTCTTTTTTTAGAAATTTTTTAAATAAAAATAAATAATAAATTATTTAATATATAATAATATATTAAAAATATTACTATATTATATTTAAAATAATTTTAAAAAAGTTATAATTAAAAAATTAGATAATAATTATATAATTAATATTCTAGATATTATTCTTATAGATATAGAACAACCTCTAAATAATTAATTTTAATTAGATTTTTTATTATATAGTATAAAAGATTTATTATCTAAAATCTAAAATTAATATAAAATTATTATAAAATATCTTAAAAAATAATTAAAACAATTAAAATTATTAAGGGCTAAATATTTATATATATAATAGATATAACTAGATATCTAGATTTATATAATTAATCTATCAACAACTTGATTAATAATTATAATAAACTAATTTAAATATAAATACTTTTTAATAAGAAGATTTTTTAATAAAATAACATCTAACTTATTCTTTTTAATATAAGTAAAAAATAAAATAAATATTTTTAATTTACAATATAAAGATATATATATATATATAATTTTTTAAAAAAAAAGGGTTCTTATATAATAATAAAATTATTTATTAAGTAATTTTGGAGTATACTATATATTTATTTAAATTTTTTTAAAAACATAATCTATTATAATTATTAATAATAACTAGAATCAAAACTGGAAAATATATTATTTTATTATTATTTAGTATTAGTACTGTTATTAATAATTTTGATTATATATATAACTCTTTAAATTAAACTACTAAAAAGATCTTAATATTAAATAAAATAAATAAATATATAGAATAATATCTTATAAGTATTTAATTATAGTAGTATAAAAAAAGATATTATTATATCTTTAATTACTAAGTCAGAAATATAACTTAATATTAAATAATATACTAATAAGAATATAAATATAAAATAATTTAATTTTTATAAAATTATAAATATATTTTCTTATAAAATAAGTATTTAAATATTTAAAAAAAAACTAATATTATAAATTAGTAAAAAACTTTTATAACTTTAAAATTAATCTAGATAATACTTATTATATCTTTTAACTATTAAATTCTCTAATAATTAGTTTATTATAAAGAAATATCCCTTTATTCTTTTACTTATTATTTTATATTATATACTTTATTATTATTTATTATCTAGATTTATATAAAATTTCTAAATATAACTATTAATTTAAAAATATTAAATATATTATATTAAATAACTATAAAATAAATTTATTTTTATCTAAAAGTATAATTTAGATTAACTAGGACCAATTAAAATTTATAGTATAAACAGGATATAAATATTTATTATTACTATTATTTAGTATAGAGTTCTCTCTCTCCTTTTTTTATATTGTTGTATATTTAAAATTAAGCTTCTTTTAATAAACTTCTTAATTATTATTATTTATTATTATTATTATATATATATATATATATATTATTTATAGATAGTTATATCTAAATATTATTAATTATATATTAATATCAACAATTATCTTAAAGCTATTGAAATTAGTAATAATATAATAAACTTCTTAATAATATAACTAATTTTTTTAAAAAGTTATAATCTTAAAAACCAAATTTATTATAAAAATAAACAATATTTTGCTTAATATATTAAAAAAAAATTAAGATATATAATATTTTAAAAAGAATATTTATATTATTTAAAGATTTTTTTTTAATTATAAATAAAAAGATTTTTAATAAAAAATTATTATATATTTTAAAATTAGGTTAAACATTATCCTAATAATATTAATTAGTTTAAGTAAAATTAAAGTATATATTATACTAATATTTAAATTTTTAAATAAGATAATTATTATTTTTATACCCTAGAATTAATTAATTATTAATTTAATTTAGAATCTATTTAATTATAGCTTATTAATAATTATTTTTAATAATAAAATTAAATAAAATAATCCTAGTTTAACTTGAAAAATAACTATTAATAAATATTAGTTTTTATTTATAAATTTTAATTAAATTTAATATTTTTATAATATTTTCTATTAATTTATAATAAAATATTAGAAGGATTTTATTAAAAAAATAAAATATATTATTGTAAAAAAGTATTATCTCTTTTTCTTATCTTAATATTATAAAAAATAATAGTAAATATTTAATATTAAATTATTATTTCTAAATTCTAATACTGTTATTATTTCTAGTATACTTAATTTAACCCAGTTAGTATTATTATTTAATTTACTTAGCTTGATTTAAGGTCAATATATTATAGAGTAGGTTAGCTATAATTAATTTAATATATTTTATATTATAATATAATTTTAAACAAGTTTTAAATACTATTAATAACTTAATTTCTTTTTATTATTATATAATAGTTATTTGATATTAGTTATTAATTTAATACCTACTTTAACTATATTTATAAAAAATAAATAATATTGTTAGAAAACTATGTAGATATTCTAATTTTTATTATTAAATTAAGTATATAAAATATTATCTTTTAGTAATATTTATTAGTTTATAGTTTGATTAATAGACTTAAATATAATAAATTTTTATAAAATATTATAATAATATATTATTATTATAAAAATTATTTATATATTATAATATCTAGGTTAGTATTTATAAAGTAATATTTATTTTAACAAGGTTATTAATTAAAATTAATATAAATTTAATTAAATTTATTATTTAATAGGAGATATTAAAAATATTTAATAAATTTTATAATTACTATAAATTTATATAATAATTTAATAAGATAAGAAAGAGAGAGAAGTATTATAACTTTTACTTAATATTTATTAAAATTAGTATTTTATAATATAAATATAAAAACAACTCTTAAAATATTAATAATTCTAGAGAAATAAAAAGATATAAAAAAGTTTATAAATAATTATATAAAAAATAAAAATAAAATTATTTATTTTAAACTCTAATTCTTTTAATTATAATAAATTAGAAGATATTAAATAATAATATCAATTATTAAATAGTTATAGAAGAAAATATATATTTATTTAATATAATAATCCTAAATTAAATAAATATAATAAATTATATATTTATTATAATTTAGATCTTATGTAAAAGTTAATTACAAAATTATACTAATAATATCTATAGTATAAATTTATATTTCTCTTAATAATTAGAAGATAGTTTTTATAGAAATAATTTTAAATAACAAGAATTAAAAAAATATAAAAATAAGGTTTTTAAATAGATTAAAAGATAATATCTATATACCTTTTTTCTATATATTAATTAATAAAGAAAAACCTAAATCTTAGATATATAGTATATTTATAATTATTATAACAAACCCCAGCTTTTATTATAATTAAATAGTAATTATTAAATCAAAACAAGAAAAACAAAAAACATAACAAACTATCAATATATTATTATATAAAAAAAAAAAACAAAAGTTAAAAAAGAGAAACCCAAAATTAAGAAAAATATATTAATCTTATTAGAATAAAATTAAAAACTTTTTAGAATAAGCTTTTATTACTATCTAACTCCAATTCCTTTTTGATATTAAAGATAAAAATCCTAACCAGTTTTATAATAATCTTAGCCTAAGTTTTTTTTCTTTTAAATTTAAAAATATTAAAAAAGATTAATTTTATCAAAACAACAATCTATAAGCCTAAACTAATATTTTTTTAATAAAAATAAAAATCTTTAAAACTAATATTATTCTAAAAAACTTTAATAATATTATAAATTAACTAATAAAAAGATTAATTATTAATATATATTTAAATACAAAATTTACTATTTTTTAATAATATTTTATATCTTTTTTTAATATATTTAATATATAAAATATAAAAAATTTTAATCTAATCTAAATTAATATCTATAATAAAAAAAAACTTCTTATATTTATCTAATTTATTAATAGAATAGTTATAAAAATATTTAATAAAAAAGATAATATAAAATATATTTTTTTCTTTTTATTTTAAAATATAGATTTTATTTTTTTTAATTTATTTAAGATTATCTATTACAATAATATTAATAATAAACTTAAAAAAATCTTTAAACTTAATTATAATTATTATTAATATAACAGAACTAGATATCTTTAAAATAACTATAAAATATATAATATTAATTTAAAAAAATAAAAATATAAATTATTATTTTATAAAAGTGATTATTACTTATTTTTAATTTTATTATTAATAATTATTAGTTTAATTAAGTATATTTTAATAAATATATTTTTTATTTTAAAAAATATAAGAGTTAAAAAGGAGCTTAAATCTAAAAATTAGAGTTTTTTAATTTAATTAAAAATTTTTATAATAAAATAAAATTTTAGGAAATCTTTAAAAAAGATTAAAACTTATATAACAAAAACAATATATATAATAGATTAATTAGAATTTAAAAATATAAAAATAACTTTAATAATTTTAAATATTATTAAATAATAGGAAGTTATTAATAAAGAAGTTAATTTTTTTAAAAAAAAAATAAAATATTTTAAAAAAATTAGTTTAATTTTATTAAAAACAAAAAAAATAAAAACTAAATAAATTTTTAAAAAAAAAAATTTAGTTAAATAAAAATATATTTTATAAAACAAAATTTATTATTAAAAGATATAAACAAAAATATAATATCTATTATATAAAAATTTATATATTAATAATAAACTTTAAAACTATAAAAATAATATTTATTCTAATAGCAAATATAAGTTTTTATAAATATTAAATAAATATAAAAATAACTTTTTTTAATATTATCTTATTTTTAAAAAAAAAATTTATATAAAATTCTTTTTTAATTATAATAAAAATAGTTTATTTATAATAATACTTTTCTTTTAAAAATCTTTTTATAATTTAAAATAAATATTATATTTATAAAATAAAAAACTTTATTATTTCTTAATATTTTAAAATTTCTTCTACAAAATAAAACATTTTTAAGTAAATAAATATTTTTATATTAAAAATAACCTTATTATTATTATTTATATAAATAATATCTTTCTTTTCTTAAAAGATCTTTTTAAAATAAAGTATATTAAAATAATATTTTAAAAAAATATAAAATAACAAAATTAAAAAAAAAAATTAAAAAATTTCTTAATATAAAAATAACTTATAATAAAAAAGAAAGATAATTATATATAAATTAAAAAAATTATATATATTTTATATTAAAAAAATATAATTTTTTAAAAATAAAAATAAGATTTATATTTATAAAATTTAAAATAATTTTATTTAAAAATATATAATTAAGAGCTTTTTTTTAAAAAAAAACTATTTTTTATAAAAACATATTAAATAGTATTAGTTATATTATATAAAATATAAAACTTAATATAATATATATTATTACTATATTAAATTAATATTTAAATATTTTTAAAAAAAAATATTAAAAAATAATATTATAACTTTATAAATATTTATTAAATTTAAAAAATAAAAAGATTATATATATTAAAAAAGTTATAATATTAAAAGATTATTTTAATATAAATTAGGTCTAAATAATAAAATTTAAAAAGATATATTAAAAATCTATATTAAGATATATATTTAATTTTTATAAAGTAATAATATTATAATTAAGTAAATTATAATTAATAATAATTATTTTTAATATAAAAACAAAAATTATTATAAATAATTATATTAGTAAAAAAACAATATAAATCTATAAGCCTTTTTTAGAATATATATAATATAATAAAATACCTTTTATATAAAAATATAAATATTACTATAACTAAGTTTTTTATAAATAATAAAAATATTATTATAATATTTATTAATCTAAAAAACTAGTAAAAAACTAAATATTATAATATTATTTATTTTTAAATTAAAAAAAAAATTAGGAATAAAGAGTTAGCTTTCTTTTATATATCTATTAATAATATAATAATAAATATCTTTATAAAAACACTAAACCTATTTTTATATAAAAAGTATATAAAAAGATTAAAAATAATTTGATTATAAAATATTTTTTTAAAAAAAACTTAAAAATATATTAAAGTTATAGTAATATTATTATCTTTATAAATTAATATTATTATATAAATCTAAGAAACCTTACTTAATAAAATATAATAATATATAATATAATTTTAAAATAATATATAAAAAAGATTTCTTTATAAAAAAATATTTAAAATAAAATTTAAAACTAAATTAAAAATTTAATATAATTTTTTAAAAAAAAATATTTATTAGAAAAAGAATTTAAAATTAATAATTTATATTTAAAATTAAAAAGATTTTTAATATATTTATTAATAATATATTTATATATTATAATTTTTATTTTTACTAAAATAATTATTTAAATATAAGTTTTTTAGAACTATATATATTTTTAAATAGTAAATATTTTTCTTATAAAAAATATTAAAAATAATAGTAATAATAAAAATAAGAAAAAAGATAATACTAAATTAATAATAAAAAATATATATAAAAACAATACTATAAAATTAATATCTTTAATATAAAAATAAATAATATTAAAAAATAAATTAAAATTATAAATAATAATAAAAATATTATTAATAATAAAATTAATACTAAATATTTTTAGAATAAAATATATTTACCTAATAAAAAAATAAAAAATAAAATAAAAAAAATATATATAATATATATATTAATAATTAAAAAAAGATATTTCTAAATTAAATAAAAATCTCTAGTTAAATTTTTATATTTATAAAAAATTATATATTAAAAGTATAGTTAGTTTTTATATAAAAACAAAACTTATATTTAATATAATAATTTTAGTTAAACTAAAAATAATAGGTATTATATAGATAATAAATCTTTTATTAATAAAAATATTTTTTATAAAAAATAATAAATTTATAATAAATATTAAAGATATAAATATAATATTTTAAAATTAAATTTATTATATTAATATTAATAAAATTTAGGCTAAAAGAAATAACAATATTATTATATAATAATAATAAAAAAAGAAAAAAAAAACAAAAAAAAGCTTTTAAACTTTAAAATAAAATAAAAAAGATTAAAAATATAAATATAATAAAAATAACTATATATATAAAAATATATATAATTAAAAAAAGATAGAATAAAATAAAATAAAAAAATCCAAAATAAAAATAATAAAAAAAACTTTTTATAAATATTTAAAATATTTTAATAATAATATTTAAAGTTTATTTAAAAAAATATAAAACTTTATAAAAAATACTCTAAAAACTATAATTTTAATTAAAAAGCTAGAAAATTATAATAATATAAATTTTAATTTAATTTTATAAAATAAAATTATAAAATAGTATAAATTTTTATTTAATAATATAATATAAAATATACTATAATATAAACTTAATATAAATTTTATAATAAATAATATAAATAAGAGCTATTATAATATAAATTTAATAATAAACTTAATATTAAATTCTATAATTTAAACTTAATACTAAATTTAGTATTAAATTCTATAATATAAATTTAATATTAAGTTTAATATAAATTTTATAAATAATTATATAAATTAAAGTTATTATAATATAAGTTTTAATTTAATAGTATAAATAAAAATTATTTATTTTAAATTTTATAAAATATAATATAGATAAAAGTTATATATAAATTCTAATAAAAAATATAAAAGTTTTAGTAAAAGAGTATATAAACTTAAACTTATATTTTATTTTATTTATATAAATATAAACTATATTTAATATAGTATAAATTCTAAACTTAATAATATAAATATAAATTATAAAAAAATAAATTTATAAAATAAGTTTTATAACATAATAATATAAGTTAAAATTATTATAATATAAATTTTAAAAAAGTAGTATATACTAGAGCTATTTATATAATAAATTTTATATAAAGAATATCTTAATTTAATATTATAATAATATATATTTAGCATAAAGAATTTAAATTTAAAAATAAAAATTAATATAATATAAATATATACTTAAATATAAGTATTAATAGTATTAATATTATAAATTCTATAAGAAAAAATATAAACTTAAGATTAATAAAATTTAAAAAAAAAATATATATATATATATTCTTATAATAAAAAAAATTTTTTAATAAGAAGAACTTAGTAAAATTAAATAAATTTATTTAAAAAAAAAAATTAATTAATATATAAGAAATATATATTATAATCTTATAATAAATTTTTAAAATAAAATAATTATTAAAATATAATAAACAAGTTAAAAAACTATTTATAAATTATTATATAATAAAATAAAATATATAATTTAGTAAATATATTTAAAAAATAAAAAAATAAAAATTTTAAATATAAAATATATATTATAAAAACAAACTTATAACTATAGTATATAATATATAATATTAAATAATATAAACTCTATTATAGAAAAGCTGAATTATATATAATAGTATAATATATAGCTATATATATATAATAAATATAACTATTAAATAAAGATTAATTATAAGAAAAAATATAATTTTTCTTATAAAAATAATAATATTAGTTAGAGATATTAAAAGCTTTAAAAAATAATTTATTTAAAATATTTATATCTAAAACAATTTGTATATTATAATAATAGTTTTAATATTAAAAATAATAACTAAGCTAGAATATTATTATAAATATAAAGATAATTATATATAAAAAATAGCTATTACTAGATTACTTATTTTATTAAAAAGGTAGGTAATAGTAAGGTCTTAGTCTTATTATTTTTTTTATCTATTTTCTTAAGAGCATATTCTTTAATAAAGACTTAGAGAATATATTAATAGCATCATGAAAAAGACCTACATACCTCTGTGGCAGAGATACGTTTATTACGCTCCCATAAGCAATAACAATTTTTATTTAATTTTAATTTTAGTTTTATAGTTAAAATTATAAATAGTAATTTTTTAAAAAAAATTAATTTAAATAATAATTTAATTTATAATAATACTATATATATTATTTAAAAATAATTATTTTTAGAAATATTATATTATTTATTTACTAGAAGGCTGCTGCGCAGCACTTAAACCCGACTGAAAATGTGGATACCCTGCTTTCATAATTTAATATTAATATATTAATTATTAATATAATAATTAATATCCTTATTAATATAATAATTAATATAATTATAAATATAATTATAAATGTAATTATAAATATAATTATAAATGTAATTATAAATATAATTATAAATGTAATTATTAATATAATTATAAATGTAATTATTAATATAATTATTAATTAAGCGCCAGGGTCCCTCAGTCGAGCCCGCCTTCGGCGGCCTCTCCTTCCGGACCCTGGCGCCTGCAAGAACCTTCCATTAATTTTTTTTTATTTTTTAATTAATTATTTTTTTATTATTTTTTTAAATATTTTTTTAAACTTTTTTTATTATATTTTATATTTTATATTTTTTTAAATTATTATTAATGTGCTTAGTAAGCAACACTTAATTTAATATTAATTAATTTAGTGTGCATAACGTCACCATATTTTTTTAATAATTTTAATATTAATGTTTTAATTTTTTTTAATTTTTAATTATAATTACGCTGCTGACTAAGCAACACTTAATTTAATATTATTTAATTTAATATATATTACGTAATTATAATTTTTTTTAATTTTTTTATTAATATTTTTAATATTATTTTAATTATTTTTATTTTTTAAATTATTAATAGCGTGCTTAGTCAGCAACGCATAATTTAATATTAAATAATTTTTAATGCATGACGTCATAATATTTTTTATTTAATTTAATATTAATTTTTTAATAATATTTTTTTCTATTTTTAATTTTTGAATTATTTTGGTGCTGCTTACTAAGCAACGCATAATTTAATATTAATTAATTTTTAATGCATGACGTCATAATATTTTTATTTAATTTATTAAGTTGTTTAAGTCCGCTTAAGTCCGACTTGCTAAGGAACAGCCAAGAAATGCCAAGAAACAACACATTTTTTCAGGCTATTACCCTACAAATTTTGTATGGTAAAAATTTCCTTGCGCGCACCGGGGAGTTCAATCAACCTCCCTCCTTTTCAGTCGGGCATAAAATTAATAATTATTTAAATATAAATCTTATTTTATATTTGATTAATAATTATTATAAAAATAAATAAATAAAAAATTTATATTTAATAAAATTTTAAAATATAATTTTTATTAAATAAATTATTAAATTTTTAAAATTTATTAATTTTTATTCTATTTATTATTAATTATTAGAAAATTAATATTAAATTTATATCTAAGTTTAATATTTTTATATTTTTTAAATTAAAATATATTAAAATAGTAAAAGATAGTTTTATTATAAAATAATATTTTTATTATACTTTAAATATTATAATTAATAAATTAATTATAAAATTATATATAGTTTTTTATAATTTATTTATTAATTTTAATTTATAATAATTATTTATATTTAATATTAAAAATATATTTTTAATAAAGATAAATATACTAAGATTTAATATATTTTTTATAGAATTGTTAATTTTTAATATAAAGACAATATTTAAAACTTATATAATTAAAATAAATAAATTTATATATTATTTAAAGATTAAAATAATTATAAATATTATTATTTTTAATTATATAAGTTTTAAATATTGTCTTTATATTCATAGTTATTAATATTATTAAAATAATAAAATTATAAAATTATTTAATTTATTTTTAAAGTATTTTAATATTTATAATTATTAAAATATTATACTATAATCTTTATAATAATAAATAAAATTTTAGATTATTTAATTATTATATTTATTTATTAAGATTAATATATTTATTTATATTTATTTATATTATTCTTAATATTATTATCTAAATATTATAAAAATTGCTATTTAATAATTATATTAAATTATATAATAGAATATTATTTATAAACTTAAATTAATGTATATTTTTCATAAAGAAAATAATAAAGAGACTATTTATAAAATTTTATTAATTTATATTTTTTTTTTTATTAATTATATTAATTTTATTAATTATTAGTATATCTTTAGTTATTTATTTATAAATTAAGAATATAATTATAAAAAATCTTATTATATTAAAATTATTAACTTTTTAATTATTATTAAATATAATATTAACTTTTAAATTAAAGGAACTATGTAATATTTTTTTATTAATATTAAATATAATAATATTTATAAATATATAAAATTTTAAAATATTATTTTTTATATAATTATAAATAAAATTTTTATAATATTAATAACTTTAATTTTTTTGGTTTTTTTTTTATTAAATAAATATATTAAGATTTATTTTTTATTTTATTTTTAATTATTAAAAATTTAAATAATTAAAAAAAAAAAAAATATCTATTTTTTATTTAAATTATATTGTTATATTATTAATAAAGTATATTAATTTTAAATTAAATTAATTATAAATATTAATATTATTTTAATTATTATATTTAATATTTTAATATCTTCTAAATTTAATATTTTATTTTGAATTATATTTTTATTATTAATAAGTTATTATATATTATATTTTAATATATTAAAAATATTTTTTTTAATTATTTAATTATTCTTAATTTATATTATATTTTAAAAATATAGGATTTTTAATATTAAATCTAATATTAATTATATCAAAAAATATTTATATTTAATTATTATAATATATAGAATTAATCTTTTTAAATTTATAATTTATATTTATAATTATAATATATATCATATAATTAATATTTATATTTATATTTTTTAAATTTTTATATAATAATTTATAATATTTTTTTTATAATAAATAATTTTATATTATAACTATTTATTATTTTATATTTTTCTACTAACTATTAATATATTTTAAATATTTTTAATTTTTTTTTAATATAACTTATATAATAATTTAAAATTACTTATATAAAATAATAATCTTAATAATATTTTTTTTAAAATTATTTTAAATATTTTTAAATTTAATTTTATTATTATAATTTTTATAAATATAATATATTAATAATTTATTTTATAATATAAATAGATTTAATAAGATTATAAAATATCTTGACTATATATTTTTATTAATTATTTATAATTTTTTATAATTATATTTTTTAATATAATTTATTTATTTTTAAATCTTTTTATAATCATCTATATCTAAGATTAATATTATTTTAAAAAAATAAGGAATTTTATAATTTTTTAAAATTAAGATTATTTATTTAAACCTATTTTTATTATTGTAATTTTTTATAAAAGGTATATTCTGCTTCTTATTTTTAATATTATATTTTTTAATTAATATTTTATAATTATATAAGTATATTTTATTTAATTTATTTTTATAATATTAATAATCTTTTAATTAATTAAAAATAATATATTTAGATTTAATTTATAAAATAATATTATTAAAATTATTTTTAATTTTATTATTTATATTAGAATTATTATTATTAGTATTATTTATATTTTAAAAAATTTTTGTAATTTTATAATATATTTTATAATAAGAAATTGAAATAAAATCTTTATTATAATATCTTTTTAGTTTTTTTAAAATAATAGATACTATTTTAAAACTTAATATTTTATAAACTATATTAAATTAATAATAAAGATATTAAATTAAGTTACAACTATAATTTAATAATTAATTAATATTAATATTATTTTTTATTTTATAGTATAAAATATCTTAT
Source organism: Orbilia brochopaga (assembly GCA_036872635.1). Lineage (NCBI taxonomy): Eukaryota > Fungi > Ascomycota > Orbiliomycetes > Orbiliales > Orbiliaceae > Orbilia > Orbilia brochopaga. The sequence goes on along the minus strand of JAVHNQ010000016.1, from coordinate 8,352 downwards.
ATAATAATATAATATAATAAAAGTTTTTAAAACTTTTATTATATAATTTATAATATAATATATTAATACTGAATATTTAACTTTTATAAATAAGAAAAATATATTATAATTATATTTAATAATAATTATAATAATAAGATTTTAAATATTAATATATTATTTAAGTTTTTATAAATAAATAGTATTATTTTTATTAATAAAATTATTATTTATTAATAGTTAAGATATTTCAAATTAATATTAATTTTTTTTATTTTTATATTTATAATAATTAATATTATACTTATACCTATTTATTAATTTAATAATTTATTTAATTTTATTAATAAAATTTATTTTAAAATTTATACCAATTTTAAACTTATAATTTAATAGATTATTGTTATTTTTAGAGTTAATATTATATATAAAGTATACTAATTTAAATTATTTAATAATTTTAAATATATAATTTTTATTATTCTTAATATAATTCTATAAATTTTAAATTTTTCTTAAATTATAGTAATAGATATAGAAAATACCTTTTTTATTATTTTTTATTATATTAAAATAAATATTAATATCTTTCAAAATCCTAGGTTTAGATATTTCTAATATTATTAATATTTTAAAAAATATATTTACTATATAATAAAAAATTTTTGTAAATATTACTAAATTATTTAAAATATTAGTTTATTAAATCTATCTTTTTAATTATTAATTTAAATTTATATTAATAGATCTATAAGTTTATAAACTAAAAAATTTATTAAATTATATAAATTTAATATTAGCTAAATTTTAAAAAAATTATATTTTATTAATAAAAAAAATATTTTTTTTTATTATTATTCTCTTTTTATTTAATAAAAGAATATAGTAAGTAAGTATTATTATTTTTTATATTAATATTTATATATTTAAATTTAATATTTTTTTTATTATTTATAATTTTGTTATGAAATAACAGTGCAATATCCAAAATATCTACACAGACATCTCTCCTATCCTATATGTACAATATTATTATACTTACTTATCCTATGGATTAATATTCTATATAGGATGTTTATTTATATAGGATAATCTATATAGAATTAATTAATATACATCAAGTAAAATTATATAGATAGGTCTAGTTTTATAATATTATTATAAAAAAAATTATTTTTATTATAATTTTTTAAATAAGTATAATATCATTGTATGTTATATGAGTATTTACTGTTTAATAATTATTATTTATAATAAATAGTAAGTAGTGAGCAATAAATATAATATATTAATATTTTTTTAATAATTATATATTTAGATATTATATATTTAACAAGATTAGTATTATTTTAATTGATAGTTTTTCTTTAAGAATTATTAGTTAATTTAAAAATTATAATATTTTAATAATTAGTTTATTTATTATTGTTATTATATATTCTACACTAACAGTTATTATTATATTTGATATATATTTATCTCTTTTTATTAAAAATTTTGTATAATAGTAATTAAAAATCTAAAATTTTAAAATAAAATATGTTTAACTTAAATTTAAGTTAAAATATAATATTTTAATTAATTATTTTTAGTGGATGAAGAGAATTAATAAGTATATGATAAGCTCTAATATAATTTATAGGTTTTTTTTAGTATATAAAAATATAATAAAATTTTATAATATAAAGTTATAAGAATAGTATATAAATAATAGTAATTTTAAATTAGTATTAAATAGTAAAAATAAAGAATATAAAAGACTTATTAATAATTTTTATATTTTAAAAATATATAAAAAAAGAATAATTATAATAATAATTTAAATAATACTTTATTAAAAAAAAATAAATATAAAAATATAAAATAATATTTAAAAAATATAAGATTAATATTATAATAAAATAAGCTAAAATTATCTTAATTAATATTTAAATAAATATTAATATAATTTATAAAATTTTATTTTTTATAAACTTTTAATTTATACTAGTTAATAAATTAAAAAATTAAAGAATTAGAAGTTTAGCCCTTTTAGTAAAATTTAATAAAACATTTAAAATAAGAAATTTAATTAAATATAAAGGATAATTTAAAAAACTTAATTAATTTTTTAATTAATTAAATAATTATTTCTTTTTTTATCTTGATAAATTCTCTATAGAATAATATAAAATTGTATTTATAGAAATATATTTTAAAGAAATTATTTTTAATATCTATATAGAGAAATATATAATAATATAGTAAAAAAAAATAAAAAGTCTAATATCTTAAAAATTAATAAAATTTTTAAAATATTTTTTATATTTACTAATTTTTTAAAATAAAAGTATAGATATAAAAATAAAATTAAAAAAGTATTTAAAAAATTAGACTAACTTAAATAAACAAAATCTATAAAAAAATTTTTTTAATAATTTAATTAATATATATTATTTATAAACTATAATAATAAAGTTTTGTTTTATAAAGTTAAAAAAAAACTAAAATTTTAATTTAAATTAGAAATTATTAAATAGAAATTTATTAAAAAAAATATAATATATTATAAAATATAAAGTATAGTTATTAAATTTAATAATATTTTTTATTATTTATAAAAAGTTGGATAACTTTTTAAAAAATATTATAATATTAGTAAATATTATTTAAATAAAAATACTAAGAAACTTTAATAAAATTAAATATAAATTAAATAAAATATCTGGAAACTTAATAAAATATATAATTTAAAATCTATAAATTTTAATATTATTTAATATTAGAAATAAAAATTATAAAAATTTAATATATTTTTATATTTTTTTTATAATAAATTTAGATACTTTAAAAAAAACTGTTATTAAAATAAAAATAAAAAAAATTATTGTTTTAAAAAATTTTAGAATAATAAATAGATTTAAATAATTTAATATATTTTAATACTTAAAGAATTTAATAGAATTTTAAATAAGATTTAAAAAAGAATTTATTCTAGAATAAAATTAATATAAAAACAAAATATTATTAAAAAAATTAATAAAATAATTATTTAAAAATATATTTCTTTATATTTAAACTATAAAAAAGATAAATAAATATAAAATAATTTTATACTTAGAACTTATATTTGTTGTAAACAAAGTTTAAATAGAAAATTTTAAGAAAAATATAAAAACTTATAAAAAAACTTTATAAAAGTTATTTATACTACTTTAATTAATTTATTATAAAAATAATAAAATTTATAAAATAAATTAATTTTAATAAAATTAAATAAATATATTAAAAACTATTATATAAAATAAAGATAGTAAGAAGATATTATTAACTTTATAATTTAAAATATTTTTTTTATTTATAATATTTTTTTAGTAATATAACTAATTCTATAAATAATAAACTTATATTAATTATAGATTTATAATTTATATAAAAGAATAAACTACTTATAAACTTATCAAAATAAGAAAATACTAAAAATATTAATAAAAATAATCTTAGGATTTTATTAAATATTATTATATTTATAATAAAATTAAAAATTAATATAGATCTTATTGTTATGGAATAACAGCGCGATACCCAAAAAATCTGCACAAAACACCCCTCCTATATAATATATACAATATTATTGTATTTATTTATTTTATAGATTGATATCTTATATAAGATACTTACTTATATAGGATAATTTATATAAAATTAAATAATATATAATAAGTAGGGTTATATAAAACAGGCCTAGTCTTATAGTATTGTTATAGAAAAAATTATCTTTATTATAATTTTTTAGGTAGGATATAATATTATTATATATTATATAAATACTTACTGTTTGATAATTATTACTTATAATAAATAATAAATAATAAATAATAAATATAATATATTAATATTTTTTTAATATCTATATATTTTAATATTATATATTTAATAAAACTAGTATTATTTTAATTGATGGTTTTTTTTAAAAAATTATTAGTTAATTTTTAAAATATAATATTTTAATTAATTGCTTTTAATAAATAAGAAGAATTAGTAAATATATAATAAGCCCTAGTATAATTCACAAAATTTTTTTAATATATAAAGATATAATAAAATTTTATAATATAGAATTATAAAAATAATATATAGATAATAATAATTTTGAATTAGTATTAAATAATAAAAATAAAAAATATAGAAGATTTATTAATAATTTTTATATTTTAGGAATATATAAAAAAACAAAAATTATAATAATAATATAGATGGTATTTTATTAAAAAAAAAAAATATAAGAATATTTTTATTTTTAAAATTAATTATAAAATATATAGATAGTTTGTGGGAATATTAAGATAAATTAATAATAAATATAGGAATATAAATCTTAGAAGTAAGTATTAATATAATAAAAAAAATAAAAAGTAATATTAAGTATAAATTAAAATAAAATCTTGAGATAATATAGTAAGAAATAGTTAATAGATACTAAAAATATTTATAAATAATATTAGTAATAATCTAAGATATAAAAAAAATTATATTTAAAAAATATAAAATAATATTTGAAGAATATGAAATTAATATTATAATAAAATAAATTAAAACTATCTTAGTTAATATTTAAATAAGTATTAGTATAATTTATAAAATTTTATTTTTTATAAATTTTTGATTTATACTAGTTAATAAATTAAAGAATTAAGGAATTAGAAGTTTAGTTCTTTTAATAAAATTTAATAAAATACTTAAAATAAAAAACCTAATTAAATATAAAAAATAATTTAAGAAATTTAATTAATTTCTTAATTAATTAAACAATTACTTCTTTTTTTATCTTAATAAATTCTTTATAAAATAATATAAAATTATATTTATAAAAATATATTTTAAAGAAACTGCTTTCAATATTTACTTAGTATATAAAGAAATATATAATAATATAGTAGAAAAAAATAAAAAATTTAATATTTTAGAAATTAATAAGATTTTTAAAATATTTTTTATATTTATTAACTTTCTAAAACAAAAATGTGGATATAAAAATAAAATTAAAGAAATATTTAAAAAAACTAGATTAATTTAAATAGATAGGATCTATAAAATCTTTTTTTTAATAATTTAATTAATATATATTATTTATAAATTATAATAATAAAGCTTTATTTTATAGAGTTAAAAAAAGATTAAAATCTTAATTTAAACTAAAAATTATTAAATAGAAATTTATTAAGAAAAATATAATATACTATAAAATATAAAATATAGTAATTAAATTTAATAATATTTTTTATTATTTATAAAAAATTAAATAAACCCCTAAAAAATATTATAATATTAGTAAATACTATCTAAATAAGAATATTAAGAAATCTTAACAAAACTAGATACAAATTAAATAAAATATATAAAAACCTAATAAGATATATAATCTAAGATTTATAGATCTTAATACTATTTAATATTAAAAATAAAAGTTATAAAAATCTAATATATTTTTATATTTTCTTTATAATAAACTAAGATACTTTAAAAAAAACTATTATTAAAATAAAAATAAGAAAAATTATTATTTTAAAAAATCTTAGAATAACAAACAAATTAGAATGATCTAATATACCTTAATACTAAAAAAATTTAATAGGATTTTAAATAAAATCTAGGGAAAAATTCATCCTAGAGTAGAATTAATATAAAAATAAAATATTATTAAAAAAATTAGTAAAATAATTATTTAAGAATATATTTCTTTATATTTAAATTATAAAAAAAATAAATAAATATAAAATAATTTTATATTTAAAATCTATATTTACTATAAATAGAGTTTAAATAAAAAATTTTAGAAAAAATATAAAAATTTATAGAAAAATTTTATAAAAATTATTTATACTATTTTAATTAATTTATTATAAAAATAATAAGATTTATAAGATAGACTAATCTTAGTAAAACTAAATAAATATACTATAAATTACTATATAAAACAAAGATAATAAAAAGATATTATTAATTTTATAATTTAAAAATTTTTTTTATTTATAATATTTTTTTAATAATATAACTAGTTTTGTAAATAATAGATTTATATTAATTATAAATTTATAGTTTATATAAAAAAACAAGCTACTTATAAATTTATTAAAATAAGAAAATATTAGAAATATTAATAAAAACAATCCTAGGATTTTATTATTATATTTATAATAAAATTAGAAGCTAATACAGATTTTACTAAAAAATAATTTATAAATATATAATTATTTTTTATAAATAAAATTTTATAAATTAATAGAAAGTTTATTGGTTATATATTAAAAATAATAATAACCTCTTTTTTTATAATTTAAAAAATAGAAAAATATACTTCAGGAATATTAAAACTTTTTATTATTAAAAAGAAAAATATTAATTACGTTAATAAAATAATATAATTATTTAATTATATAAATACTTTAATTTATATAATAATTATTATTATAAATAAGTAAGCTATTTTAAATATTTTTATTATTAAAAATATTATTTAAAATAAATATTCTAAAAAACTTTTAAATTTTTTAAATATTAATTTTATAAAGAATATTTTGAAATCTAAAATTAATATTATATATATATTTAATAAATAAAGAAATAGAACAAGAAATTATTTTAAAAACCTTATAAGTATATTTAAAAACTTTATAAGAAATAGAATTTAGAATAAAAAAAATATATATATATATATAATAAAAAATTAGAATTTTTTAATTATAAAAAAAAATTCTATAAAAAAAATAATAATTTTAAATTAAAAAAAAATTTTAAAAATAATAAAAAATTACCTTAATATAATTTTTGTTATATATATATTAAATTTTGTAAAAGTTTTGATAAATAGTATAATTATTCTAATAAATATTACTATAAGTATAATTTTTTAAAAAAAATAGTATTAAAACTTAAATACTATTATAATTAGTATATTTAATATTTCTCTATTTTTAAAAAATAAAAAGAATATGATTGTTTTATAATTATATTTATATTTATTAATTATAACTATATATACTAAAAAAATAAGTTTTATTTGAAATATCTTATATATTTCAAAACAAAATAGATATTTAGTAAATATTTTGAAAATTATAAAATATATAAAAATAATAAAAATATAAAAAATTAAAAATATTTTAAAAATTTAGGAAGTAGATTAAAATAAGTCTTAAAAATTTTTAACTAAACTAAAAAACTAAATTAAATAAAAAATTTATATTTATAATATATGTAAACAAAAAACTTATAAAAATATTAATAAATAATAGAATAAAAGAAAGTTATATATCTATAATTATAATAAAATAATATTAACTATTATTTTATTAGAAAGAGAATCTCTATTATATTATAGCTTTTTTATAAAAAACTTTAAAATAAATTAAATATGAAATTAATATTAAATTTTTAATTAATAAATATATAAAAATTTATATTATTAATATTCTAGATTTATTAAATAATATTCTCTTAATTTTAAAATTATTATAGTTATAAAAATATAATCTAACTATTAACTAGTAAACTAAAGAACCTATATTTAATAAATATAAATATTAAAAAATTAATAAAATATAAATATTTTAAAAAAAATATTATTTAAGAAATATATCTTTGATTTATTTAATATTTTTTAAATAAAGAAATTAATAATTAATTAAAAAATAAACCTAAAACTCTATAATAAATATAAATATAAATTAAGGAAATTAGAACTATTAATAAAATATAAATCTTTATTTAGATTTTAAATAAAAAAAGATAAGTTTTTTAATTATTATTAAATAATCAGGTATTATTATAGGTTAATTAATTTATATACTCAATTTTTTTAAAAGAAGGAATTTAACCAAAATTTATACTTATATATATATGTATAGATTAAAAAATATATTAAAAAAAATTTAAAAATAGGTTATATATAATCTTTTAATTTATTAATAAAATATTTAATCTTTTTTATAAAAAAAAAAATTTTTAATAAATTATAAATTTATATTAATTATTAAAGTCTTAATATAATTATAATTAAGAACTAAGAATTATTATTATTAATTAATAAATTTTTTAATAAAATATTAGAAGTAAGAATATATATTAAATTTAATTTTATAAATATTTATTATAATATAAAGATTAAATTAAATAAAAAATAGAAAATAGTATTTTAATATAGATATAGATTATTTAAATATCTAATTATATTTTTTAAATTAATTAATATATTTGTTACTTTCTAAATATTTATAAATTATATTTTATAAATATATATTAATACTATATATATAATATATTTAGATAATATTTTTATTTATAATAAAAACTCTTTTGAATATTAAAAGTATATTAATTAAATATTTAAAATTT